>CM021797.1:1809535-1828307 GCA_011076525.1 Nettapus auritus | reverse complement strand
CCATCGCCCCCTCCCCTCACGGCCCCGTCCCCTTGGCGCCCTTTTCGTCTCCCCTCCCCGACCCCTCCCCTCCCGCAAGCCCCGCCCCTTTCACCAACCTCCCCACAGCTCCTCGCCCCGCCCCCTCGCTCCGATTGGCTGCCGGCCCTGTCTCGTTTGCATATCACCCAGCCCGCCCGGCCCGCCCTCCCCTGTATCAGCGCGAGGAGCCGCGGAGCAGCGAGCTCATTGGTGGAGCGTCGCCGCCGGTCCTTGAGGTTCCTCCCTCCTCATTGGCCGCGCGCCGTTGCCAGTCACGGGAACGCCCCGCCCTCCGGGGTGTCCCTCCCTGGCGCAGCCCCTCTCGCCGCATTCAGTGGCGGGTTCCGAGGCGGACGGAGCTCCGGCGGATGGCAGCTGCTGTCGCACAATAGAGACAGGTCCTCGGCCAGCATCGCTCGGAGGGCAGCAGGAGGAGGCGGACCGCGCTCCGGTAACAATTTTCCAATCGTTAGGAAGGCCTCCGGCCCTTGCCCAGCCCGTCCTTCGGGGGTCTTTTGTGCGGGGAGGCGGCGGGGCGGGCATCGCCTCGGCCCCGGGGGTAACGCGGGCGGGGAGGCGGCCCCGAGGCCGTGTCCCCCCCAGGCACCTGCCCCCGGTTGTCCCGGATCCATCCCGGGGCGAGGGGCGGCCGCTGTTTGCCGGCCCCGGCCGGGCAGCGCCGCGGCTCCTCAGGAGGAAGCCGCCCGGCCTGCCTGGAGCCCGCCTGTCCGATCATTTGGGTTATTTTTTTTCACCTTTCGAGCCTTTTGGGGATAAAGAAACGGCGGTGTGGAGCCTCACAAGTCCTGCCTGGCTCTCACAGCCCAAGCGGTGCGGGGTGAAGGCTCCTCAGAGCCCCTCGGTTGTGGTGGCAGCGATGTCCAGCTGGTTAAACCCCCCTAAAACCCCAGCGTGTCCATGAATGGCTCATAAAAAGGCCTCTTGGAGGTACCTTTGTCATCTTCCTTCCAAAAAGTTAGTAGCAAACAGGATATACAGACCTATATCCACCAGAGCGATGCAAAGAGCAACTCGTGTGCGGACGGCCGGGAGCATCTAAAGCGCTGCTCGCCTGTGGTAAAGGGACCAGAAACGTTTAAATTACGAAAAAAAGCATGCCTGAATCCGAGGACAAAGCCTCTGATAATCGTTATGAGTCAGCAGCGTCAGCACAGGCGACACTTGAAGGTGGTTTTATTCTTCCTGCAAGCTGAGGAAGCGTTAAAATGGGCGGTAGGGTGCCTGCTGCTCGCACGTTCATCCCTGTTATAATCCTTTTCTGCGCCTTTTCAGCATCGGAAGGAACGCCTCAACGTACGCGGGTGTGTTTTCAGAATCCTCTTAGGATTTTATGGATCGCTGGTTGTTATTGTGGGTCCCAGCTTTATTCCACGCCAAGGTTTGTAAGAGGTGGGCGAGGCGTGACATCCGCGAAAGGTATTTAAAGCTGAGTTAGTTTCCCGGCAGGAATTCCCTTTTGGAAGCGTGCAGCAGGTGGTGAGGGTTGCCTTGTTCCCCTCTCACTTTTATATCCAATAATCTGTACGTTTGGAAAGAAGAAAGCAGTCGTAGGGTATCCGGAATAAAGCAGCAGCAGCTTGCTGTTTCTTCGGAGGAATTATTCTGCAGTCTTTCTGAAGACTCTGCAGGAGTCTTCTTCGCTTCCAGGAGCCTTCCCAGTAAGGCAAACCAAATAAAATCCAGGATGCAAGCCCCTCTTTTGGTCGGACTAAGCCAAAAGTACCACTTGTACAGTTTCCACGAGTACAAGACCGTGGAGTTTGCGATTTTTGGAGGCAAATCCATCCCCGAAAACATCCCAAAAGTTTGTGTTTGCGCCGCGGGCAGCTCGCCAGCGTGGCGAGCTGAAGTAATTCAGATAACGCCGCTCTTTCTGCAAACAAGCTCTCGAGCCACTCTGCTCGATTGCTCTCTCGGCTTTGTTTGCTGAACGCTTCCTCTCCGTGAGAGTGAATTTACCCCGCTTCAGCCCTCATCCCCCTGCAAAACCCCTTCTGAGCAGGGAAACTTCCTTTTATTTTAAGCGAAACCCTCCCTGGGAGGCACGTTTGGAGCTGGAGCTTGCCTGATGGCATCGTTTCCCACTGCTTGATCAGCACCGAGGTGATGAAGCCGGCTGGAGGGTGCCTGCTTTGTGTCACGCCGGGGTAGGCGAGGCGTTACCGCAGTTGATTAGGGAGCTAATTGATGAAGCCAGGAGAAATCTGGGCCGCGATCTCGCTTGGTCCTTAACCTCTCATTCGGAATTTCAATTTAATTAGAGGAAGAGAAGGCGTGGCGCTTGTCCTACATTTAAATTCCACCCTGCTGCTGTAGAATCCAACCGAGCGCCGATTCAACCTACTTTTATATCTCAACCTCTCCTTTTTTTTGCCTCCCTCCCAGGTGCAACACCGAAACCATGTTCTCCCGGTTAAGGGCGGCCGCCGCTCCCTGCTCGCTGGCCCGTCGCGGCGCGCACACGAAGGAAAAAGGCAAGCCGTTGATGTTAAACCCGCGGACAAACAAGGTTGGTATCCAACGTCTTATCTTCCATCTCGTAACGGGCGCGGCGAACCTTGGTCCGGGGCGAAACCGCCCCCGGGGAGGTTCGTTGGGCCGCAGCCAAAGAAATAAAGGGAACAACGGAGGAGTCGGTGATTATTTCGAGTTTATTGCTTGGACGCCCGAAGTACAAGGACTTGAAGTTTCTCCTGACTCCGTCAGCTTTTCTTGCTCACTTCTCGCTGAGTTTTCGGGCTCGAATTGAAGAGAAGCTGGAGCGGTTTGGTTTCATTCTTCGCCAAACGTCCGTCTTAATTTCCGTCCGCGTAAAAAGCGACAGCTCCTCGGTCAGGAGCTGGGACTGAGCCACAGCAGCGCGAGAAATCCCTGCGCGGGGTCACGCCGAGCGTCTAAAAATAAGCTTTGAATGGAGCTGGCGGAGAGGGAGAGGCGTCAGGTGAATTCCCCGCGCTGGGAGGAACGCCTAACCGAGCCGTTTTGTAATGGGCCTGCTTTTTTTCTACCTCCCCGTCCCCGGTTTCTTTCTTTTGTGGAATTAATCAGGGGATATCGCGTCACCTCGTGAACTGCTAAGAGGGCGGCGTGATTTATCCCCATCAGATTAGCTCCGAGGGTTCTCTGAGCTCTAAACACTTTCGCCGTGCCGGTGGAAATGATTTCAAGCCCCGTAAGCTTTTCCGAGCGCCGATTACGCAACGGTGTGGAGAAACAAACACAACCGGGCGTTTCTTATTGTTCCCCTGGTGTTAAACGTGGGGTTTTTTGGGGGAGATCGGAGTTCTCTGAGCACAACACGGTATTTTTCAAGGGATTTTCAGCCTGACGCCCGGAAACATCCTTTGCCCATCCTCACCTGTCTCCTCCAGGGGCACCTCGCAGGATTTTTTACGTTTCCAGGCCGGATTTGGAGCGTTTCTCGTCGGGGCAGCTCGGCGAAAGGTCGCGAGCTATATCGGTAACGCCCTTGCTGCTGCAGCCAAACAATCGCGGAGGCATTCACAACCTGCCACCACGTTTGATTTCTGCCGAGCCGCTCAGCGCCAGGGCTTCAGGTTACACCTCATTGGCCTCAGGACCTTTCGTTCGGCGGCGTTTGGAACCCCTTGGGGGCTTAAAACGCCCGTAGGACGATGAGCTTTGTCGAATACCTGCGATTAAATTATTTCTGTTTTAATAAAACTTGTTTTTCTGAGGGCTCACTGATGGATACGGATCCGGGCGAGAATCAAATCATTTCCTGATGATAATAACAAGACGAATTGAGTTCAGTTTTGTCAAAACCGGTCCACAAAAGGCTGTCAAATACCAAGTATCGACCTTTTTTCGGGTGAAATGCTTTGCAAATCCAAGTAGTTTTTGCCCCAAGGTTTGGTTTTTGTGTTCTTTTTCTTTTTTCAACCCGGCAGTACGAATCTAAAAAGGGATTTTTTTCGGCGATGTAACCCTTCCGACACTTCATCTGTTGCCAACGAGTGACAAGCAACCCCCTTGTTGTTCTTGCTCCGTTCCTGGGAAGCGGTTCAAGAGCCAGCTGTTGTTTTGCTCCTCAACATCTGCGGTGGAATCTCGGAGCTCTTCTCCAGTTACACGGAGGGGAAACGACATCTGGGAGAGGGCACGCGAGGACTCGGCGCAGCCGAAAAGCCGCGCTCGGCTTCTCTCCCCTTCTCACCTCTCTTTTTATTTCCAGGGGATGGCCTTCACCTTACACGAACGGCAGATGCTCGGCCTGCAGGGACTTCTACCTCCTAAAATCGAGACCCAAGACATTCAAGCCTTACGTTTCCACAAGAATTTAGCAAAAATGACGGACCCCTTGGAGAAGTAAGCACCCCTCCGGCCTTGTTTCGTCCCACGAATCAAAGGAAACGGCTCAAAAAAAGTATTTAACGGCGTTACCCAACCAAAGCCTTCGTGGGTTTTTTTCGGTTGTTGAAGGTTATTCGCAGTTCCGCACAGCAAACTGCGTTCCTCGCGTGTCTAGATGAGGCTGGGGAGCGTGATGTTAAAAGGTTCTGTAAAAAACCATGAAGGGTTTAATAATGAGGTGTAAAAAATAGCGTTCATGGCATCCGCTAGAAAAGAATTGAGGTCGTATTTCGAGCTCTTGGTGGGTAATCTCTTGAGATTTGGCTTTGACCCTCTGGTTGGATGAAAAACTGGGGGGGATTTTGATTTATTTATTAATTTTGAATGCTTGTTTTGTTGCCTTTGAGCTTTTTTGCTTGTTTCTTGTGTAGCATGGCGCGTTTTTAGCATCCTGTTAGTGGTTTCCTACATGCCTACGCGGATCGACGCGCCCGGCTTGAGGAGAAAAGGGAATTTCACGGAGAAATAATGTGAAATGTTTTGCTTGGATGTTTTTCACCTTGCCTTGAGCAAGCGTAAATGTGAAAATGGTGAAATCCGTCTTGGTTTTTTGCTTGGTTTCAGGTACATCTACATCATGGGAATCCAAGAGAGGAACGAGAAGTTATTCTACAGGGTTTTACAAGACGATATCGAGCGGTTGATGCCCATTGTGTATACGCCGACGGTGGGCCTCGCCTGCTCCCAGTACGGCCACATCTTCAGGAGACCAAAGTAAGAAGGAGAGATGGATATTGCTGTTGGTTTTTGTTGTCGTTTTCTCCGTCTGAATTCCTTGAGGAACAGAGGATTTGGAGGCAAGCGTAGCTTGAAAGGGATCTCTGAAGCCTCACCCTCTGCTCAGGAGGGGTTTCGTTGGATGTATTCTCCTTGAGCGTAAGAAACGGACGCTTCCGCTCTTCACCTGGGCTCTTTTCTGCTTCACTGCCTCCCCTTTTCCCAGAGGGAAGCACTCCTGAAGAGTATTTCCTCTGTGTTTTTGTCCCAGAGCGTCCAAGCGACTGCATAAAAATGCCTACAACAAATCGTCCTTTGCATGTTTCGTGGCGGTGGCGGCGACGCTTCGATTTTAAGCAAGTTTTAGCGTTGAGGATTTAGTTCCACGAAGCGAAATTTCCGATCGTCACCTATAAAACATTTCTTTTTTTCTCTTTCAGGGGATTATTTATTTCCATCTCGGACAGGGGTCACATCAGGTCCATTGTGAATAACTGGCCAGAGAACGACGTGAAGGTACCGCCGCTGTTTCCTTCTTCTTCCTCCTTGTTACTTCATCTCAGCAGGGCTTCTCGGCTAGCATTTGATGGAAATCCTTGGCCGTCGGTTGACAACGATTGCAAAACACTGAAGAGATGGTTGGGAAGCCCCCGTGTTTCGCCTTAAATCCTGCTTGACCCACTTGGGTCTGGAACCACAAAGGTGGATGATCGAGAAGCTTTTCCATGCCTGGATTTAGGGGTGGAAGTCATAAACCCAAGTTAGAACGCGGTGGCTCGGTTTCTTAGCTTTCATTTCACGGATTTGGGCAGCAAAAAAAAGGGACGTAGAGCCTAACCTTAAACATCATTGCTTCAGGGGAAAAAGAAATTCCTTGCGACGCGTTCTTTGTTGAAATATACCTGGAAAAAACACAAGTGGGATCGCTACAAACTTGATAAATGTCAGTATTCATCTGTAGCTTCACCTGCGTTTGTTTTCAGGCTGTCGTCGTCACCGATGGAGAAAGGATATTGGGTCTCGGAGACCTCGGGGTGTATGGGATGGGAATTCCGGTGGGGAAACTCTGCCTGTATACGGCCTGTGCGGGAATCCATCCGGATAAATGCTTGCCCGTGTGCATCGACGTCGGGACTGACAACACGGTGAGTTAGGCAAAGCTTTGCCTGAAGCTTGGCTTGAAACTTCGATAGAGACTGGGAGCAGCTACGGCGGCCCTATAAACGCGAGATCATTGGGAATGGTTTGAAACGGGAGCTCCTGGAAACGGATACGGGGGAAACGATTCATCCCGCTGCCGGTTTCTTCTCTTTCAGACCCTCTTAAAAGATCCGTTTTACATGGGCCTCTACCAAAAAAGGGATCGCTCGCAGCTCTACGATGACCTCATCGACGAATTTATGGAAGCCATTACAGACAGGTACGGCCCTCGATATTCTGCACGATGTACGGCCAAAACTGCCGGCAGGGAAACTCCGGGACACGGCGTCCTTGTAAGAACATCTTGAGGAATAAAGACGAGACGGCAAGAAATAACGTTTGTATTTCCGGCTCCGTAGCGACTTTTTTCGGCGAGCTCTTTGTATTCGCCTGCCCAGAGATAAACGCGGGGGATTTGTTTGAAGCTAATTGGTTTGGGGTGAGCCTAACGAGAAACGTTCGCCCCGCTGTGTAGGTACGGCCAGAACACCCTCATCCAGTTCGAAGACTTCGGAAACCACAACGCTTTTCGGTTTTTGAGGAAATACAGGGAGAAATATTGTACCTTCAACGACGATATCCAAGGTATTCCCCTTGTTTATGTTCCTTACGTGCGTGCCAAGAGGTTTCCTAACCAAAATCTGCCCCGTAGATCTCTTCAACTCCCTTCACATTTGTCCTGCTTTTATAGGGACGGCTTCGGTGGCCTTAGCGGGACTGCTGGCAGCGCAGAAAGCCACCGGGAAACCAATTTCCGAGCAGAAAGTGCTGTTCCTGGGAGCAGGAGAGGTGAGTTCTCTGAAGCAACACCACCAATCAGAGCGTTTTCTCCCTCCTGGTTCTGCAGGATCTGCGGGTTCTCTGAATTTCGTCGCAGAATCCTGAAATACATCGACAGGAGGGAGAACCTGCTTAAAGAACGCTATTTAAAAGCGGTTCGACGGCCGCCAGGGCTCAGTTTTCCCCTTTTTTTTTTACGTGGATTTATAAAAGCTGCGTGTAGACGAGGGGGATTTACCATAAAATTATGGTTCAGTAAGGAAGGGAGGAAGCACTTCGGTTAATTTTTACGGAGGAATACGCCGAGGTCTTCTTAGGAAGTGAAATTGATGCCGTCCGTTTGCAGCAGCCACTCGTTAGTGGCAGGAATTAAGTCGGGGGGGATCTCGAGCTGATGTTGGCGATGCCAGACCCCTTTTCGCGACTCGTTTAAAATAAAACGAAGCCCTTTTATCCCCAAGGCTGCCCTGGGAATCGCGAACCTCATCGTTATGGCCATGATGGAGAACGGCGTTTCAGCGGAGGAAGCCTACAAGAGAATATGGATGTTCGACAAATACGGCTTGCTGGTTCAGGTAGGGGAGCTCCAAGCCTTGAAATACCACGGAAATACTTCTCCTTTACTCGTCCTTCTCACGACTAAAATCAACGTTTGTCTTGTAGGGCCGAGAACAAAAGGTAGATTCCAACCAGGAACCGTTCACGCATCCGGCTCCGGAGCAGATCCCGAAGACGTTCGTAGACGCAGTGAACGTCCTCCGGCCTTCCGCTATCATCGGTAAGTCGCTTCCGTTTCCACGGCTTGGTTATTTGTTGCATTTACTCTTGCTAACGTCGGCGACGGTGATCGGCGTGTCTTGGAGATGGAAAAAGGAAGAAAAACCACGTACAATAGGTTATTTGGAGCACGTTCGTCAGCAAAAGGAGGGTTTTAAGCGGAGCAGCGCCTGCTCTCGGTCTCCTTGCGCAAGAAATGCGATTCTTTGCGCCGAGCGGAGGCCGGATCTGCAATCACAAGCCATCAAGCGATCAAATCACCGCTTTTTTTCTCGTTCCCACGTAACTTCAGGAGTCGCAGGAGCTGGGCGGCTCTTCTCCCACGACGTGCTCAAAGCCATGGGCTCCATCAACGAGCGGCCGATCGTGTTTGCGCTGAGTAACCCCACAGCGAAGGCCGAGTGCACGGCCGAGGAAGCGTACACGTTAACGGAGGTACGTGACGTTTTTCTTTCAAGCACAGCCCCAAATCGGACAACCAGCTAAAAAACGAGCCGGGGGGGGGGAGAAAACGTAATCATATCCTTCCCCTCAAGAGGAGTTACCGAGAAAATCCTACCCGGTGTTTCTGAACTAAAGGAGTTTGTCTTGCAATTAAGGAAATGAAGACATCACCGCTACATTTTGATTCCTCCTCCTCCTCCTCCTCCCGCTAGGTGGCTCCTCTGAAAGCCCGACAGTGCTCGAGTGCCCTCTGGCACCGCGCGTTTGCGTCGCGCGGGCTTTCGTTGCCTTCTCGTTCTCCCTCTTGGTGTCTTTTCCGCCGACGGACGCGTGCATTTGGCTGCCTAGGCAAAAAAGCTCGTTTCCTAACGACCCTCGCTTCCTAACGACGTGATTTCTCCTCGTTAGGAAGCGACCAGCAATAACGGCGATGGTTTCTTTCCCTTCGTTTAACAGGGACGCTGCTTGTTCGCCAGCGGCAGCCCGTTCGACCTGGTGACTTTGGAAGACGGAAGAACCTTCAAACCAGGCCAAGGGAACAACGCTTACATTTTCCCAGGTACCCACATCGCCTTCCCATCTTACCGGCCCGTTAGGATCTCTTCCTGGCTTCCCTCGCTTCCCTAATTAGCACGGGAAGAGAAAAGAAACGTCAGGACAAGCCTCTCGAGGTTATATCCCCACGTCCTCCCCCGGCTCCAACCCTCTTTCCAAAAGCCACACGCGCTGCCGGCTCCTCGAGCGTGCGGAGAAAGCGATGGGAGGAATTCAAAACAACTTCTGGGCAGCGGGCGGCGCGTTTGAAAGTGCCGCGGCCTTAATCAGCGCTAATTTTCTTGCAGGCGTGGCTCTGGCTGTGATCCTCAGCAGCGTGCGACATATCAGCGATAAGGTTTTCCTAGAAGCTGCCAAGGTAAGTGTGGAAGCGGAGGAGGTTGCGGCTTCTGATCCGATCACGGGCACGGATTGTAGCGTCAACCTCCAAGAATTATGATTTTTGGTCGCCTTATATCAGTTTTTTAGGAAAATTTAGTAGTGAGAGCACCGCAACTTGCCCCTCTCGGGTGTTTTAGCGTGTTCCTGATCCCGTCAGGAAATAAATTGTTGCTTTTCCAATTCAGGCCTTGGCGGAACAGTTGACCGACGAGGAGCTCGCGCAAGGAAGGCTTTACCCTCCGCTCTCTAATATCAGGGAAGTTTCTATTTATATTGCCGTCAAGGTGAGTGGGAAACGTAAAAAATTTCACCTGAAAGCGTGCTAAAAAGTGTTTCACGGGGATATTATCGAACCCTTGAAGGCTGGATGCTTTGGGCACAGAGAGAAAAAAGCCACACCTTTGTGCATTTTGTAGCAAAGACGCGAAATTCTTGGGTTTGTTGAACGGAAGTCTTCAGATCCCCGAGAAAACATTCGGGAAACGTAAAGACTTCGGTGTTTGTCTTTATCCGGCTTCTAAATCCTAAACGTTACGGAAGCGTGGCTGTAGTAGAAGGCACAAACGCCCGGTGCTTTCACTTTGCAGGTGATGGAATTTTTGTACGCCAACAACATGGCTTTCCATTACCCCGAGCCCGCCGACAAGAACCGTTACATTCGATCCAAAGTCTGGACCTACGAATACGAATCCTTCATGCCCGACGTGTACGACTGGCCTGAGTCGAAGGTTCACTGACGGAGCGGACGATCGCGCTCCTCTACTCTGCAGGGATCCCTTTTTTCAGACCAATTGAAACCGTGACCGTCGAGTCGTGTAATTTATTTCCACTTCTTTCGGTGGCTCTTTGCCCTCGATGTAGGTTGCTCCCCGCTTCCCCCCAAGCATCCGGGGAACCGTCCGGATGATGGCGTCCCTCGCGGGAGCGAGAGAGCTCTTCAAAACCACTCCTCCAAATGAAATCGCATTTCCTCAGAGCCCTCGCCACGCTGAGTAATTGGATGAACGACGTTTGGGCTGCGTGTGCGCGCCGCTCTCTCGTCGCCGCTGATTTGCAGAACCATTTATTTCTGCTTTTCGTAATCAGTCTTCTGATTGGCCTGCTGGTTATTTGACGCCAGAGAGAATTCGGTTCAAAAACAAAAGGATGGGGGCAGCTTAAGACAAATTTAGGCTTTCTGTTTTGTCTGATACTCAGAGATGCCCGTGGCCAGACTTCCTCGTGGCTGCATCGCGTGAAATCCGTTAGGATAAAAAACGTGAGCTAATTAAAATCGCCTTAGGAAAACCCGACAATATATTAATCCCTCACGAGCTTTAAAAAACCAAAGCCGTGCTGTTACCGAATCGACCGTATCACGGAGAGGCAGACTCTGAAGCGATCTGCGGAAATCTTTGGAGAGGTTTTTGCAGGGAGATGGTTGCAGTTGACTCCGAGGTGGCTTTTTAATTTTGTTTGCTTCTTTTGTCCACGTTCTCTTCCTCTCCGCTGCATCGTTTCTCCCTCGCGTGGCCTTGTTTTCCCCCAAGGACTCGTGTATGATGATGTTTTTCGTGGCGTTTTCGTTCATATCAGCTTCGAGTGCCCTCCCGTTTCTTTGTAGGAAGCCAAAGAGGCGAAGGAAAGCTTGCTCATCGGGATTTACCCATGGCAAGCACGTCTCATACCCTTATTTCTAATGGAATAAATAAAGTTTCCGCAGAAATGTGCAAAATAGACCCAAAATACAGCAGGGAAACTAGTCTCTGTACCTCTTGAGACGTGATTTCCCGCCTAGTCTCCGATTTTAAAATCAAATCGCTGTGTTAGAGAACGAACAGTAAGGTTTTGGAAGGCTTTAGGTAGGCGAGGAAAGAAGGCTGATTATATAAACGCAGAAAACGGCGATGCCGGGGGGAAGGCCGCGCGTTCAAACTGTGGTAAAACGCTGCCTGCTGGGGCTCTAAGTGCTGCATTGCCCGGCTGTGCGACTCCCCGTGGTTTGCGACTTGGCCACGTGAGGAGATACACGAAAAAAAAAGACCAACACACACGCGTGTTTTTAAAGAAATGCTTTTTTTTTTTCATCTATTTTTGCTATGCCTGTTTTTAGCGCATTTAAATCTGCGATCCTACTGAAGACGAAAGAATTATTTATGTAGCGTACAGTTGTTGAGAAACTCAACTCTTGCTGAAGCCCGGGTGTCAGTGGAGTTCCCTGAATCAAAAGACGCACACTTCCCCACTTCTGACGCCGTCCTAATTAGGCAGGAGATTAATAAACGTATCCTATGCACTGATCTCGTGTCCCGGCTGAGACCGATCGCAACGGCGGGGCCGTCAGGCCGTGATTCTGACGTGCTCTTACAAAATAAAGCTCTACAGCTCTAAAGCTCTTCGCTCTGATGGTTTTTTCAGGCAAGAAGCGGGGTTCATCATCGGCGGGCCGATATGGTTTGCAGATGTTTCAAAGCTCGAGAATTAAACTCTAATCTGTCCCAGTTACAGCAGCGAAGTGGTACCAGTAAGGTTTTTTTCTCATACAGGTTCTTCTTCAGCTTTGTGAACTCCTCAAACGTAATTAATCTTTGAATTAATTCCTACTTCTCATCCTGCTGCTCAGGAAGGAACCGCAGTGTCCTTTTGAAGCTGGTTTCTTTTTCTACTCACTGGTTTATTCGAAACCATTCACCGGGCTTTATCAATAGATGAAAATTCTTTCATGAGGTAAAAAAAACACACCTAAAGGACCACTGGTGGTGTTTTGCAGAAGGGGGTAAAGCAACCCTTGGTCACACTCTTAACTACAGGAGAAGGACAACATGCCTTTTAGTTTTTCATTAGCAGCCTTATTTAGTGAATAAGGAGGGTTGGGATCGGTATCGTCTAGCTACAGTTTTAGTTCAGCTGACTGGGCTTCCGTAAATCCGAATTTTCTTACATTTGGGGCTTGCTCCAGGTCTGCTCGATGTTAGGGGTGCAGATTAGAGCTCCTCTGTCCTTTAAATAAAGTTACCTACAAGATTTTCAGGTAGGGACTGTACGGACGGTACAGTTCGGACTTCAGCTCTTCGTTGGCTGTGCGTGCTGTTCCTCAGTTTAAGAAAACCACTGCCGTTTTTGGGTTCCTTAAGATGACACCCTACCGCTGTCCCGTTTGGTGACAGATGTTTGTAACAGGCAGGGACTGCTGTTACATTGAATACTGGAGCAAGGAGAAAATCTGGAGCAAAGCTCTAATTACACCCGCTTGACAGCTGCATTTGAGGAAAGCAATTCCGTTGCCTCTGGTGAAGGGACATCTAATTCTGTATGCAGCTACCTTGACCTACCTACCCGCTCCTGAAATACATCTTACCGCGGTATCAGAAAGCCCTTCTGGGTGAACTGTGAGGAAAACCCAGCACGAGACTTCACCCTTTAAGCAGTTCCTTTCTAAAGCAGAAATTCAAATCCTTTTAGGACCACGCAGCGGTAAGATTGACAGTTTTTCGAGAAATAAAGCAGCAAAATTATTTCTGTTTTAGGCAAGTACACAAGTGAACATAACCGTGCTGCAGTGCTTGTGAGACCCTAGCCTGATCTGTCCAGGGTTGGCTTTACTGGGGAGGGTCATTGCTTAGTTGAAACTAAAATTGTATTTAAATGTGAACTGATTTTTTTTTCTCCTTTATATGCTGTAATTCTATTGAAACGTGTGTTCTGGTCTTCTATTTTCTTAGTAAAACGCATTCCCTTTGCCTAAATTATATGTGATTTTGTTTCTTCTAAAGCAGCAATGCTGGACCTACGTAGAATTTCTATGAAAGCACGCAAATCACCCACTTTTTTTGCTTTTATTTTTATTTTTTTCCTTAGTCTGCTTGATTTTTGTCCCTCGTAAAGGATCAGCAAACCAAGCAGGTACTTGGACTGTAAGCAAAGCAATTAAAATTTTTACCTCAGAAGTTTTTTTTCTGGAACATCTGGCTGTTTCACAGCACTCTACACTGAGGCCTTGAAGGGTCTTACGAATCTTTAGGTGTTTTTTAACAGAAAAAGCAAGTTTTAGGTGCAAGTGGCTTGTGGCATGACCGGGACACTGCGTTTTGGGATGGGTGCAGCCTGTACCTCACGAGCAGGTGTTGTGGTGTGTTGTGTGCCATCATACCCGCATTGCTTTCCAACATCAGGGTGCTTCACCTAGGGGAGAAGACTTTATTGAGCAGGTAAAATTTGGGGTGAATTACCAGGTTTTAGGTGGGCTGTTCATTTAGGGGAGCTGACTTCATGGGGGGGGGGGGGGGGGAAGGGGGGGATATTTGAGGTGAATTATCAGGTTTTATGTGGGTTTTTGTGACTATTTGTAAGGATTGTTGCTTTTTTGTGACTATTTGTGAGGATTGTTGCTGAAACGTGTACGGCAAATGAAGAGAAAGCTCCTTGCACCTGTCCCTCAGCACGCAGCCTTGGCAGTTTGCATCCTTACTGAGGAAAACGCAGCCTGCCGGGTACCACAAGCAGGGCCAGAAACAGCATCAAAACACAGCTTCCACCGTCCCCGGCTTAAAAACCCTTCTGAGAGCACGTTGCGACCTCAGCAAGCCCCATAATCAACGATCGGGCCCCGTTCTCCTCACGCCGAGGGCCCGGGGGAGGCCCCGCCGCGGGCCCGGCCCCACGGAGCGCGGGCTCCGCCTGCCGCCGCCGGGGCCTCCCGCACGGGTAGGCCCGGGAACGGGGACGGGGAAGGGGCTGGGGACGGGGCGAAGGGGACCCCAAATAACCGGGGGAGCCTGAGGGAAACCCGAGGGGGTCTGCTGGTGGCGACCGTGGTTGTGGCTTTCGTTTTGTTAGCGTTGTGGCGCGGTGCTGAGGGCGGGCAAAAGGCTACGGAGGAGCTTGCTGAGCCCCCCCCCTACGGTCACCACACGACCCAAAAAGCCGCGTTTTTCCCCCATTTTCCCTTCAGAAAAGCCTCGGGACGGGTGTTCACACACGCTGCCCGGCTTCCCTGTGCAAGAGGATGGGAGCTGGGAGCTGGCGAGCATCTGGCCGCCGCTCCGGCGGATTTTCTACTTAAAACTTGTCATACCTGTAGTGTTGCTCCCGGAAAAAAACCTTAATCGACCTCACTGTGGTTTTTTTTTTTTTTTGTTTTTTTTTTTTTTTTTTTTGCCTTCTCCTGCTTGAAACTCCTGAAAATGCTGTTTCACGCCAGCCGGCTGGGGCGAGACGCCGAGCAGTTGAAAGGAGAAGCGAAGGCAGCGCGGCGTGGCAGTGCCGAGCACGGGCTTTGAATCCTTCCCGTCACGCAGTTAGGAAATAGAAGTGGTTAAACTTTGATCCTGCCTATCAGGAAAGCTGATCTGAGCTTCCCTGCCTTTCCCCGAGCCTCTGCCTGCTGCTGCTGGAAGGGTACAAATGCGCGGTGTAAGGCCCCAGCTCAATTCCTTCTCTTTTTTTCAGCTTAGGAGGTATTAATCCACGCAACATCCTCACATAAAGGAAGCAAAATCTGTAAATCTGCCTTTTGGACGGCTGTGGCAGCTCCTCCAGAAAAAAAACAACCCCGAGAAGGTGCCAGAGCTCTGTCTTGAACGGTAATTGAAGCTGTTTCACGCCCAGCACTGTTTGAGGCATCTAAAGGCTGAGGTAATGTGGAAATCTATCTGAAAGTGAGGTAGAAATTAAGACTGGAGCAAACATATTCCCTAAGGGATGATGTCCTCGGTCTCAGTCGCACAATAGGCAGCATTCAGAAGGTTGTCCAGCTCCTACAGACGGGCTAAGTTCCTTATTCAGACGATGGAGCACGTAAATGAACAATTCCGTGTGCAGCAGCTGTTGGTGCAGATCCTTCTGCAATCACTTGATTTCTCCACAGCCTGGAAGCGGCGTTGCAGCCGTGGTTTTGTGTTATTAGTCACTCTTACAAGGCCTTCAGAGGAAGGCGCGTGCCTTTGGGCAGGGAAAAATGGTTGTAGGGACAGTCATCCACCCGGAGAACAGGCAAATGGCAAGTCTGAATAAAGGGAAGAAGAAATAATAGCGATTTTTAAGATAAGATCATTTCCAAGTGCTTGGTAGGTATTTCTTTAGGTAATGAACAAAAGTCGTGTTAGGTTTGGGCTGGATGTTTGCAGCCTTTCACTGACTTGAAAAAGAAGTCTGCCTTTGACTTGTAAATATTCTGATGTCTGAAATTTGTATCCTACTCCAGGATTTTTTTTTTAAATGTTTTTTAAGGGAAAGGGAATTTGAGCCTCACTCTAAGGTACGTAGGGTTCCTTAAAAGCGAAAACGTTTGGCTCTTTCCCAGCATAAATATTTATTAAAATCTCTCTCCCAGGTGGCACATCGACACGTTTAAAATGTCGATGGACATAACGTTCCTCGGGACGGGCTCGGCGTATCCCTCTCCGACAAGAGGGGCATCGGCCTTAGTGCTTCGCAGAGAAGGAGAGTGCTGGCTCTTCGACTGCGGGGAGGGAACTCAGACACAGCTGATGAAAAGCCATCTAAAAGCAGGTTAGTGCTGCTGAAAGGGGAAAAGACTCGTGAGATCTAAGCGAAACGCTTTGCCTTCGTGCTCACGTGCCTTGAATCCATGACTAAACACGCGCATCGGCGTACTGCAGGCTGCTGAACCTGCTGTGCGGTAGTCCTTGATTGCTCTGCGCCGCGGAATTGCGTTTGAGAACCAAACTCTTCTGAACCGAGCTCTTCCGAAGGAATTTCTTAGGCTTTGCCGTTTCAAACAGGGAGCAGTGCTGCATTTGCCTGAAGAGACAACGCCTGCTGTGAATCCGCCTGTCGATAGATAGAAAAAATAAACAAACAGCTTTGTTTTCAAGTAAAGTTGTGTAATCCGTCTTCCAAAAAGTGATTAATTTCTGAGTTGTTATCTTTTCTGTTAATTTTTTAATCATTTTTTATCTTTTTTTCCCCCTTTTGTCCGAATCACTAGGCAAAATAACCAAGATTTTCATAACTCATCTTCACGGCGACCATTTCTTTGGCCTTCCCGGCCTGCTGTGTACGCTGAGCCTCCAAAGTATCCAGGACCCCAACAAACCAACCGTCGATATTTACGGACCCGTCGGACTGAGAAACTTCATCGGGAGGACCATGGCGCTCTCCCACTCCCAACCTGCGTTTCCCTTCGCCGTCCACGAACTCGTCCCTACGCGGGACCAGTGCCCTGCGGAAGAATTTAAAGATTTTTCCGTTTTGGCCAGAGACGAGTTATCTCCAAAGGAATCCCAGGGGAGAATTCTCCACCTGGATCCCGTGGAGAACTCTTACCTGCTGTTGGACAACGAGCAGCTGGTTGTGAAAGCGTTTCGCCTGTTTCACCGCGTTCCTTCCTTTGGCTTCGTCGTGGAAGAGAAACCGCGGGCTGGTAAACTCAACGTACAAAAACTGAAGGACCTTGGTAATTATTACCACTTATTTTTCCCTCTTTTGAATTCTTTTTTAAATGCCTAAAGGCACGCGTTCAAGCTTAGCGACTCCGGCTTCCGGCAAATTTAACACTCAGGCAGCTAAAATCTTTTTCTGACAACTTTTCTAGGCTTTCTGTGAAATCAGGGCTGCTGCGTCGCTCCGTAATCCATTCAGATTCCATCTTCTGGTTTCTAGTAAAGCGATTTTAATCCATTTATACCCACGCGGCGATCTGACTTGGCGTGGAACGCCAGTGCCAGTTAATACCGCAGTCCTACGAGGAGTAAACAAGCTCGCAAAGGCTTAAAAAACATCCCGTGGCTTCCTGAGGAAGAACCTCAGGAACTGAAAATTGAAAATTCCCGAGGAATTTTCAATTCCTGCTTATATTTAGGTCGTGTTTTTTTCAGCGAGACAGCTTTTACGTAGCGTTACCTCTTCCTAAGTGATGTTCTTTTCAACCTAACGGTCCTTAACGGCCCCTTTTTGCCTCTCTTTGCCAGGACTTCAGCCAGGTCCTTTGTACGGCCAACTGAAGAACGGAATCGCCGTCGTCCTAGAAGACGGACGGACGATTTCTCCTTCAGACGTCTTAGAAGAACCCGTTCCTGGCAGAAAAATTTGCATTTTGGGGGATTGTTCGGGGACGGTTGGAGACGCAGCCGCGAAGCTTTGCCGCGAGGCAGATTTGCTGGTTCACGAAGCCACGCTGGACGACACCCAAGAGGAGAAAGCCAGAGAGCACGGCCACAGCACCCCAAAAGCGGCATCTGATTTTGCCAGGCTTTGTAAAGTCCGAAAACTGGTTTTGACTCATTTCAGCCAGCGCTACAAACCGGCTGCTCAGGTCGGCGAGGGAGACACCGACGTGACTGAGCTGAAGAGACAGGCGGAAGCGGCGTTGGATGGTCAAGAAGTTGCGTTGGCCGAGGATTTTATGACCATCGAAATCCCCATGAAAAAGTCAAAAGGCGTTCCAAAGACGAATTCTCCCGATAAAAGCACGTTTCTAGTCGGAGAAATAAACCCACGGGAGGAATTGCACCCGTTTCCGCGATGACTTTATGCCTTCCGGTTAAGAAAAGCTTTAAATTCCCGTCCTTTTCTTCCCCACCTCAAAAAAACAAAGCAGAAGTTGGAGCTGCCCAAACTTTACCTCCGTTTTCCGGTCAAAAATTAAACGGGTGTATTTAGAAAAACGAGCAGCCAACACGTTTCCCTCGGTGTGGGTTCCAGAAAGCTGAAATATTTCATAATTTTCTAATAAACGTGTCCAAATTGGGCAGGTTTTGAGCTGGTGGGATAAGGAGGTTAAAATCTGCGCCTAATTTTTTGGTGTTCTTCACGTTTTCTTCAGTAAAGGGTGAAAAAATAGGAGTGTGGCTTCCTAATATTTGGCTAAACGAATCGAATTCAATTAAGCCTCGCCTTTCGGTATCGGGGGGAAAACGGTCGCGTTGAAAGGGCTCCGTCGGGACGGGGTTTGGGGTTTCGTGGCCGAGCTGGCGGCTCGCTCACACCTGCTGCTTTGTGGAAGCCTGCCCCGAATTTCCCGCTTCCGTTTCTCCTGTCCCCAAAAAACGTCACCCCCTAAAGACGGCGGCCCCGTGGAAAGATGCCCCAAAGGCGGCAGCACCGGCCCCAAAAACCTCAGCCCCCGGTGCCAGGTGGCGTTTGGTGGGTGCCTTTGTGGGGTTTTGCATTTACGGGGCTTGGATTTGCAGGGTTTTGCATTGATGGGGTTTGAATTTGCAGGGATTTGCATTTATGGGGCTTGAATTCGCAGGGTTTTGCATTGATGGGGTTTGTGTTTGCGGGGCTGTGCGCTTCTTGGGGTTTCACGTGTGGGGTTTTATGATTGTGGGGTTTGCTTTTATGGGGTTTGCGTTTGCGGGACCGTGCATTTCCTGGGGTTTCATTGGTGAGGCTTGGGGCTTGTGGGGTCTTGTAGTTGTGGGGGTTTGTTATTTGTGGGGTTTTGCACTTGTGGGGTTTTGCAGTTGTGGGGCTTTGTATTTGTGGGGTTTTGTTATTTGTGGGGCCTTGTAGGGTTTTGCAGTTGCAGGGCTTTCTATTTGTGGGGTTTTGTAGTCGT
>CM021797.1:1628185-1809306 GCA_011076525.1 Nettapus auritus | reverse complement strand
CCCCCCCCCCCCCCCCCCCGCCATCACCTCAGCGGGTCCCGCCCTTTTCCACCCCCCCCCCCGCGGTAACCCGGATGTGGCGCATGCGCGGCGGCGGCCCCGGACGCGTCGGCGGCGGAGCTCGAGCGGCCGGAGCGCGGCCTCCCCCCCCCGCCCCCCCCCTTTTCCCCCCCCTTCCCCTCAGCCGCCGCCGCCGCCATCACCTCAGCCCCGGGGCCGTGACGGGGGCGGCCGGGCCCGGCCCTGCCCTGCCCTCCTCAACCTCTCAGCCCCTCCGTTAAAGCGGGGCGGGGAGGGCTGGGCCGGGGCTGGGGGGGGGGGAGGCTGAGGAAGAGGAGGAAAGAAGGAAGGAAAAAACGAGGCCCGGCCCTGCTCTCCTCGCCGTTTCGCCGCACCGGGGCCGGCCCCGTCAGCGAGGCCGAGCCTGGAGAGCGGCTCCAGGTAACATCCGCTGAGAACCTCCGGGATTTCCCCCCCCCTTATTTCATCCCCGGGGAGCTGCTTCCCCTCAGGGCTCCCCTCAGAGCCCGGCACCCCTCAGATAATTCTCATAGGAAGCCTCGAGGTGCTCCTGGAGCTCCGTAGCCAGGCCTGGGATCTCCGTTTACCCAGCTCACGATCGCTTTTAGCTCGTCCTGGCCCCACGGCGGAGGAGCTGTTTGGATCCTGCTCGTTGCATAAGCACGCCGCTTTCCAGCCGCCGCCGCCGGAAAGTTTGCTTGGCGAGACCTGGAGTCCGAGGGGAAAAATTAACAAAACGACACAAAAGCCTGCGGCTTTTTCTCCTCTAGCTCATCGGGTGCCTTGTGGCGAAGCTCCTCCGTCAGCCTCCTCGCACAATAGGAGGCCGACTTGGGAGCCAGGAGAACAAAGCTCCACCGGGCAGCCCCCGGAGGGTCCGCCAGCGACGTCAGGACGCCGTAACGTCGGTAACCTCACCAAAAAAAAAACCCCAAACCCACCAGCAAAACCCACGGCTTTGGCTCAGGGCTGGAATTTTCCACGCTTGCTTTCTACCCTGAGTCGTTTCTTGAATTCTCTCTTAACGCCGTGCGAGCTAACGAAGCGGAATCGGCGCTGGGGAGCTCCTCTTTCCCCTTGTTGCCGCCTTCGGCCGCAATTCTTGCCTCCGTTGGTGAGGTTCTGACAAATTGCTGTTTGCCCTGGCCGAGGGAAGCCTCCTGCGGGAAGATGGGGCTCGGAGGATATTCCCCAGGAAGAGCCCAGCCCAGGTTTTGTGGCCTTGCCACCTGCAGCTTGCTGCACGTGGGCTCTTTGCCTTTTATCCTTCACCCCCTCCTCTCCTGCCGGACAGGCGCGGAGTCCCGCTGGGTGCCTCGGACAGAGCAGCCGGAAAGGAATTCGCTTCCCTTCTGAATTTCACGCTGTAACAATCAGTGCTCTTCCTTCTCCGACCGGATCGAGGAGATTTCGAAGCCGTGTTCTGTCTCAAAAAAAAACCCAAACAAACAAAGGGAGGGAAGGGGAAGCCGAGCACCTTTTGGAGGATTTAAAATCTGTGCACGCGCGGCTGTAGCGGCGGAGCGGTGCCGCCTTCATCCTGTCCTGCCCCCCACGAGCTCAGATCGAAAGGCGAGATAAGGATTCTGTGTTTTGTTTTTTTTTCCAACCTCCTTTCTTGATTAAAACACCCGGAACCTTAAAATACTTGGAACCTTAAACCACCCGGAACCTTAAAAACCACCTGGAAGTTTGCTTCCAGCAAGAAATCCGCTCTGTTTTTTTTTTGTGTCGGGCTCGTTTTGGAGGCAACGAGCCTCGCCGGTCCTTTGATTGGCGTGAAACAAGGTGGCGATTGGTTTGCCGTTGGAGAAAATGAAGCTGGATGTTTTATTTTAAAACCTAAAACGCTCAAAACGGGGATTTGGGTGCTCCTAACGACCCCGCTCCTCGGCGCGGTACGTCCAGCAAACAGCCTTAAGGCTCTCCTGGCTAGAAAACGAGCGGCTTGCCGTCAAAACGAGGGCTGAAACACGCTAAGAAAGTGACCTGGAGTGGTCGGGGGGGTGGCTCTTGGCCTCTTGCCCGTACCTTAAAGTAATTATCCGCTGGCATTTGGATCGTCAACATTTTTAGACCCGAGTTCCTCGGTGAATTCGAGCCCCGTGCGGCTGCGATTGGCTCCGACCCGACTGGAAACGAGGCGGGTAGTGTGTCACGGCACCCGCGGGGCCGGGATTAACCCTCTTACCCGAGCTCCGACGGGTTGCAGCCTTTTAATATCGTGGCGCGTCGTTTAATATATGTATTTTTTTCAAGCTAAAGGACTTTTTTTAAGGTAGGGTGAAGTATTCGGGGCCTTTTCTTCCTTGTGCATCGCTCGGGTCTCGTTACAGATCCGCGCGGGATCCTTGCTCGTCCCAAAAGCGCAATCCTGAGCTGGAGGGGAGGAAGGAAACCTCCCGAATTACCCAAATCCCAAACAAGTGGCCAGGCTTTGACGAACCGTTGAGCGCTCAGAAGCTCCCGTTGAGCGCGGTGGCATCTGGGGAGGCCATTCCCAGATCATTCCACTTAAAAAATAAAGGTTTCATTTGCCAGATTTTATTCCAGCGAGCCAAATTCTCATAGCTCGAGAGGCGCAGAGCCGCGTGCCCGACGTTAAGCGTTTATTTAAGGCTTTTTTTTTGGCTAAAAGCTTGATCTAACCCCTTATTCCTGCTTATTTCCGCGCGTCTATCCGGGAGGCTGCCTTCCATCGCAGGCAAACGATGTTCTGGCGAGCTTTTCCACCCAGGTTGCCATGGAGAATGACTGGCAGGTTGGGCTTGACTTTGAAAAGAAGCTCGTTGAGTCGAAGCGCCCGAAAAATTAGCACCGAGGGAGGAGCTTGAGTGGCTCGGTGAGGCGATCCCACCCAAATTTGGGGGGATTGTTGTCCCCGGGGGGGGGAAATCAGCCCCCAGAGCATCTTTCCGACGAAGGACGTGTTCGTTTCAGGAAGCTTTATATTTTAAGGAAGGTTTAAATTTCGCGACGCCACTTGTTTTACGTTTAGGACAGGCAGCTCCGTTGGACGGAGCCCGTTTGGAAACGCGTTCACTCCACTTGATTGATCTGGATCCGGAACGAGCCGGAAGCGACCGAGGAAAAGAGATCTGGAATCGTCGAATCCAAAGATCCGAGCAGCGTTAATTAAACGGGAACGGAGCTAATGGCTTTTCTGATTAGTGAAATCTCAAGTCACCTTGCTGGCTCGAATTAAACGAGGGTGACGGATGATTCTGGTTCGCGTTGAGGCTTCTTGGCCGGTCCGAATTCCGTTGAAACCAGGCGATATCCTCCGTGTCCGTGGATAAAAACTTTATTTAAGGGGGGAAAAAAGACCCAAATCTCATTTCTAAACCTGCTCAAGCCGTGCCTTAAGCACGTTGTAGCTCTCACGGGCCAAACGATACGGATTTGTTAGGATGTGCTTTTAACACCCCGCACTTTAGCTTGAAAACCAACGGAACCCATTCTCACGTGGCTATTTTTTTCCTCCTAGGTTCGCCCGAGAGACAGGACATCGAACCCTTCGCTTGGATCGTCTCTCCCCCTCCGAAACTTGCCGCTTGATCCGAAAGAGAAAGCTGTGACAAATGGACAATATGTCTATTACTAACACGCCAACAAGTAATGATGCTTGTCTGAGCATTGTTCACAGCTTGATGTGCCATCGCCAAGGGGGAGAGAGCGAAACGTTTGCCAAGCGCGCCATCGAGAGCTTAGTGAAGAAGCTGAAGGAGAAAAAAGATGAGTTGGATTCGCTGATTACCGCCATAACCACCAACGGAGCTCACCCGAGCAAGTGCGTTACCATCCAGAGAACGCTGGATGGGAGGCTTCAGGTTGGTACAAGCGACAGGTTTTCCTCCGAGCCCTTGAAGCGTTCTTAATTTTGTCGCCGTAGCGCAAGCTTTTCCCGATCGACTTCTGTGTCTTCCCTTCGCAGGTGGCCGGTCGCAAGGGATTCCCTCACGTGATCTACGCTCGCCTTTGGAGGTGGCCCGATCTTCATAAAAACGAGCTCAAGCATGTGAAATACTGTCAGTACGCTTTCGACTTGAAATGTGACAGCGTCTGCGTAAACCCTTACCATTACGAGCGGGTCGTATCGCCTGGCATCGGTAAGTAAGACTTCCGTCCTCGAAACGGGATGAAATGTAAAAACATTTGCCTTCGGGATGTAGAAAATCAAGACCTCGTTAGAAAGTTAACTTTTAACGACGATAAATCGTTCACCTACGTTCTTGTACGTCTTAATGAAATTATTCTTTCCCCTCTGTTTCAAATTTTGAGCAGTTTGTGGCTTTTCTCCAAGCCTTGGCTTGCTTCGCACGCGGTTACCGTGTACTCTAGAAATCATTCAGCACGGGGAGTTGTGTCGTGATGGAGGGGAACGGTCCCTAACATCCGAAATAGTCTATAAGAGCAATTTGTAAAGGCTTAAAAATTAATGTTCAAACACTGCTGAAGGTTATAATTTTCCACACACACCCCTGTTGTTTTTTCTTTCTTTTCAAGATCTCTCAGGACTGACACTGCAGAGTTCCGGTAAGTAGTTCTGTTCCTGGCGGTGGCGTGAAGCAGATGATGCTGCAAATGGCCGTCAGATTTTAATATACGTAAGGTCGCTTTCAAAAGGAGCGTGGGAATGGATGTTGTGTCAGAGTTGTACCGGAATGTGCACAAAAAGACACGGAGAAACAAGTTCTGGTGGCAATGCCAGTGACTTCCTTGCGCTGGGTATCGTTTCGAGTCAATTTTGATGGGAATTGGAATGAAATAAGCGGTTTGCTTTGCCATCCAGCGCTTATTCGTAGTTCAGAGATGCTTCTCACGGTGCTTAGGTTAAATTCTAGCCTCGGTAGCGTTGCTACTGCTGGAAGTTTGCTTCGTGTGCTGAAATGCCCTCCTCTCCGCAGCCCCATCGAGCATGTTGGTGAAAGACGAATACGTTCACGATTACGAGGCGCAGCCGTCGTTGTCTTCTGCTGAAGGCCATTCGGTCCAAACCATCCAGCACCCGCCGAGTAACCGGGCGTCCACGGAGCCTTACAGCACCCCAGCCATGTTAGCTCCCACCGAGGCGAGCACTACCAGCACCACTAACTTTCCCAACATTCCCGTGGCTTCAACAAGTAAGAGCCGTTGAGTTTACACGTGCTGCCAAAACCGTACGAACGCGAAAGCTCGGAGGGAAGCGGCGATTCTGCCCAAGCGGATCTCGCTTTGCAACGCCGCCGCTGCCAAACCGCGTGGTTAAACGCTGCGGCAGTACGAGCCTATAGGTGTTCAAATCAGGTTTTAATTGGTAGATTAATTGGATGAAATTTGCCTGCTAACCCCGTCTTTATTCCACGCTACCTGAATGTTAGGAGGCTGGTTTAGACGCTCCGAAGCCTCAACGGTACGATGTTAAACCGTTGACCTCTGACAAAATAAGGCTCTTAGGGGAATAAATACTACAGGAACGGAAGAACTTTAACGTTTTGGTACAACACCAAGTGGGACAACAGACTTCTTGGCGGGTGGCAGCGTCTCCAGGCAATTCTTTAGCGCTCCACTAAAATGATCTTCCAGCTGTAACATTTTAAAGATGATCCAATGTACCTCCAGAGCTGCAGCCCCGATTAATACGTTTCTGAGTCCAGCGGGGTGCTGCGGTGACGTTTTTCTTGCTGGGCTGTTTCTGGTCCAAGAGGAAGGAGCTGATTTACCGACGTCCAAGCTCGTTCCTCGGTTTTGGAGGCCCTGTTACACACACAACGTCCCCGCGGGCCTGGTGTAGGGGAGGCATGAAGCGGGAGGGGGTTTTCACGTGCTCTTCATCACTAATAGCGACACTGAACGTAAAGGATTTCACGTTACCCGGTTTAAATCAGGTGTGGCGATTATATTCGTTATTTTAGGCGAGGATTTCCTCGTTTCAACCTTAAATAGGTGGAGATTCGATGTCTGTGCCTCTCCAGGAGGGGAAAAAAAAAAGGATAGGTGATTTGATTTGTGTTACACTCAATAACTTGTGGCAGCGCCCATGGCTTCAGTGCTGACGGCCGAGCTGAAGCCGTACTGAATCCTGTTCACCTCTTCTGAAATACCTGGAGTGTGACTTTAAAGCTTAGAAAAGGAATTTATTTGGGAGGAAAAAAAAACAAAACAACAAAACCAGGTTTCTGAGGAAGGAGTCCAGCGATGCGGCTGTGTTCCGGCGCGCTTTTTACAAACACTCCTCCAAAATACATTTAGGAGGAACGTAGATCGAAGTGTCCCGGCGTCCAAACGCCAAGCGCCTTCCTTCCCGTTTCCCGAGACGCTCTGGTGGGTGAAAAAAATCCCGAAAGCGAACTTGTAGCGAGCGTGTATTGCAGTGCCCTTAGTCGGGCGCCTTTTTCCTAGCCAGCTAGCGCCGAGCTCTTCTTCATTCCAATTTCGGAACGTTCACGAATAGGTAGTGTGTTTTTTTACCAGGTCAACCTCCCAGTATATTGACAGGTAGCCATAGTGATGGACTCTTACAGATTGCTTCAGGGCCTCAGCCAGGAACTCAGCAGAATGGGTTTACAGCTCAGCCAGCTACTTACCATCACAGTGAGTATACACGCGCCTGCGCTCCCCTTAGCTCTCTCAAACCGCTTGCCAAACGTTCAGGATTCAAATAGAGGACGTAGAAAACGAGATGCGGGAAAAACTCCTTTAAAACCCAACCGCTCCCTTTTTTTTTTCCCTTTTTTTATCTCCAGACAGCACCACAACTTGGACTGGAAGTCGGACGGCAGCCTACACGCCTACCATACCTCACCACCAGAACGGCCACCTTCAGCATCACCCACCTATGCATCCTGGACATTACTGTAAGCCTCCCAGATTTTCAAACCATTTATTTTCTTTTCAGCTTGATTAAACGGCGCCTGTGATCGATTTTTTTTTATCCCCCCCGTGTCTTTTTTTTTTTATAGACCTACTGTTACTTTATTAAACACATTGACAGTTAAATTCAAGAACTCCTTGCTCTTCCCTCGTTTAAAGCAGCAGAGATTAAAAATTCACGCAGCTCCACCTATACTTTGGGCGTCTTCTACGTCTACCAAAAAACATTTCCTTTCCAAAACCTCCATTTACGAAGCTTTGCAGTCTTGGGGTGAATGATTCCGCTGATTTTTTTCAGCTTGTCTTCATCAAAAAAATCCTTTTCGGTCCAATTATTAAACGTCATAATTTTACTCCGCTAGGATCCCGCCTCCTTTCTCTCCTTTCTTGTCAGAAACGCCAAAATTTAAAGACTTTTTGGTGCCGTAGAGACTCCCTAAATGTTTTTTTGTGCGAACGTAGCTTTCCATAAGTAATGCTCGGAACTGCCCGGTGGCCCCGCGCCGCGCTTTTCTTGGCTGCTGCCTCTTCTCGCTTCACCAAGTGGCATCTTTTGACACCTCCCAGCGCTGTGCCTGTTTTTGACATCTTGCTGCAAAAGCTGCCGTTACTTCTAATACTACGTTGAAGCCTGCGAGGAAGTGAGGTTATCAAAGCGGAAAGAATTAACTCGACCTTTACCAGGACCACATTCGCTATTTATTCTTCCGGAAACGAGTTCTCTGGGACTTTTTTTCCCATCTCCACGGAGGGTTTCTTAGAGTTGCACTGCCGCCTTCCCTCCTGGGATGCTGACGGAGCTCTCTGCTTCTGAATTCTCAAAAAACCACCCGAGTGTGTCATTCTGTGGGCTTTTATTCCAGATTTGCCCGCTTGATTCAGCTATTAGTGGGATTTTATAATAACGTGGCATCCTCCCAAGTCCTTTTTTCAAGCAAAACAGGTGAAGAAAGATGCTATTTTTGTTTCCTCGTGTAAAACTAATTGCCTGTTTTCTCTTCAAGGGCCAGTTCACAACGAACTTGCATTCCAGCCTCCTATATCAAATCATCCTGGTAAGTAAAATCAAAACCGGAACGCTAATCATTGTTGAAGCCTTGTTTGGGATGTGTGTTTTTTAAACGAAGTGCTCCGAGTTTCCTGGGAGGAATTCAAAAGGGGGGGAAGAAAGGAGGAGAGGCACCACTTGGCGATGCCTTCTTTGGAATTTGGACCTCCGTGCTTTCGAAATAATGACAGGAGACGTTAAGAAGAGAAATTAACGACGACGTAATACGCAGACACGCGAGTTTGTAGGCGTTCGGCGTGTTTTACTCGGTTCATTGCCCTCTGTTCCTCAGCTCCAGAGTACTGGTGTTCAATCGCCTACTTCGAAATGGACGTGCAAGTCGGGGAGACGTTCAAGGTCCCTTCGAGCTGCCCCATTGTTACCGTCGATGGCTACGTGGATCCTTCCGGAGGAGACCGCTTTTGCCTGGGCCAGCTTTCCAACGTGCATAGAACAGAAGCCATTGAGAGAGCGAGGTAATCCTGCAGCCCCCCAAAGCTCCAATTCTTGCCGATATTGGTTAATTTCTCTTGGTTTTTTTTGGCCTGAGGCTCCCTTTCAATACCATTTCTTTTTCCAGCTGAATTAACCGTAGCAGAACGCGTCTTTCTGGGCCGCTGCCGTAACGCGTTCGGAATAGGAACGCGCGACAACGTCCCCCCGCGTTGCTTTCAAAGGCCGTGCCTTCCAGGATAAAATTAGCAGCTCGTGCCTTGAGGACGCGCTCGAGCTGCTTTCGGTGCTAGAGCACTTGTGGGATTTTTACACTCGGGAACAGAACCCCGAACGTGTTTGGTATCCCGGCTCCAGCGAGTGGCTTTCTCGCTCCTTGAATCCCACCGCTTGCGCATTCTGTGTTCCCCGTATGTCTTGACGTGGCGTTACAGATGGTTTTTCACTTCCCAGATTTCCTATCGCCGCACCCAATGTTACAATAATAACCACGGTTTCAAGCCCTCGTATGAGCGGAGCGTGTTTGTTTTCACTTCACCGCGTAAATCAAGGTTTCCTCGCCTCCTGGAGGATCGTTTTAGGACTTATTTATTAAGGGGCTGATTTACCGCCTATAAACTCTTTGCGTGGTGTCTATTTTTTCTCTTCCAGGTTGCACATAGGCAAAGGGGTGCAGCTGGAGTGCAAAGGAGAAGGTGACGTGTGGGTTCGATGCCTCAGCGACCACGCGGTCTTCGTTCAGAGCTACTACCTGGACAGAGAAGCGGGGCGCGCGCCGGGGGATGCCGTTCACAAGATTTACCCGAGTGCATATATAAAGGTTGGTTTGATGTTCCACGAGGAAAACTGGGGGGGGGGAAGCAGCGTCATTTCTGTTCTTGCACATCGTAGGGAAGCTACAAGGCACCGAAATAAATCAAACTCGGAATCAGGGGCTTCATTATCATCATAGAATCGTCAACTTCGCCTTAAAAAAAGGCACCTTTGGGGGGAAAAAAATCCATCTGACAAGTCATTCAAAAAGTCACCTTAACGGAAAGCATCCTCTGGATACCGTGGAAGTAACTAATTTGGGATTTTAAATCCCGATCTCTTCAATGAACTGCCAAAAACTTAGCGTAGTCCTGAATAAAACCTGACAAAGGGAAGCCGGGTGGAAATCCTCGAGTTTACTAAAAACGAGGGTTTCGTCGGCTGAAATCTGAAAGAATTTTTGACGGTGAAGGATGAATTCTGAAGAATTGATTCTGGAGAGCAGAGAGGTCCAGCCTATTGGAGGTAGGCGCTGAGGAATTCTTAATTAATTGTGATAAACCTACAGAGTTTTGTATTTATTTATTTTGAAAGGTGTTTGATTTACGCCAGTGTCATCGTCAGATGCAACAGCAGGCTGCCACTGCTCAAGCCGCCGCCGCCGCTCAAGCCGCAGCAGTAGCAGGAAACATCCCCGGACCAGGATCAGTAGGTGGCATAGCCCCAGCCATTAGTAAGTCAATTAAGCGCTCGCTCTCCTTTTTTAATCCTTCTTCGCAAACAACGCAGCTTTCCCTCGTAGCAGCGCCCCCGAAAACAGTCCAAAAGAACTCGGAAGGAGGTAACGGGGTCGGACTGGGGTGGCGGCACGGTAAGTTTGTGTTTGTTTGCTTGCTGCCTGGTCCCCACACAGCAGTTTTCACTCCGAACTCTTCAGCAGCTGCTTGTTGTGCCGCAAGAAGCGTCGCGGCTCTACAGAAAGCTCGGACGCGTGGCGTAACCGCTTTACTATAAGCGGAGGTACTTCAGGCTGCTTAAACCTTAGCTTGAAAAATGATCCTTGAGCTGTCAGCTCGTAAAAACCTCCCTGAAAGCAACGGGGGGTACTGGACCACAGAGTCCTTCGCTATTTTAGGTAGAGTTGAAATTTATAAGGGTTTGAGAAGAGGTTGTAGTTTGGTGGTGCCTTTTTTTTTAAAATTATGTTGGCCTGGAGTTACTCAATTCTACATCTTCTATTAAACTTAAATATTTTTAAAGTGGTGAGTACTTGGGTGTGCGGGACTGCTTTATGTGCTACGTTTTCTGGATTCCCCGCGCTCCCAAGCGGAGCTTTCCAGCTCCGTTCCAAAACGCTAAAGGCATTTTGGGGGAACGCGTTCACATTTTCTTCCGAACGTGGTTGTGAGTTGAAGCTTGCCAGCTGTGTCCGTTTCTCTTATTAGACGAATTAACTACCGTAACTCTTAGCTCCGGCTTTTTTTTTGGTATCTTAATACCCTTTCAAGATGGCAGCACGATGAACAAAGAAAACCTAGTTGGAAGAAACGCAAAATAATCGCTGAGTTGTGGTGGTAGAGATCTAGAAATATCCATCGGCCTCGGCTGTGGTGAGAGGGACGCGGACAAACGAGCGATAGAGGTGATTAAAAAAGCGTGTCTGCCAACACTTACTCGAAACCTCTCCCGTCTAGGTTTGTCAGCCGCTGCTGGAATTGGCGTGGACGACCTCCGCCGCTTATGCATACTCAGGATGAGTTTTGTAAAAGGTTGGGGACCTGATTACCCGAGACAGAGCATCAAAGAGACACCGTGCTGGATTGAAATTCACTTGCACCGTGCCCTCCAGCTTCTAGATGAAGTACTTCATACCATGCCTATCGCAGACCCACAACCTTTAGACTGAGCTCCCTCTGCTGCACTGCTGTGGGCCGTTATGTCGTGAGGCTGGTGGATTGTAAAATACAATTCTGTTTATAACCTGAAGATATATTTTACTTTTTTTTTTGTTTTGTTTTGTTTGTTCTGCTTAATCTTCTCCAACCCGGGTTTTAAAAATGTGTTTGCCGCCTTGCTCTTAGCAGAAAGAACCTGAACATGCCGAATTTGGGATTTGAGTTGGTTTTTTTTTCCAGAACTTAATTGTCACGAACACGTGGCTCAGGGCTGAAAGTGAAAGGTAAACGCCTTAGAGAGAGACCTTCCAGTATTGGCTTTGTTTGAAACTTCCCTTCTCCGTTGGGCGACGAGCCTCACAGGAGCCTTTTGTACGCAGAATATATATTATATATATATTTATATCGGAAAATTCCTAACAGTTACAAACCTGATAGAGCAACTTTGAAATTCCGACCCATTTGTGATGTCCTTTTTAGGGAGCAACAGTTGACGGAAGACTCCTTCATTTTGTCGGCTATCTTGTTACGATTTTTCCAGCTCGAAAGGTAGAAGCTGCCAAAAAAAAACCCCAAAAAGCGAGGGATGAGACGTGCGTTGTTGGCATCGATGGAAAAAAAAAATAGCAAGGAAAAGAAACGTCGCTTTTCCTTCACTAGTTTTTAAAAAGATACCTTTAGGTTTTTATTTATGTAGACACGTGAGTTTGAAAACACTAAAAGGAAGGGATGCTTTCAGTGCCGGCACTCGGTTGAAAGAGCATGAAATACCCAGTCCGCAAAGTTGCCACTGAAATTGCGTAGCGAGCAGCTGATGGCAGGAACGTATTTTCCTAACTCCTCCTGACTTCGATGATTTTACTCGAGGAAAACTCGGCAGGTATTTTAAAAACTAATGATAAGAAAAGAAAAAGTCGCATGACTCTTTTTACTTACATCCGCCATCGAATCACGTATAACATCCCATCGATATTTCGGAGCCGGTTTTTGTATCTGTTCACCATTTCCACTCAGGGCAAGATGGCAAACTTGTTTTTATACCTCTCGGTTCTTTTAAGCCCTTATGCCATCACCGACCGTATCAATTGGCAATGACTTTGTATAGAGAATTTATAGTAGGAAAAAAAAAAACAAACAAACCTGCAAATGTATTGACTGTATGACAGATACAATATGTATGCTTTCTCTCTAGTTACTAGCATAAATAAAATGATGAAAACCCTGAGGTTTTATAAATTTAGCTTGCTTTCCTTATGTAATTCCGCACCTTGAAGCCGTGGATGGATTCCTTCCCTTGGCGAGCCCAGCAGCAGCAGCCAGTAGCGGTAGGAATTCCTCGTCTGCCGGGAAGCGAGTCCAATTTCTCTTCCTTCCCTCGCTTCTCGATGAAGGAGGATGGCTCTTTCAGCCCTTCGGCGGGAGAAGAGGGAGCAGGAAATCCATGCGAGGAGTTGGAACTTCAAGAGGCTAAGAAGACGGGGACGCCAGCTCAAGCGTTGCCAGTTGGGCGCGCTTCACACAAGCGGAAGTCTTGGAAGAGATTGTTCAGATTTTGCCAAGCTTCTTGCGTAGTTTCAGGAATCTAGGGGGCGTTTCGGTGTTGCTTCCTCCGCACGCTGCAATCCTTGTGAAAGAAGTCAGCCCCCGGTGGTTCTGCTCTACGCGTGGAAGCGCAGGAGGCAGATGTTGAGCGATGGCCAGAAGCGGATGAACTTTCGCAGTATTTTCATTAACAGTGTTGCCTTCTTCACGCTAAAGGAAATCCCATTTGCTTTTCCTCTCACGTGGCTTCTTGATGTTCGGAAAAATCAGCGTTTGCTTCCCTCGAGGCCTTAAGTTTCAAACCTTTTTTCATTTTCTCGTTTGTCCCAGCACGAGAGCAAGCTTCAGATTTTCAGGAACGCCTGCAGCAGAGGATTCCGACTTCATCCTTAGAGAAGCCTCGTTATTAACCACGGAAAACACGAACCTGGGCTACGCTTCACAACAGGAAACTTGCTTTGGTGGAAGAAATGAACGCTGACGACACCTTCCCATCGACCTCTACGTTGAGTTCTCTGCCCTGCTTTTACTGCTGGGCGTGAGGCGCCTCTAATTTCAGGAGTCGGTTGTAAGCGTTCATTTGATCAGGAGCCCGTGAGCTTTCTCCCTGTTTAACTTCGCGTTTTTGCAAGGTGCTTGTCTTGGGGAATCCCTTTCGTTATTTTTTTAATTACCCCTCTGATTGCTGCCCTGAATTATACAATCACTTTGTGTACTGGAGAGCTGGGATTGCCACTGAAGGGTTGAGGTGGAGTTTGTGATGCTGTTGGTTTTGAAAGCGATGAAATTTAAGGGGATGGAGACCATCAGAAAACTCCTCCGCCGACGTACCTGGGGGTTTCTCCTGCCCCCAAACCCTTCCGATCGTGTATTTCTCAGCACCAACACCCCTTGTGGAGCACGCTGAGTGAAACTCGCCGCGTACGCCGCCGCCGAGGTCCCCACGAACCCCGGGGCCGTGCAAGTTGCGCTCGGTGGGGCCTGGTGGGAAATAAAAACTCTCATTGCCTGTGGACCCCAAAAGATTTCGGCGTTGTTGGCTGCTGTTGTGCCTAGCGAGCGATGCATCGCTCCAAAATTCACAGGACTTAGGTCCTTCGAGGTCACCAGAACCATCTAGCGCTTTCTCGCTCCAGCACCTTGTTTCTGTGTCTTTTTGGTGAGGTTTGGTAGCACTGCCGAGGTGTGATTGAGCTGGATTGAGAGCCACGAAGTACCCGTAACCCAAAAACTCACCGCGAGAGGGTTTTTTTGGGCATGAAAGCCTAGTTCCACAGCGATCCTTTTAGCCATTGCCTTTTGATAAGCGGTCAACGGAATTCCCAGTAGTTCCTTTGTAGCTTACTGTACGTTTTTCATTAGACCTAGTTTGTGGATAATATACTGTAGTTAACTTTCCTGAAATTCTGTAACAGAGTATGTTTTTGATTAAAAAAGGTAAAGATTCACGTCTTCGGCTCCTTTATTTTATTCATTGGAAAGCTTTTACCCCGTTTCAGGCTGGCACGGCGTTGCTTGCCCAGGTAGGGCCGCATTCTCCGCAGCTCCTTGTACGCAATGCTTTGAGTCTCGGCTAATTTCTTTAAGCAACCACATCCCACAGCTAGAGAAAGTGGAAAAAAACAACACAGCCCTCCGAACCCTGCTGATTTATGGGCGTGAGGCAGGGAGAAAATCCCTACCTGCCTTCAGATTCAGAGGCCTGCTCAGCTCCAGCAGGTTCCAGGGCTGCAAAGGCGCCGTGTCCGGCGGTGCGAGGCCGGTAGCCGAGAGGCTGAAGCACCTCAAGTTCTCCCCGCAGATTAATGCCCTGTGGCCGAGGCTCTCGTGTTTAGTTACACAGCCCATCTGTAAGCTCATCAATCTCCGTGGAACAGCAGTTGCAGCTCCTCACCTCTCAGAAAGCTTTTCAGAGCCTCCCTCCCTGTGCTTTCAGCAACCCTTTTATAACTCCTGGCCGGCCGCGAGCAACGTAAAACCATTTGTGCTCGCCCTGCTATGATCCTCCACCATGTCCCCTCTGTACAAGCATCCTACTGCAACTAAAAATCCGAAACATAGCCTCAAAAACCTCATAATAGCAGGGGATGGCAGAGGGCAGCATCGCCAGACAGGTGCAGTGAGTTGAAATCCTGGAAAAAACCAAACAACTAATTTATTTATTTATTTATTTTCCAGACTGTGTGGAATGGAAAACATCCCCTGCAGCACTTAATGATCTGTCACTGAGCCATCATTTCGTGTTTGCTTTCTCCTGGGTGATGGCTATGCCACATCACTGCCCTGCATGCGGGGGGGGACACACGTGTACTGCCTTGTCCCACGTGCCATGATTGCAAAACCTCCTGACGGCGCCAGGTCGGAGGTGATGGGTGCTGCTGGCATGGATTTGTGCTCCTTTCTGTGTGTTGCAGGTCTCTGTCCCCACAAACAGTGAAGCTAGAGGAACCTGCAGCCCTCCATGCTCAGCTGCTGGAGCCCCAGGTCCCCACAGTGTCCCTCCCCGTGACACAGCACATCCCCAGATGGGGGCTTTGTGCCACCCACCAAGGGGCAGCCCCATGGCCACAGCTGCACCCAAGGGGGTTTTTGAGGATGCTGTGAGGCACTGAATACCTTGGGGAAAGGCAATGCCACTAGATGTCCTTATTGCTCCTTTGGCTGCTGCCAAAACACCTGTGTCCTGTTCAGGGAAAGGGGCTAAAGCCAATGAAAAGCCATGGCAGCCCCTTGGCCCCTGCTGAGCAGGCTCAAGAGGGTCAAAGTACCTGCATCGCAGGAACCTGGTGGCTTTGGGATTGGGGCCATCCCACTGCGAGTGAGAGCAGCCCCGGTGCGGCCATTTTGTGGGGACACCACAGCCAGGCGGGGTGGTTTCACTGCCCTGTGCCGTCAGGCTGCACCTTTCATAGAATCATAGAATTACAGAATCAGAATCATTAAGGTTGGAAGAGACCTCCAAGATCATCCGGTCCAACCATCCCCCTACCACCAGCGTCACCACTAAACCATGTCCCCAAGCACCACATCCAACCTTTCCTTGAACACCCCAGGGACGGTGACCCCACCACCTCCCTGGGCAACCCGTCCCTGTACCTAACCACTCTTTCTGACAGAAATGTCTCCTCATTTCCAACCTGAGCCTCCCCTAGCACAACTCGAGGCCATTCCCTCCGGTCCTATCATGGTTACCTGTGAGAAGAGGCAACCCCCAGCTCCCCCCACATTCCTTTCAGGTACCTGTAGAGAACCGTAAGGCCTTCCCTGAGCCTCCTCTTCTCCAGATGAAACAACTCCAGGTCCCTCAGCCGCTCCTCACAGGACTTGTGTTCAGAGATGCCGCATGTCCCAGGCTTCCTCTGAAAGACCCACGGAGCTTTGCAGTTTTTGGGGATAAAACACCAAACTCACGCAGCCCCACGCAGCTCAGTGAGGGCAGTTCCACGGCGTGTTGGAGTTGTGCCTTCTGAGGGCACATGCTGAGGCCTTCAGCTGCTGTGAAGCCAGGGTGAAACTCCTGGCCCATGGCTCTGAGGGGCTACAGGTGCCATGTAATGGCTGTGATGGTCCCAATGGTTGTAATGGCCCCACAGCTGCCTCTCTTGAGGTAACAGCAGACGAGGCAAAACTCAGCACCTGTGCTTGCAGAGGGCAGTCTCAGTGCCTTCCTCAGGGCCTGGCTTTTACCACGAGCCTTGTAAGCGAGGCCCTGCTCCTGCAAAATCTCTGTGGCACACTGTGGCTCTGCCCTCATAAACCATGGGGAGGGGACAGGCTCGGGAGAGGGACATCAACGCCATGGGCTTATGATGCCCAGCATGGTTCCAGTATCTCCTTTTCCTCTGGCAGATTTGCCCTCCTCCTCCTCCTGGTCCCAAGCACTCCCATGCTGTGTTTTGTGTCATGGTGCAGTCAGCTACTGGCCTTATATTATGGAATTACATGACAGCCCCTCACTACTGTGGATGTGAGCTTCCTCATTAGAAACAACAGCAATTTTGTTTCCCCAAATCAACTGAGAGAAGGTTTCTTAAGGAACATCGCTGCCCCCAGAGGTTCCTCTGGACTGCCCGGCCTGCAGCTGGTTCAGGCGATGCCTGGTGGCAAGTGCTTCCCCTCCTCGAGCAGGAGTTAAAATTCCAGGCCGGTTAGTCACTCATCACAAGCGCTCCTTAGCATGGAAAAATAAACTCACTACAACAAATTTAGGAGAACTGGAGCTTTTTAAGCCCTTGCCTGCCTTATGCAACTCAGCAGGAGCTGCAGTGCTGCTTGCTCCGCTGAGGAAAACCCGAGGGAGAACTGGGCTTTGGGATGGGTTACAAGCCTAGGAATATCGAGGCTGCATCACCCAACCTACTGCTGGAGGTTTGGAGCCTGAGGCCTCCTGCTGAACACTAAAACCGCCCTGAGCCCCACATGAAGCAAATTTCAGCACTCTTTGATCTCTTCCCAAGACTTGCTAGTAAAAAAAAGAAAGAGAATAAGAAATATTCACCTCATTTCCCCTGAATGAAGAGAAAGTTTGGGGACACGAGCTCCAAGATGGCGTGCCTGAGGACCGCAGGTGCAGGGCCTCCACCACCCCTATACCCAGGGGTGCTTCATTATTTCCTGATTAAGTAGGGGGCAAAATATCCTCCAGGCATCTGTCTATACAGTAGAAGTGTTAAGTGAGTGCAGGTGTTTGTGCTGCTGGGAAAGGATCTATTTATTTCCCTTCAGGATCCAGCAGCACCCTGCCCTGCTGCTGCAGCACAGCCCCAAAAGGGGTTCCCACAAGCACCATGCAGGGAGCAGAGCCCAACTGTAGAGAACAGCCTGGGGCAGTGTACACACAGTATTTATAAATACGTACTTTTCAAGCCAGGTGGCCTTAAAATGCCTTTTCTTATTAAGTTCTGTTGTTCTTATCCATACCAGGGAGGAGGCAAGCAGCAGCCCAGGTGCTTGGCTGGCCAAGCAGACAGCAGCAGAGCCCAGCCACAGGGAAAGGGAACAGGAGATGCACAAGGGCTGGTTTTGGGTTCACCGAGGCAGGAGGTGAAGCCAGAAGTCAAAAAACCTCCCCTTCCTCACCCCCAAAGCCCCAGCCACCAGCCCACAGCCTGCCCAAAGCCAGGACCCCAAAGACATCAACAGGCTCCAGTTAATGGAAACAAGTCTTTATTAAGTAACTTTTAATATCAGAAAAATAAAACTCTTATAATTCTCTTTACAGCAAATATATAATATCAGTGCTTTGGCCATCATAAGTTAAAGGCCCTTTATCATAAAATATATGGTTTTTAAACTTTACTCAAATTGAATTTATAATCCCTATGACCTCCCTACATATACATAACAAAAAGTGTAGTAAAATTAGCAAATACTAAACTATATTGATAGTTTATCATTCTTAGTTTGTGGTTTATAGAAATGGTACACGCACCTAATGTCTGTCGATTCCTTGGCTTATTAGTTGCAGTGTACAATGCAATAAAATACAAAATACATGCTCGGTGAACGTTTGTTCGTATCTACACGACTGCAGCTAGAGATTAGGTTTCAATACTGACATGTAACTATCCTACAAGCAATTAGCATTAAAGTTATGCATTACATAATATGCCATCAAGGCAACTCTTATACTGAAAATCATAAAATAAAAACCGTTATTTGTAAACTTTTATACGAAATGTAACTCTTCAAGTGGAAATAAAAAATAAAATTTCTGTATATTTACTAGTTCAATACACATATAATTTCTTTTTCTTTTTTTTGTTATACTGAGAAAAAAGCTTTGTCTTGTCTTGGGAAAATAATGCTTCAAAAAAAATAGAAAAATCCACCAGAACTCCCCTTTGTGTCTTTTTTTTTTTTGTATTTTTTGTTTTTTTTAATATATGCCAGCACAGATTTGGGAACGTACTGAGGATGAAAAAGCTGGGAACATCCACAGGTTGAAATGTAAGAAGCGCATTCAAAAGACATTTTTCCTTATGATTGGAAAGCCGGTTTTGAAATGAAGTAAACTGATTGCAGGGCCACTGTCACAGCTGCTGTCATGAATAATACAAGGGCACGTACGCAACCCCCCTTTTTTTCCTTTCCGTTACTAAAAATAAAATATATATTTATATATGTGCAAGACAAATATGGATTGAACATAAAATGCTTCACATTTTGAACTACACACTCTCTAAAACGTAATTTAAGAACAGCTTGATCGGACTAATGAACGGAATGTCAGCATCCTCACTATTAGTCGAAGTATGTGCATCCCAAAGCCCTTACTGAAATGGGATGAAGCCAGCCAGACTCTTCCACATTACATTAAGAAAAGCAGTGGGTAGGAATTCACAATCGAGACGATACGTTCCTGATCCTCTGAACATACTACTGTCAACACCTTGGGCGAAACACGGAGGTGCAGCGGGCAGCTTCTCTCCCCGCTCCCCGTAGCGGTAATTCATCTGATCCTGCCGATAACCTTAAATCCTTTTCAAGAAATCGAACTAGGCTTTAAAAAAAAAAAACAAAAGTATTTGCAATGCTGAAGAGAATTAGGCGTAAGTTGTTGCATCAAGCAAAAAAAAGACATTTCCCCAAACCTGTTTTTTCAAAACTGGCAGTGTAAAGAAGGCAGCATTGGAAGTGTTGTTTGATATATTGATAATGCCACAAACCCTCCGCAGCAGACCGGTACTTCTGTGCTTAGGCTCTGAGGTTCGTTGCTGCCAGCACACAGAAGTCAAACGCTCAACTGAGATCCTTCGGAAAGCCTGGAAAATTGGTTTTGCAGTTGTGTAATTGCTCAAAACTTCCCCTGGCTGTGCCGTATTACCCCAGGTGCATCTCTGCTAAGCGTGCCATCTGCTGAAACTGAACCGGACAGAGACCACCTAGGTTTAGTGTTACCGTAGCAGCCTTTTAGGAACGGATAGATTTATTAACAACTTTAGCCTAATCCCAAGAAAGCCCAACAGTCAGAATTACTTAGGAAGTTTACTAGAGGGTACCATTACACCCATGCCTTTAGATGTCCATATATAATAATAACATCTACATATACTTAAGAGTGGATTTGGATTGCCTGAGTAACAGCTGTCTGGCAAACAGGACACGATGGCGTTTCTTTTTCACAGATTTTGTTGGCACACTCCATGCAGAAGAGATTGTGGCCGCAGGGGACCAGGGCCGCAATGACTTCGTTCTCGAAGCATATCACGCAGTCGTGCTTCCGTCTCGACTCGGGGGGCGAGCTGGAGGTGGAGCCGCCGTTGGAAGAGGAATAGCTGTTGGTACCGTTAGAAAAAGCGGGGATGTAGATGGGAAGGCCGGCTTGGTTGCCCGTGCTAGGGGGGTCGCTCCTCACTCTCCTAGCCAAGGGGTGCTCCAGGCTTTCCGGGAAGGTGGGCGACAGGCGAGGAGTGGATGGCTGGCTCCCTCTGCGCTGAGGCTTGACGTTACTCGTAGGGTCGTTCCCAAAGCCAGAGAGGGGGTTTACGGGTTCGAAAGGGGTCCAAATGGTTTGGGAAGGCGTCGGTAAGGAGTCGTACGCAGGAGAGTCGACTGCGAGCTCTTCTGTGCCCACGGAAGGCAGCGTTTCTCCGAACCAAAAGTTGCCTGTGCTGAACGGACTGGTTGGGCTGAAGTCAGCCAATCTATTGCTTCCAAAATAGGAATCTGTGGAGCCACTTCCCAACGAGCTGGAGCTGTCATTTCGGTAATTAGAAATCATTCTGGTGCGGCTAGGAGGGACGGGGTTAGAAGCAAGCCACGCGGACCCGAGAGTGCCTCCCTCAAAGCTCACGTCGGTACCGTTGTAATGGAAATCGTTCTCTTCGTTCAGCTCGATGTAGTTGCCAGTACGCATGGCTATGTGCATCTCGATCTCCTCGCGCGCCCGGTCGACGTTTTCCGGCATCCCCGTCACCTCGAAGACGGGCTCCTTGTCTCTGCTGGGAGTCACTATGTAGGTATGCGTCTGCTGCTGAATTCTTTTGATTGTAGCTCCTTTAGGTCCAACCACTAGCCCAACTACACGGTAAGGCACCCTGACTTGGACTGTTGTCTGCCCCGGCAGGTTGGGGGTACATGGCAAACCTCCCAGGGCAGGGCCGTTTTTGTTGCGCGACGCTCTGATCATGGAGAAGTGCTCGGCAGCGGAGAGAATTTCCCTTTTGGCCATGGCTACGTCCTCTTTCCGGCCAGTGACGACGAAGATGGGTTCTTCTCCACGCACGGGGGTCTTGATGTAAGTGTTCGTCTTGGCCCTTAGCGCTTTGATTTTGCAACCTGTTGGGAGGAAACACAGGCAAGTTTAGCGACGCGGCTAAGTTTAGAAAGCCACAAGAAAGCAGTCTATTTTGAGCTGTTCGAGAGTTTCAAGAAGCCAGCGGGTGAAACCAGAAGCAGCAGGTTTTCTTCTCTCTCTGCAAGCCGCACCAGTGAAAGCGCTAACAACTTCTACCTACTATTTCCAAGCGCACCTCCGACACCGAAAGCCGCAAGCTATTTTAGCAACGCTTCTTGGGCAAGTTGAGGCTGTCGTCTCAACTGCTATCACATACCGAATAAACCTGGATGGCTTTTGCTGCAACAAACAACTGATGAATATCCCCAAAATACTGTTGACTTTGTATTTTTTCCTATTTATTGGGTATCCCTGAGTTATTTCTAAAATCCCACACATGGACTAAACGCTCACAAAAATGTTTAAGCCTCCCGATACACCAGCCTTTCGCTTACAGGTATGCTCGCTCAGAGCACGGGCACACGCAAAACGGTCTCGGGTTGGCATTTTGTCTCGAGACGCGCTCAATCCGGGAAAACTCATCGCAAATACGCCGCTGTGACAGCGGGAAGGGAGAGCCTCTCGTTGCAGGGCCTGCTGCAAGGACAAAGGCTGAAGACAAGAGGCTTTTGTTCCCGGCACACAGCTGGAGAGGAAGCTCAGCATCGCGCTCCCTCCAGCAGAGAGCAGCGGGAGGCACGCGGACGGCTCCGGGCAAGGGAAGGAGCTCGGCACGAGCGCACCTGGCCAGAAGAGCAGGCCCAAGAACCACCAGGGAAGAAGAAAAGCTGAGCCTCAGCCTTGCACAGAAGCCCATCGGTGGATAAATAAGGGAAATACGGGCACGAGGTGCCTTCTGGAAGCAGCTTGAAGGTTCCCATCTCACAGCAACACCTCGCTTTGGCGATTCGCTTTCGCTCCCGTCTTCGTTTGCGCTCCTCACCCGCACCTCACGCTCTCGCCATTAAGGCAGCTGCATGGACATCACCTGGGGGCTTGAAATTTAAGACCACAAGGTCCTCACCGTGGTGCTGCTCAAGTTTTCACGGCGACGAAACGCTCTGCTGCGACGCCTGAAAACGAAGCGGGCCTCCCGATGCCTATCGGTTATTCTCTGACCTGCACAAACTGCTTCCATTCACCCTCCTCCATCCAAATATGTATTCGTATTTCATAGAAATGAGAGGCAGCATCATTTTACGAATATTAGAAACATCTCATATAATATATACACCCCAAATCCATGTAATTCTTCACTATAAAACACAATTCAGATCTCCTTAATTCCAGTTTCCGAAGCGCCGCGCCAATCCCCAGCGTTTACATTTCGGAGCGGGTTTTCCTGCTGCTTCAGGAACCGCAGCCCAGTTACAATCTGCACCTTCGGCTTCATCTGGAACGGCAAAAGAACTGAAGGAAACTGAAATCCGAGATTTCTGAACGAGGCGGCCAACAGGAGCTCGGTTTCGGTTTGCTTACGATTCGCGGCTTCCAGGTGAAATCGGCCGGCTCCGAAGTCATGGGGGCAGCGCTGGATCACGGCATTTCAACCTGTGTGCCTCGATTCCTACTTTTCTTCTCTCTCCTCCCCATTTTTCCCCTTAAGATTATTTGACCAAACATCTTAGAGACGCTCCTAGCACGATTTTCCCCTAGAAACGTCTTGAGTAGCTCTGAAGGAAGCGATCATTTACCTCGCACGCTATCATTAAGTCTCTCTCAAAGCGAAGGGCAGCTTAAGTGCCATCATATTTCAGAGGCAGTTTAGTTGCAGACTGGAAAGAGACGGGAACGAGGGGATTTTGCTGAGTTTTCACCTCCCACGTGGGGCTTGCTGTGATGTAGTTTCAAGCAAAACGCCCTGATTTTAAGATTTGGGGATGAAAATCGTAACTGAGAGGAACCACAGCAGCTCCAAGGAGAAAGGGGACCATGTAGGAATTTGACCTCAAACTTTCCTGGGGGGAAAGAGCTTTAAAGTAAGGTCTGATAAGGTGCCACAGCCCTTGCGTGGCTGCCAAACTGCCCCAAGCTTTTCGTTTCCGAAGGAGAACCCTCGCAGGTGAGGTGGCAAAGGATTTGCGAAGCCTGAAACCCGCAGGGCTGTCGCTCGGGGGTCTGGCAAAGTGATTTTTCCTCCTCGTTTATCACAGGAGGGATGCTTCTGAACGAGAAGCCACCAAGTAGGTCAACAAGCAACGCTACAAGCGGGTGAATTACCGACCGGCGGCGTAGTACAGGATAAACGCAAATTCAGCTGGTAAATTATTCCAAGACAAGAGGATGTATGGATCTATCGAGAAAAATAAAGCATTTTAGACCCATTTTCCCTGCCTCCTGACCCCCTCGGTAACTCACCGCCGTGATCCCAGCCCTTCAGCTACATCGCACCTCCCCAAAGCCCGCGCCGGCCCGCGGAACGTTGCATTATGACTCGCGCCCACCGACGCTGCTCCCATCGTCGTTTCATCACACTTACCCATTCCGGAGGAGCAAGGACTCTTTTTTTTTGGCCACTGCTTTGTATTTTTGCGTGTACAAGACGCCACACGGCTTTCCTACTCGTCTGGAGGGTTTTCAGGCTTTTTTTTTCCTCATGTTTTTAATATCCTGCGTCCTTGACTTGCCCAAGGGATCACACTCGACACCCCATTCAGCACGGCAAGGTGGCCAGGTAAAGGAAGACAACACTAAAAACACTCCCGTGGCTTCTATAAAAACCCCAAATCCCTCAGTTTCAAGAACACCGTGTCTTTAAACCCGACATTCCACGTTGTTGAATGTAAAATGAGCTAGAAGGTAAAAAATAACGAGATTTTGTCGGGCCTTTGTTCAAACGAGCAGCACAGAGCTTGGCGCCGGCTGCAGGATGACCGACCCACACCAGTGGGGGAAACAGAGAACCCGAAATCCTGAGTGTTGGCACGATCACAGGAACTTAAATACCTGAAATGGAAACATTTCTTTTGTCTGTTTACGTTTTAAACTTAAAAATCCCCAACTTTTAGGAAGCAGCCATTTAAAAGACAAGAACCAGAAGAGTAGAATTTTGCATTACGGGTTTCCAGATTTTTTTTTATACATTTTAATTTCAGATTTATCAGGAGATCTTATTTATGCAGGTATTCCCTGCTGCCGCTCACAGGTAAAAGCCTGCAGGATTTCTGGCAGGCTGCACAAAGAGAAAAACCTCTCCCGAGCGCGTTCGGCGCGCCTCCCACCCAACGAGCCGAACAAGAGCAGCATTTAGGCTCGAGGATTTACGATCCCAGCACCCTTCTGACAAGCTTTGAAACCCGAGTTGGATCTTGGCGCAGGGCAAATGACGAAGGGCAGACGTGAAATGATGTTTGTTACGGAGCACCAGAGCTCTTCGGGCTCCGGCAGACTTACGCTGTTCAGTTCCTGAAGTCCCAGGATGGATAAACAAAGTGCGGCAACTTCTCAGAAAATAAACCAGCCTTCGGATTGGCTCTCGATAAATAGCTTACGTTTTCTTTCAGGCTTCAGAACGAGCCATTTTACACAGCATTTACTAACGTGCTTGGTTTAAAAAAGGCACAACCCCAAAAACCTCGAGTAGAACTGCTCTGGTAGCTTCGGAGATCATTATCCTACCACGGGACACCCGTGTCCTGGACTCAGCTTACACAAAGATGAACTCTAGGATTGTTTTAGCGCTATTTCCACTCCCCGAGAGCAGCAGCTAGTCTTATTTGGCCGTTGAGCTATGTTACTGATAAGCTACCTGCTTATCAGTATTTTTTTTTGGTTTGTTTCAATTTACAGCACTATTTTAAGCAAAGCGGAGAGCAAAACGGGATCATTAAATGTACATCATCATGTTATTTTCGTTGCAAGGCCGTCTCGCGCCAAGCAGATTTGTCATTATCGATTTAATCAGCGAAATGGGATGATATCATCCCTCCTCCTCTTACTCATCTGGGGTTTGGAGACCGCCCTGCCTGCTTCAGCTTCCAGTTCCAAGCCATCGTTTGAACTGCTCGTCCAGAGGCATCAGGCTTTGGGGTTCAATAGCTCCGACTTGGTATCTCGGGGAGAAAAAAGAACACTGTTGTCAGCTTTATCAAGGGTACGTGCCATCGGAAAGGTTTTAGGATTTAAAAAGCTCTTCTTTTGGCCTCGAGAGCGCCGAAAGCTCCGGTTCTACCTCACCAAAACCTTCTCGAGGCCTACCAGGCTAGGGCAGAATCGCCACGGAAAAATCCCCGCCAGCAAGTTTACGTAGAGGAAAATGCGTTCGGGTGATTCACGGCCGACTTTTACAAAGCTTTTGTGCGATTTAGAGATTAAAACGAGGACTCCTCAGTCAGAGCTCCGGAGCTCTTTGCAGTTTGGATGCACGCTGATGTAATTTTGGGCGTACGCCCTAGCCCAGCTTTTTGCAGGCAAACAAGGTCACCTCATCCGAGATGCAACTTGTTCGCTCCCAGTTCTCCAGAGCACTTTCTCCAACTTATTTTCCCTTTTTAAAGCGATGCAGCTTGTTGCCCGCAGGATTTTCAGCTGCTAACAGGAAAGAAAATCATCTTTCTGCTCAGCACGAGGACCGGTCGATTCGCCGAAGGTTGGATTCGACAAGCAAACTCGAATCCACGCAGGAAGCCTGTACAATGCCATGAATGGAATCTAGTTTTCCTGGCTCCCAGTCGCATGCCTAAACAAGAATTAAAGGATACAAGGATCTTTTCCTTTGTTGTTCACCTTTGTAGTCTCTGAAGTGGAAAAAACTCCAAGAGTTACGTTCTACCACTCCAACCAGGTCTGATTCACTCATTTTTGAGGGGCAAAGTGAGTAAGTAAAGGCTGAGAACACTTGAAATTTAACTTGAGATTATTTTTTTGAGAGGCTTGAGATTTTAAAAAAGAAAAAAACAAAACACACAAGACCCCACAAACCCAGGTTTCAGAAGCGAACCTGAAATCCAGGTTTCAGCAACACCACGGTATTTCGTTTTCCTGCTTAAAGACCTCCTGTTTGTCACAAGAAAGTCTTCCACGAGCCTTTTTACAGCGATGCAAGTGCTTCCAGTAGCTACACGTTAAATTACCGCCCCCAAAAAACGGCATCCTCCGGCGTAGCTCGGCGCACACACGAAAACCGTAAACCGCAGCTTACGTTTCAGGCGCTCGCCACCTTCTACAGCTGCGACATCCCACGTCTGCGAGCAGCTCGGCAGTACAGATTTGGTAAGCACAGCTACCCACGTGGGAATCCGCGATACCGTTACCTAAAGTGGGGGCTGTGGGAGAGCCACTTCGCTGTCTGGAGGGCTGTATTTGATTCTAAAACTCACACATCACCCAAGGGTGGCAAATGCATACGCCGCAAGGTTCTGCTTGCTTACTGAGCTCTTAAAGAATCGGGGGCTCCTCTGGGCTGATCAACAACATCTGGAAGTTCTCTTCCTCTACCTAAGAATTAAATTTGGGTAAAAAGATCATGAAATGCCAATTTATCGGTATTCTTCCACTTCGGGGGGGTCAGTACTTCCCATCAGAGTTCACTTTCCCATGACATCATCCTTCCATTAAAGGATTAAATGAAAAAGTAACACAGCACAGGAGAGGCGGGCACAAAACTTCAGCTGGATTCATTGGGGATAACACAACCAGCTGTTTGTGGGGTGTATTAGTGACAAAACATGCAGCATCTTCTCTTCGAGAGGGAGCAGAGCTATCGGTGAGGGATGCAGCTGCAAGCAGGCTTGCCCGAGGCACACCAAGCGACACTGCAGCCGATGACTGAAGGAAAACCTCCTTAAGCAAAGCTTTCGTGCAAATATATTTGATAAAGCTTTCTTAGACCAAGCTCTCCTACTTCTACTCCCACCCCTTCCTCTTTTGCAGCCCTGATTCTTTGACCGTACAACCCCTCTCCTCCACCGAGGCTACATATTTTATCACAAGCCAAACAGCGCGACATCAGATGAGAAATAAAAGCAGAAGAAGCAAATGAACTCTTCAGGAACAATGATCCTATTTTTATGCAAACTCCATTATCTTGGTTTTAAGTGACTCAAAGTACCGGAGAACACACTACAGAGAACAATCCCGATCCGGGGGAGAATAAACAGCACAGCCTAATAGGTCCTCGCCGTCCAATTTTTCCCATTTCATTACAAAGGACTGAAGCAACAACTGGTTTTCAGTTCTCTTTTCCATCTCTCCCCCTGCCCCAATGACACATAAGCAAGGCCTGAAGTCATTCAAGCATTATTTCTTGGAAAAGATATTTTGTGCTTCTGCATTTAAGGGGGCAGAAAGCCACCTGCCTGCCGGACTAGCCCGCACATGTTGACGTACCAGAGGGACGTGCCACTTGCTGTTTTAACAACGGATAAATATTTTCGACCTTGGTGTCACGAATGGCTATCTGACACAATAAATACATGCCAGTTCCTACAGCACAGGCTTTGGCTCTGAAACACCCAGCAGAAAACCCACCTTTGATGAAAAATGCTTCCAGCCTAACAGATTTAGGATGAGGAAACAAGTGTCTGCATCTCTTCAGTACCACGCTGGTTCACTGATTTTACTGTTTCCTCTAGAGAAAGAAACTGAAGCCACACTGATGTAAGAGAGCAGACAGCATAACCTCACATTATCTGATCAGCAAGCTGGAAACACAACCCCCAAACCAATGAAGAGAAACACACAAAGGGAAAAGGAAGAGAGAAACTACTCGTCTGCACAGCTGCACCTACACTTGACGCTGTTCTGCACTTCGCTTTGGATATGAAAAGTGCTTTTAAAATTAGGTTTGCTGCTGGAGAGCTGGTGTAAAACATCCAACTCCTCCTCCCCCGAGACCAGCCGACAGGCCAACAATGAGTGTGACATCGCAGGAATGACCTTTTCGGAAAGGCACAACGGAGGCACACGAGATTTAGCAATAGACATCAACAGGAAACCAGAACCAGACAATCACTTTTAGTCAGAAAGGGGCTGTTCGTGCCTCGTTTCCCCACCTCCAGGTCACCTCCTCTAAGTCCTGCACGGCCCGTCGGTGGAAACTTGGGGCAAGCTTTAAATCGTACCCCAAAACTTCGAAGCAAAGCAGGCAAGGAAGAACAGCAAGCAGTGAGGGGGATGACGACCCAGGCTGAACCCCTGCACTCACGGGATTTTGTAAAATACGGTCCCAAGCTCCTAAAGGGAAAGGAAACTGCTAACCGAGGACGTTAAGCTGAATGCCAACAAAGAACAAAGCAAGCCCCAACACCTGTTTGTACTTGGCCAGGCTCTGCGTTAGGTTTTAGAGTTCGTAAATGCCCTGACTTCATAACGACCAGAAGGCTGAGCTTGAGCTCACTCCTGTGCCCTGACTTAGCACAGCCCGAAGCCTGCATCGTCCCCTGGCCTCAGCGAGACGACAGAGAAATGAGATGTTGAGCCGTGAGAAGGGAACTTATTAAATCATGTTGTTACACCAAAGTGGTCCTTATAGTGGATGCTGAAGAAGCTCAGCAAGCAGCTACCGAGCCCTAGCCCCCCGGGGAGCCTCCTGAACACAGAAACCCACCGCAGGCCCTAGCCAGCCGGGGATGAAGGGTGCCGAGCATGGGTGCTACACGGCTGCTGCACGCCAGCAGGGCTCCCCCCGTCCCCCCTGCTTCACGGGGTTTGTCCCCCAGCCCCTCCAGCCCCCAGCGCCACGGGGCGGAAGGCGAGGACCCCCTCCTCCATTCTGCGCCCCCCCGCCCCTCCCCCCCATTTCGCGCGGCCCCCCCCCCCCCGGGGGCCCCGTCCGCCCCCCCGTCCCCGCTCACCCTGGCGGCCCACGATCTCGGCCACATGCTCGGAGCTGGGCACGGGCACACACTCGGTGGTGTTGACGCTCTTTCGGCGGAGCAGCGCCGCCTGCTCGCCGTTCAGGCCCGCGGCCGCCGCCGCCGCCGCCCCCCCTCCACCGCAGGCGTGGGGCAGCCCCGCCGCCATCATGCCCTGCGGCTCGGCCGCCCCGTACAGCGCCGCCGCCGCCTCCTGAGCATCGAAAGCCGGCGACAGCAGCACGGAGCCCAGCGCCGGCAGCAGGGGGGGAGGAGGAGGCAGAGAGGGCGAGGAGGACGAGGAGAGCAGCAGCAGCGCGGCCGGGTCCTCCTCCTCCTCCTCTTCTTCCTCCTCTTCTTCCTCCCCCGCCAGCTCCTCCTCCTCGTCCAGCTCCAGGTCCCCCTCGTCGCCCGCCGCCTCCTCCTCCTCGTCCTCCTCCTCCTCTTCCTCCTCCTCCTCCCCGGGGGGCTCCGCCGGCGGCCCGCAGCCTTCCCCCCCCGGCCTCCGGGCTTGCCTCCGGCTCCCCGGGGGCTGCCCGCGGTGGCGGAGGCCGAGGCCGGCGAGGCGGTGCCGGAGGAGGGCGTCGGGCCGCTGGAGGAGCAGCAGCGGCGGCGGCGGCAGGAGGAGGCGCGGCGGCGGCGGCTCGCCCGGGGAGGCGGCGGCGGCGGCGGCGGGGGAGGCCGCCGCGGCGCCGCTCGGCATGGCCGGAGAGGAGGAGGCTGCGAGCTCCCGGGCCGAGCCTAACGGCTGGGGGCCGCCATGCCGTGGAGGGCACCGAGGAGAGGCGGGCGAGAGGCCTTGGGCGCCGCGGCCCCGCTGCTCAGCGATTCTTTTGTCCCATGGCGCTCCCCTCGGCGGCGGCGGCAGCCGGAGGAGGAGGAGGAGGAAGAGGGCGAGGAAGAGGAGGCGGCGCCGCTCCGCCCCGGCCCGAGCTCCCCGAGGCACGATTGGGCTGCCCGGCCGGTGTCTGGGCAGGGCCGGGGGCGGTGCGGGGCTGAGGGGGCGCTGGGGACCCCCTCAGCATCCCCTCGGCTTCACCCGGGTCTGCCTGACCCCCTCGGGCTGGTCGCCTCGCTGTTACCCCTTCTCACGGATAACTAGCGATGGGAGCAGAGGGAACGGCCTCGAGTTGTGCCAGGGGAGGTTTAGGTTGGAAATGAGGAGACATTTCTGCTAGAAAGTGTGGTTAGGTACAGGGAAGGGTTGCCCAAGGAGGTGGTGGGGTCACCGTCCCTTGGGGGTGTTCAAGGAAAGGTTGGACTTGGGGACATGGTTCATTGGTGACACTGGTGGTAGGGGATGGTTGGATCAGATGATTTCGGAGGTCTCTTCCAACCCTAATTATTATAGGATTCTACTCAGGGGTCAGCCAAGCCGCAGTGACACTGATCGGGTGGATACAGGATGCTCAGCACCCTGCACACCATTGTCATGGGGCACCAAGCTGGGTCTGCCTGGGTTTTGGTGGTGCCTGGTGTGTAGATGTAGGACGGATGTAGGTGTCTCTGTGGGCATCAGAAGGCAACGCTCTTACCCTGATCTCAGGTTACCACAGCAATTTTCAGCCTCTGCTCCTTAGGCCTTGTGGGACTCCCAGAGGAGCTGTGAAGGAAAACTATGAACAAAGAAACAACCCACACCTGTTCTTAGTAGGTTTAAATTCACCTTCCTTGATAAAATGTGTGTGAGCCTTTAACAAATGCCTGCCTTAGGTTTTGTTCCTTTCTCCTGAGGTGGTCTTTATTGAGCGATTGTCTTGGCCGTGCCACTTAGTACTGCGTAAGGGGAAAACAAGAAGTGTTTCTTACCTTTGGTCACAGTTTGTGGCAGTGCAGCGACAATGAGAGTGTGAGCGTGGGCAGGGTACGGATAGAGTTACACCATCCCGGGGTGGTTTATCTGTGGCTCTCATCCTTATCCAAACACGATGTTGTTAGCTCTTACAGGGAATTCATGCAATGCAATGCAGGGTGGGGCAGGAGGACACCGTACGTGCTTTGACAGGTAAATTAAATGATGACTTTGCCTCCAAATGGAGCTTTCGTTTGGGATTGCTATGATATTAGATGCCAATTTCATCTGTGGCGAAGTCAATAAGGATGGATGTCAGAGGCTCAGCATCTCTTTTGGAAATGACTTCAAGTCATGATGTGCAAAGGGAAGCTTGAGAACTGGAACCACGGGAGAAGCTTGGGTGGCAGAGGATTTGAAAAGATGCCTCGCTCCTTCACTCTCACATCAGCCCTGGAGCCTATGTTGGTTCAAATCAGAGGTAAAAATTTCAGGCAGAACACGAAGTTTGTTTGAAAACATGATTACACTTTCATGCATCGGAAAAGGGGAAAGGGCTTTTTGACACGTTGAAGAGAAACAATGAGCAGGGAGAAGGTGGAGTGTTGAAAGCACCCACTATTGGCTTGTGTTTCATGTGACAGGAGGGAGAGCCCGGAGAGAAATGCAGAGGGCAGCGTGACATGGCCATTCACAGCAGCAGATTAGAAAATGATTTTCAACAGCAGCCATCTGGGTCAACGCGAGTGCAGCAGAATTCTTCGTATGGTCAAAGAAAGCCACGAGCAAACGACTGAAATACGAACTAACTGGAGCTGGAACAAGAATTTGAGTGGCGTAGCTGTTCCTTAAAGATGTTATCCTGAGAAAAGGTTCTCGGGAAAAATCCCTGACTAGTTAGAAGCTCGAGGAGATGCCGGTGTCGTTCACCGTGCTAGCAGAGGGAGACGTCAGGGCAGGAATACAGACTGCAAAGATGCAAAACTCTCTATTAGATGCGTAGCCATGAGACATGAGAGACCCAGCAGATATTTAGGGGGGATAAAAGGGCAGAGATCCGCAGGAGAAAGCCAGATCTTCGCACCATCGACGTGGTAAGGGGAGATTTCCAGGGAAAGAGCTCGATGTGCTGGGTTATAGGTGGCTGAAGGACCGAGGGGAAGGAGGACGGCTCCAGCGAGGGTGGCCAAGAGCACAGGAGCCGAGTGCCGGGGTGGAAGATGTTTGGAAAGAGACAAGGCAAAGCCATCCAGACGACAGCAGTTGCACTCAGCACATTTTGTTCTCAGCAGCCAGATGCCCGCGTCACTGCAATCACCGGGGGTGTTAATTGGCACCCTGGTGGCTGCTGCTCGCAGCAAGACCGAAGGCCAAATTACCTTGTTGTGACCACAGCACGCCGGTGGGAGCTGACTCTTGTCCTCGGAGGTCGTCTTTCCAGGTCAGAGCTGAGGCAGAGCTTCGCCCTGCTCCCCATAGCTGCGTGGAGACGATTTCTAGGTTACCGTGCGCTGGCAGCAGAGCGCCCTCTGAGAGCTCGAGGCGAGCGGTGGCCTTTATTTCCCCTCTCTAACTAGTGAATAGATGGTGAACACGATAGTCACTGTATCTACTCGTGGAAAATACTTGTGAAAACCAAAAATACTCAACGCTTTCCAAAAATACTCAATAAAAACTTTCCAAAAATACTCAATAAAGACTTTCCCAACACTGCTGTTCGACTTCAGGTTGTATTTCAAAAGCGTGACTAATAACCAAAGCTCTTTATTAGCTTGAAAACCTCCGGTAACCTTTTCCCTTTGCAAATCTTTATTTCCAACTGGAAATTACTGGAATTATACGTGCAACTTTATGAAATTGCCTGTAATAGACTGATGTTATTGGCTTGAAACAATCCATGCATTAACATTGTTAATTAGGATAAGAAGGGGTTCTTGTGCTGCAAGTTGGGCTGGGGAGGAGAGAGAATAGACAGAATTGCTGCAGGGGAGAATCCTCCCTAGACTTACCCAGGCTTTTATGTTATTAATGCTTTTTTTTTTTTCTCTCCTTTCTTGATAGAATCGGATGCAGAGAAAGGCTCAGCTGGACCTTTGTACTGCGTGGAACATGTTGTGAAAATGCCACCACTTATGCTTTTCTTAATAAAGCCCACTCAAACTCAAAGGCTTCCCTCTTCCGTTTTATTATAGGTTAAATCTGGTGTTCTGTAGCGTTCGGTTTTTAAATCCTGAGTCAGGCTCTGCGGGAACACTTCTGCCTTGCCTCTTATAGGGGCTGTGTGTGGTTTGTTGGCAACAACTGAGGGGTTGTGCTCTTTAGAGCAGCGTTTCTGCTCTTGGGCCTTACCTTTGCTGAGCCCGGAGCTGCTCCCTTATTCACGATCAGACCCTCTGGAAATTAAGAATGTGTTGAGGCAATTTGAGAAACCAACAGCCATCTGGCTTAGGGGGGAATCCTCGATACCCAATTGTGCGTCTGCTTTAGGGGAAGTATTTACAAGCGCAGGATTATGGGATTTGCGGACGCACCTAGCCTTGGGTGACCTGCAGTCCCTTAACTCTCGTGGACGGGGCTGGAACCTGGGATCCCTCTTCTAAAATCCCCGGTTATTGGTGCTGTCAGCTCTAGGCGGCTTCAAATTTAATCAGCGTGGCCTCATGAGCACTTATTTGTGAAGTATAGCAGTAACCTGAACGGAAGGACACAGGTGGTGAAATAAATGTGTTTCTCTTCGGCTTATCCCTGAGGCAGGGCACTCAGAATGTGGTTCAGCTTTTTTCGAGCTGCAGATCTCAGAGCATCAAAGGGAATCGTCTTCCTACAACCCGGTGCTGATGGTGAGGACACCTGGAGGGACCTTTTACCGAGGGCTCCAGGATTTTTATGGTTTTCAAACGCTCCCCGCAGGTGCTGGAGAAGCATCCAACATGTGGGGATGAGCAGGGCAAGACGGGACGATGGCTTTCCAGATGAGGTGAAGAAAGACAAAGAGAAGACAAAGGAGGAAAGAGAAAAAAAATGAGGAAAAAAGAGAAACCAGAGGCCTTCTCTGCGTCGTGGGTTTTTCACTTCTGCAGACGAGCTCTGCTATTCGGTCGTAGCTTTTGAAGCCCTGCTGAAGCTGAGAAACAAATGAAGATTTTTCTTGGCCACGTTTGCAAAGACGTCGCGAAGACGATTAAGTAGGAGGCTAATCTACAAAGGGGAGCGATAGCATCTTCAGTTTCTGATGACCTGAAATGAAGAAGAATGTTTCTCTGTTAGATATTTACGCAGCAATTACTAGGTTACAGCCGCGATAACGCGATGAAATTCCATGATTAGCTTCGATGGCCTGAAAGCGCCCTTTTTTTTTTTCTATCAAAGTTTCCACGATTTCATCCAGATCTGCCCAGCGCTATTAATTGGTAAAGAAATGAGGAGCACTTGAAGACAAAGCGAAGACTGTTCTTCCTTGTGTTCATCTGGGAGTTAGCTGTGTACCCACGGATGTACTCCCCAGCATGTCTTTTCTCTCCTTCCCTCTGTTTTCTGCCCGTCATGGCATACCAGATGTTAGAGCTGGGCTCTCAGGCTGTTTCACGATGTTTTCTTTCCGTTTCCCATATCGTAATTTCCATTCTGTCCTCTCTAAGTCACCAGGAAGAAGCGGAGCCACGTTACCCTTCGGTCTCTCACCGCAACAATTCCTTCACCTCCAGTATCAAGACTCGGAGGTTTTTCCAGCATCAAACTCATTCCCATCCAGAGCTTTAATTCGGAAATTTCTCTTGGATCTGAATCCATCGGTACCAGCCCCTAAGTCAGGAAATCGCTCTCCCAGAGGTGAAGGTTAGCATCACTGCCTCTGTGCTTTGAAGCCACGGGGTGAGAAAAACCTTCATGTTCATTCCCTTCAGGAAAGAGGCAGGGCTTCAGGGAGCTGCTGCCTTTTCAGAGCAGAGATCTCACATGGTTAAAAGGAAGGGCGAGCTCTTTGGAGCATTTGGGAAAGACTTGAAACTCAGCGTGGCTTCTGTATTTTGGAGACCAAAGCTGCAGGTAGCAGGCACCTGAGGAAATGCTAATGAGTAACCCGATTAAAAATACACTGGTCGAAAGCCAGATCAACTCCGCCGAGAAGAAAAGCATAATTCTGGCTGGCTTTTGCTGTAAGCATGAAAGCCGTTTTGGCCCCAACGCTCTCCTTTCGTATCCAGTTACACGTCCAGCAACCAAACTGGTTTCCCACCGAGCGTGCGCTGGGATTATGCCTGGGAGGCAGATGGCGTCTTGTAGCAAAGGGATAGCTGAAATAGCTCCATGTTCCTCGGCTTGCAGATTTCCTTCTGCGAGGCTGTAGCACTCAAACCGTACTAAAGGAGCCCAACAGGAAAATAAAATAAAAAAGAAATAGTGTAGCAACAGAGCCGGCGATTGATTTCTGTGGAAAAATAGAAAACTCTTGTTTTTCTGTCCCCGCCACGGGTTGATTTTGGTGGTTTTTTTTATAACAGCAGAGCCTTGATTTATTTATTTATTTATTTATTTTCCCTGCAGGCCTATTTATATACAAATTAATATCTGCCGATGAAGCGTGTGGCTTGTTAAGGTTGATTATTCGTCGTGGGTGTGATTTCTGTCACACGGGATTGCTTCCTTTCCGCGTTGGACACCTAAAGGTTTTACAGAATTTAACAGAATTTAAGACTTTGTAAAACATTTCAATGCTTGCAAATGCAGATATTTCCATAAAAAAATAATCTATTTTTCTCCAGACTGATGTCCAAACACACACGTTCCTTCAAGGGCTCGTAGAAAGGTGAACGGAGGAGGTGGTGGAGGCGATGCGAAGGGCCATGATGCCCAGAAACGGAGGAAGCAGCACAACCCGGTGACCACGGGGGACTCCTCCAGCAGGGTGTGATGGTGCCCGTGCCCCCCGTGCCAGCTCGGGGCCACCGTGTCCCCGCCGAGCGGGCTGGCAGAGGGTGCGGGTGGCAGCAGGGACACCTCCACGGGGACACCGGGCCCCACTGCTTGTCTCGTTCTCGCCTGCCACAGGGTAGGAAAAGAAACAGGTTTGTTGTCACCGTGCCCCTGACGTCCTGGGGATGTGCAGTCTGGTCCTTCGTCTCGAAAAGAGCCACGGTCCTAGTCCTGAAGAGCTCTAGCCCAAGTCCCTTGCATCACATTGTGTTTTTATAGCACTTGCCATAAAAATTTTAGAGGAAAAGATGAGACACACGGGGTCATATTGTCCTTTCACTACCCGTGTTATCATTTCCGACTGGGGAAGAGAGAAATTTTGAGTCTAGATACTGTTTTTTGTTTGTTTGTTTGTTTGTTTGTTTGTTTTCCCCGTGACTTTTCCCAAAATCTCCAATGATTTTGGGTTAAAAAAAAAAAAAAAAAAAAAAATGCAAGGGGACAGGGAGCAGCTTTCAGATTTTGGCCCAAATCTGCCAGATTTCATTCAAGCTGCTTCTCTGTGGCTCTGAGCCCATCTGCAGAAAGCTGACCCCGCTGTGCTGGCTGTGTTTAACCAAACCCTGTTTTTGTCCACTCCTCAGATGGAGTTTTAGCTCAGCCCTGGGTGTTTATGCAGCGCTCATCCTATTTTAAGCACTCAATTACCAATGCTGCCACCACCTTCTGTGGAGAGTGAAGAGACTAATAAATATATCCCACCAGTGAGGATGGTTTTCAGGTAGTCCAATTTCTCCTGAGCTTCGTTTTGGTCTATCAGAAGTGTCCTGCAGGGATGGGGACCTTGAGTGATCTCCTTGGCCATGGAAGGGAAGGGAAGGGAAGGGAAGGGAATGGAAGGGAAGGGAAGGAAGGGAAGGGGGACACATCCTGGCACACCTGGGAGTCCGGATCCCTCCTTGTGCCAGCCATGTGCCTGGGCTTTGCCCGCTGCGGGCTCTAGGTATGTAATTCTGAATATAATCCTTTCTCGTACGCCGGTCCCACAGTGAGCTTGTTGCATAAGGAGTGAGTTTTAACGGGGTTATAAAAGGGAAACGTGTCTTCAGATCCATTGCCGGCGGAAGCCTTTATGGAGGACGGACACCCCTGATCCCGAAAGCCACGGATTTGTCCCCGTGCAGCTGAAGAGCAGGCAGTGAGCTCCTCCACCCCCGGGCAGCGAGAAAGCATCACTACAAACCCAGCCAGGAGCCCAGGGCTGGGTCTGGGCTGCGGCAGCAAAATAATGCCTGGTGCTTGCCGCCGCAGCTGCTACTTTACACCTCGCTGGATTTAATCTCACGATTAAACAGTATACTAATTGTTTCAGCTCTCGGGGCAGCAGGGTTGGCAAGGCAGCTGAGTCACGCCAGGAATTTTGGTTTATGTAATTTGCTCTCTGCTGGGGATTTCGGGCACGTGCCCGGCCGGCCGGGGTGCATCCAGCACCGAGCATCCTCCCCGCGTGCCGCTCAGGCTAAGAAGCCACCGTGATGCCTGGCATGGATAAAACCACTAGCAAGGGTGGAGGAGAGGTTGTTTGTAGCAGAAGCTGGATGAAATCCTACGAATATATTGAGAGCCCACCAGGTTTTCCAGCTGGAAGTGGGAAGGGGGCCGGTCACGGTCTTGTCTGCGGGTGCCAGCAGCCAGGGTAGCTTTTGTCCTGCTTTTAGCTTGATTTGAAGGCTTAAAAGTACAGATTTGAGCCAAGTGCTGTTCATTAATACATTTAGGGGACCCGTGTTGAGTGGCTCGTCTCTGCTGAGGAGAACTTATGCTGTCAGTGAGGGGTGAGTGAGGATATTCATGTCTGCATACAGGATTTTTGAGCTAAATCCTGAGAATTACACGCTAATTTAATCGTAGAGACATTGCTGGTGTTTGCATAACAGCTCGGTTTCTCTGAGCTGCAGCTAAGGATGATTTTTCCACAAGCACCAAAATCACAGGAACTGGCTAAAACTCTATAGACAAATCACCCTATAAAGATATTTCATTCAGGTAATATCTACCTATGATTTTTTTTCTTTTTCATTTTAAAACATGCATTCTCCCCAGAGGTTGTTTTACTGAAATCTTCTTTTGCTTTATTAGGCTTTTACTTATCTTGAGTCCTCCGATGGCAGCTGATGAAGATGGTCCCGAAGAGAGACAGCTGGTACCAAACTGCGGTTGACAGTCATAAAGAAATAAAAAAATAATGGAAATAGAAAGGCCTTCTGCTGCTTTGCGGTGACGACTGAAGCGCTTCACTAAAAATGGATCCCCTGCAAAGAACCAGGAAAGAGCTGAGAGAACGGCCTTCATCTCCCCAGGCAGCTGCCTCTGCCTCTATTTGTTTTAGGATAAAACAAATATCCCCCCCAAAAGCCATACAGATTCCCTTCCTGACACCTCTGCAGGACTCTACGAGGTGCCTGTAAGCTTGTGAGATGGGGTAGGAGATTGTCCATAGTGTGCCCCTCCAGGCGAGCCGTGCCCTTTGGGATTTTGAGTGAAGCTGGGGAAACCCTTTAAGCACTTAAACCCTTAAGCCCTCCAGCAGCTGCATCCTCTGCCTCGTGTGCTCTGGGCAAAACTGTCCTGGCAGGATGGCGAGTGTGATAAATCATTGGGATGGAGAGGAAAGCTGCGCTGTGGCCATCTTCTTGCTGTCCCTCACCACCTTCAGCAGATTTTTTCAGGTGCTCACCACATCAGTCTTACTAAAGCCGCTTCTGTAATAACTCAAGCTTGTGCTAAGCACCGGTAACAAATGTTAAACCTCACACCTGGGACAAGAAAATATTCATTTTCTGCTTGGAGGCAGAGAGAAATGGAGGGAAGGGAGACAGAAAGAAGGCGGCAGAAGAGCTAACGGGAGGAAGCAGGTGGAGTGTCTCCTGCTGCCTTTTAATGTCTGGGTGAATTTTGTGTTTGCCATAATTGTGGATTTTGTGACTCGGTGGTTTAGCTCAAAATATTTAAGGAAATTTGGATTAGGGTTGACTGAAACTTTTCAGCTAATCCAAAGTGCAATACTTCGTACTGTCAATTTCTTTTTTTATACAGCTGAACCTTTTAAAAACCATACTTGAAATAAAGTACACTCATTTCTGGATTCAAATATCGTCTTCAGATAAAAGATAAACGCTATTATTATTAAAAAATCTCTCTTTATTTATTTATTTATTTATTTATTTATTTATTTATTTTTCCCTGGTTCCCCAGGATGAAGCACAGGTTTGGCCACCCCCCAGCTGCACGGCTGTGCTGGGGGTACGGGTGGCTTTCCTCAAGACCTGGCGAGCGGCATGGTGCGGGTCCCCTGGCCGCGATCCCGCCGTCCCCGGCCGTGCCTTGTGCTCCCTGTCACAGCTCGGTGTCCCTCCACAGACGCCTTTTTGTCTCCTGTCCCCCGCCGGGCTGTGACAATGGGCAGGCGGCATGCTGCTTGTTATGCTCCTCACAGGCATCTGTTGCTGGCGCTTCCCCGTCTGCCGCCGAGAGCCAGACGAGGACGCGGGGGCATCGCGGCCTCTCGGTGCTCATCTGCTCCTGAAGAGCTTTGCCATGAAGTGGACAGAGCCATGGGATCGGCTTGATGCCAAACAGGCAGTCACACCTCCCTGACAAAACTGAGTAGATGGCAAAAGTAAGAGGACATCGTCGTGTATCTGTCCATCTGCTCCAGGCAGGTTCACCCCTGAGATTATACGATGGGATAGGGAAAAGAAAATGTGAGTGAAATTTCCCTTTTCACTCTGTGTTGCTAGCACGGCTTTTTCTGGCCGTGAACCCCTGTGGGGTGCCCATGGGTCTCAGCTGCCTACAGAGGGGCTGTTCCCCCAGGTCTCTGGGAAGAGAGGAGTCGCCGAGCTCAGCCTTGGCCTTCCTTTTCCAGGGAACCCCCCGTTAACCCCCTGTTATTACATATCGGACGTCATTTACATTTTATGAGGGCTTTCAACCTTCTGTTTTGCGGCAGCGTGGTGGGTGGGACGCCCATTGGCGTCACGGACGGGAAATGAAAGGAAAACTGAAAATCCATGGTCCAACGAAAAAATGCTGCCCGTCATCGGCTTTTTGAGCCATCCCTCCGCTGCTTCATCCTCTGTATGCGTCTGCTTCTCTCTTTCTTGGAAAGGAGCTTGCACAACACCCAACTTCAGCAAATCCCAGGCAGGGAGAAAATATTTGTGGGGGGAAGAGACGTAAAGAGGCCCCGCAAGGAGGAACTTTTCCTTCTCTGGGCCGTGTGAGAGAGTTTTGCGAGGAGCTGTTTCACACCCTCCCTACCCAAACACAGGAAACCTGTGAGCCTCCTCTGCAGGGGAAGTAAAGAGTTCTCCCTCGGTTTGCAAAGATTTGCCCTTTAAAAGATAAATGCGTACACGTAGAAAGGAATTTCGAGGCGCCACAATTTTATTAAATGCGTTTTCCAATGCAATACCATAGCAGAATGGATAAAATGTTTTACAATGAAGAGTAAACTCAATTAATTTGGCTTCATTTTTTCTTACCCCTCAGTCTTTCGTACCCAACTTCTTGTAATTCTTATTTTATTCCCCTGAAATTTTAAGCACCAAAATAATCCCAATGAATGAGCCTCGCCATATAGCTATTTTATGGCTGTTTTATATTACGGGCATTTCAGACACGTTAATTAACCCTAGCAGACACCCGTGTCTCACGGTATCGTGTCTTGGCTCTAAATAGGTTCATCTGGGGTTTAGGGCAAGTCACTGCAAACATGATTGTCAGTGAGTTCTCTCCAATAATCGCTTCCTAAAATTCCCAGGCTGGGATTTCCTGAAGCAAATCTTCATTGCTAAGGGGAGATGTTGGGTTTCTCTGAAATAAATGTTCTCCTTCCCCTGTCGTCAATGCCTGCAGCCCAGGTGTACTGCCTTGAGCTGGTTCAGTGTTTCAGGGTGTAAGAAATAACTTCAGTAGCTGAAGAAATGCCATGATATAAGCATTCCAAAGGTTGTGCCAGGGATGGCACAAATTACTTAAGTTCTAAAACAAGGCATCTTTGGAACAATTTACACTCCCAGCTTTTAACGATGTTCTTCAATGAAGTAACTTAATTCAGGTGGGATGGGCGTGCAACAGGAGAAGGCTGAAACCCTCATATAAAGGGAGCTGTGAGGAGCAGGTCCTGACAGGCCACCTTTGCTATCCTTCTCTCCTCTTCTGTCTTCCATCTCAGGTTATAATTAAGCCTGTAATCCTTCAGAATTTCTACCTCACATCTCTTCTACCTCATCCCTTTGTTGCCTGAAAGCAGCAGGAGAAAAGCTGAGACCAGAGCACTGTGTGGCCTGAGTAGGTACCTTCTCTTCTGGGGGGCTGTCATGGGGGTTTGAGATGGGACTGACGCCAATCCCAACAATCTGGGGTGAGGCATCGCTTTGGTGAACGCTGAGGAGGTTTCATTTCATCAGCACATGCTGGAAATATCATCCTCCAGGGGTGTTTAAATGCCTTTGTAAGGACTGGAATTGGGAAGGGGAGTGCTGGAAACACCTGATAATGATAATCTGTGATCTGAAAATGAGCTGTTTTTTGGTGATGTTACTTCAGCTAGAGCAAAGGGACTGCACCTGGCTGTATGCTCGGTGCATGCTGTGTTCCCTCTGTGCTGACTGCACCTTCCGATGACACGTTCCTGCAACTCTTTTACCAGCAGTGCAGGCAGAAGTTTAGGGAATTACACTTTTTTTATTGACTGTAAAGCCATTACAGAAATCTATCACCTAAAATACGAGCGCTGTGGAAAGAGCTTGATGCTCCTCAAGCAGCCTTTATAAAAGCTTTATTGGATTTTAATTTGGAGCATGGGCTATAAATTGTGTGAGCTGTGCTGCCTGTGCCATGTCCCGGACGTGGCGAACATTGGGCTGCCCTTGGCCAATGACAGTGACAAAGATGCTCTTTTTAATCAAGTAACCACTTCCACGAGAGGTCTCCTTCACACGCTTTATTATCTTGTATTAAACCAGAGACACCTGCCACCTCCAATTTCCTTCCCTCTTAGCATGCAGAGAGCGTATGGGCCCCACTAGGGATGGGCAGGTCCTGTGAAATGTTTTTCAGGGCTGACACATTTTGGGCTGGGATTTGGAAATGTCCTGCCCCTGGGACTGGTGTAGGGCTCCAGGGGTAGCCTGTGAGGTGTAAACAAACTGCTCTGCTAGGTGCACGGATGGATGGTGAATGTGTGTGATTTTTTTGAGGCTCCATCTTTGTGAATACGTACGCAGCAGACAACTTGTTCTGCCAAAGTATTCTCCCTGGCTGTGACTCGGAGTAAAATCACACGGCACGTGAGCATTTTCAGGACCAGGTCTCCTGAAGGCAAGCAGTTATACGTGTTACAATCAGAAGGAAAAACTCCATTTCCATGTGGAGATTTCCCAAAGTACCTCGCCATGCTTCCTGTCAGTCACAAGAACAGTTTGTGTAACCACACAAAGTCAGGTTTAAAGAGTTGAAAGATATAAAATGAGTTGTAGAAATTGCTCTGAAGACATAAGCAGTAAATGTGGTGCTAGGGCAGGGGGTTATAACTGACAGGGCACCGATTAACACCGGTGGGGGAGAGCGTCCGTGACGAACCCATAAAGGGGATGGGTCTTGCCCCTCTTACCCCATGCACTTCTCCTCCTGGGCAGGGCAATTTTGCGAAGCTGGGTTTTGCCCTGGGCTATTTACATCACTTTTGAGCAGTGGATTTAAGGAGGGAGAGCATCCTGAGCTTGCCAGCTTCTTTGCTGGTAGCTGAATAAATCCGGTAGAAAAATCATCACTTTTTTCCAGGTTTTGAACATAATGTACAGAAATGAGAGCAGTGCTGGGAAGGGAAGTTTAATTGGTAACTTTTTTTAAGCACCTACTTCTTGGCATCCTCTGTGGGTGACATCCTGTAGCTCTCCCGAAGACCGAGTTGATGAAAGAAAGTGGAGCAAGAGCACATCAAGGACAAAGCCCGGCTCCTGTTTTTTTTAATGAAGCAAACATAACCTTTTACTGAGGTGAACTCACCCCACGTTCGCCACAAACCTGATTAAAGCCCACGCAGCCACTCGGCACGTTGTTTAATTATAGCAGAGTCCCCAAGCTCCCTTGCAGTCAGGGATTTTCAGGCTTTCGAATAAAATTTCCCCTTGCTCCCTAGATTTTTGGAGGCTTATTTATAATAACACCAGTTGCAGGCTGAAGCTTGCTGACACAAAACAATAGCAGGGCTGGGGCTGACCTGCGAGGGGATTAATTTAGGGGTGTCTTGCCCAAATCCCCACAGATCCTTTCCTGGCTCGCACTGGGGCTGTGATATTGCCACTCATCCCAGGAGCTGCGAACCCTGTGGGTAGGAGCACGTGTGGACGTGTGTGGAACCAGATCAGCCCCAAACTTAACTTCCCAGCTTTTGGCTCCAAGTGGGATCAGGCCCTTAATCCAACCCACTTACAAGTGGATCGGGGTAGCGGCAAGAGAGCAGCCACTTTTTAATTAAAAAGGGCTTGTGCAGTTTCACCTTAGCGTTATTTATTTGCTCCATGAGCTCACTGGGATTAACGTGCACGCGGCGAAAGTGCTCGCTTCCCTCCTAGACCCAATAAATCTCACGCAAAGATACATCGATTGCCTCTGCCACCAAACTGCAGACCCCGTTTATTGCAGTAGGAACGGGTGTGATTGTGCACGTTCAGCATTGCCTCCTTGCTCACTCAGCAGAAGCGGCCACCATAAAGCTGCTCCAGGTCCTTCCTCCCTTAAGTACACTGATTTTATTAGGGAAGCCTCAGGTTATAAGCGTTTCTCCCCCAAAACCCCCAAATATTTTGTATAATTTTTTTTTTTTTTTTTTCTTTTTTTTTTTTTTTTTTTTTTTCCTGAAACGAGTAAGGGAATTTGCCCCATCCACATATATAAGGCTGTAAAAATGCTTGTGGAAATCTGAAGAGATGCTGAGGGTAATTTGTTAATGCAAGGAAGCACTGAAAAAAATCCTCCCAGTCCCGTGAAGGGCTCAGCAGCGCTCCAATACCTCCTTTTATCCAGGGTGCCTGGCTTGGTGCTGTAGGATTTTTCACCCACTGATGGATCCAGAGAGGGAAAAACAAATAAGCAGCCTTTAGCATACATATGTATATATATTTTACAGCTGTAAGCACCAAAGTGAAAAGGATCAAAAGAAATTTGCTGGTGGGGAATTTGTTTGAGACATCGGTCATTGAGGGACTCCCATGTGGTCGGTACGGTGTGTGTTGCTTTACATATTGCATGGAAAAACCGCTCCAGGGTGTTTCTGAGGTCCCCAGGAGCTGAAGTGTGGTGACACGAGGGACAAAGCTGCAGGTGATATGCGGCTGGGTGGTGCTCTCCGGCGGGTGGCCACATTTTGCTGCAATTAATTTGATTTTACTGGAGAGAATTAAGAGAGTGAATCCTGGTTGCTTGCAATTTTTAATTTTTTTTTTGGTGGAGTGCAGAAATACCTGATCTTTTGCAATTAAATGGATATTTAGCGATCTTGTGGTGGTTTGCTGCTTCTGAGCCCATCAAGGTGACACCTAAATGTTTGGTCTGGAAATCTGCCTCTGCACACCCTCCAGGCCAGTCCCTGATAACTCAGAATTAAACCACGTAAAGGTGTCATCTTCCCGTGGAAAAAGGAAAATTGCTTTGGGAAGCACCAACGGTTATAAATGCGTGCCATCCTTTGTGCTATTTGATTTGGAAAAGAAGGGGGAGGGAGTTGAACAAAAAAATGTAGCTTAAGTTTTCAAATGAAAAGAAAGGAGCCAGCAATTCATGCAGCTTTGACAGAGCGCTCTGTCATTCACTCCTCTTCCATGAACAAAGAGAATTTGCAAAATGATGAAGACAATGGGAGGTACAAACTTTTTTCAGAGGGAAACATTTCTCTGCATCTCGGTGACACCAAAGAGGTCCTGCAGCAACTCTGCGAGACGTTGCTGAAAGGCAAACAAGGCAAGGGTAGCTGCTATGCGTTTCACAGCCCGTATTTTCATATGTAACACTAACAGCACCTGTCCCTTTGTGTTTATTCCCATAGCACGAGGTCCCCGTTAACTCTGGAAGATGTCAGTAATAAAGTCACCCCCGCATGGGAGGCACGGGGGTGTCGCGGTTTGATCCGAGCTCAAAAAAGAATAAAAAAGAGGGAATTAATTTGGATCCGGTGCTGCCCCCAACACCACTCAAACCTTCCAGCTCTGCGGGGAGGTGGAGGAGGGACCCGACAGACGAACCTCATGACTCATTTCCCTGGGAAAATGGCCAAAAACATGCAAAATGGGCCAGATTCCTGCTTCCCAGGCTCCCCACAAGGCGTCTTGTTGAGCCCCCATCTCTCCCCATATAGCAGATCCTGTGCAAAATAAAATTCAGGATTGGCGTAAATGTAAATACGTGTTGCCACAAGCTGGAATGGATTAAAAATGTTTATGGGGCTTTTACGGAGGAAAAATCACTATAATCATCACAAAAATCTCTACCGTATGGATGTACTTAATGGAAATGTGTTATAGGCACAAGGAGTGTTTGCTTACTCCTTCACTTAAAAACACTTGTGTGATGCAGAAATATTTAATGGAAATGTATGTTATGGATATTATACACAGAATTCATTTATTGTTTCACTTAAACAACTCCTTCCACGGAGCCACAGTTGTTAATGGAAACGTGCTGTGAAGTCATTTACCAGTTTATGGCAAAAGGTAATGTTTAATGTTTTCCCCCCCGAAACAGTACACAACAACAGATGATTATTTATTTATCTTTTTATCTATCTATCCATCTATCTATCTATTTATTTATTTTCAGGGCTCTCAGTTGTAACCCCCTTTGGGCAGAGCCGGGGTCAGGCTGCAGAGAGGAAATGCAAACTCTCTTAATGCCCAGTTCTTCCCCCCAAATTAAAACCCACTCTGTTCATTGGGTACTCAGGCTCTTCAGGCTGTTTTTTCGGACTGTACAGATGTCATTGCCATGGAACATATATATATTTTTTTGAAACTCAGCCATGGCACAAAGGACAGCTCAGCCAGATGTTTTGGCTTTGGGGGATTGCTGAGCATCAGGGATAACCTGGGGGGATGCGAATGAGAAACTTGGTGGAGAAGCAGAGCAGGAGCTAAGCCTCTTGAACTCGTATTTGCCTTTTCACCCTCCAGCTCTCCTGCTACTGATGGCTAGAGGGGACAGTTTTTACCCTGGGAACCTCTGGCTGGTGGTGCCAAATTGTGGCACTACCACCGTGGGCAACAAGAAAAAAAAACGCTTGGAGATACGTGAGCTTGTGTGACAGATCCCAGCACCATGTTTCTAATCGATTTAACTTGGGGTTGGCGACTGAATTACTTGAAAGCAACTGGAAAAGCTGATATTTATTTATTATTTTATTTTATTTTTCCATCCGTAACTGCCGGCTTAAATGCACAGCCCATGCAAAGAAACAGCCAGGGTGAGCGCTTGGTGGAGTGATTTAGACGGCGCTCAAGTGAAAGAAAGAAGCTGAATTAAAAATGGTCATACTTAGCAACAAAAACAGGCATTAAGCTATTAATACCCTTTGGACAGGGTGTGATTTTTTTTTTAGAGGCGAGGAAGACGTTAATAAGTGTAATACAAATATGCCATCGTGGCTTTGAAGAGGATAATTGAGCGCAACAGCGCTTTCCTGTCCGATTTTCATGGAGCTCCATTTGTCTTTTCTCCAGCTCCCGAATGCTTTTCATGCTTTGGGGCTTGTTATTTCCCCCGGACCCAGCACAACCTAAGTCACTGCTCATTGTTCATGCTTTGGGGCTTGTTATTTCCCCCAGTCCCAGCATAACGCAAGGTGCCGCTCACCACCCAGGGGGTGGCTGCCTTTCTGCAGGCCGTGGAGCTGGGAGGAGCCATTTTCTGCTTTTCCAACCCAAAAACTGCGGGGAAGGGAGCCTGGCAATATTGCTTTGGCAATAACCCTGTGTTTCCCTTGGGTTCCAGTATCTGGATGCTCATGAACCTCTGTGCTTGCCCTTTGGAGTTAGAGATGTGCATAGAAAGGGCCAGCACGAGTAGTACCCACATCAAAATAGGGAGCCATGGAAGAACTCAAAATGTACTAAGGAAAAAGGGAAAAAAAAGCTCTTTTGTGCTTTTCTTGTGCATTTAAATTCTCATCTGTTTTGCCTGGATATCGAGGCATCACAAGCTTTTCTGGAAACATGGCGGCCTAGGCAAAAAAAAAAAAAACAATCCATTTATTCACCCTTCCCATAAAGATAACTGATAATGAGAGTAATGATATGAAGCCTAACAGATGACTTGTCAAAAAAAAGCCTGGGGAAGCTGCTGGAGAGGAGGCTTATCCTCGCTGGTCATCCGCCAGCACAGCTCCAGGTGTAGGAGCTGAGGATCTGGCCCCTGTAAGCCAGCACGAGTAATTTTCCAGTATCTTTTAAAAGAACTCTTTCTGCCTAGTGCCTGGAAAGTTTATCTTTTTCCTGATAAGCACTCAAGTGCAGAGTATCTCTGAAAGTTTTCCATCCTTGAGTGGGAAAGATAAATAGTTGCTGAGTAATTGTTTGGCAGAAAAGAATTGCAAAGAGCACGTGGAGGAAGAGAGCTGTGGAAAACAGCAGGGCCCTGGGGGCACCAACAGCTCTGAGTAGAGGGAATAAAAACATTTGGGTTTTATGGCCAGGGGATTGTTGCAGATTTTTGGGTAGCACTCCACTGTTATCCCAAATAACCTGGGACTAATGCAGCTAAAAGAGGGGGAACAAGGCAACAGGGTGGTTTGTTGACTGCCCCGATGGAGAAGGCATTGGAGAAGGTCCTGAGCCAAACCCAGAGCAGCGAGAAAGGCATGTGTAACAAATTATCTTCTTGTAAACCTTTCTTGTAAAGGTTTTTGGTGTGAGCAGGGACTGGTTGTGTTCACGTCTGTAATGAAACCTCGTGGACTTGGTTGAGAAGTGGCATGGGGTTGGTGGGTTACCTGGCCAGGCAATATTCAAACCACTTGCTTTTAGGGACTGGATGGGGAATAAGGATATTTTGAGACACGTTCCCTTCTTATAGTGTCATCGACTGCTTAAAATTTCTGCTTAAAATGTCATCTTTTGACATGCTGCAAGCCAGGACGGCTTGTAGCAGCCCCAGGATGGGGGAAATGGCTGTGGGGCGAGCTGCTGGGTGAACTCTGCTCTTGGTCTCTGTCCAGAAGAGAGGAATATAATCTGCATTTTCTTATGCCACTTAAACCCAGGAGCACTAGCTGTGCCTCAGAGGCACTCGGTTACAAAGCGTCCTTAGAAATCTTGAAATATGATGCTTTCCTAATGCAGAAACTGTGTACCGAGCTAAAGATAATTGAATATTGACCCCATTTCAATAGACAAAGAGGTGATGACTGGTCTGAAATCAATCAGCTGAACTGGTCAGGTTGTAGCAATGCTTCCTTTGTGCGGGAAGGAAAATGGCTTTGACTACTGTCGCATAATCTGGGGACTTTTAAAGGTTGCATCACCCAAAGCTTTATAACCCTGTGGATGTAAGTGAAGGGAAATTAGAGGAAAAACTGAATTGAGGAAAAATTTTCTACTGAGTGCCCTCAAATCCTTTCAGCTTAACAGGCAACGTGTGAAAGAACACAAGAGGAAAAACTGGAGCAAATGATGATGAATGTGGGAATAGGTTCAGATATACCCGGACCAGTAAGATAAGCAAAGGGGAAATAATGGGATATCAGTGGCTGATGGATCTCCAAGAAAAAAAATATCTGAATTATTTGGAGTCAAAGCCTACGGCTCCATGAGCAACTGAGAAGTGATAGGAGTGTGACAGATGCGTTGGTCTGCATCCGGGTTGTAATGGGAAATGGGAAAGATGGTGAGGAGGATTCAGGTTGAGACGTATGTTTATATAGCAAAGGAGAGTTTCCCTGTTTTTTTTACACTGTATGGATAGCATTAAATCTGGTTAAAGATTCAGATTGCCAGATCACAAGAAAATTCGTGTAACACCTGAAAAGTTTCTGTAGTCTGGGGTTTTCGCTAAAGGAAATGGTCAAATTTATATTGAGGAAAATAGTTGTAAATGGAAAAAAAAGAACAAAACAACTTCTGCCAACTTTCATCCCTGAGCAAGTATTTAGAGGAAGGCTGAAAGCCTTTCACACCCCCCAGGGAAAGAGCGGAGGGAGCTTTTAATGGTGGTGTTAACCCAACCTTATCTACAGAAGCTTAAATGTGCTGCTCTAACACGAGATACAAGCAGAGTGAAATGTCAATACCAGTCAGTGCAATGCCTGGGCAATTTCTGACATAAGAAAGGAGAAGGATGGTTGATCTTTAACCATTTTTTTTTTTTTTTTTTTTTTTTTGGTATGACAGATTGCTATTTAGTACTTGACAGCTCCTTGCAGCCTTCTTCCATCATTCCCCATCGGGGTCTTGTTGGCTTTTCTATGTGTCATGGAGACCTAATCTGTTTTGGGTACCTCAGGTTCTTCTTTTAATTCTTTTGTAGGCCCCAGAAGACCTATGGAGCTTGGCAAGGGAATGGGTGAAGCTGTTGTGCCATTCCCTTTCAATGGGAGAAGGTCATCTGCAGGCAGAAAAAGCTTGAGGCCACAGCACTTGTGAAGGCTCAGGGCAACAGATGTACAAGTGAATAATTATTTCTGGGTCATCCCAGCAAAACTTCTTGTATTTAGGCACTCTTGTTGCTGTTCTGGGAGCTGCTGGTACTTATCTGCCATATGCTCTTTGTGGCAAATTGGTGAAAATCTGTGTGTGAACACTAGTTTTGTCTCCTATTTCTAGTAACCCAGTGCCTCCATCAGAGCAGATGCAATCTGCTCAAATATAAAAATGGCCTCTTTGGAAAATCGTATAGACAGCCTTGAAATAGCCGTGCTATTTGTGCGGTGGAAGAATAAATTCATTCTCGAACTGAAATAAAAATTCCTGAAATAGAGATGTGATCGGAGCTGTGCTAGAGAAACACCCAGCTTCAAGAAAGAAGGGGAGCCCCAAGACAGAGATTTCATAGACCTGACATTTAAAGTCATTATGGCTCAATTAGATCCTTGCTGAAATCATTTCATTCTGTGTTTTGTTCCAGCCTGATTATTGGAAGTAATCCGGTGTCCCTGAGGGGGGGGGGGGGGGGCCTCAAGTCATGGGGAAGGCTTCTCAGTGGGTTAAGAGCTTCAATATTCAGGCAAAGGATATTCACCACAAAATATCAAAATATTCACCCCAAAAGGCTGGAGGAAAAAGCAAAGAGGACAGATAGATGAACAAATAACAGTTCAACTATTACAGACCTTGTTACTAGTAGGGGGCTCCAGTGCTGTGGTCCCTCCTGGTAGGATCTGGAACCTCCAGCCTTTGGGTGGTCACAGCTGGTGTTGTGCCCACACAGACCTTTACTGCCAGGATCTGCAGCTTGAAGTCTTAAATGTTGCATTTGCTATCCACTCTGATGAACTTTTCAGTTCTTTTCCTCAAAAGCTGCTTGGACTTGACTCCTTTCAATGGTAAGGTGCATTCCTGTAGCATACGGAACTGGAAAATGAAGATGATGGTTCTAGCTTGCATTCTTTCCCGGAGGGTGGTTTTGGGGGTTTTATTACATTTCCTACGATGTAATAAAACCATATGTCTTGTGAAGGCAAGCAGAACAACCAGCCTTTCCATAAAGCATGGGTATATTCATGCTGGGATGTAAATTGAGGAGGATGAGACTGACGCTACGAACTCCATACAATACCCAAAAGGGCAAACTTTGTGTCCTATGGACACTGGGTGTCCTATGCCCATATGGGACATCCTCACTCTTGAGCCTGTTTGGATGAGAGCTATGGCTCCTGGACTAAAGGCATTTCAGGTTAGGGAAATGCAATTTCATGTTCAGATGACTTGGAACAAATTGCATTTGTCTCACTCCGGGAAACCAGGACAAAACATTTCAGTCTGAGGGCTTCTGAGATGTTTTATTTAGGATGAAAAGGTTGAAAACGAAGGGTTTCAATATCCTTTCTTTGAAATATTCTTTTGAAATATGTGTTCAGATTGCCTCTTCAGAACTCATCTCTCCAAATCACAAATCTCAGGATGCTTTGGAGAAAGGAAATCCATGTTTTGTTTACCACGCTTGTTGATCTGAGCAGGTACCCCGCTTGGTGCCACCAAGAGAACAAACCTCAGAGGAGTCAGATCCCTTAAGGCCATTAGGATAACACTGCATCCTCCTCTGCTCTGCAAATCCCAGATGTGCCAGAGACAGAGGGACCAAAATCCCCTGGAAAAATGGTTTGTACCCCAGCAGAAGAAAGTCTGCTCAGTTCTTCTGAAATAAATCTGGAGCTAGTTACAGTCTTTCCAGGAAATCATGTCCTCTAAAGGTAAGGATGTTCCTTAAAAATCAGTGAGCTCCCTGGAAGACAAAGCTTGAAGCCAACAATATCAGATGAGGCAGGGGAGGCACGTACCCTGCTGGGAGGGTAATTAACACAGGGGTTGTGATGGGATTTGGTCAGAGCTGGAGCTTAATATTTTCCTAAACCAAACTCTGTAATTGCACTGCAATCCGGGATGCAAGAGAAGAATTGATCAACCCTGAAAAAAGGAGAGGTCAGCTTAAGTCATCACTACAGTTTCTTTCAGCATAAAATCAACAAAGATTTCATCTTATGGGTATGAGTAATATCAGAAAAGGAATTACAAGGGACAGCACACAGCCTGATGTTTGCCAGACATGAAAATACCGTTATTTTCCCTGTGTGAGGAGTGAAAAACAAACAGAAGAGATTGGCAAGTATAAATTTCCATTCATTACAAAGCTGAGAGGCATATTTCTCAGTCCTTGCTTTTCATGGAACTTCAGATGTTGGAGACTATTTTCCATTATGAGATATACTACAGGAAAATGAACACCAAAGTTTGTTTTTGTCCATGAGTACAGAACAATAAATGCATAGGCTGGACCAAAGGTGAGATTTGCTCCTTGAAGTACCTTCCTCTTGATAAACGTGGACAAATTTCAGTAACGGTCCCCTTCCTGTCCTTGGGGACGTGTTGCTTTGTCAGGAAGAGAGGCAAAATCTTTTTGTTGTATGACCCAGCAGCCTTCCTTGTGTCTGCCCATCATCAGAGCTGCTCCTTGGACCTCTGTGCTGGGGAATGCTGCAAACGGCATGGGGTGAGGAAGCCGGATCCAAGCTACCTTACAGGAGAGTAAAGGAGAGATTATTAGAATTAATCTCCTACTGACAATGGTATTAGGTAGCGAATGTTACACTGGGGTCTTAAATGAGGTCAATGGGGAAGAAACATTTCCTTCTTAGAAAAATAGGGGATGGAGAAAAAGTTCAGAAAACAGCTTTGGTTTGATTCAATTTTATTTTTATTTTATTATTTTTTTTTTTATTTTTTATTTTTTTTCCAAAGGATTCCCTCTGCTCAGATTGTAGCCTGCCTACAAACACTGTAGCAGCAGATAATGGCGAGGTTTCTTCCCTCCCTTATCTACAGCTCCCTGGGCTATTTCCTCCCTGTGCTCATGACTTCGCTGATCCGAGAGACCAGATCTGGATTATTTTCTAAAGAACACTCTGTCTGTAGAATTTTTTTTCCTTTGAAAGCAAGGGTTATGCCACAGACAAGTGCTTGCTGTGGTTCTGCAGTAATGATATCCACTGTGCTGCTTTCCCAGGTGTGACAGATACAGGCGTGGGCTGCTTTGCTCTCCTGGGGAGACGCTGGGAAATTGGGGTCTGGCACAGAAGAGCCGGAGGAGGTTTGAAAGACATCAAGGAAATGGCAAACTGCTGTGAGCCAGGTGTTCGAGGCTTGCAGCTGGAGATGCTGGTGTACACATCTGGCACTGGCCCCATCCAAAAGAATTTTTCCCTTGCCTTCATACAGCCTCGGTGCCCCTCAACATGGGCAGAGTCCCTCCAGCACTTTTTGGGCTGCTCTGCTAGATGGTGCTATTGCCCTGGTTTCCGAGAGGAGTTCGTGAGCTGGTGCTCGGCAGATGGTCCTCGGAGGAGAATTAACGTTTATTCGATTAATGCCCACTGTGGCAGCAGGAGCCCGGGGAAAAGATGCTGAGGTTGCAGAGAGCTGGAGCTGCTCGAGGCTCGCCTGCTGCCAAACCTCCCTTGATGGCCAAAGCAGCTCTGAGACGGGCCAGGTCCGCTCCTGAATTTGTCACCAGGCCAGGAAGCTTTCATTACCAGTGTGAATATAGGGCTTGGAGCAAGTCGTGTGTACAGGCACATCTTTAATCTCACCGTATTAGAGGAACAAGGAGAAGCAAACACCACGGAGATCAAGGCAAGAGGCATCTGGTGTTGTGCAGCCACTGAAGGCTGTTGGCTTGGTGTAAATAACAAGTTGGGAGATCTGAGGGAAAACCCCCTCATCTTAAATGTTATCTGGCAGGAGCCTCCTCTGAGTTACTTCCCTGCAAATCCAGAGGAACTTCACCACACTCGATTAGGACGTTTAATATTCATGCGGGCCTTGTCTTTGAGGAATATCCCCAGTCGCTTCTCGAGCTAAACGTGCAGTGCCAGGGAAAGGCACTCATTGCCTGGGCAGAGAAGTCGGATAACTAATATGCTTCCCAGCAATTAACGCAGTGCTAAAATCTGCTCGGGGCCACCGAGATAAACATTGGAAAAGGCAAGATCTTTAGGAACTGGCAAAGAGCTGAGGTAATATTAGGACTAGAGCTACCAAACATCCACAAACCGGCTTTACTTGGGGCACCTCAGCCCAGTATGCAGCCTGTAGGTGCCAGAAACACCCACGCTGCTGCTGTTCGCTCATCTAGGCTCTGCTGCAGGTGAGCGTGTTATACACGAACCAAACTGGACCAAATTCAGATGTTTTTCTGAGTGAAGCCACCAGAAACAGAGTCGGGTAGAATTCTTACATTTATGGGGCACATTGATTTTTTTTTTTTTTTTTTCCAGTTCAAGTTTTAGAATGTAACTTGGTAATTTCCAGCCTTTCCCACATGTACACCTTGTGTGCATGACCCGAGCAGGATTGGTGCTTCCCATGATTAAGGGAGTAGCTCTGTGGGTTCAGACTTGCTGGTTGTGGCTGCTTCTGGACACAAGTCTGGGGTGGATTTGGATGTGGATGTGGCTCTTTGTCTTTGGAGTCCTCCCACCTCACCCAGCTCACCAAGTATTAATTGCTGCAGCGCTGAGCCCAGCTCTCCCACCCCAGCTGCCTGCCTTTGCAGAGCTGTAACGCTGCTGGCCGGGCTGACAAACGTTTAATTACAGCTGGACGGCTTTGAGAGCAGGTGGCTGAGGGCACAGGGACAGCTGCAATGGCCGCATACATCTAGTCTGGGCCACCAGGCCTGGGTGCCTCCTGCTCCCTGCTTGGTCAGAGAAAGGGCTCAGGGGGACACATGGTTTCCATAGTTGAGCTGGAAACTCGACCTAGCTTTTCTGCTCCCACCCTCACCAAGATGAGCTCCATCTCCAGCTGCCTGGGCTTGTGAGGTGGAGGCAAGGAGAGGTTTCAGACTGCAGCAGCAGGACAAGCATCACACACTATAAAGCTGCATGCAGGGACACTCAGGGAAAACTTGGTTGTTTGCAGAGGGCAGCTGTTACTCCCTCATCAGCCAACTTTTCCAGCACATGGGAACAACGCTGGTCCCCAGCAGGCCAACCCCGGCACGGCGCGACCGAGACGTCAGACTGCACCATGTAATTTATCAGGTGTATTTATAGCAGGCTTAACTGCAGACGAGAGTGTCTTTGTATCAGGTTTCTTTATATAACCGCGACGCTGCAGCTCATCGGGTTTCTCCTGACAGTGAGATACAGCTAATTTCTCTCCCCCACGCACCTGAAAGGAAGGGGAGCAGCAGGTTGCAAATCTGTTTTCAGGAGTGGCGGCGATGGCGGCAGGATGGAGGAGTTACTGCCGAGGAGGGCAGGCACTCAAAAGCTGTCTCTGAATCTCAAGTGAACACTGTGACAATGCTCGAGCCCCAGCTCTGTGGATAAAATGACTTGGTAATCATTAAAAAAAAAAAAAAAAAAAAAAAGCTTGGATGAAAGTGTCTCAGGCTGAGAGTATCTTAAAAAAATACTGGTTTTTTTTTTTTTTTGGTGCCATAACTAATCTCTGAGAGCAGCTGCACCTTGAAAGCAAGCTCTGCTATCCTAATTTTCACAGTAACTTCTTTAACATGTGTTTCCAGCATGCCCTTTGGAAGCAACCAGCTTATTATAATGCCGAATTACTGGTGAAACCCCTGTTGAAGGGAAGCCCTGAGCAAGCACAAAGCTGAGCAGGCGACGGGATGCTGTGTACTTCCCAAATGATTTCAGGGACCGTGCCCTTGGGGGTGCAGGTGTATTTATTCCCTGATCTGCAGTAAATGGGACTAAAACTGAGGCCCTGCCCCTCACAGATGTCCTTCTGGAGGGTGTGCAGGGCACCAGGCGGGCTGCAGTCACCCCCAGGTTAGCCTCAGAAACTATTTAAAAACTTTCTTCCTTCCCCGATCTTTGGCTGTTATTCATATCCCTTTTCCGGCTTAAGCCTTCTAAACAAATGAAATAAATAAGGAATTAATCTGATGCAGGCTTTGTGAAAACAAGTAATTTCCTAACATGAGCCAAGTGAGTAATTCGCAATGAATAATTTATCTGACATCTTTTTTTTCTGCTCATGGAGCTTCGGCAAACAGCTTTCTGCTTCCTTCAATTAACAGCCGAGAGCTTTTGACAAATTTGGGGTGAATGTTCCCGACAGGATGGCTTGTTCACAAAAAGCTCTCTCTCTCCAGGAGCCAGCATTGCGGTTTCACAGCTTCTCCTTCTGCGAGGAGCCATGTGCGGGGAGGGACGGGGACGGACGTGCTCAGCGGGGAGCAGGGCAGAGCTGGGGGCTTGGGGCTGCTGCGTGGCACCTGCCCTGATGCGGGACGTAAATGGGTTTTCTAATTGCCTGCTGGTTTTATTCATCCATTTTTTTCTTACATTTTTTAAAGCTGGATGCTGCATGGACCATGAATTATACCTGGGATGTGGTTGTTTTGAGAGGCTGTCATGATGGCTCCAAAGCAGGAGCTTCCCATTGCGTTCCTCTGTCTTGAGGCCTACACTTCATGTCTGATTATGTCCTTTCAGGAAGGGAAAGAAGCAGAAAAAAATATATATTTTTCTCAATGCTGTATTGCATGGCTGTGGGGGCAACGGGTGGGAGCGGCCCTATGGGGGGCAGAAATCCCCTCTGTAGGTAGGGACAGCCTACCAAGAGAGGAAGCAGGTTCTGTTGGCTCTTTGTGAGACCTGGGAACACTCTTTTTGTGTCCCTCTTTCAGCCTGCTTGCAGGCGTGATCCTCTGAGGCCGCCTGGGGCAGAGCAGGTCCTTGCTGCCAAAGGCTGCCTTGGGGTCTGTACCACCTCATACTATTCACCCATCCTCGTAGGGGGCAAATCATGACTAAAGACGCTCTGGTTAGCACAAGACAGCATCCAGCCCTCAGTTTGGACTTGCAAGTGAAAGCACTTCAAGTCCTGGAGCTGCTGCCCTAAGGTGCGGCCACGCCAGCACCCCAAAAAGGGGTTTATCCAGCACTACCCCAGTTCGAGCCAGGAGCTGCTTGCTGCTCGTCACGGCAAAATCCCTGGGTTTGGGCCTCGGCTTTGATGGCACAGACGAGGTTTTAGCCTTCCTGTAATTTTGCATGTGGTCAGCACCTGAGCAGGGTGCAATATCCCATGGGTTTGGCTTGCTTTTCACAAAATCTCATAATGTTTGGGGTTGGAAGGGGCCTCTGGATAAAGCAAAAACCAAACACAGCAAAGAAGAGAGATGACTCTTTGGACAGTCATCATTGCTGGTTCTTCAGGCCAGGTGAGACCCTGCCATGTAAACACGATTTTCTCAAGCCACTCTTGTAATTATTTACTCAGATTTTTCATGCTGTAGCAAATCTTGATGGGTAGCTTAACTCGGGTACATGATTTTTTTTTTAGCACCAAAGTAATGAGAGGCACACTTAAACCATGCTTGCTGTTCCCACAGCCCACATTTTGAAGGATCAGCATTGGTTACGTACCCTTGTGTTTGCCTAAGAAAGTATGGTTGCCTCAGAGGGAATACTGCACAGTGTCTGAAAACAAGACTCCTTTGATTTGCACCGAAAATGATAGCACTTAAATTGCTGTATACCTTTATATCTAATTTTAAAGTGAAAGCCTTGTTTTCTGACACATTTTACCCAGGTTTAAATAGGCAGTAATAGTCTTTTAATTATTAGATCAGTAATAGGCTATGTATCTTAATCTATTATGCTGTGATTCCTAAAACATATTACTATTCATCCCCCGGAATTGATTATGCTTAACATGCATTAACTGTCTTTTGAAATCTCTGTAATATGTCTATTTAGGAGTCTTAACTTATGCATTTAAATTAGATTTAATAGGAGAGGATTTTGTGGAGCTGAAACTCGGTCCATTAAGAACATCTCCGAGGCTGTGGAGATGAAAGGTGTGCCACGGGCATCCCTAATTGCAGGAAGGACGATCCTGTAGAGCTGGACCAGTTGCTGAAGATGTCACCAAGGACCCATTCTGCCCTGTTTTGTCCTCATTTTGCCCTCATTTTGTCCCTCCTCAACCGTGAACCTGTGGGGATGCTGGAGGACACAGACCTGGGGAGATCCTGAGACAACAAAAGCCTGATCGCCCTCATCGCCTGATGGCCTGGCACTTTTGCCACCTAACAAATGTCTGTGGTGGGGAGTCCTTTGCAAGCCTCCTGCAGAGTATTTGTGCGTATTTAGATTTGATTGTGAACCATAAACCGAAGTTTGCAGGAGGTTTATGGGAAGGTGTTTCTGAGTTCTTCTAAAAGTGCTTCAGGACTTAGCAAAGATGAGCCACTGAATTACTGAGCAGAGGAATTATTTATTTTTAGACCTCTCCTTTCCCTCTTCTGAGCCTCAAACTTTTCTTTAGTTTTGTTTCCAAAATTAAATGTTTTTACATAGGGTTGTGTGGACCTAAGATAAAGAACTGGAAAATACCACTTGAATCCACTCCTGTATCAGTGAACACTGCTGCACAAACTGCTTTGTGAATCGATCAGGCTATTCCTCAAAGCTAGTTGGGTTTCTTTTCTCCACTAATCTTACTGAAAGGCTGAACCAGAAAACAGGTCCTTTGATACTTAAATTTGTTCGAAAATCAAGAGCCTTTATGAACTTACAGCATCTCTACATTGCTTCTTTCCTTTAGCAGCCCTGAGCCAAAGTGCTCATTTTTCCTGTCTGATTACCTCTTTTTTGCTGTGTAATTGCAGGAAGTGGTCAGACACGTCCTGATACGCCACTGTGATGACTAAACTGAGTTTTTCAGCAGCCACTTATAAATACATCCTCTTTTCTGTAATTGCCCTGAAAAATGGTCTGTGGGCTTGGTTCTGCCCTGCCCCACCTCACCTGCCCTAGGAAGGCCAGTGAGCTTCCACCACGGTCCCACCACTCTTTCTTCCCATGGCAGAAAGCTTCCCAAATTTAAAAATGCTGTGCAAATTACGTGTTTCATGGGCCTTGGGGTCTTACCAATGCTTTTCATAGCTCACAAGTGTGACCCAGCTGTGAAAAAAAGTCAGTGAGATCCTAACACGTTGGACAAGGTAGGCAATTCGATTTTCCTGTTTCAGCAGAAATTCCTGTAGTTAATGCCCAGAAGCACCATTTTTCACTCTGTGCTATTAATTTGCAACTTATTTTTCCCCGTTCTTTATTTCTAATACACTGAACCTTCTCCATATTGTTGAATTTTCCCAACTAAGCACTAAAAATCATCCCTGTACTGCTAGTTTTCTATTAAGCTCATTAAAATAAACACAAAAAGAGCAGGAGCAGTTGCAAGCTGGCTTTCCTCCAGGTTCAGCCTTAACCTCCACCCTCTCTTCCAGCGTGGCCCCATTGGCACAAACTTCCAACTTACATCTGAGACCCTTTATTTTTTCTACAAGCCTTTGGTGGCAGTATCTGCCCTGCTGTTATTGTCTCAGAAATAATTTGTTCTAGCAAAGGACAACATTAGGCTGGATTGGCATGATCTTCTTTTGGAAAAACCCACATTGTATTTTTTCCTGTTTTCTATTTTTTTTTTTTTTCACAATTTTTGATTGTTCTTTCCCTGCTTTGGTGAGAAATTAGTCTCATTACTCCGACTGATGTCTCAGACCCAGTTTCTCCAGAGTGCATTTATTTTCATCCTCTGGTAAGGCTCACTTTTTTTTTTTTTTTTTTTTGAGTGAAAAAAGGCCTTGGAAGGAAATGAATTTTTTGAAGGCACTAATGATGTATCTGTAGGAAACCGAAGATGCCATGTGAGCTCCGGGGAATTGATTGAAAAGCAAAGTGAAAGGCTGCATTTAAATCTTGGAAATCTCACCTTGGAAAGAGAGGGAAAGTGTTCATAGCACTGAAGGGGGAGCAAAGACCGACCCCACTGCACAGTCTGCAAAATAACTAGCAGCCCTTGGGTGGACCTGTGGTTTGGTGTGTTAATTCAGGGCCAAATCCTATTGTCTTTAAGGAGAGGAGGTCTTGTGATCAGTGACTTCCCACCAGGACAACCCCATAGATAAAAACAGTAAATGAGGCTGGTAAACGAGGCTGGACAAGCTGCCTGCAGGGACTGAGGGAGCAGCAGGCTGTCCCATGGAGTAATTCTGCAGCAATTAAAATGTTTGGGGATTTCCAGCATTTCCTTTAGAGACCAAAAGTTCTAGATTTTCTTCATTTTGATATTTTTTGAAAAAACTTGGATGCTTCATCCCTGGCTAGGGCTCCCAGTGAAACCGTGAGGTTTTGTCTGCGGGCTCCAGGCCTGGCTGAAAGCTCCAGCTAAAATATACATGCAGGGGAAGAGAGCTTTGGTTTAAATTCCTTGGTATTTAGCCACTGCCAAATAAATAGCATTTCTCCCCAGATGCTCTCAGTTATAACCATCTGCACATCCGGATTATTTTCCATTAATATTTTTTAATTATTTCAAAATTCAATCATTTCCATTATTCTTCATTAATTCCTCAAAAACGCTTCCCATTTTTCACAATTCAATTATTTTTCATGACTGGTTATTTTTTCATCAATCATTGTCACTTGTCGTGCTGAATGAAGCTGAAGCACTACATTGTAATACTTTATTTTAGGGCCCTCCAAACGCACATTTTAGGAGACGACAGATTAACTCCTGCTTCTCTCTGCCTGCTCTGGCTTAGAGAAAACCCTCAGGGACCCATCTGACTTTTTGCCTCTACATTTTCAGACCCTGGAGATTTTTTCTTCCTGTAGAAAATGTTTGCTTCCCTCTTCTGACATGACATACGTGACCAAAAAACCTTTCGTATGTCATTCATTCTCACCAGCTGCAAGTTTTGGGGCTCCATAAGTGTTTGGGCCTACATATATATATATATATATTTCAAGTGCAAAAATGAATCCTGATATAAAACCTTTAAAATTATGGGCTCGCAGAAGTCAACGGGCAGGTCTCCAGCCATGCCATGTGAAATTGTGCAATGCCAGCCCCTGTTAACGAAAGGAAGGGCTCGTTTCCACAAACCCCGCCGTGTCCCCACGCAATTGTCTCACTTAACCTCTTTGTTTCATATTTTTAATGACTTCTTTGGTCTGTGGATATTCGTAACATTAACATAATTATCTATCTTAACATATTGTATTTGCTGCCTGCTGGGGATGAAACACTGCAACCAACACTGGTAGCTCATTAACAATAATGCTACTAGCTCATTAACAATGTTGACCCAATTACATGTTGTGTATCCCAGAGACAAATAACTGTAATTGCAACTCAAAAGTGATTTCATAAACACTGAGATTCTTTTTGAAATGCAAAGCAGGGAACATTATTTGAATTTTGGGTATGAATACAGCTTTAAATTAAATAGAGCCAATCAGCCCACTAAGACAAAATTTCCGTCCGCGCAGACATCCTTAAAAAGGCCCTTTTGCGATGAATCGATCCGTGGCGCATCTCATGCTGCAGGATCAAAACCATTCTCATTTTTGTGCAAAAATGACACCAGTTATCGACAACAAAAGCCAGACATCTGGTAACTGGCAGCCACTCCGGCTACCAGCAGGTAGCAGTTTGCTTTTGAAACCATTTGGATTATGTGGCGTGCCCAGGACAATAGGAATCTGATGAAGCTTTTGAGATAATCTGACGAGAATTTTTATTTTTTAAAGCTGCCTGGATGAAACCAGAGCTAAGGAGGGCTGCCTGGGGTGGCCGTGCTGCACGCCGCCCGGGCTGGGTGCGCGGTGTGGCTGCTCTGCAAGGCAGCCTTAATGGAGCAGAATGGCTCTAAGTGGGGAAAATTACTGTAATACAGCATTAGGGGGAAATACGGAGCAGAGCTGTGGAGAAATAGAATTTTCGTATGGCATGGGTGAGCAGGAGGTGCTGCAGGGTGCAGGGTGTGTGCCAGGGGATGCCAGGAGCACTCTCGTCAATGCTTTCCTGGTGTCTGGTGTGTGATTTGGGTTTACTCCCCCTGTGATCCTGGGATAAGCTGGAGAGTTTCCAGGTGGCGTGTTTGTCCCCCTGCTCACATGGATGTCCCCTGTCCCCTCCGCTGTCTGAAGGAGGGACCAAGCTAAACTTGTGGCGTGGCCAATTGTCATTGAAGAAAAACACTCAGAAAAAAAGAAAAAAACAAAAGGTTCTTATTTGCTGGACAGAAACCAATTTTTATTTATTTATTTATTTATTTTCCTCCTTGTGTATTTGAAGAGAGCTGTTGCAAAGCAGAAGCTCTGCGCTGCAGACAAGCAATTAAAGCTCAGTCTCATTGCAGGCACCTGTCTGCGGAGCTCCTGTACTGCTGCTGCAGCCCAGGCTGATTTACTGCACTGGATTTGTTCACATTTTGCAGGAGCCTCCCACAAAATCTTTACTGTCCGTGCTAGAATGGGGCCTGGGGGGACCAGGCTTCACCCCATGGGCACTTGCAGCATCCCTTGGCACAGTGTTTCGGGATTTTTTCTGGGATGTGGGGCTTCACCAACACGGTGCTGCGTCCTCCCTTGGCCGTGCCTTGCCCTCGGCCTCTCCATTTACTGGTGGAGCGAGATTTACTTTTGCAAAGCAACTTTGGTGCCTCTGACACAATATTTAATGACACTACCGGGATGGCTAGGAATGGATTTTTAAGCTTGAAAGGAGATGACAACCTCGTCACGCGATATGCCAGATGATGGGTAAATTGAAACTTCTCATCATTATTTATTGAAAACAGCCACTAGAACCTACCCAGAATTTTCAGCCTGACAGGGCTCATTTATTTCATATTTTAAACATTAAAAAAACAACAACGGGGGAGGCTGTCATTAAGATATCAGTGAATCAAGCCATTGAATGAGATAATTGTTCACCAAAGAGGAGGTAAGCTGCATTTTTAATGCAGTGTCACTGCAGCTCAGAGGTGAAGGTTGTTGGATTTGTGGCATCTCGCATACAGTCGTATCGTTAGGAAATGATGTTGCATCCAAAAGGGTGGTCAAGTGTCTTTGCTTGGGTCATGGATGCTGGGTCCCCAACCCACATCAAGGGGTTGTGCTCAGGGACTTGCCTGGGCACCAAATATTGCATTCCACCTGAAAATGGCAGCCCATCAGATCCAACCCACTGTTTCCTGTTTCTTCTTTGCTTCACCAGCATGGGCAGCTCTTTATTTCTTTTTCTATTATTTCTGGCCCGGTCTTCACAGTGTGAGAGCGTTCGTCAGGAAACGAAAACCGCTGACACGCCAACTTTTTGGGTAGGGCTGGAGCACGCTCACCACTCAGGAAGAACTCCTGCAAGCCCTTTAAAATATTTTCTGGGGAAAAAAAGTGGCTTTCTCCTGATGTGACTTTGCATTTCACCGGTGCTCGGTGCGGTGGGATGCGGCGGGGGCAGGATATATTAGGTGTATATGCACATTGCTTTTTATTTATCTATGGGTTGCAGGCATGTGTGTTGCAGGCATGCTGTGAAACATCTCTGCTGGTGTCCGCTGGCCCCAGCCCTTTCTGCAGAGCCCTGAGGACCCCGCAGACTAGCACTGCCTTTCCCTCCACCGCTTAATATATTTTAAGCCTCCCTCCATCAGAGACCTTGCCACGACAGTGGCTGGGCAAGATTTAGCTAATAATTACCTTCTGTTAGGAAAAAATGATTTGGCACGAGGAATCTTCCTTGGCTTCTGCTGCTGAGCTTCTGAGAAATGCTGCTTTAATGCCCGCCTCAGAGCTTGTCACTTACCGAGCCCGCGTCGGAAAACGAGGAAGGGATTGTGACTGTAGCACCACTGGAAACTAGATTTACAGTTTATTTTCTCTGTGATATGAGGAGATAGCTCCGCTTAACAGCCTGAGTTGGATTATATGAACCCGGTCCCTGTGAAGCTCCTCTTTTCCAGAGATCTGGAGGTAATTCTCTGATCCGGGTAAATAGGTATCCGCAGGCATCCATCATATCTGGGCTGTCTAAAGCTCTGTGCTTTATAGACCTGGGCAAAATATGCTGTTCTCTTACAGCCTGACAGTAGTAGTAGGAGTAATAGCAATAATAATAATGATGATGATGACTATGATGATGATAATAATGATAAACCTTTCCAGCCTCATGCCAGGTCACTTGCAAGATTTTACGTTCATCCCTGTGAAACACATTATTTAATCTGGAAAGAAGCATGAAAGGGTTCATCAAGTAAAACAACAGCTCCCCATCTGCCGGAGGCAAAGCCGGCCTTTAGGGTTTGCTAACGAAGGGAGTCACAGAGGGTCAGGAGACCGAGACTGGGGGCACCCCTGGGCACCCTCCGGTCCCACCACTGCTCGAGCACTTACAGCAGGTTGCCCTGGGACACTTCTAGATGGGGTTTGAATATCCCCAAGGAGGCTTCAAATACCTCCACAAGGTCAAGGTTTGCGGAGGGCAGGGGATCCATCACTTCTCCCCCTCACATCTGGCCCAAATGTCCAAGATTGTGTCGGCCCTATGGATCCAATAACCCGAAGCCGTGCTTCTTATCTAGGCTTGTAACTCATTCATCCGTAATTTCATCAGTTCCTTGTTGCTACATCAAATGGGGGGAAAAAAAACTTATTTACTTTTGTTGTTAACATTACTTTCACTTACTGTGCCGAGCGCTGGAGAGTTTTATTAATATACTATTTGCTGGAGTGTTTAATGTGTGTTTGTAAAATGGCTCAGAGATAATTTGCTGTTTCTATTTAATTTTTAATAAGGCGGCTCTCTTCATTACACTGTCTGCCGGAGAGGTTTTATTTAAAAATGCCAAGGCTGTGACTGTTGGGTTTTAATTCCATAATCCAGCCCTCTGCACTGCTCCGCTGCGCGAAGGCGATTAGCGCTTGTGCGGGGCTGTGCGAGCACCCCGAATTTATGGGGTGGGACCCGGTGGGATCCCCTGGGCTGGAGCACTGCAATCGCTTTGGGGACAGAAAAAGCTTCCACGTGTGCAATAGTTTAGCCTAGCACATTGGCTTTTATTTTATTTATTTATTTTTTTAATTGTGGTTGCGACCACTGGAGCCTGGGCCCGAAGAGGTTTAAAAATAACCGATAGTTTACCCCATGGTTTTGAATACCCCATATCTCCAAAACCCTTTAAGATTCAGGGATTTGATGCAGAGGTCCTGACTCATTTTATTGAGGCCAGCAAGAGGCGGTGGGCGCGGGGCAGCTCTCCCCATTCTCTCATCCCAATCCATCATGGAGCCTCCCGCTGTCATGGGCTCTTTGCGGCTCTGTCCCTAACTAAATCTTACATGCTTTAATGATTGCGCCTTTTTTTTTTTTTTTTAATTTATATGCAAAATTGATTATCCCAATCAATACCCCTGTGGGCCAAGAAGCCTGGGCTGCAAGAGGAGCTTGACTCCAGCTGCAGCACTTTTAATTGTTGCTGATGATGGCTATTTGGGTTTAAGATGCAACACAGCTGGTTTTGTTTATTTATTTTTATTTGATTTAATTAATTAATTAATTAATTTTTAAAGCCTGAATTTCTTTGTGCGTCAAAATCTACATGAAATAACGTGGGTAATCTTCCTTCCGCATCCCAAAGGGAGATTAATCGCTTTTGTTTCCTTCCAGGATTTGTCGAAATGATGTTTTACTTTGAAGCTCCTTCTAAACCTCTAGCAAGTCAGAGCTCAAGCTCTTGTATCAAGCACCAAGATCTCCCAGTGGTGTTCCTGCTCGGAGGGCTGCGGCTGCTGGTGCTGAGCTGCCTTTGTTCTGTTGCTTTCTGCTTGCTCTAGAAGACTGCCCAGGACGGCTGTGCTTCGGAAGGCTTTGGCCTGAGCATGTCAATATGCTTCCAACACTTCTGCAACAGAAAATGCTGAAGCCCACGCTGTTGCAAATGGGCCTTGCTGAATTTTCCAATTACTGAAGCAGTTTGGGAAGTGATGTAAACCTTGGCTTGATGTCCTGTTCCAAGGGGCATTTCAAAGAAGCTTTGCAGTGACTCCCCCTTGAGCTCAGGGTGAGCTCAGTTTTATAAAGGTGAGAAATTAATGCAAAAAGTCCTAAGCAATTTTTTTTTTTTTTTTCGGAAGTTTTTAATTTATCAACACTCATAATCTTCATTTCCTCCAAATAGTTGAGGTGCTGTAGCTCCTCACCCGGCTCAGAGGGATCAGTCCCAGCGCTGTTGCCCTCAGCTGCGATGTGATGCCTTGCAGCCCCCTGGGAGGCACTTTGGGGCCAGCATCTGAGCCCCAAAACCGTTTTCTTTCCAAACCACCAGCACAAGATGCTCTGAGTGCTCCTTGCTGGGAGCCGCTTTCCAGGACCATGATAGCCCTGGCTCCAGTGGGGATGCTCGCGGATCAGCCACCACCATCCTTGGCTTCAGAGAAGACACATCTCATGGACAATGCCCCTCTCTCTCCAGAACTGTAAGGGAAGATTTTTGGTATTATTATTTTTAATTTTTAGCAAATTAGATGAAGGGTGAGGATAACTACACTATCCCTTTACTCGCTGGATCCGCATCCTGCAGTTTGCATCATGAAGCTGGACTTTTTGGTGACAACCACTGGAAACTAAGAAAGTTTTTATTCTCTGTGGAGCTCTGGAAATCTGCCCTGGTGCTCTGCAGGCATCTCTCCTTCTTGCTGAGCTGTGGATCACCGATCTCTGCCTCCCCTCCATCCACATGGGGATGGTGGCTTGGCTGAAATCACCAGAGGCAGCTCAGGGACACCACGGCCTCCCAGAGCAGGGCTCAGACATCAGCCTTGCTCTGCTCTTGAAAAGAGAATCATTAAGGTGGAAAATTCCTACAGGGAGGTCCGTTTGGGTTCACTTGTAGAAAGTTGTCTTGGACAGAAGTGAACTGCTTCATTTCCATTCTGACCTTTCAGAAATGTTACTCTGGAATACATACCAGAAAATATTTGTATTAAAAACCAGCTTAACATGAAAGGTCAAAATCTCTCAGGGTGAAAGTGCTGGAGGAGGATGCTTGGGCACAACATGGTACCTGACCCTGTCCCTGTCCCTTTTTCTTGTCCCTGTCCTTGTCCCTGTTGCTGTCCCCATCTCCATCTCCATCCCCAGCCCTATCCCTAAACTTTTTCCCTTCCCCTTTCCAATATCCATTCCTGAACGAAGGACTCTCAAGTTCCTAAAGTCCCCACCTGTGTCACGTACATCCAAACATATCTGTATAAATATAGGTGTATATCTGTAAAAATATAGCATATACCTCTATAAATTTATACCTATAAATCCAGACCTAGGCACTTGCAAAACTACAGACATATATATATATACAATACACACTTTTTCCAAGCAATGCCATCAACCTGTTGGTTAGGAGAGCATTTTGTATCCATGCTCGATTGACGTGCTGGGGACTCCCCATGAAAACAGAGAGCTGGAGGACGGAATCTGGGCACTTTGTGGGAAAATTGCCTTCTTTTTTTCTCCCATCAGGAACAAATTCAGACCAATCCGGGCATCGGATTAGTGAAGCTTGACCTGCTAAATTGAATCCGACAGTTCTACAACATCAGATGTTCACTGCGTTGACCTTTTTAATGAGAAATAGGTCTATTAGATCTGTTTTACTCTCAGCAAAGTGCTTTATGAATCTGAGCAGTGCTTTCCATCATTTAGGTAAGTAACAAGTTATAGAGGGTAGGTTGCAACGTGACCAAGAAAAATTAGCTTTTTGATGGCCTGTCCAGGTGGAACATGTGTAATCTGTTAACTTGCTGACTCCTGCCCCTTTTTTTTTTTTTTTTTTTTTTTTTTACCTTTTCCTGTGCCAAAAGCCTCAGAAAGAGCAGACACCAGCACCGAGCCTGCGCTGGGTTTACAAGTGGGCTGTAAACCCAGCTTTCTTAACATTGTTGAGATGTTGAGCTGCTTTAGAGGAATCCATGGCATCACCAATCTGCCCCAGAACCCTTATGGATGGGTGCTGAGCTGCTCAGCTCCTCAGCCTCTCTGGCCGAGGTCAGGTATTTACGTTGTGCTGCTGGCTTCATTCACAAGTCGTTCGGAAAAACAGTGGATGCTATTAAAAAAACATTTGTCTTTATTATTTTTTTTTTTATCTGCACTCAAGTAAAACCCTTCCCAAGTGCCATGTTCATGGTGTGCTTCAGTGAGTCCTCATCTTTGCCAAGATGCCATCCCCTCTCTCTTCCTAATAACTGTTTATTTTACAGTAAAGGTCAGGCGTAGACTTCTCCTGTAATCTGACAGACATCCCTGGATGGGGACATAGTCCCTAGATCTTTTGTGACAAACAGAAGAAATTACCATTTTGTAGAAAGTGAATAGTCAATATTTCATTTCTTAGTTGCCATGTAAAATTTTCCCCATTATTTGGAGAAGATTAAATGAGAAAACTCAATTCATTATTACATTTTAAAATATGCATTGGATTTCTCCGGATTGTTATTTTAGGCTGGCTCTTCCAATGCGGTTTCTTGGCAAGAAGAGGGTCAGTTTTCTTTTCCCTTTCTCCTTCTTAAAGATTAAAGACTCATTTAAGTTGTTATCATCCAAAACATGTGTTCTTGCTGATTCACACCGGGGTTCCCGTTAGAGTGTCATCTGCAAAACACCACCTCTCTTTTGGGCACGTCAGGCATCAAATATCTCTCATTGCTTTCCTGTGGCTGCTGTGCTTGTGGGGCTGGATTTTGGCTAATTCTGCTCGGAAATATCCCCATCCACGACCCCAGCCCTCCCGGCATCCCACTTTTTCGCCAGTGAGCGACTCGTCCACGTCAGGTCTGCTAGTACATATTTATTCTGCTAACAAGTAATTCATTCCCGAGCAGAAAGCTTGGCTGCTGATTTATATCACGGTCAAATCGAGTGGGAAAAAGCTGCTAAATTCACCCCCATAAATCACAGCGACTTCATTTTATTTTGCAACGGGCTGCAGAGAAAGTGGGGTTGAGAAAACACAGTGCGTTGCTGCTGTTAATAATTAATAACAGTTAATGAACAGCGTGAGCGATGCTTTATTATTATTAATGCCGTTGATAATACTGATAATTATTTTAGCACTGCTGCAGCGACCATTCATAACAATCACGCTGAACGAGAGGCCCCCGGGGCTGTAGGCAGCTCATGTGGTGCGCGGGGTGCAGAATAAATGTGGGTGGGGAGAGAGCAAGGAAATGGGATTAAGCCATTTCTAGGTTTACTTGTGTTGGCCTGAAGCAGACAGGTTGTTTGTACGGGATAAATATCTGCTATGGGGAACATCCTCGACTCGGAATATTCTGTGGATGGAAAACCAGAGAGTTTTTCCCTTTTTAAACGAATTCTTCTTTAGAAGGTTCTATTTCTCCCGTAACTTCCATACATCTCCTGCCTTTGTACGAGAGAAAATTACTTCAGCTCTAATTTCTGTCATTGTAACAAGCAGCAACGAAGTGGATGTGGGTTTCCCATGAGGACGGAGGGTTGGGAGCAGAAACTTCACCCGCTGATGAAGTTTCCCCAAGCACATCTGCATTCACACACATTTTAAGCTGCAGTTTTTCATAGGCATTGTGTTTTAAGGCTCTAAATCTACCAACGGCATTTTTGAACCTTCTGCCTCACCCGGTGCCGGGCTGGATTTAATGCCGTGATGATAAATTCAACCCAGCACGCTGTAAGTAGTTGGGAAATATTCAAGCGGTGCCTTGGCTGCCTCCTTGCACTGAGGCCCACAGCAGCCTCAGATGGTGACATTTTCCTCCCCAATCCTTTTACTCCTGCTCCCGTGCACAGGATGTTCAAAGGCCGCTAAATGTCACCAGAGGCTCCCCAAGGTGCAAAACTGTGTTAGAGTTAGGGCACAGGGCTCATTGTGCCACAGTGACATGCTCTCCATGGCCCCAAAAGTGAGCCTGTCATCCTTGCTATCCAGAGGAGTGAGCACCCTCCAGGTCTAAATTCCAAACAAAGGCCCCCATCCACACCACCAGGGTTATTTTTGTTTCACCCAGGAGTTTTTATCATCTCTAAAAGTCTAAATTTTATAACAACGGAGCTTGCGTTCTTGAGCAATTTGGCTCTTGGAGGTGGGACCGAAAGCTACGGCATAGTGTATGAATACAACATTTATAGCCAGCATTTGGCCTAGCAGCATATGGCCAGCAGTCCCCTACCCCAATTAAAAATTAGTTTTTAATAGGAGAGCCTTGAGAGCAGCCTACAACAGGAGCTGCTCCGTCTCTTTTCCAACCTTAATGATTCTGTCTCCGTGAGCTGCTTATCTGGGATGTGTTTTGAGATGAGTTTTGGGAATGAACGTGAAGACAAAAAGAGTGGGAAGTGTGATGGTGACTAGAAATAAAGAGCAATCCTTCCATCCTGGAAAATGCTCAGGTTTTGAATGTTTTCCTGCAGTAAGTACGGAAAGAAGTTGAGTTTTGTAGTTTAAGCGAGACATCAGTCTGCGTTATTCAGCCTGTTTCTCTCCAGTCAGTTTGAAAAATATTTTTAAAACATCATAATAGGGTTAAATTGAAAAAATGGTATTTCATTTGACGGATATTGTAAAAAGACCACCGCAAAGCTTTTGTACCAAGAATTTGCTGAAAACAGCTCTTTGCAATGATTACTTCGGCTTTTGATGAACAAGGGTCCTTTGACCCTAAGAATTTCCCTGAGAAATGCCACCCATTTCTGCGCCCCATATGTCCTGGCACAGACCCACCTGAAAAAGGTGATCCCCCCCATGCCTGGGCACTGCTCTGTCCTAACCCTAAAAGACAACAAAGTCAAACCCTGAGCAAAGCCTTTCATCCTACCCTCTGTAAACATCAGTTTATTACGCATAGAAAGAGATCATGGCATATATAAGAGAACGCTTCTATCTTTTTGTTTGTTTGTTTAGGTTCATCCCAAGCAAGTCTCGTTTTTTTAATTGTTTATACACGGAGATGGTTTATTGACCATATTTCTCCACGTTTCTTAATTGTGAGCGCTCAGCATAACATTTCATACTGCCGTATATGAGTTCATAACATTTTGCAATAACCCTTGCAATGTTTGTTTAGGCGAACGTTTGAAGGACATCTGTTGGGGCTGGAAACAACGGTGTAGGTTTTTTTGCTTTTGTTTTTTTAATTGCTGTTTTGTCAGAGGAATAGGCACGCTCCTGTCACTCGGATTGAAAACCCGGCAAAGCGCTGACAAAATCTGCTCCGCATCACCCCCGCTCCTCCTTTCCCTCCCTAATTGGCGGAGCTGCAAGCACGGCTGAAGGTACAGCCTGCTAACACATATTTTGGAAACTGAGATCAATATCTTACTAAGCCATATGCACATCTCTCCGGGGGGTTGATTTTTCCAGTTAGTATTCGTGTTGATAATAGCGCCGTGAGCTCCGCTTGATGTCGGGTTTTACAAGGTACGTGAACAAGCCGTGGCGCGAGCACTAGGGTAGGAGAAACGTGCCTCGTGTGCTACAAACCCAGCAGTTGTCTGTGAATGAGAAGCTTGCAAAGGGCAGCTAAAACACTGGGTTTGGCCCAAATGTGCTCCAGGACATCCACGTTTGGATCCCATTTTTGACCCCTTGAAAAAAATCGGCTGAAATTTCTGTGGGTTCTGGTCCTCCGTAGCCACCAACTGCACCCTGGCGATGCACGTACTGGTCCTTGCGTGGGTCAGGCCCCTTGCTGGAGACCTGTGGGAGGTGATGGCCGTAGCATCAGCCCTTGATGGAGATACTCAGAGCTGCTGGGGACACCCCAGCTCCTCATCCTTGCTCTGGGATGGGGCAGGCACGAGCCCAAAGTGCTGCACCCAGCTTCCTGCACTGGCTCTGCGTGTTCCCTGTCACCATTTTTCTTCCCCATCCCTTCAGGGCCCCATTCTTGTCCTCTCACGAAAGACATGCATATTTTCCCTTGGAATATCAGTGCTCTTTCTTTCTCTCAGCTCCCTTCCCCTGTTCTTCCCTCCCTTCCTCTCTACTTGAAGCAATAACTGGGATAAATAGTCCCACCTCTAACAACACGTGGCTTATGTTAGACTTCTCCTTCATTTGCAGAGCATGACCACAAACTTTCAGCCAGTTTTATATGTGTTTGGGACAAAATAAGTGACATCTCCATGGAGCAACCAAAGCCACCTGCCTCCCAAGGCGGCAGCCAACGTCTCCATATTTAAAAATGGAAAAACAAACCAAACCAACCAAAAACCATAAGTAAGACAAGGATGGATATTTCATAATACTCTGTATTGCAGTGGGCAGTGCTGGACTGTTTGTCCCATAGGACCAAGTGACATGCAAAAAACTCTGGGGTGTGTGTCCTGTCTTTTTATGCTCCTCCTGCGTGACCTCGGGCAAATCACTTACTACTGCAGCACTTCATTTTCTCATCAGTAAAACGCAGATAATCACTCTTTCTTACCGCACTAGGATACGAAGATGGATACAGCCAAGACTGTGAGGTAATTAGCTGATGTGGCATTGGGTCATTCAGTAATTCAAATGAATCTTTCAGGAGAGATTAAACGCCGAAACATCTGCTTCCTCTGTTCTGAACTGAGCAGGAAAGTGCTCGGGTTTTGCAGTGACAACTTTTGTCCAGGGTGACCTTGGTGCAATTCTTTTTTCTGGCTAAATTTTGACACTTAATGGCTCAGAAAAAGAACAAAAAAGTAAACCTTAACGTGTTTCTTCAGGCTGTTAATTGGGGACATCGATTTGAGGTGCTCTTGATGCTTTCCTCTGTGCTTTGGATTGCTTTGAATTGGAGTAACTAATGGGCCAGGAGCTTGTGCTACCCTCTCAGCAAGGGGACCGTCCGACACCAAACCCAGCTGGGAGGTTCAGAAACTCTCCCGAGATGCCACATCATTTTTGCTCTTTGCCCCTGTTAAACCTAAAGCACCACCGGCTCCTGCAGGCTCACCCACAGCCTCACCGCACGGTGCTTATTTTGTGCTCAAACCCCAGCTGCTCATCTGGAAGACTTGTGAGGCATGTGGTACAATGTCGTCGGCGGAAAACAAAATATTAAGTGTAATTTTTGATGGGTAACAGCGCTGTTCCCACAGTGGTAATTCTTTTTCCTTTAGAGACTGCAGGTCTGCTCGCCAGGTGCTATACAGAGCATTACTTTCAAAGTACCTCATGACTTTTCCCTAGCAAGCCATTTAGGAATTAGAAAACCCTGAGTCATCCTTTTATTAAGTTTATACACTGGCCCAGCATGCATTCAGATGGAACATTGAGAAGTTTGCCAGCCAACGAAATCAAATCAATTAAGCCCACAAGGTTTCTGACGCAGGTCATTGGGTGTTTTGGGGGTTGGAGTCACTGGCCCTTTACCAAGGACACAGAAGAAAAATGCATTTTTTCCTCAGCTGGTTGAAAGGGCAGGTGAAAAGCCGTGACCACGTTTGATTCAGCTTACAAAGGAGGTGAAGGTGTCCAGGGTTTGCCCACACGTGCTGCCCCAGCATCTCTGTGACAATATGTTGGCAAAAGGGAGCAATGATGCCTGGATAGGCATGGGGTTATAGAAAGCATCCCTCAAACAACAATTTCCAAACTTCCATCCCCTCTGTCCCTCTCAGACATCCCTGTCCATCTCTACCTGCCAAAGACGACAAGTTTTCTCCAAAGAGACCCCAAAATTTATCAGAATATCATCCAGGATCAGAAGTGCATGAAAAGTAACCTGAAGCCTATCATGGGACTAGTTTTAATAGAAAACATCCTGAGGAAACATGATATCAGAGCACTGGGCAGGGCAAGCCATGTGGGCATACCCACATCTGTGCCAGGCTGACTCCTTCTTACCCCCTGAGGAGGGGAAATTCCTTTTTTTCCCCCAGAATGATCACTTTTGTGTAGGATTCCACAGGCCTGCCTTCCTTTTCCACCTCTCTGGTATTTCTGTTTGCATCATTTTCTTTCCCTATCCACAAATCACCTCTGGTTGCAAACCAGCTTTCCTTCTTCTCATTGATCTGTTACGTGAATCTAAAATTACACAAAGCTGTTCCTGTCACTCGTTTTCATCCTGCTGTGGTTTGACTGCTCTCCCAAGCGACGCTTTTCAGCTCCGCGCTTGCCGTGTTTTCTTTCCTTTAAAAAATGCATCTTAAAATAGTTCTCGTTTCCCTTGCACTTTATCGATTACAGCCTGGCAATTTCCATTCCAAATCCTGACAACAATTTGGGGACATATGGCTGATTATTAAGAAAAATTGCTTCCTCTCTGGCCGCTACAAGTCTTTGCATAGGGCCTGGTGGCATTCGCATTTCTTGCCAGCGCTGAGGAATAATCAGAGTGACAAAGTCAGGATAAAGGTATACTTTTTGTGAGTAAATAAGGGGTTGTGGGGAACGAAAAAAAGCAGATGACAGAGGTGCTTTGTCTTGTGGCATGCAGCTGAAGCTCCCAGTAGCTTCAATAATCCTGGCATGCTTCCTCACTCCTTCCTTGGTGTGCTCAGCATCAGCTCCTCGCCCCTTCCAGCGATGGTTTTGTCACAGGGCTGGTGGAGGACGGGATTCAGGCTTGCGTCATGCCGCAAAAGGATGGTGGGACAAACACAATCTGTGCCAAGAAGGGAGAGATCCAGCTAAATATAACCATGCAATGGTCCTGGGGAAAGCGGTCTCGGCGTGATGCGCAGGGAGGCACAGATCACACCGGCAGAAACCTGTGTGTGAAAGCAGCAAGGAGAATAGGCAGGAATGCAGCACAGGATAGAGGGGACTGGATGATACGACCTTGCTCTCATTCACAGTAAGGCTGTTTTGTCCTGCGAGCAAGCCAAGGAGCGTCAAAGCACACACAAAAAGCCTCCCCACTGTCTCAGTGGTGGAGCACAGCCTCCAGCCAGGGCTCCATGTGGGCAAAGAAACACCTTGTGGGACAGCTCGGCCACTGCCCCAGGGTGCTGAGCCCCTCTGCACCCAGGCATGGGAGCTTACGCTATTGCCTGAAGCAAAGCCAAACCTAGAATGGCCCCAGGGACACTGCAAAGGTTTTGGGGGAATACATGAGGTGAAGCATCCCTGTGACATTTAAGACAAAGGCAGTTGTGAGCAAGGAGATTGATGCTGCTGAAAGCCCGGGTGAATTGTTGCTTTGCTGTTTAAGCAAGAAGAGGAAGGTCACTTCCCCGGGCTTTGGGATTCAATTTGCTGGCAGAGAGGAAGATGCTAGGAAGGAAAGATGAAATGCCTGTCTGTAACAGGGCAAAAAGAGCCAGTAAAAGCCTTAAAGTTGGCGTTGTTTCTTGAGCTGTGATAAATAATGTCCCTCAGACAGCAAAGAAGGGATTGAGAGAAACAGGAACACCTTCAGCATGGATTTCAATGGCACGGTTCAGTGTCCTGAGGAGATGCAGCAGCACCAAGGGCTGGGTATAGCAAGTCACCACGTCTTTAGCGTTTGTCCAAGGCGGTGGATTTGGAGGTGCTGGAGCCGTCCCTTCGCAGGGCCGAGCTATGGTGAATACATCTTCACAGATGTAGGCAATCTGGGAGCCTGGAGTTTGAAGTAGCACAAATACAACCCAAACCAGCCCATGCTGTCTCTGCCAACATAATGCTGTTGAGGCTTTGAAGCCAAGCATCCAAAATTCAGAGTGCAACACCATGACAGTGCCCTGGGGGGACTGAATTATTATTTTTCCCCTGGGCTTTTAGCAGAGTATCGACCCACAAGGTGATGTGAAGAAGCAGGAGATGCTTTGCCATCTTGGATGGAGAGGGATTTTGGCACAGGCTGCTCCGGGAGGACCTGCCTAACCCCACCTAGGGCAGGAAGGGTGGTGGAGGGCCAGAGAACACCCTGTCATTCAATGTTGCATTAGAAACTTACAGAAAATTTCAACGTGCTGTGACTGTATAGGCCTTTTCTCCTGAATTTCCCAGTCTCTCAGCAAATTCAGGTTTTCAGATACCCTGCCCCGTGTCACCAGGTCAGCCATGTCATTGCTCCTCAAGGTCTTCTGAGGCAGCAACATAATTCACTTTTATGCACAAAGGACACTGGCTGTGCAGCTCTGGATTTTTTCTTCCTTTCATTTTTTTATTTTTTCTTTTCTCTTTTTGTTCCTCTGCCCTCCCCACCCCTTGGTCTGTTAAATGATTCACTGGTAGAAAATCAGCTCAGGGGCTGGATTCTGCACATGCACCTTCTGGTTACTCCTTAACCTTTTCTCCCAAGCAAGGCCAAAACAGCAGGTGCTTCCAGAAGTTAAAAAATGCTAGGGGGGAATTCAGCAGTGCCACCTGAACACTGATGGACCCATCAGAAGAGATTTAAAACTGGCGTGCAGAGCTCAGGTGGCAGCACAGAGGCCACTACAGCTCATTTACCGCAGACTGCATCAGCTGTGGAAATGCAGCCAGAGGGAGCAACCTCCCTCCAGCTGAAACCTCCTGCCCACTCCCAGCTGTGTATATATGTTTTTCCTGCTCCCTAGCCCCCTGTTTTGAGGTGTTTGTGCTCTAGGGAGGTTGTTTGTGGTACCCTATGCAAGAAGGGCCTGATCTCGCTGGGTCTAGTTTTGCTGGGTCTAGTGCACCCTAGTCCAAGGTGATGGAGCTAAATGGAGGAATCCATTAGGATTAGATGCCCAGGAATATCTAGCGCAGGCAGAAGGTGAGCTGGGCTCTCTGTTTGAGTGTATATCACGGTGCTGGGTTCTAAGAAATACTGTCTACATCCAGCCTATGCTTGCTGGCTGTGGGGTAGTATTGGTATAAGAGGCTGCTTATCAAAATGTGGTGTTATTTACAAGTCCAAGCTCCCCTGCAATAGTCAGTGCTTATTTCTGAGTTTTATGGTGGTTGTGAAGTGGGTCTGCCTCTTGTTTGTGCTTTAGGATGGAGAGGAAGGAGAGAGCTTGGAGGAATCTGTATGTGTGGGAGAAACCAAACAAGGGGGAATGACTAATGCAAATAGGCTTTCTCTTCTGACAGTCTCAGATGAATCTTTGTTTTGGGAACAATTGAGAGATAGCTCTATTTGGGAAACTAATAGTGCTTGCTCTAAAAGAGCCTTTGTCAAAGAGATGCCAAAAGGATTTATGGTCTCCAGCCAGGCCGTGCAGGTATTGAGTGAGCACTGTCGATAGAGGCTCTTCTCTCTGTTCAGCTGGACTATGATTTGTACCAGCTCCTGCCTGCAATTGATCTCAAAAGGGCCAATTTAATGCAGGATCTGTTTATTTTAGGAGAGGGCAACAGACCTTTAAAAGGGTCATCAGTGAAGCTGGGGAGATTTTCAATATCTATGCTGTTGAATAAAGAGCTTTTGCTCACCAGTGCTCTCCAAACATGGAGGAATGCAAATACAAGACATCTATACCTCAGTATCTTGGTTCCAGAAACATGTTAGCACTACAGGGCTTTTACCCAGTTGTAATTAATCTCTCTCCAGCTGATTTCAAGCCTCTGGAAATTCAGGCTTATGCATACTTTAGTAAATAAATTCTTGGGTATTGCTGTAGTAGGGCAATTGTAGTCTTTGGCTACTGGTAGTCAAATATGAGATTTATTTCTGTTGAACAGCAGTGAATGGAACGTAAAAGTTGCTCAGAGACCAATAAATAAGTATTCCTCCTTTGCTGGGAGTGAAGGAAGAATTAATGTCCAAGTGGAGAAAGCAATTTCCTCAGTGGAGGAGTTGGGCTTCCTGACAAATGCACCCAAACCAATGCACCTGTTTTGAAGAACTGAAGCTGGTGATTGTGCAGTGCTTCTGAAGCTGCAGGTCCTGGTATTGTCACCAGTGACCTTCCACAAAACCTGCCTGTCCCTCATGTCCCTGCCCAAGCACCCAGCCTCCTGCCGTCACCCCTGTGTGCAGCATAGGTGCTGTCTGGCCTTGGAAAACCATTTGTGTGTGGCTTTTAGACGTTTCTGAGATGCCTCCATGAAACTGAAGACACCCAGAAATCTCCAGGGTATGTCTGTCTACCTTTTGTGCAAGGAGCTTGGGGTCAGTGGGGTGTGAGATGTACACATAAATCTCCAGGGGAGAAGCTTGCTTTTAAACAGGGAAAAAAAAAAAAAAAAAAAGTTTTAGGAAGATCCTTTTGCATGTGGTATACCATGAAACTTTGGTAAGAGTTGCTTTTGGAACTGTCGAACGTACTCTTTTAAAATGACTCAACCATACTTGACTCAATATATTAATTGCTATGAATTCAAAATAGTATTAATTGATATTTACACAAAATAGTAATTACCCAAGGACACTTGAGCTGCTAAAAGTGAACTTCCCCTTGAAAAACATGGAAGGTGTAAGTGTCTTTGCACTTGAAGATGTTTCAGAGCTTTTATGTGTCTATGGTTGTGCTGGGAAAACTTCTTAGACTACTTGGTAGTTTCTATAGTTATTTTTCTCTGCTGCTCTTTGCTAACAACATAATGGAGAGGAGCACAGCTATGAGGTTTTGTTACAGCTTTCTACAGTTTTTCTTTTCTTTTCATGGTCAGGTTTCGGAGTAGAAGTGCGATTTCTGGGTATCTTGTTTCTATTGATCTGAAGAAGAAAACACTTTCTGCTAAATACCTGGCTCCTTTGTTAATGGGGAGTTGAGTGGGTCTGAAGCCGGTCAGACAAATAACCTAAGGAAAGGAAGCTGGGGGGATTGTCTAAAGTCTCAAAACCCACTATTTCAGGTGTTGTGTGCTGCCATCTCAGTGGGATGAACGTGACTCAAGGGGAAGATCCCATTTTTTGTGTTCTTCCCCTGCACTCTTCTTGCTGTTGCAGGGGCCTGTGGCAGGAGTGCCCAAACACTGGGGTGTCAGAGCTCTGTAGGGTGGTGGAAAGCCCCTCTTCTAATAGGGTTAGTATGCGAGCCCTGTGGGATGTGAGTCTGCTGTCCTAGTGTTTATGGGGAACCCCAGAGCTGTTTGATGCACATAGTTTTTGGACAACAGAAAGCATCCTGGCCTTATGCACAAACCAGCCACAAAGTTTAATTAGAGTTTGACTGAATTGTTTCAGTTGAGTTTGTTTTCAAAGATGCTTCCAATTCTCATTTGTTTGGACTGAACAGTTACAGGATAATCCCCATAGGAGGACCTAGACATCCCATCTTTGTTTGAAGAAACACTTTGCTCAACCACAAAAAAAAAAAAAAGAAACGAGAAAGTTCCAGAGCATTTTCTGTGTTATTTTGGAGAGAGCAGAAGTACTCTCAATTCAGGTTAATTCTGAGCTCTATCTATTTGGAAATATCTTTTTGCCTCAGCACAGTCATAATAATGATTACTCAGTCAGCTTTGCTTGGAGTATAAATTCTGAACATCTTTTAATTTCACTTATATCTCAGTGGTTACAGAGGGAAAACAGTATTTCACCCGGGGAACTCAGCAGAGAAGACAAACGTCTGCAAGCTAGAAAAACTGGGGAAGTCTACAGAGAAGCCATGGGGTACAAATGTGGGAGTTAAGATGCAGGGAGCTGTAATTCTGCTGCCTGTAATAACATAAGGAATAAGAAGGGAAGCGCCAGAATTTAAAAGAATTGCTACTGGCTGAGAAAATGAGACCTGAGGTAAAGCTGCCCAGGGATGCTGCAGGAGGAGGCGCAGAGGGAGGGCTGGGCAGAGCTGCGTTTCCATGATGCTGCAGAAATGCTGACCACAAGTCTGCAGCGTGGAAAAAAGACAGGTGCCCCAGATGGCTTGACTCCCATGTCCTTGTGCACGCTGCTCTGTTCTTCTCTTGAGGCCTGGTAGTCAGAAAAATGGTGTATTAGGGTTGGTGGCTGCAAATCGGAAATACAGAACGTGGGGAATTATTTTTTAGCAGGACGCTTGGCTCCTTGCAAGACTCCTTTTGTTCATGAGCTAATTGCTCAATGTCAGTCCATGAGTTATTTTTTGGGGGGGAAAATTCAGTCCTGGAATGAGTACAGGGACTGCTTTCCTTCCCCGTGAGAAGGATGCGGGATGGTCCCAAGCCGTTTATTGCTTGTCCTCTGCCTGGTCTCTACTGCCAGGGGAACAGAGTAAGCGAGCAACAAGCATCCTGATCTCTCTCTCAGCTGATTATCCCGTGACAGAGAGGGAGTCATCTATGAAGATGGCTCTATAAACACATTTTCGCAGCAGTGATGTTATGACTGCGGTTTTGCCAAAAGCAATTATTTTATTCAATAAGCTCGTTGTGCTGCCAGAGCTCGGGCCATACTTTATGTGGCTTAAATGAGGTCCCTAGCTAAGGGATACTTCCAGAGGGCTTTAATTTCACCCAGCCTCTGACTCGCTAGCTGCAGTGGCTCTCCTTGTTGTTGAACGTCCCAGGTGGGAGGTGAACCAGGAAGGCCAGCGCTCAGCGCAGGGATGGGAGAGGTGGCCTCGCATCTCTGGCAGCAGCAAAAAAAAGTACTTTTTGGGAGGATATTTCTTATTCATTGGCTTTGGAGCAGACTTCAGGCAGTGTGGCTGCAGGAGATGACTCACGGTGGTGTTGGCTGGCTCTGATAAGCGGCGTGAAGCACCGGAGCGTTGCAGCCTCTGGCAATACCCCCGCCCCTGCGGGCACCACGGCTTCATTTTCTCCATGATTCACACGCAGTGGGAGAGGTTGTGTGCCAGGAGGGCTTTCTTCACCTTGCAAGGCCTTCTCGGGGTGGGTGTGTGGAGGCACGGATTCTCTTATCGCCGTCTCATGGGGTGGTGGATGTGGCCCAGCTGCTTTATCAGGTCTCATGATGGGGGAAGAGCAGTCCTGCCTGTGCAGCTTGTAGTTGACACGAAAATCCCTTATCTGATGATACGACGCTGCAGAATATGAGGAAACAAACTTATCTTCAGCTAGTGTTGTTCAAAGCCTGGGGAAAACAGGCAGGGATGAGGTGTCCTGTCTTTCCTTTGCACAGGTGAGCTGGAAGGATTACACGGTGCGCAAACCCATGCCATCTGCTTCCGGGGGGATTAGGACCACACTCAGCCTGTAGGGCGGCATCCCTCGGGTCTCTTCATCATGGGCTGAAGGTAGCAATTTAAATTAAAAGATGTCCAAAGGGCTCACTATTAATTAGAAAATTTGAGCAGGTTTGGATGGCTTTGGCCCGATATTTGGATTTAATGCACTAAGAAGTGCAGATGCCCCTGTAAGGCATGCTTTATTGTTTTTACACAGCTCTGGGAATTGGTGATGCTGCAGATAAGCCCTGGGCACTGCTTGCCCTTTCCAACCAAAGGAACAGCATTTGCTCTGGCTTTCCTTGCTCTCCCTTTTATTCCCCAGTTCCCTCTTTATGACATCTCTGGGTTGCAAGCTAAATATGCGGAGCTCTCTCTCGGATTTTTCTCCTCTGCTGCTGCTGAGCCCCCAGACAGCGGGGCTTCCCTCTGCAGCTTCAGAAAGTGATCTGACTTCTCTTGTGGTGCCAGCAGCATTGCTTTATGTACGGCTAGGTTAAGAAATATCGCTGGCAGAGGAGCCCTCTGGCATCATTCAGTGGTGGCCCCTTTCTTTGCCCTGACATGTGCTTACTGCAGGTGATCCTGGGATACTGAAACCCAGTTTTTTATGTAGATAATAAACCATCAGCTGTGCACAAATAGCCTGGCAGTGGCTTTGTGCAGCCTGATGCAGTCTGTGCTCGTCCTCTCTCCTGCAGAATCAGCTCCCATGCATTCAGAAATCTGCTTTGGGGGGGGGGGGGGAAAGGTTTGATGCAAACAGAGATCTGATCTCCTTGTTGTCCCTGAAACGCAGCACCCAGCCAGGGATGCCCTGGAGCAGAGCTGTGCCCGCAAAGTGAAGGCGTGAGCTGCATTTCTGAGTCTCCAGAGGTCACCCAAAAATGCACTTCCCACCTGATACACAACCAGCTACACACTCTGAACATGGATCCAGACTAAAAACCACTAACATGATCTGTTAGTCTTCTCAAGTGGTCCTTTAACTTTGCTCAGAGAAGATTTTGGGCTTTATTCATCTTAACCTGAAGCAAACGTGGCTCATGGAAATGCAGCCTGCAAAATGGGACTTGCAGGGAAGGGAAATTGTTGAAAAACTTTGGGTTTAGATCCAGATGTGGTTTCTGGCACGTACCTGTCATCTCTGTTAATTAAGTGGCTACATGGAGAGAGCCATTTGGAGAACTACAGTGCTTGTGGGATGATTAATGGAACTAAGTGCCTTGAATCACGTTACAGGACCTCATTGATGGGGCACTGAGGTGCCTATTTCATGCTCATAAATTAGATAACTAAAATAGATGATGCGAATGCCCTCATCCTAGCTTTAGGCAATAAGAGGATGGTTTCTTCCTCCTGAAATCCAATGCTCCAAATAAAATGCACACTGGAGCCTGTTGCAGCTGAGGATGCTGGAACAGGGGAGCCAGGACTGGAGTTAATGGTGCTGCAAGCCCCATCCTGAGGTCCCTTGGCTATGTTGCTTTAGGAGCCTGTTCCCAAACCACCTTGGTAAGAAAGCTCCTTGTTCTGGCACATCTCTAGCCCCTTTTCAATTAACATCTGCGTGTTTTTCCTCCTTGAGCCTTTGAGAGCCTATCCCCAGAGGTGCTTAGCCAGGGCACCAAGTCCTTCCAGCTTTGGGCATTGCTAGGCTAGACAAATCGCACTTTATGGCTGTGTGATGAAATTAACATGCTTTTGAATGTTAAAATAAACTCTTGCCTCTTCTCATCAGCCTGAGAAGCCTTGCCTGCACCTGTACGGGTCTGAATTACTCTTGTGTGCATGGCAGAGCAGGACTGGACGTGCTGCTCCAGATGAGGTCTCCCTCATGCCTCGTTTAGTGAAAGGCATTAACGCTGCCCTGTCTCTGGGGGAGGTAGATGGCGAATCCTGGAATTGCCTTGGCCTCTTTGAAGGCCTCTGAATTAATTTGGGCTGCAATATTGCAAGCTGGAAAAACAAAGCGACAGTGAATGGAGCTGGCGCAGCAAATGAAGCCTTGCTTACAAACCTCATGAATTCCCCTGCATTGCTGCCTCCACTTTGATTTCTCCTTCAAGTGTCGTGCTCGATGACTGACATTGCCACCCCAAAAGCTGCTGCAGCCCTTGGAGGTGCTGTGACTGCAGTGACAAGGCGCAGTTACAGTTACAGCCTCAGCAACAGCGAGCCCTCCTCCCTCTGTGGGCAGACCCCGATGCTGGGCAGCTGGGCTCGCTGACAGGGGATAATCAATTCCATCAACCCCCTTAAGTAGCTTAATTCCCCAAAGCAGTGCGAATTCACTTCATAATCAATTCTTCTCACCCAATAATTGCAGGTCAGATGATGAGGAAGTGACAGCGAGGGGATGGAGCTGGCAGAAAAGACTCTGCCTTTTGTCCCTGCCTTCTCCGGAGGGGAGGATGCTCAGCAGCTTTCTGCCCATGGTTGGTGTTGCACCACAACCACTGGAATCGTCTCTGCTACCAAGAACATCTCATTTCATTGAAAATGGTAAAAACGCATTGACTTCACATAAGAAATTTTGTTACGGGTCGAAGGGGTCTTTCTATTTCGGATGGTGGCCCTTGCCACCAAGGCTGATGGGGGCAGTGCAGAGTTTGGTGCACAGTCCAAAATTTGACATTAATTTAATCCTAATGTCATCGTAACCACTCTGTGGATCACATTCATCAGACCTGCAACAGTAGGAAACGTTTTGAAATATTTAGTGATTTTTTTTTCTTCCTCTCAATTTGAGGCAAATACAGATCTACTCGCTGTTTTCCCCACATTTTAACACAGAAAATCGCTGAAATTTAAAACGCGAGGAAGTAAGCACAAATCTCAAGCACAAATCCTCTCCTCATCTCTCTTTTTCTCCATCGGTTTTAATTTCAGACACAACCTGCTGTGACCGGGTCGGGAAAGAAATTTGGAAAGAAATATTCCGTCTGAAATGGCTGTGCCTGTGCGAAACAAGGTCTTTCATGCAGCCAACATAAATCCCTTGCCCCAGCTGCTGTTTGCTCAGACCTGGGGTCAGCTGGGCTTGAGATCTGGAGCCTCCTGTGCTTTTATTTTACAGCTGCAGCATCCTGGGGTGGAGGGAGGTCAGGATTTCCTCGCCTGAGCATCCCTGTGCTCATTTGTTAACCTGTTGCTCGTGCAATTTATCAATACATCCCCAAACCTGGTGGATAAATCTGTGTGGGGGGCAGTTTGCTCCCAACTTTTGGTGACCGTTTTTGATGACAGGATGCTGTAGTTCTAGCACTTCGGCTTCAACCCGATCTGTCGGGGACCAGCATGGTTTCTGGTTGCACTTTTTTCTGTTTTTAGCACTTGATTATAACGTGAGGTCGTATGAGGGCCTGAAAGCAGAGGCATCCTGCAGTCCTTGAAGATGTGCAGCTGCATAATTGGGCTTGTGTTGAGGATGGGAACGCTCAGGCAGCCCTGCAGCTGCAGCACAGCCTCTGGATGTGGGAAAGCAACCTCCTGGGAGCCCCGGAATTGCCCTTCTGCAGCTCCATCCCTCTGAAAACAGCTGTGCCCCTCCTGATGCCAGCTTCGGTGCCTGATGGAAGGTGGTTCCTGAGGTAAGCGGGGAACTCCAAAGGTCAGAAAGATACCTGCAGCCACCCTGGGACACCAGCAGTGGCATCCCTGGAGGGTTCCTGCTGCCTGCTGGACCCCACTGGGTTCCTGGTGGCTGCCACAGCACAGCTGAGCCCTCGTGAGGATGGTAGCAAACATCTCACAGCCTGCTCAAGCGACAGATTTGTTCCCCATCCCCATGAGGAACACGCTAGGGTAATGAGAACCTTGTAAGCAAGATCCGTGCTGGAGCTGCTGGTGGCTCCCAGGTGTCCTTAAACCACAGCTGAGTGTTTTTGCTGCCCCCCAAAATAGGTCTGTTTGTGGGATTTTGCCTTCCACCTGACCCGGGAGCAGCCAGCACGCGGGATTGGTGGCAAGCTTTTCATTACCGCGAGGAAACATCAATTAGTCCCAGCCACGCTGCATTCATTATTGTTTCTAAAATTAGCAGGAATGATCAATCAGGGTTGTGCATAACGAGCAACGGCAATACCTGAATTATGAAGTGTGTGGAAATAATAAAGGTGACAAGCTGAAACAGTGCTCCTCTGGGAGAAAATATTAGGCTTGTTCCAATTTACTGCCTGCCTTTGTTTGGATACAGATCTGAATTTTCCACCAAAATACTATTAAGAGCTGTAGGGAAAGGAAGTTTCTAATTATTTTTGTTTGTTTCCAAAATAAAGGCACAGCCTTTACGTAAGGTCCTGTTGTGGTCATCCAACGTGATTTGGCTCGGAAAACCCAATGCCTATAAATTAATTCAAATAAAATTGATAGTGATATGGGGGGAAGTTATTGTTCAGAATATCTACTGTTGGAAAATTCATGGGTTTAATTTGAGCGTTTTATTATTATTATTATTATTATTCCTCCCGTTTTATAAGTGGCTTGAGGGTTGTTTATTGTTTGGATAAAACACAGCTCACTTTGGAGGGTGGCACAGCCCTGGGGAGGTGGCCTCTGGTTTCTGGGCTTGTCTATAAAAAGCTGCCCACGAGAGGCAGGAACAAGAGGTGGTATGTCCAGAGGTCCCTTCCAGGTGGTGTTTCTATGACCCTTGGATTTTAGTGATGCTGTGACGTGCTGGGAGCCAGCGGCCTCCAGCTCAGGGAAGTTACGAAGGAAGTGATCGCTTTTGTCTTGTGGCAGAGAAAGGCAATGAATTGGTCATGTCAGAGCACTGCCATAAAAATAAAATGTTTAAAACAAGGTGTGAAATTCAAGCATAACTCAAATTTGAAAACAAATTCAAGTATAAAAGTTTTCCGTCTTTATTTTGTGGTGATCTATCCATCAGGATTCTGGAGCGCAGCATTCCCAGATGGATCCCAGTCCCTTGGCATCGCAGGTGCTGAAGGTACAGCCCTTCCAGGGATGCTTGTACGTGACATTAATAAAAGAAGCAGTGAGTACCAGAGCTGTGTGCTGACCTGTGGGTCGTGCAGCCTCCCCAGAGCCCACAGCAGCTGCAGTTTGGCTCCAGAGAGCTTTGGGAGCTCTGCCCCTGCCCTTTCTCTACCTGATCTTGTGTGTATCTGGGGAAATGGTGCAAGTACTCAAGGTACTTGACTTCCTTGGCTTCGTGTGGGGTTGTGCACACGTTGTTCCCTAGGTGCCTGCTCTCCTGGCCCTGGTGAACACCACCTGGATGTGGCTGCTGGATCCTTGTAGCATTCTCTGCGGGTGCCACCCGTTGTGCTGCTGGAGCATTTGGGTCCTGCACGTCCAAAGCTCTCCTGCATTTACACCACAGCTTGTTCCCAGCATACAGTTTTATTGTTAAAACCCTTCAATTAGAAGAAAAAACAAATCCAAAACCTGCTGAACTACAGCAGCTAGGTTTTAATCAGGGCAACGACTTGCTGTCTAATTGCATCACCCCACGAGAAACAGCCAGAACCAAATACCAGACAAATACCCCTAAATCCCTGGAAGAGGGTTGAGGCTGTTTCATTAAATTTGGTGAGAACAATGGGTTTGTTTGCCTGTAATAAATTTTAGCATGGTCTTAACTGCGATCATTATGGCCTTACCTTGAAGTGCTGTGCAGGTTTTGTAAATGTCATTGTCACTTAGCAACCCCAATGAGTTTGGTTTTTTTGGAAATACTTTTTGATTTGGGAAGCATAAAGAGAATATAAACATGAATGGGTATGTTTTTCATAAATAAAGAGCAGCGTGTTTCTGAATTCAGATGATTAACTTTAGGTAAAAGGGAAATGATTTTAACCATGGGCAAGTTTTCCAGGAACGAGATCATAAAAATGAGGTTGGAAAGGGGGAGCTGGTATAACAGTGGGTGAGGCAATTTTACAGGGCTCTTTCTTGATTTGGTCATTTAGATATAAAAATATTCAGCAATCTTTGAGTCAGCATGGAAATCTTGGGTCAATATAAGCATTATTCGGAGGGTTGGGGCAATTCTCCCAGATGTAAGAGACCTCCTGAAAAGATCATGACCTGGATAAAGTTTTACAGCCACATCCCATCAATTCATTGCTCTATAAAGCTAACTAACCAACAAAAATACGAAAAACAACAAAACCTTAATTTTCTTCCTTAATAAATGCATTTTCTGAACTTGGATTTTCTATGAAAATCACCCTAACTTAGAAAATGTGTGTCTCTGTCTGCCAACCCTAATGGCTTTTGCCCCTGTTTGATGGCAGGGTCTGGAGGAGGACAGCTCAGGTGTGTCCATAGGGTAGAAGAAGACCACATCAGACTTTGGCCCTTCTTCAAGACTGGAGAAGCCACCAAGAGGAAAGTTGTGTGGAATGAGAAGCCTCAGGAAAACAGGCTTCGTATCTTTCCTGGCTCACAGAATTACACGTCCTCAAACTTCTCTTTTTCTTCTGCACAAACAGAATTCTTGTTTTTTTCAGCCAACTTTAATGAACACTTGACGAAAAGCTGAGAATAGAAGTGACGTAAAAATAAGGCTCTTTGTCAAACGTACAAGTACACTCTTATTGACTCCAGTGCAGACCTTGGTAGTGCTTTGTGCCCATCTTTTCTTTCCATTGGAAAAAGGGTCTATTTTTTGAAAAAAAGAGGAAAAAAAAAAAATCCCACCTCCCCTCACTACAATCAATATGGGGAAAGAAGTTTTGCCTACTGTGAAGTGTTCCTCGCCTTTCTCAAAATGTTTAAAAAGCTTTACCTTTGAAAAGACCAGAAAAAAAAAGTTTGAAAAGACCCTACTATTTCCTTTTTTCATCGGTTACTGAAATTTTACAAGTAGTGCTTTCAGTGTCATTCGTGGCAAGGCGCTTTTTGATGAAGGCATAATTGGGGAGTTTGCAAAACTTTGAAAAATTTGTCCTCTTTGGGTGAAAAAAATGAAACTTGCTGTTTCTTTTTGCCCAGTTTTAATCTGATGGGAATTCTCCTCTCGTAATCGTGGGCTTTGCTGCAGGTTAAACACTTTCCTTCTATAAATTTGTATCATATTTACATATTATATTGTATTTATGTATTATAAAGAGTTATATGGGAGGATATATTTTGATGTCTAAAGAATAATTTTGATGTCTAAGGAATGATTTAGAGAAGTCTGTGTCCAACTTCTAAATAGGAAATGGTCCTCATAGTGTTATTAAGAAAAAAAATAAGGACTTTTCAGGCTAAAGCTGACCCGATTGCAGCTCTGTGCAGTGCAAAGCAAAGCGGATAGATACGTCAGCTGCTTTGGTGTTGGGATCCCCGCTATCAGGAGAAGGTGAAGAGCAACACGCAGTTAGCAGCATATTTAAACCAATGAACTTTGGCTCTTGGGATGCCCCTGCCTGGAGCTACCCAGCTCTCTCTGCCAGCTGCACAAGGAACTTGAATTACAAGCCTGAATGTGGGGATAACGCAGACCAGGTTTTCCAACATTGTATTCACCAGAATATTCCAAATCTTCACTTATGTTCGCCTAGTTCCCTCTAATTCTTTTTAGTTCTGTTATGGAACTTAAATATTTGGGGTTAAATGGAGTTGTTGCCATTGGATTGCTTATTTCTGGTCCCAAATAAAGAAGAATTTGGAGATTGCTCACCATAAAGAAACCTTATAAAAATGCACCAGCGATCTCAGTGGCAGAATTTACTTCGATTTTTATGGCATTGCTGTTCCACGGGCTGCTTCAATCGTGCCCTGCAATATCCAGTCTGCGTTGGATTATAATTTATTTATTAGGTAAAACAGATGAAAATAGCTGCGATGGGGAAATTCTCATCTAAAGAAGATGTTTCTCGCGGAGTCGTGTTTATCAAACGTATGCATACACAAGAATACCCTCTTGCAAAATAACATACAGAGTTTTATTTTATTTTATTTTGGATCTGGCTTTTCCAATAGATTCTTTTTTTTTTTTTTTTTTTTTTCCCTCTTAGAGCATATCAGGACAGTTCTGTTGGCAGCTTTCGGTGAGATTAAAAAATTGAACATGTATTCATACTCTGTGGTTTCTGTCTTTTAGCTAGTTTCTATGACAATACTTTACCTTTCGCCCCATGTCTACTTAGCTTCCTTAATAGCATCTCATGAGGGAGTTGTCAAAGGTTTTCTGAAAGTCCGCTTAAACCATCTGTCCTGTTTACAGAAAGATAGCTGAGAAAAAAAAATAAATAACAAAAAGCAGACAGAAAGGATAAATTAGTTGTTCAAAGTCAAAGAGCAGGTTGGTTTCAGAGAACGGAGAAGAAACCTCGGAGCCTGGCTGCTGCTCAGCTGCTTGGGGCACTCAGTTCTGCTTTCCCTGCAGAAACGTGAGAGCACTAAACCGAGGAAATGCAGGTAAAAATGAGAACAGGATGGGTGATAAATAGGTAGGCTCATTAGTTCCTGGGTCAGCAATCACTGAGCTGCTTTGGAAACGACTTCCAGACACCAAATCTGCCATTAATAAGGGACCTGCAGCTAAGAGTATCATTACGGTCGGATTAGGAGTTTTAACAGCCCGTGGTCCGTGTGCTGTGTGTTGTTTTATACGGAGGCAGAAAAGGCAACGAGAGATGAGGTGTGTGGAATATTTGCTGCCAAAACAGGCAGCAACATGCAAAGGCGGAGGTGAAGGAAATGGGCTCAGGTGTGAAGGGAAGAGCAAATAAAAAGCCTGGTTCGAGGATCAAGCGGTGATCTCCACAATCAGTTGCTTACGTGACCTATATCCAAGCAGCAGTGAACCGATGGGGCCGCTCTCTAATCTCCCCATGGTGTGTGCTGAGGTTTTGTGCCCCGACCTCCCCAGGCAGCTGTGGGAGGCAGCGGGACGAGCTGAAGGGAGGCGATACCCCGACTGTGAGGATATCAGAGTCGTGTAATTCGCGGCTGAACGCAGACCTGCCTGTCTTTTGATGTTTTCAAGCCGTGGGGAATGCGAGAGCTTTCTGTAAAACATGTCAACAATCAGAAAAAAAATTAGCTATCGAGCATGTTTCTTTAAAGTCTGAGCTCTCAGAGCCGAGCGATGACACGAGACTGTTATGACTGGCTGGTAAAAAATGTTTCTAGTCATGGAGAAAAGTGGAAATGGCTTCAAAGCATGAAGAGGTCACGCTGGGGAGTGGTACAGGTGATTCCTTCGGTCCTCGTGGTGGTGGCAGAGGTCTGCGGAGGTGGCAGCGCTGCAATGCAAGCTGACTGCGCTACGCTGCAGGGGTGGTGTGAAAATCAATTAACACTCATTAAACGCTTCGGGGGAAAAAAAATAGGAAGGAACGCAAGATAAAAATGTATCTTTAGACTACCGTAATTATCCAAGCATCTCCTTCTCGTGGTGTAAATGCACAAGCCCAGCTAGGCAGATCCAATTCCTTCTGGTGTGACTTCTCCGGCCCCTTCTTCTGCCTGGAACTGAGCGAGGGGAAGGATGGAGAGAGCCTGGAGCTCTGCTGTTCGGGGAGGCCTGCTGGGGAAGAGCAACCACGGCAGGGCATTTTTAAAGCTTCTGCTTTGTGTTGAGCAGCCAGGGAGTTTCCTGGCACCGAGGGAACTGCCTGCTTCTGTCTGATCTGGAAGATGAATTTTAAGCTCCTCAAATTTCCTAGGAGAGCACCTCAAATGCCAGGCCATTTTTTATTAAGTTTCCCTCATTCTTGCTTGGTGATACAGTTTCAGATTTTAGGAGAAATCAGGCATTTCCATACCTGGACATGAGGCTACATCTGCATTGTCTTAGCTGGACTGAGGACAAACCACTGGGGTGCCAGGAAATAGGATGGATTCCTAAGAACCACGGGAGCAAGGGCAAGTGGAAGAGATGATGTGAACCCACTCTTAACTTGGTTTGTTATAACTTCACATAGAGCAGATGATACACCTGCTGTTGGTGTGTCTGTTGGGAAACGGGGTGCATGGTGAGGATTTCTCACATCCAGAGGGGCTGAGCCAAGACCCTACCATGCTGTGGGTAAGCCCCCGGTTTTTGGAAGCAATTAGGAAGCCAAGCTGTAGGAATATGCTTAAATTGGGCCTAATATAAGCTTAGGGGCATTTTCTCTGCCAGAACTCGTGAAATGTAAATACAGATAGCCTGGACCCATTCTCCAGCTGATTGGGTTTGAAGGAGAAGGGAGGGATGGGCCTTTAGTGCTGTATTTTTTGTTATGTATTTTTTTTTTTTTCTGTGTTTCTCTCCATCTGCCTCCCTTCCCCTGTGTGACAGGACTGCTCAAGCTGGGCGTGGGAGGGAGCCACAAACTCAGCTCATCGCCTCCTCCACCTTTCTTGACACGTGTAAATTTTTGTTCATTTTTGTTTGTTAGGGCTGGAGACAAGCCTTGCAGAAAGTCGGCACTGGGGCTTTAGCTCCACATCGTTTTTCTTTGCCTTTCCTGGGACGCAGATGTCTTTGGGTTTCAAACCTGAACAGGGGAAGATTCATCCTAGCCAAGTGTGAAGATCCCGCAGGATTGTACTGGTAGGTCTGGTTCACCCAGGGCAGAGCCCAAGAAAGCTTGTGGTGCTCGGATGGGGAAGATCATTGTCAAAAGACAAAACACCCTGCCAGAAGAGAAGGGGATGCCCAGACATGGACCGAAGACACCATAAAGCCACCACTGCCTGTGCACTGCTGCAAGCAACACAGGAACTAAAGAGAACTGAGTCTTTACGTATTGCAGAAAGAAGAAGAAGGAGAAGGAGAAGAAGAAGGAGAAAGAGAAGAAGTCTTTACATATCGCAGAAGAAGAAACTCCCTGTGTTTTGCTTTCCTCTATTTCTCCTTTAGCTGTCAAGTCATGCTAACCCCTGATAAATTTTCCTTTATTCCTGTGGAGATGGTTTATTGCCTATATGCATTTTATTTTCAAAGTTGCAAACTATCTTTACTGCACTGTCTTTCTCTCCTGGGTTGCAGCACAGCATTGGCATTATGATTCCCAGACTAGGGACGCTGCTTTGGCTCAAAGGTTGACTTGTGGCGGGTCTATTTTATTTTAGAGTGCTTTTGATATGAGTGTAGCAACAATATAGTATATTTTAAAGCCATTTGGTGTTCCCAGATGCTCAAGCCTGTTAATTGTATGTATTTTAGATATATCTGCTAACAGCTAAATGGAGTTTGGGCATTGCACAATTTCTTTGAATCATATTTTCCCGGCAGCCTGTGAGAGTACATGTGTTTTTCTGGTTTAGCTTTTTTAAGCTAAAAGCTCATCTAGAATTGGACTTTGGCTTTTACAGAAATGGCTTTTCACATTTTTGTCGACGAGGGTCACTTAAAAGCACTAGCAAGGCCCCAGACCTCACCAAGGCTGAGTGGTCCTTCTCCGAGTCCTTCTCCTTTCCATCCTCCCCTCCTTTTTAATCTCAGCCATGTTTGGACTGATGCTTTCCCTCCAACCTTCCTCCCTCCTCCTTTGGTTTCTCCAAAGACCAAAATCTGCTCCAAAGAGCTGAGGTGGAGGAAGAGGCACAGAAAGATGCTGCAGGATGCCCTGCTAAGAGGTCATTTAACTCCAGAAAGGAGAAAGCTCATGCCCTCCTGAGCCAATCGGATAAGAAGGAAAATCAAATCAAATGTTCTATGGATCAACTTCTTATCAAGTTTAGTAAAAGCAGATAAAACCAGTCTAATTCTGAAGGTAAGTGCCAAGTGCTGCCTGTGATTCACCACCCTAGCACCAAGAAAGGGGGATGAGTAACAGCCCTGCAGCTCTGGACTGGAGCTGGCTTTAAGGTGTTTTCTATAATTCTGCTTTTAAACAAATTGTGTTTGGAACATATTTCTTCAAATATTGATTGTTATGTCTCTTGCAGTGGGAGAGAGGAAAATCCACTTCAAAAACCCTCTTTAAGCTGGTCAGTTCATAGTTTGCTGTCTAGTGAATAGACCTAGAGCTGCTTAGCTGTGTATCCTAGGTGTTGGATTGCTAACAGTCGGTGGAGAGTTTCTTTTAGCTCTTCACTAGTATGATTTCTGTGGTCATTATGGGATGTGGGCAGGCTAAATAATAACCTGAAGGGAGTAGGGCCAGACTGCAACTGCAGCGTGGGAGGATACTCGATCTGGCCGAGCCAAGTGAGGAGGAGGAAGGTCAGTGTCTGTAGGATGCCAGGCTGAGGAGATACACTAGTGGCCTTGCTCCAAAGCGTGACTTACAGCACACTACGTAAAGGCTCCAGGAGTCCAAAGGGTGCTGGGGGGGCAGTAATTGCCTCCCCATCGTGGTGCTGCTGCCTGGCTGCATGTGGGCAGCTCTCCAGGGGAATCCTCCCCGTGGTGGCACGAGGACAGCTTCCCAAAACAGCTATTTTTTTCCTGAGGTGAGACAGGTCCTAGGGGTAGAGAGCAATTCCTAAATCCTTTGACTGAGGACTGTTTTCACTGGTAGCATTAGCAATGTAAACACAAAGAAGAAAACGAACACGAAGTTCCACTTGTCAGATGTTCACCAATTTCACCCGAATACACTACAGAAATTATGCAGGGACATTTCATCCTAGAGAAAACATTACCCTTGTAGTGCAGCCAAGGTCACTGGCTTGCATGAACTGACTGTCATGTCAGCTCTGGGCAGGGGGGTGATGTGAACTTAAGCACCTGACTTCCCTGATAATCTCTGCATTTCTCCTTCGCGCCTGAGCATGTCTTGCCCTTTTGCACTGCTTCCCCTCCACCTCCCCGTCATTGCTCAGATCTGCACGGTGCCCTGTTGTCCTTTTCTTTTTTTGTATGCAGATGATATGGCTGCACAGGCCAAACCCTGGGCAGAGGCTGTGAACATGGGGGGGAGCACTGGGATTCTTTGAGGATAAATATAAATGATCTGGCTACAAACGCACACAAGGATTTAGAAAAGCTTGGCTCTGATTTTGCTTTGCCAGGGCTGCTTTTGATGCTCCAACTCTCGCTGTGCCTATGCTGTCATCTTGTACAAAGGTGACAATAACACTCCTCTGCACGTCTAGCTTTCCCCTGCCTTGACCCGGTGATGCTCGCAGCTGGAAGGGTGATGCTTCGTACTGTAGCCAAGTTTACCTCTTGGCAAAACCTCTGGTGAGACCAGCATGGTCAAACATACACACAGACCCTCACCAGGGTGCGGAGAGCTGCTCAGTATTGTGGCTGACCTGTCTGGGTTTACTCAGCAGCCCCTCTGTAGGGGAGGGAGAACCCTTCCTGCCTGTAGTGTCAAACCAAGGGGTGAAAAATTGCATTTTCATGTACAACTTCACCTTTCCTCAAACCACAGTGAGATTTGGGCCACCTCCATCTTCTCTAATTCCAGTAGACAGGAGGCACAGAGGGAAAGGAGCTTCATTTCTTTAAGGAGGATGCTTGTGATGTGTTACAGCTGAGTCTTTGTCACGCAGCACCCTTCATCAGCATGGCACCAAATGACATGCTGAGGCACCCAGGACCATGTTGGAGGGCTTTGTGCAGGGATTACATGGCTCAGGGAGCCCCGTGACTGTCCCTTGTCCCTGTGCCACTGGAGGTGACTGCCTCCGGGGCCACAGCACTGTTTTCTAACCTAAAATACAGCCGCTCACAGGGACAGGCGAAACACAGACAAAAGCCAAGCTCCCGGGCAAGGTGAAGATACATCCCAGCTACTTGGCAGTTTTCACCCGTTATATTTTATTACGGACATAAGGGGAATAAAATAAGATAGACTTTCCTAGTTATCATTAGAGGTGATAATTTGCAGCCTAAGTGTGTTGCCATGGAGATGCGAGAAGCCCCCAAAGAGGGAGGCCGGGGAGTTACGGCCTAATCCTGAGGTGATTTTCAATAGCACCAGCTGTCCCGGGGCTGAAAGGCATGGCAAATTACACCATTATTGAAGGGAAATAGGGAGGCTAAGCTAATTATTTGTGGGCTTTAGACACAGGTGTTCATAAAAGCGGGGCCGTGTGCTCCTCATCAAGGCCGGCTGGGGAGGGGGAGGCCCGGCGGGAGGCCCTGGCTCTCATTTCAATCACAAAGGGCGGCCATGGGCACGATGCCACCATGCTGTGCACGGGGTCTTCGCCCCAGGTAACGTCGCCTTGCAGGCGGCGCTCGCCCCTCGTCGTGGTCTCCTTTCCTGGTGTTTTCCACAAAGATGGTGTTGGGAAATGGTGCTTTTGGGGTTTGCTCTAGTATATCGGTTACACTTGTTGTTTTGGCTTCCATGCCAAAACATTCCATTCCATTTTGTAGTTTGGTTTCTATGCTTTGGGTTTTAAAGGCTGCTTCTGAAGCCTGGAAGTGAATTTGAAGTAAGAATTAGGGGTTTTGTAAAGCTTCGTTTAAATATTCTGGGGAGCTGTTAGGCTGCAATATCTAAATGTGTGTTTGGTAACCCCACAAATCAAAATCTTGTGAGCTTGGGTCTATTTTGTTAAAGAAGTGAGATGTTAATTGTGTCCAAACTGAGCATGTTACTTAACGCTTAAATAACCATGAAAGTGTTTTGAACTTTCCTTTGCCTTCAAAAATAAATTGTTGAGATAAATAATCTATAATAATTAAAAAAAATATTTTAGCAAGTAAGAGCTAAATTATTTTTGGTTAATAGCCAGATGAGCTTTCTGCTTATTATTATGGCTCTAATGAGCGCTTCCCAAAAAAATGAAGCCATCTAAAGATGCTTTGAGAGAAATATGTTGTCCCTTGGGTCATCTTGCTGGATAAAATCTGTACCTTACACAGTGCCTGGCCACAAATCCCTGGTGGCACAGGGGCTGGCATCTGTATTTTGGAATCTGAATTCCCTAAACCTGGTGGTTGAAGTCTTTGTTACCAGAGGATCCTTCTTTTTCAGGTGTTGTTCCAGGGCATCTGTGCTCCGTGGGGCGTGCATCAGGAATAAACACCGATTCTTGTTGGCATAAACCTAAGAACATCTACTGGTGAGCACAGCATGGGCAATTTGCTCTGTCTTGTAGTACGCTGGGTAAATGTACCATCTCTCTTGGTTGCAGCTTTAGGAGCATAGAAAAAAATGACTAACCACTCCCTGGTACATGCTTAAAAGCCTAAAAAAACCTTTTGGGTTATGTTACATCTTTTTTATGAGATAACTTTATCAGAATATTGAATTTTTTCTTTTGGGAAGAACACTGTATGATCATGCGAAGGTACATTGGGTTTGTATTGTAAGTTAAATCCACAGGGTATTTTGTTTCATCTTGTTACTGTCTCTCAGAATAACACTGCAGAATTGATGTGAGGTCATGTGTCTCTCCCTAAGGTTAAAAGCTGAATTTACTAGCACAACCTATGATCTTCTCTAATGCATCTTTGGAGGAATGAATATCGATTTGATGACAGTTTATTCAAATTATTGGTTGAGACCACAATTTCGTACGTTTTGGATTTCTATGGCCCTTTAAAAAACAAATGTCAAAGTACCATGAAAAAGTTCACACTCAATAGTTCTGAATAGCAGAGTGCAGGCTTACGTGGGCAATTACTTGTCTTCCAAATAATAATACCCTAATGGATTCATTACCTTGCTGCTATGATATAATGAAGAAGTAAGAGCTGTTTTCTTTTTTATGCACAGTGTAATAAATATATTCATGATGCACTGAGATTACTACTGGTAACTGTAAGCATTTACTATACACTCGTGTGCCTCTAGCATTTAGCGAGTAGCCTTTCAGCATTTCCAGCAGTCTGTTTTGTAACTTCCCAGCTTACTGGCAGAGAGGGTGGTTCCTATTTATGAAGTGAGGGATATCTCAGTCTCTGAACAGCATTCAGTGCCTGTGTAGCACTGAACATAGTTGGAATTGTGGGTTTCTGCCAGCTCCTGGCTGTAGCTGGGCTCTCCCCCATCCTTAGTACTGAAAATAATGCGGAAATTCCCCCTCAGCCCCCAGACAAGCCTATTGGGCCAAGCTTTCACAAATATTCCTGGGCTGGATTTTTGGGAAGGCTGTGATGGAGAGAAGATGGCATTTCTGGGTCACTGATGGGCAGGTGTGCCCTGTGCGTCAGGGATCACAAGTAGAAGAAACTTGGTTTGGAGACCTGTCAAGAGAAATCTTAGCTTCTGCTTTTCCTCCCTCTCTTTTAGTTTTGCTCTATGTACTATTGGCTCTGCGTGTTTTATTAAAACAGAACCATTTGAAACAATTAAGCAGGAAAGCAGCGTGACGTGAACGGGGGGAAGCCTCTGAAAAGCTACCTCATGTGGCTTCTCGTGGAGTTCATCAGGACGGAGGCTGCGGCTTGAAGCCAAGTTCTTCACCATGGTGCTGCTTTGCTTGCACACTCACAGCAGAAGGGGCAGGATGAGCTGGGGCAGCAGGGAGCCCACATCCAGGGATGGCCGCTTGCTGGGTGCCAGCCAGCAGCTGAAGTCACCAGTTGTGGATCAGCACAAGAAGAGAGGAGGGTTTAAAAAAAATAAATAAAAGCTTTGTGTGGTTGAGAAGCTGTGCTCGGGGCTGGTGCATCCCCAGGGCCTCATCCCCAGCGGCCCCAGGCCAAGCAGCCTCATCTGCGCTAGGTCCTGCCTCCCAATTCTGCTCTGTGCCCAGCTGGCCTTCAGCTGCAGCCCCATTGGATCAGAAAGGTCCCAATGACAAATTTCTTTGCAAAGTGCAAATCCAGTGACGGGAACTATTTTATGAGCTCATCAGAGTGGGGCGAGCTGCTGGCTTGGCGCTGAAGTGCCTGGGGAGAAATGAGGGGTTTCCTTTGAAACTAAAGGCCCTATTTAAACCCAATTCATTGTGCTGTTATTGTCGTTGCTCCCTGTTATTGGGCCTTCTGCTGATTGCTTTTGGCCTGATAAGCAATTATTGTTAAAATGAGCCGTGAGGCAGCATGCGAGTGATGAACAGCGTTTGCAGGTAGATGGCAAAGCCCCAGTGCGGGGCAGTGGTTAGCGTTTTATTTGTCTTTACTTAAATGTGAAGAGTTAATACTAATCAGGGGAGCACTCTGTGTCTAGACACACTTTCAGTTCATTACTTCCCTGGGCACGGCACATTTCTGTTACTGTTTAAAGAATTAAGTAGTGTTGTTGTTGGTTTTTTATCATTTTCTTCCCTCTGAGGGCATATCGGAAAGGAACTGCTTTCTGTTTTTTGTATTTCATCCTGATCTGAAAGGAGAAATCCTGTATGATGGGACTCTGCAGCTGTGCAGGGTATGTGCTTGCTTATACCTCTGCAAGGAAAACTTCTCTTTTATTTTTTTATTTATTTTTCTTTGGGTAAAGGCAGTGCAGGACAGCAGTAAGGATTGTGAGATTTCTGTACTAAATGCCATTCTGGGCCTAGGGAAGAAGTGAGGAAACAGTTGCTGAGCACTAAGAAACGGAATTATGGTGATAATAGAAGGCAAATAAACCGAAAACCAAGGAAACACCCGGGATGGCAACAGCAAAAGAGCAGGTGTTTGGAGCTTCCTGGCTTTTGATTGTGGCTCTGACACTTTGGAGGATTTTCTGTAAGGTACTTGACCTCCTCCTGCCTAGTTAACCCAGCTGGAAAATTGGGGAAGGAAAGCAGGAACCTTGCAGAAAGTCAGATGCCACATCTGATCTGAAGCCTCTTGGGAGAAGGGCTTTGCAAAAACTGTGGCGAGGTGGTGCTGAGATGCAGAGCAGCAATTTCCAAACACGCAGCCTCGTCGGCCGTGGGTGCTGCATCGAAGTCACTGCTTTGCTCTAACGTGTAAGGATTTCCTTCCCTCCCGAAGGCTGAGCCTCTCTGGGGTTGGTTTTAACGTGGAGGAAGTGTATGCCATTGATCGACCCCACAGCACGTGTTTCTTGCTGACACGAGGTTGATTTCTTTTCCTTTTTTTTTCAAATTTACAGGGTGACGACAGCCACTTTCTGTAATTCACTGTGAGCAAACATCTACCCCCGGCCAGCTGCTGCCGCCGTTAAGCGAGGCCGCCGTGTCCGTGCGTGTGCATATCCCCAGGGACCAGAAAATAATGCCAGCTAAATCACAGTCACTATCCCAGCCTCACACCCCGTCTTAAACCACTCCCTAATAATAATATTACTTCATTTCGATCCATTTAATCCCATTTATGATTTTAAATAGGAATAGCTGGTTAAAACCCCGGAGTTCTCATCTGGTGGGTGCAGAGTTTGCCAGGCATGGCGTGGGGCTAACAAAAAGCCATCAATGCTCCCGCTGAAACCCCAGCACTCTGGGGCCATGGGGCCTTTTGTCTCTTCCCATGCTAGTCATAACGCTGTACCTAATTTGTCCCCAGTTGGCTTTCACCTGCAGCCTCATTGAGGCGAGAGCTCCGAATGAAGTTGTGGCCTCCATTAAAAATAAAGGGCTCTCGTGATAAATGAGGCGGCGACAACGTGAGTGGCGAAATGGTTTGAAATAAGCTCTTAGCCGGCTTCGAGTAATTGTAGGAAGTGGGATGCTCGCGGCAGGGCGCCTCCTTTGTCATTTGCAAAGGGACAATGACATTTGAAGGCTAGGAAATAGGAGCATCCAAAAAAACAAAGCAACGGCACAATCTAAGGGCCTAATTCACTAATTTCAGAAACCTCTGGAATTAGTGAAAAAATAGAGTGTAAGGCTTTGGAAATACAGATGGCTCCTAATTTTCCCTGGCTACTACAAGATTCTCGGGGATGTGTTTGTGTTTAGCAGCCCAATGTTCGTTCCCAATACCAAGGCTTGATTATTTTTCAGAGCAGTTCAAAGCCCCGTAGCTGTGATCTGTGGGATGGAGTCCTCTTGGGGAATTGTCCCACTGCCTCCCACCGGGCAGTGTTGTAGCAGCCTACTTCTGGACTTCAACGGTGGAAGGGATTATTCTGTGGTGTGAGGGTCAACCTGGAACATTTGGGTGAACCCAGAACATTTGGGAATAGAAGGACAGCCTCCTAGCGGGAAGGAAAAAAGGGAAATGACTTCTTTTAAGGGTTTGAAAAAAGAAAACTCGGTAAGAACATTCACAGAGAAGAGCTGATGAGGTCTTTGTTTACAAAACTAAGCTAGCCCTTGTGGAATTTCATCGCAGGATTTCCCCAGCTCTAGTTGTGGCTGACCTGCAGGTTCCCAGTAGTCATCCCGCAGTCAAAACATGTTTATCTAGCGCTGAACTCCCTGGTCTCGCTCGCTGGGTTTGCTGGAGCTCCCCATAGCAAATTATTAATCATTCTGTGGCGAGGCTTCGCTCTGAGAACTTCCCTGTGACTAGAGGTGCATTTCATACGTTGTGACGCACGGAAATGATTTAGGGTTTTCTATTTTCCCGTGCCACCGAGTTGCCCTGTTACCTCCCATGTTTGACGAGCGTGCTCAAGACCATCTGTGAAATTCCCTCCTGTCCTGATAGCTGTGCTGTTCTGGGCTTGGGAGACCCGATGGTCTAATTGAAACAACAAAGGGCAGGGAATAAATATGTGACAGTTCTCAGTGCACGTGTTGTGTTAATGATGGCAAACGTTATGCAAGGCCTCCTTTTTTAATGATCTCTCTTATTCTTAGTTGAATTTATGCAATAAGTGTGCAGTCCGCAGAAGGTCCTGGCCAGTGCAGGTTTGCATCATGCTATGGGGAAGCTTGGAGCAAGCAGGAATGAATCCTTCTTGCAGCCAAAGGCAAGATTTCCGCCTGCCTGCAGAAGCTAAAAGACAAGAGAATGTTTGACTGTCATCGATATGTCAACATTTTGCTGTTTAGTCTTTCTTTTTTAATGCGAGGGCAGCGAGTTCAGGAGAACAGAATGACTTGAGCGGCATACGCTTGAGATTACTCATGAGATGAACTCACTGGTTCGTTTTACAAAAATCGTATTGTAATTGCATGTAATTTCATCAATCTTCAGCTGATTGCCAAAACTCCTCAGCCTAATGTGCTGCAGACTGGATTTTAATGACTGTTTAAGCAGGAGTGACTTAGGCTTTTGGGGATTGTTTTTTTGGGGGAGAAAAAAATAATCAGTCTGTATACTGACCAGCTGTGGGTTATTATTAGGGTTTTATTTTGGTGCACCTTAGAATGAGCATGCTTTGTTGCTTCTGTTTCGGCCATAGGTACGGAGCTTTCCCCGGGGATCAGCCCGTGTGCTAACGCAGGAGGATTCAGCAGCTGGAGCCTCGGAAGGTTTCATGCTTGAGAGCCAGGGGCCTGATTCTGCCGGTCTCACCCAGGAGCTGGTGTTTTCCAGAGGGCAATGGTGGCTTCTTGCTAACACACACTGGGATGAAAGGTTTAGCTCGTCTCCTCCGCTTCTCCCACCCCCTAAAATTTTGCTGTTCGCTCTCTGTAACAGAGCAAAGCAGGTATCTCTAGAACATGATTCGTTGCTTTTTGGCGCTTACAAATCGCACGGGCTGCTAGTTAGGCTGGCTACCTACGGTGTAGATCATGGCACTAGCGGCAGAAATCTATAGGGTTCCCTAGGGTCCCTTCAGAGACGGCAGAGAGCTTGTTAATATAATAGCAGACCATCTAGAAAGGGTCAAATGAATCACTCCCTACGAGTGCCTGCTTCTCTGAGAAATAAATGTGGAGATGTCAGAAGCGGAAAGCTGCTCTGCAGCTGCCTGGATGTCTCCGCAACACGCAGCGGGGTGGAATTCATGCCTCTATGGGGCAACCTTGCTCTTTCTCCCCTGGGTTCACAGGGCCTTACAAAAGCGAAGGATGAGGTGGCCACCAGGAGCAAATAAATGGGTAGCTTTGAGCGTGAGATGGGGCTGCCTCAGACAGGTTCTTCTGATCGCTATTGCTGCTGCCATATTCAATGGGAAAATTGTTTAAAACTTGTCTTTTATGGGAACTTTCTCCATTTTAGGATGTCTGTCCTGATTTAAGACTGCAGGATCTTGTTGGAGTGCCTCATTTCAGGACCTGTAGCTTACAGAAGCCTTGATTCAGGCACCCAAGGTGCTCTGATACTGCAGTATTTCAAAAAAACGTCTCATAGCTCAGGCTACACCCCAAAAAATAACGGGGATTTTCTAGCTTCATCTTTTTGCCTGGTGAAGCTGAGCTGTTAACAGCCTCCAGCCTCCTTGGCCGCAGTAAAACTAAATAATATCTGTGAAGAACTCGGATAGTGTAGCCACGAGCATGGCATAAAAGCGGTGAGGAAACTAATAATCCTGTCTTCGGGGTATTTAATAAAAACGGCGAAAATGCCATAAATGGGAGCATTGCAACTCCAACGCATAACAGACAGCGATAAACTGTGCTTCAGCCTGGAAACATCTCTCTCTTTTTATATTGCTTAATAACTGTGCGAGGCATGGACAAACTTGTGCTTATCACTACATATTTTACTGTCTGTTTTCTTTTTTTTTTTTCAGGGGGAGCAAGCCCAACAAATGCACGCGTGCATCCCTCAGCAAGTAGGAGTGTTAAGCTTTGTTTTTAACCTCAATCAGCTTGAGGGTTACAGCGTCCGAAAGGTCAGCTGTAAGGCGTTGCTGGGGCTTTGATGGTGTGGTTTTGGGAGATGCTGGAGGGAGGAGGGCAGCAGAAGGCGGCTGTTGGGGTGAAGATCTGGTGGGGATGGCCACAGGAGCAGCATGGGGCTGTGAAAAGGGAACGGCAAGGACTGGCTTGTTTGGGGGTGGCTCTGTTAGGAGGTGTTAGTGCCCCTGGGGAAACACATCTCACCCACAGATGTGTTTTACCAGGAGGGGAATCAGTCACTTAACCTGCCATACTGGCTCTTTGTTATCTAAGAAGGGGCTTGGCCTCTCCGAAAAGCTCCGCAATGCGGCTCTCACGGAAGAGGTGGCTTTCAGTCACTCCTGGAGGCTCGGGGAAAATTCATTGGAAATCTATAGCTACTAATTGAGCACTTGGCTTGTGTAAAAGGGTCCTGGTCGCCAAGCTGGTGAGCTCTCAAAGGCTCTGGAAATGGCGCTGAGCTGTGGCAGCTCTGATGGAGAGCGCTCCTGAATGTGCGGGTGCTGCCTGGGACAGAAGAGATTTACCTCAGCAGGCAGTGGAGATGAAGGTGGGACTTGCTTGCTCCTTGCCAAGCCCGCCTAAGAAGCATTCAGCTGTCCTCTTCTCGAATTTGTGCATGTTGAGCCTTTATTTTTCCAGTTAAAGGTATTTTGGTATCATCTTGAAGAGCTTGGGCCCTATTTTACCCGTACTGCCTGCTGAAAGCATCTCACGCTGCTTGCTGCCAGATGCTGCATCTTCCTGAGATGGTAACGTCTGCTCTTAATGATATTTCTGTTTGCTGGAAGCTCCTCTGATGCAAAGTTTCAGAGCTGAAGTCTGCTCCCAGCACGTGGTGGCCTGCTGGGGAGGAAGGCATTCCAGCCTGTGTGCAAAGGGAAAAAGGCTGGAGGTGGAGGAGGGAGTTTGCAAGTTTTTTGTTTGTTTGTTTGTTTGTTGTTTTTTTTTTTTTTTTTAGAGGGAATGATTCAGAAATGGCCGGTGTCATGGCAGAGCGAGAGGAGAACGCACTCTGTTTCCCTGAAGGCAGCGGCGTTGGTTCCCTGGCAAACCCACACCTATGGCTCCAGGAGGCTTCTACCCCCGCGTCATCATCCTGCTGAGGTTTGCTCTCCCCAGGTGCCCTGGAGGACAGCGAGAGCTGCTCGGATGCGTTTGAGCAGAGGTGGAGACACCATCCCTTGTGGCCACCTGAGCTCGGACATCCCTACCCCAGTGGGGGAAGGACCTTCCTGAGGTGTCCCAGTGGATCTGCGGAGCGTGGGGTGAGAAAGCTGCTCTGCACGTTGCATCCCAGGAGGGCAGCTGAGCTTCAGGGAATATCGATTAAATATTCATACACTTCAGGCGCATGACTCATGTCAACCAGGAGCCGAGGAACCTCAGCTTCCAGCTGGGTTGTCAGAAAAGATAGTCCTCACCTTCCAGAGAACCTGCCTTTCTCTGTGGTCTCTGTATAATCTTGATTTACATACATATGTCTAAAACATATATAAATTACAATGCTATATGTATATAATGTGTATAAATATATGGTGTTGTACTGTGCCTGGCTGTGTTGGAGTTAATTTTCTTCAGAGCAGACTGTATGGTGCTGCATAAGGTTTTTTTTTATGGATAACGTGTGTGTGTGTGTGTGTATATAAATATATATATGAAATCCTTAAATAGATTTGTAAATCCTTCCGTTACTCTGAAAACACGTTGTGGAACCAGATTGCTTCACTATAGTCAAAAAAAAAAAAAAGGGGGGGGTGGGGGGAGAAAATAACCCAAATAAGATTCGTTTTAGAAGATGGTTCTTTGAAGCGGTGACAGGTGAGTGAACAAGGAGGTAGGATGTGTCGTGCACTGGTGTCGTGCGGTAAGATCACTTTTGAGACTCCACAGCCTAGATGTTTTTTCTTCCTATGCTTTCTCCTTAGCTTAAAAGGTTTGTACAAGCCCCTGCTTTCCTGCTGTCCCTGCTGCAGCTGGCTCACCCTCCTAGCTTGATCGCCCCAACAATCCCAGCTGCTCCTCCCTCCTCTGGCACATCTCTGGGTGAGCGAGGCAAGGTTTGGCATTTGTGACCATCCACCAGCCCTCCGTTGTCAGATCCAATTTCTCAAGTCTTTTCCACGCTCCTCCTTTACAAAATGACCTTAGAGAGCTTGAAAAGTAAAGCTAGGAGACACAGGACTTCGTGGCAGTCCCCCGGCCTGTTGTGGAGGCTGACCGTGATGCTATTTCATAACATCTACAAAATAAACTGGAGATCTTCGCCTCTCTTGAAGGAGAGGAGCTCCCTTCCTTATGCATCACAGCATTTTGTGCTTGTCAGAGAGGAGTAATTGCTTTAGTCTTTCAGAAGTGGGGAGGTGAAGGAAGAAAGGAGCCATAAAGCGAGAGAATGGAGAGGAGAGAAAGGATAAAGTCAGTGTTAGATGTGAAAAACATGCTCTGAACGCAAGTGCCATAAAACTCTAATTAAACGCAGTGTCTTGAAAGTGCTTTTATGGGTCACAACAAAAGTTTGGCAGTTAAAGCAAATGCTATTGCTATATCGTGCTTTGCGTTACCCATGTTGGGCCAATTTTCTGCTGTACTTTCAGGCTTAATTACGGACCCGTGAATGGCGGAGGTCTGTCGGCGTCGGTGGTGCTTGCCTGGCTCAAGCTCAGAGGCTGCTCCTGGGGATGGTGTTGGGGTTGTTCAGCACCCCCCGCATCCCCACAGCCTCTTGGCTTCCATCTCCCAACCTCAGCTGGGCTGTACCCAGCCCCACAAACAGTGCAAAATAAGGAGCTGGTAATACACCAGCCAGAAATATGATTTTTTGCTTGCTTAACTATGAACAAGAACCACGCTAGAGCAACTAACGTGCACAGCACTGGTGTTATTTTCAGCGTAAGCACCTACAAATGCCTGCATGGTAACACAAGGACTGTGCCTGGGCCTCCCTGTGCTCCTGCAGGATGTCAGGGCTTTCGTCTCGGAGTATTTACTTCCAGTACTTCATGTCTGGGTTCATTTTAGACTCGTGTTCACCTTGCAGTGGAAGTCAAACCTGTAATGCTATTTTTAGACTCTCATGCCCAGTGCTGTGAACTAGACTTGTTGTAAACACTTGCAAGGATGGATACGCCTTCCCTTTTAAAATGTCCTGAGCAAGAGGCGTTTGCTGCAAGGTCATGCCTTAAATTTAATTCTTCTGTCCCTCTGCATGTGTAGAAATTTTGCTTAGGGGGTGAAGACAGCACGTGCTTTCTCGTTGGTAGCACAATCGTATTTTTTGGTGAATTACTTTGTATTGCAATTCTCTCTCATTCTGTTTTGCTGTAATAAAGCCAGCTGAGATGAAGAACGAGATCGAGTTTGAAAAATAGTCAAGCACTCCATTATTATACAAAATGTAAAAAAAAAAAAAAAAAAATGCTTTAAATTGCTGAAGGAACAGGAGTTTTGTACATCTGAAATGGGAGGAAAAAAAAAAAAGAACAATTTTCAGGAATAATGTCGCAGTTAAAATGCTTATCTTCGGATATGATGGTAGTTAGCATTAAAGTGGTGTTTTTGCATTTTTAAGATGCTGTACAAATATTTACTGATTTCTCAACACTGTTAGGAGGAAGATAGGGGCTGAGAGATGTAACGTTCATGCTGGATCTCCACGGGCTCCGGAGTTTCTCTGGTGAATATAAACGAGAAGCGCTTTGGCCAAGTTCTGAGATCACAGAATCACCTCGGTTGGAAGAGACCTCCAAGATCACCCAGTCCAACCTCTGACCTAACACTGACAAGTCCTCCACCGTGCCCGATAAGGATTTCAGCACAAAAGGTGAGTTCCGTGATGCTGGTGGCTCAGATATCTGACTGCACAGGGAGCGTGGGGACTGAAAAACCTCTGTGGGAGCAGGGGCTCAGCACTCAGGACCTGTTGTGGCCATCACAGGGGTACCTTGGCCTGAAGCACCGTGCTGTCCTGCCCCTAGAAGCATGCGGGGCTGAGCACCACCTGCCCTGAGCTGAGCTGGCAGCACAAGGCTTGAATTTTGCAGGGATGAAGGTTATTTTTTGGAAACATCAAAGAGCTGAGGGCTTTGTAGCATATCGCCAGCCCCGGGTAAATCCCTGGTGTGAGGCAGGGATGGGACGCGGGGCATCGAGAGCCTGACCAGGGCTCCACAACCGTGGGACGTTCTCATCCCTAGCCCGGTGCTATAAGGCTATGAAAAACCTTCAGCAGCATCATGAAGATCTTTCCAAGTGTGACATATTGCAGAGTGCCACATGGCAGCGTGCTGCAACACCCCGTTATAACAACAGAAGTGCAAGCAACCATGAGCAGTCTCGAATCGTAGCTGATCTGCTTCATCAGTAACTTTTTGGCTTTCCCCTGAGTGAAGCAGAGGCTGTGGCAGGAGCTGGAAGGGCTTTGGAAGCTGTTGCAGCTCATGAGCAGCTAACGGGGACAGCAACGTGCAGCGGAAAGTTTATTTACTGTAGGTAAAAATCTCCCTGAAGGAACTTAGCTCCCTGTATAGTTGTATGGATGTGTGTGACAACTTGACTTCGCAGGAATCTCTACATAATCATAAAACCAGAAATTATGTTGCTTACCCTGAGCTGAATGGTCCCATATGTTGTCAGGCAGGGTAAATGTTTTCAGGCTGCTATAATTTTTGAGATATTCTATTTACTGCTGCAATTAATGCTTCACCGTTACCCATAATTTGGCTTGGGGTTTTGTTGCCAGGTACTTGCTTCGTTTAAACACTGGAAATGTATTCCATAAAAAAAGCCTGTGTATTTCAAAGCTTTTCCTTGCAAATTTGACAACACTTAGGACAAACAAAAACTGCGGCTTTGTGCTTTCCTTGTGATGTAATTTTACAAACACAGTCTGGAGGTGAGTGTGACCTGGGACCTTGCCTCCCTCGTGGCTTCTTGCCATGGTGGGGACGATGCCCTGCACCTGTTGCTGTGCCCTCCACGAAGGGTTTTACTACCCTGGGGTCCAGCACGGTGCTGAACAGCAAAACCAGCAGGTTGTGGGCATGACTTGCTGTCTTGTTCAAGGCTTTTCTTTTCAGTGATCTGTGAATGTAAGTGGTGTCACTTCTTCATCCGAAGGTGTTTTATTTCCGCAGCGTTCCTTTACGGCGGGGTAGAGACATCTTCACACTGTAATGAAGTGCTTCAGACAGGGAAGTTACTGTTAGCACAAAAATACTGCATGCTGTTGGCATCGAGCGTGCTACTCCCACCGCTTCCTGAATCTCGTAGGTCAGCCTGCAGATCCCTAGGAAGTCTGTGAGCACGTGAAAATATTGAAATAGAGCATGTCTTCCACCGACCTGATAGGCCGCACTGAAATTTCATGTTTTTAATACTCCTCGCTGAATAAATGAAGCAGATCACCCATGAAGGATAGCTTGAGTAAGGAAGACCTTACTCAAATATTAACGAGGAGGATAATACTTCACCTTCAGGGGTGAGCTACTCTCTACATACGCACAACCCCGTATTGCCACACCTTAAGCTTTGTATAACAGCCAGACACCTTCAAGGTGCTCCCAGATACGTCCTGTATCTATTTGCCTCTTGCTTCATAAAATAATAAATAATGATGTCGGGGGGTTAAAGAGTCTTCATAAGCGCTGCTCCGAATCGATGAATCGGTAGCTATCGATTGCCAGCATCTCCTATTAATTTCATTATGATGTCGAAGGGGGCAATCCATAGCAATTAAATAAAAAGTCATCCAATGGCTTGTGGTAATTGAATTTGTAAATTTACGAGCTTCTGTTCATTTACTCCAAATGCAAGTAATTAATATTTGATGCAACTGTTCTGGAAATGAGCGTTCTTTTGGGGATTTCTAATTGGGGCAGACAAACCCATTTCTGCAGGAACCCCCCCGGCGCTGAGGAGCGCTGATAATTTGCAAATAAAGAGAGCAACTTGTGATTAAGCTTCCCCTGTATGGTATCTGCTGTGCACATGCAGAAAAACAAACAGACCAATTACTGATTTCCAAAGGTTTCCCTGTTACTGAAAACACTTTCATAGCTTTTTTTTTTTTTTTTTTTTTCTCTCTCTCTCTCATAGGCTGGATTTGATTTTAGTATCAGGCTTCTGCTGTTAATAATCCGAAAAGCCATTTCTTTGGGAGAGGACGCAGTCTGATTTCCAATGCAAAACCAGCTCCGCCTTTGAAATGAGGTAAGAAGGTGGGAAAAAGTTTTTTTTCAGTGTTCGATGGCCTGTCCCGTGATAAATACGGGGACATATATTTCCAGCATCGATTGTAGCTCCCTGCAGTCACGCTGATCGCGGGGAGAGATGTTCCACCATTTGGAGTAATTATTCCTTTGGATTATGCCATAAATATGCCCACCAGGTGAGGAAGGCAGAGCGGCATCTCGGAGCTTTCAAAACCCTTTCCGATTTTGGCTTTCCTTGGGGAAGGCAATAACCGGTATCGAGACGAATGCGGGCATTATCAGGCAAAATTAAGGTATCCATCACCCAGCGGCGGTCTGGAGAGATGTGATTTCGGCGCTCTGCATTCTGTGTCGTGTCTGTAACGCTGTCACAGCCCGTTTGTTTGCCATCCCTGCCACATCATCCTTCTTCCTTAGAATGTGTGGCTGATAATGGCATGCTGGGCTGGGGGCTCCCTTGTCATGCTGTGTGAATGCCCAATCCTCCAGGCTGTTGGCTTTTGCAGCAGTTGCTTTGGTGGGCCTGTTTCTAAATCTGTCCTATTTCCACCACTGGACGCTGAGACTCGAGCCCGTGACTGTCCGATGTCTGTTATCTGTCTGGTGACTTTGCCTTGCTATCTGCTAATCTCTTGTTTTTGATGGCACTGGAAACTAGAATTCCCGACTCTTTAATTTTATTTTATTGTATTTTTTATTTTTTGCCAGATCCCCAAACTGCTGCTCAATATCTTCCTGGGTCTGGCTGTTGTGGAGCTGCAGGGGGAAGGTGCCTCCTTTGCTGGAACATTTCCTATCTCAGGTATGCCTTCAATCCATTTAGCGTGACCTAAACCAATTTTTTTTCGTGTGTATGTTGTGCTCCTTACCTAATCAGCCATCATACGCTACAAAACGAAACATTTTTGAAGGCTGCTGTCACCTACAAACAGACCTGCTGGCAAGGTACTCTGCAAAATAAACCTGAGTCTCTCCAAATTCTTGCTGACGGGCATTAATAAAAGATGAAATTAGGGTAATACGGTGTCATCTTTCATAGCTGACGCTTCTCCTTTTCAAAAATAATCATGACGATGCCGTGAATTTCATCCTCTGATAGCCATATGTCTGCTGGCTCGTTCCCAGGTGTGGGATGTGAGCATTTGTTGAATGCTGCTGCCTTCTCCGATTATCAATTCTACCACTCGTGTACGGTAATGGGCTATACTAATATGGATAAATCCACTAAATGGATTCATTTGCTAGAAAGATGTAGGTGGTGTCTTTGAAAAGAATAACATCCCAGATTGTTTCAATTACATCGATCACAGACTTCTTTTTATTGTCCTTTTGCTTCCCTTATCTGTACTCTACAGTTCCTAGATTCTGTCACATATTAATTACCATTAGCTTCCCCTTGAGTTTTTAAATGATAATTAAGAATGCTTTAGTTGCTTTCCCTTTAAGGAAGGCTGTCACCTCTATTTCTGTTTTGTGATAGCGTTTTCCCCTTCTGTTATAAACTGATTTGTTGGGCATCTAGTTTTTATAAATTAAATGTGGAAGATAATAGAGAATGCTTACTATGTATGTATTCTCTTTCTCTTTGCTGATTTGGCTCATAATTATTTTGAGCTCTGAAATTGGCCCTTTCAAAGCTCTACGTGTAATTACAGCTTAGACTACCCTTCCCTTCCACATAATAAATGTAATCAAGTCCTGATCACTTGCACTCAAGGAACAGCTGACTTTTGCTCTGTGGTCAGACTTACCGAGAGAAAGCCCAACGTGTGACCATCTTGCTCCCATCCCTCCACCATTCCTGCGATACCAGGCTAAGAAGTGCTAATGTAACACTTTTTTGTCTCTGAAAGCTACTTCAAGTACTGTACTTGAAGCTTTTTGCTCGGAACGACTCCAATGATTGTACTTTTTTTTTCCCCAAATAGGAGCTGTTGTTCCCCAAAGCATGGGGGCTCGGCGCTCACGGACAGCATCAGACTTGGCAACTTTTCATTGAAGGTGGTGTTCGGTGAACGTTTTTATCTTCACTAAGAAAGGCAGCAGACAGAAAACAAAAAGATGAGCAGAAATCTATCTCCCACGTCCAACGTTGCAATCTGGTTTTCTTCCACTGAGTCTGCATAAAAAGAAAAAGGGGTTATCTTGGGGGATACGAGGAAGAAACGCGAGACTTCTCGCAAGCGAAGTTGCCGGGTCCGGTTAACTTCCACGGTGCGTGGAACTGAAATTGATGTGTAGATATGAGAAGTTTTTCCGATGGAAGTCACATGGGAAAATATGAGCAGTGTTAGATAGTCCGGCACAAAACTTAACACATATTACCAGCTCTACAGCCAGAAAAACACTGAAAGATTTGGCTGTGAATGTATCTTTCCCTAGCAGAAGGGTGTCTGCATAAGCTGCCACCTGTGATCCGCTGTCCAGGTCAAAAGACTTCAAAGCAGCGTTGGGGGAGAACATTTTCTTTTTGCATCTTATGCATAGGGAGGCTGAGATTAGTCTATTCGCAAAACCCTTTTATATTCCCTTCCCTCGGCTTCTCCCTCCCCTTTTCTTTTGAAGACATCTGTTTAAAACTCGGGTGTTTAGGCCAGGCAGGGGTCTCTTGATTGCACAAGCATGCTCCTGGCTCTCTGATTCAGCCAATTAAGGGCTCGCCTAGCGAGCATTAGCCATCCTAATGCTACTTATTGGGTGGCACAATTTGCTGCACGGGAAGAATAGAGTTCATGGCCTGCTATGTGCCAAGTGGCTTCTTTGGCACGCTTGCTGTTAACGAAATCTTTAATTAACAGCAGTTGCAGTATTTGTTTTCTCTGACGGAGGCGGGGAGGGGAAAATGGAAACAAGCAGCAAACACAAGATTTAATTGTCAAGTCAAACTCTTTACGCTGTTTTGCTTCATTTTTATTTTTATTTTTTTATGGTGCTCTTCACCGGAACATTTTAACCGTGTTGCTGTTTTCTTGTTGCTCGTAGAGATTCCGGGAAAACAGGGGCGCTGATACCGCCCTCCTTAATGGGAGAGTTAATCAGAATTAGCCCCGAGTACTGGGGTGCATTGTCTTGGGTTAGGAGAGGTGTAAACTTTGGGAATAAAAGGAGAGAAAAAAAAAAAAAACACGTTTCCATTCATTGAATTCAAGACAAAAGAATGGGTTGGACTCCAAACATTCTTCCAGGCACAAAGGAGCCCCCCTAAACGCAGCATTTTTGAAGGTTAGTCTAATAACAAGTCTTAATCTTATCAGTGTACGACAAAAGGGTTACAAAGACCCGCACTTAGAGCTGTAATGATCTAGTCAATGTGGTAAAAACCTGCTAATAACACGGGAGCTGCCCCTCTGAAGGCAGGGCAGGCTTCGGCGCCGGGTGTGGTTTGTTGACGATACCTGCGACCTTATTTCTGCACTGTACACAAACACAACATATGCGGGCACTTGGAAGAAAAGCCCAGAAATTCTGGGAGCAGAGAGCTTGAGTGATATTGGTTAAATGTGAACCTGAACAAAAAATCTGGGTAGTTGGACCTGAGAGCGTAACAGCCAGCAACCAAACTCGGCCCGTGTGCGGTTTGGGTCAGCGATCCCGAAAGTACGACGGCCCTAAGTCGAAAGAAACGCGTGGAGGTGTGTTGTTATTTTATTTTTCCTTCCCTGTAAAATATTAGGCTGGCTGTTGGGCCCCGTTAATGAATTGAAAGCATCTCGCCGAGGTCAGGCTGCCAGCAGGCGCGCATCAGCAGCTCTCCGTGGGTGCACCGATAATGATTTGTAAGCACAGCAAAAGCCAGCCCTGCCTGGACTCCGCGCCCTGGAGCAAGGAACCGGGAGAGCAGGGACAGAACTCAGGTACCTTGGTAACAGTTGCAAAGGTACAAAAGAGGCTGATTTTTTTTAATTTTTTTTTTTTTTTTTTTTTTTAATTTTTATTTTTAAAGCCCCAAATGGCGCAGTTTCCTGCTCTCCTTCTTGCACCTTCTTGCAGGTAACTGCTGCTGGAGCTCCTCTTGGGGCATACGAAGAAGGTTTGAGCGCTTCCCATGTTTACAAGCCCCACAACAGCCTGATAACCCCCTGCTTTTTCATGTGAATCCTGTGGTTTTAAGCCACGCTGCCTAAAATTCTTCAGGGATTCACTTGGAGCTGGCAGTAAACTAAAAGAAACGTTTTAGCTGACGTGCCTCTTGTTTCCAGAAGTTTTTTATTGTTGGCTTCATAATGCATTCCTCCAAAAAAAGCAAGAGTGGGGGCAAATTCCTGTAAAGAAGGTGCAGTGTTTAAGCGGTCTGCCTGAAGTCCTTTCCCAAATCCCCCCCTGAGGGGGGAATTTTGGCTGTCTGTGTGAGTGATGCCACGGGGAAACACTTAAAAGGCCTCTGTGTCTGCGCAGGGGGGACTCGGCTGAGGAAAGAGCATCTGCCAAGAAAAGCTGTGAATTGAGGAACCTCCATTTAATTGAGACTGTGAGAACAAATAGGAAAGAAAAAGGGAAGACAAGCCCTGTGAGGCACCCAGGTTATGGCTAGTCCCTCAGAAACATGGGCACAGAGGTGAGAATTTCGGAGAAGTGGGGGGAAACCACGGCTCACCATATTCCAGCAACCCTATTATAAAACTGCTTAAAAAATGGTAGCAGTGACCTACCAGAGCAGAGCTTCATGGAAACTGTCTAATGAGTGCAGAACCAGATTAATTTAAGAACCAAATGAAAACACAACCGCTAGTCCCTTGGGTTTGTTGTATCTCTTGCTTGGAACATTTCTTAGTAAATTATGACTAATTTGAATCTCTTCCTCTACTTTCTTTACATAGTAGCAAGCGACTGCCTAGCAGGATGAGAGAGAGGCTTCTGGAAGTCGGTCAAAAACGAGCCGTGTCTGTGTCCCCGGACCTCTGCGCTGGAACGTGGTGTGATAACCCCATCTCATGCCTCGAATTCTGCTAACGCTCAAGGCCACAGCTGAAATAAACGCTGCTGTAGCGCCCAAAGAGGACCGTAAATCCAAACCGTAAACGTAGGACCGAGGTGAGATTTATCAGCAAGACAGAGCACAGGACGCTGCCTTAGAGCTGCCTAAGTGGACAAGTTTGGATGTTGTTTGCCAGCATAAAAACCTCTCTAAAAATAAGTGAGTGCTGAAAGCTGGGGCGGGATCTGCCTTCTGTCGTGCCTCCCTGGGTATTGATCGGTGGCAGAAGGATCCTCCCGTGGAAAAACAGATGTGCGGGGGGCGGAAGCACGCATGCACGGGGAGCCGTACGCAGCTATTTTGAGCAACGGCATCTGCACGAGTGAAGGCAGGGCTGGCAGCCCGCTGAAAAGGATTCCTGCGAAGTTTGTGCCGCAGCTTGGTGCTCGTCTTCCAAAAATACGCAGCCCCTTAAAAACACGAGTAGGTACTCAGAGTGCTTTCCCTTTATTCTACACCCCAGTGAAGCTTTCAGATATTTTATTTTCTCACAGAATGCTGTCTGCTCACTTGTTTCCTGCTCTGTAATTATGGTGTTAGTTATTCATCCTTCTACTTATACACACACACATAATAAACGGATCTGTTTCCCTATACCACTCTCAGCGTTCCTCTTAATTATATCCTCTCTCTCCCAAGCCATTTGTCTGAAAATGCTGCTGGTGGGGGATTTCGATCCCGCAGGGTCCCTGCATCTCCTGGAGCATCCGAGGATCCCTCCCTGTAACCTGGGTGCTTCCTTCAAGAGTCCCAAATCCAAAGCAAAGGAAGAGGCTAGGATACATCAATCGCACACTGTGCTTGTGGTCCTTTACCTCGTCTTCACATCAACAGTGCTCTAAAGGTAACAAACTGATTGCAAAACCTCTGTTCAGCGTGATACACCCTTCTCAGTTTGTTTTTATTTTCTGCCGTGAACCTTATTTTCTTCTCAGGAGGGCAAACTGAGCACTCAAAGAGTTTTTTTCCTTGCAGGGCTTTTAAATATTTAAAGAGCGGCTGCAATAACCAGGCGGTTTGCTAAATAAAAGTAGTATTTGCTCCACGAGGCCGTGGGATCTGCTGGCGGAGGCTTTTAAGGATGGGTTAGGCACACGCCGAATGGGATTTTGCACTGGCTGAGGAAATTGAAATGCATTTAATGGCTGGCTCTGTTTGCTAGGATCCCTGATAAGCAGCAATCTTCAGAAACTCTTAGTGGAGAGGGAAATCCCAGAGGTAGAGGGAAAAGCAGTGTACGCTTATTCTTAACTGTCCTCGCCATTAAAAAGTTTTTCCTGATGTGTAATCTAAATCTCACATCTCTAGGTCTGTCACTTAAGCCTGGTACTTTATAAATTATCTGCAGAGAACCAGGGGAAAGAGGCTTGGCCCCTCTTCCTGTGCATCAGCATTTTCCACATTTGGAGAGTTACGATGTTTCTCGGCAGATTTCCCTCTTCTGGAATGAACTACCTTGGTTTTCCTGCACTTTGGTTATGGGCTGCATCTCCTAGATCTCCATTCACATCTCCTAGACCACAACTGCTCATTTTTACCTGTGTTGTACCCCCACTGCCACTTTGGGTTGCATCCCATTCCTTTTTCAGCCCTCTTAATGCAACCTGACAAAGTCATTTCCATCTCAAACCCCACTCTGCCAAAAGACTCGTGGCTCTGCATGTCTTGCTTTATTATTCGTGTTTTAATAAGAAGGCTCCTGATTTAATTACCACAGGCATTAATGAAAGCGGGAGCCGGCTCTGCAGAAGGGGCCCCCCACCTGATCCACGGTTCTGAGTTGGAGCTGGACTAGATTTTTGCCACCCATGTTTCTGTTCTTCGTGTATCCTGGGGTAGTTTGGGTCCTTGATTCCTCTCCTTGTAGGACTTGCAGGACTTTTCATCCCCCCCCATTACTCCTGACTTCATTTCAGCTGTGAGGTTGACAAGTTCAAGTGTCCAAACCAACACTGAGAAAGCAATCCAAGGGAAAAAAAATCCCCAAAAAGAGAAAAGCACAGACGATTGTCCCCCCTTGGAAGCAAAGCTCCTTGGTTTGCTCAGCAGCTGGAGCAGCAAGGAGACACGGGGCGATGCAGCTGGTTGGTAGCAACAAAACTCTCCCTTCTGCTCCCAATTTAGCAGCTGTATAATAGCTAGATTAGCCTCAACAGGCAGGCAAAAAAAAAAAAAAAAAAGCCCTTTTTTTTAAACAAAAGCGGGAAAAGGGCCAAATGCTAATAAAATTAGAAAGAACCTGTCTTCTTCGAATTAAACGAATTGTCTGCGTAATGAGGAAAAAAAAAATTTAAATTAGCCAACCAGCGCCCCAAAATGAAGCATTAGTAATCTTTATTACTGGAAACCTGGAGGATCTGAAAACAAATGGTTCTATTTTTCATTAATGCTTAATTTGGCCGATAAGCGTAGAGTTGCAAACTCGTTTAGGGGAAGGAGTTATTACGGGAGCTGTGCCGAGGCCTCCCTGGTGCACGCTGGAGTTTTGCCGCCCTCCCTAGAGACTTCTGGGCTCCTTCCTGCGCATCGCCCTTTATCTGCAGGGCTGGAAACACACCGTGTTGGGGCGTCTTAAAATTGCTGGGTGTCTTAAAATTGCTCCCATTTCCCTGCGGGGTCTTCCCAAGAGGTATTTGCTTTGTGGAATTCGGGTTAAAACTGAGAGGTTTGAGCACTGGGCATCTCCGAACAGAGGCTTTGTGCTTGTCAAGGCCGAGCTTCATCTCGGGGAAGCTGCAATAGGGTAAGATGATAAAATCAAAGAGCAATTTGAGGTCTCTCTCTGGATACACGAGCAGATTGGTTTTATTTTTGCCCGAAAAAGGAATCACCACTGCAAGCAGCTTCAAGATATCCGCCTGTAGGAGTCTGATACGCGACCGAAAATCTGCCTGCTCCTAGCAAGCTGATTTGGGCAGGAGCACGTTTTTATCTGCCTGTTATTTGTTTGCCAAAGATTATTCTTGTTTGGGTTGAGCTGCGTTTAAAATGAATACACATTTTTAATGATGTCGTCTGTTTTTCTCCTTTTAGATGAAGCAGGTGCTGTGTGGCACAGGTAGCGGCTGTGAATTCAGTACCCGGGATGCAGCCATAACAGATGTTGAGCCGTGCAGCTGCGGCTACAAGGGAGACACAGTAACGCTTCTGCACGGTGACAGAAATGTTAATCTTCCCTCTTCCCATTAATTTTGCTCAAAGAACTGTCAAAAAAACTGAGTTTTTCTTCCTTTTAATGACCCCTGCCTTCCCAGGTTGCGAGGGAGCCCTGAAGTCTCTGAAGTTGAGCGGCCTCTGAGGTGTCCTGGGTTAACAGCAGCATCTTTAGCCGTGACCTGCAGGTAAGGACAGGGCAATTAGGCACTGGCCTAATTAGCCACCACAATACTAATGCTGGGGAAGTGAGGGCAAAGCCCCCAGCTGCGTGTGAACCTTCACAAAAATCTGAGCTTCCAGAAGACTTCCCACATAGACCCCAAATGATTGCTGCCTTGACACCAGGAAGAGAAGTCCTACATGTGCTGCCTACTTGTAGCACGCTTAAGCAGTGCTGAAATCCCATTCCTCATGGCTGAACGCAGCCGAAATCGATGACCAGTGTGACTTCAGCAGATGTCCAAGGGTTACTGTGGGTGGGGATAGCAGCAGGAATCAAAGCCCGGATGCAGAACGCCTAGGGACATTTTTCATCCCATTTCAGCTCTAGCCCATGTCCCGGCATCTCTGACGGAGCTAGCGAGGTAGGTTTCAAGTGTTCCCTGCCCCATAATTGCTCCCAGAGTGACCGATTAGAGGTGGCAAGAACAAGTCCCCCACGCCATGACTGCTGCTTATAGGTAGGAAAACCAGAGCTCATCGTGCATGAGGGCATCGTGCGAGACTGGCACGTGCCCCTGCCAGGCAGGAGGGCGGTCGACCTTGGGGACATGTCCCTGCCCGGTGAATAGCTCTCCCCAGAGCTGCCCTGCCATGGGAGGAGGGCTCAAAGTGCTTTCTAATTAAGCCAAGGAACAAAATAGCCTGAGGGGGAAGGATTGTGAATTGAAATGGAGCCCCAAGGAAAGCTGAAAGGAGGGATTAGGTACAAGAGCAAACGGCTTCCCGGTCTGGGGTGTGCTGCTGCGGTGTGCAGCCTGTGGCAGGTGTAAAGCTTGCAGAAAAAACATGGTTTTAAGCACACAGCTAGGGACACGTCTGAGGCTTGTGATCGTGGTGCCAATGGGAGAATCTGCTCATGCTGGGATCAGTGATGAGAAACAGCGTTTAAAACCGTGTTATGTGGCTTTTGTAAATAATTCTGGGTTTGACCTGACTTAACACCAGGCTATTTTCCTTTTGCCTTTGTTTTCAGCAGTGTTTCTGCTTGACTGTGAGTGCCATGCTTGCCCAAACCATCTTGCATTGCCCCAGATGTGGCTTAATTAGGCTTAAGCTGGTCCAGTCCAATACTCAACACACAATGATTTTGCAAATATGGTAATTTCACCAAGCACACCATTTTCTTCGTCTTGGATTTAAGAAGAGGGGATGCAGTGATTTCTGTTAGTTATGAAGTTATGTTAATTAACAAATGGAGCTTTCTTTCTTTACAAGGGTGGGAATATATAATGGTTGCTGGCATGTGTAGGAGGGACTCCTGTGCTTATTTCACTCTGAAGGCACGGCACAAATCCGAGGATCATGGTGGTGGGTGTGATGTAACGTGGCAAGGCTGGTGGGCGACTGACTAAACCAGTCTCTTCTTTTCCAGTCGTGTCTGACTCCTTTAATTTATATATAATTGTACACATTAATGCTATGGCTTCTCTTTCTTTTGTAGTTTACTGCCAAAAAATGTTCGCTACTGCAACTGAAGAAATGAAAAGTGACAGCATTGGATCAGGCCAGGGAAGAACACGGGGTCTTAGTTTGTGGCTTCCTGGAAACAGATGCTGTGAGAAACATTGCAGAGAAGTAGTCAGGTGAATAAAACACTTAGTTTTCATCTCAAACTTCCCGAAGTTTTTGTTTTTTTTTTTTCTGGTAGATGAGCACACATTCTGACTATCTGGATAATGGAGCATCCTTAAACGTGTTAAACTTAACACCTCTGACAACCAGACAGTTTTCCTCCCCTTGCAAAGCTGAATCTTGCCAGTTCATTGGCAAAGCACGGGAGAAACAACAGGTGGGGATGCTGGCGAGGAAAGGAAAGAAGAGGATTAAAGCAAAATAGATTTTGCTAGAGGGTTCCCTACCTGTTCTAAAAGTTATTTTCAACTTAACAGCGCTTCTCGCAGCCCATAGTGCAGGCACACGAACAAAACAGCTAAGTGCACTTGGAACAGCTTGAAAGGCATGTCAAAACGGCTTAAAATAGGGAGAGAATATTAACCACCTCAATTTAAAACTACAGGGCTGTGTTGTGTTAATTGCTCTGAGCCAGCCTTACCGCGGCGTCAACACCGGCTGGCATTTAACATGTCACAGAGGGAACCTCCGTTGCCTCTGAATGTCTGCCTTTTATTTAGGTTTCTAACCGGGAGCGGGAATCTTCACAACATCTGGTCTCAGCCGCACATGTGGAGCACTTGAAAAACCTAGGGCTGTGCAAAAAAGGGATGCAGACCTCCCCGGGGAGCTTCTTGCTGAGCAGGGAGCCTGTGCAACGTCCTCAGGAGGTGCAAGGTATGGGCAAACATAACTTCATCACTGCCACCGCTGTCCTGCTCCCTGCAGCACCAGGCCCTAATGCTGGTTTTGTGAGGGGTCTGCTCTCCTTTGACACATTTGGGATGTGTAACAAGCAGACAGGCTCTGGCTGGCAAGATTTGCTGTGTTTCACCATGACCCACGTGCAGTTGTGCTCTTGTTTCTACCCTTTACACAGCTCTAAGTCCGGAGACTCGGCTGAAGGCAGCAAATGTAGCAGGATTTGTGCTGGAGACACAAGTTTGGACCCCGCTTGACTCATCAGCAGGATCAAAATGTATTCAGTAACCGTGATGAAACGGGTCACCTCGAGGGCTCATTGTTTGGTGCTAATCACTGCAGAGATTAAGGAGCTGAACTACAGCCAAGGGGAACATATGGCAAGCCAGTCCTAACCTACTGCAGCCCGGAGCTGCCACTGCTGGGGGAAAGGTGCTCAAAGTGAGTCTGGCTACAAAACATTTGTCATTAACTCCATTATCCCTAACATATAATGTCCATTTTAACTTAGCACAGTGCTCTCTTGTTCCTTTGTGCCCTTTTTCCTAAGAGCAAGCACAGGGCAGGTATTTCTGGGCTGAGTCCCGCCACGTGCCAGCCTTTGGGGTGAGCGAGGGGCACAGCTGCTGCCTTTGGGCTTTTCCCTTGCACAAAGGGCACCATGCTGAGCACCCTGGGGCTGAGCGGGGCCCTCAGGTCTGCCAGGCGGTGCCGTCAGATCCCCCCTTCCACCTCGTTTGCTAGTAATAACCGCTGTTCCGAGCGAAAATGGATTGTGTAAGCCTACTAAAAATGTGTGTACTTTTATATAAGTTTATCAAAAAGAAAACAACCAAAGCTCTCCACCACAAAACTCATTTCCTCAGAGTTCATTGGGCTGTTTTCAACAATCCCAAATTACAATTTTGTTTTCATCTGTGCTCAGCAGTGGCAGAGCTTTCACCATCCTTTGTTAGCTATAAATACTGAGCCTTTTGTATTGCAGCTGAGCCACCCGAGGTGAAATATTCTGATGTTCTTCTTCCAACGTTATCTTCCCCTTCCCAAAACTTAGCACCGATGGAAGAACATCTGGCTGTAGAGACCAATCCCAACAACCACGAGCTCAGGTTCTTTTCCAGAGACCTATAGGGTGTTACTCCCATTCCTCATCGAAATTCAGTGTCGGAAAGATGGACTTCTAACAGTGCATGGAAATACTAAAACACTTTGGCTTTTCACTCTTTGTGGTTCAGTGTCTTCTTTGTGTTTTCTCTTTGCTTCCTCCCAAAAGAGGACAGACTGATTTTCAACTTCTGATGATTAGGCATCATATTCTTTAATTCTTGCTGATAATACAGATATAGAAAATGTGGAAGTCCTTTTCTGATGTATTAACACTACCATTTTTTTTCTACATTGTCTGGTGTTTCTTGCTTTTTCTTTGTAGCGTGCACCCAGAGCAGTTCTTATTATCGAACCGAAAGACGCTCATTCTGAGTGTTGATCCTTTAGGGAAACCTTGCGGTGTTTGAAACATTTAAGAGAAATGTGATGGATAGCGTGTGTGAAACCCAAGGAAATTTATCTGAAAGGTGCGTGACCAGGGGAGGAATAAGAACCACATGAGACGCCTGCACCATGTTGGAAAAAAGAAGTTTTTTGATCTGAAGAGAGGCCAGCCATGGTTAGCTGCAAACCCTAGTGAGGGGAAGGCAACTCCCTGATGCTTAAAAACCATCAGAAATATGAAATGATGCACAAAAATAAGAAGAAAGGCCTCTGGTCATTTCAGGGGCTGGGCAGCTCCACGAGCAGAGCAAACAATGACACTACTGGCAAGGCAGAGTGTGCAAAATCCATTTGCATGTATGATGTTCCCTTTTGTCAGCTAAACTGCATGTGGTAGAGGAGCCGGAACAAAGAGCAAAGATGATTAGGGGAGGCCCAACACATGGGTCTTTTAGGGCTGTGGATCTCAGTCCAGATTTGGGATGAGAGCTTGACAGGGGACAAGTGCCCCTTCCCCGGTAGGAAGCTGTTGGGTGGCGGGGAAAGGAAAAGATGTGCAGGAGCAGGGGGGGAAAGGCAGGCAGGAGTAGGAGCTGGAGTGAAACATGCGAGGACAAGAAAGAAAAAGGAAAATCAGGAAGGAGAAGTTTGAGGGTGAATAGAAAAGCTATCACTTGAAATATGGGTATCTACAGCTGAGCTGGGTACGTACAGCTTCCTCTGAGCTGCAAACTCTGCTCTGATATAAGTAATTTCTTTACTTTTGGTGGGATTTCTTTTTTCTTCCAAAGTGTTTTAGGCAGCAAGGTGAGTATGTTGTAGCTGCTGAAATTCAAAGCCGCTCCCTGGTCATCCCAGGCCACAATACATCCCTTAACGTGATGGAAAGGAAACGTTGACGTTGGTGCTATTCTGAGCTGTTCAAATTGACTTTATCAGGGCAAAAAGTCTTTTCACTGATGTCACTGGAGCCAAATTAGCTACGGTAATTAAGATCAGAATCTATTTACCTTTCTTTAACGTTCAGAGCTCCAAATACATTCCAGTGTAGAAATGAAGCACCTGCCCAGCAGTCCAGGTTAAATAACTTGTATTTGCACAGCAAATTTTATTTGCCTAAGAGGAATACACTGCAGAAATGGCACTACATCCAAGGCTAAATGGGATTATGGGCTGTTGCTTTTAGTTGTTTTCATTTTAGAACTCATTTTTTCATTTTACAACTCCTTCCTGCTTTTCTACACCTCCTCGTTGCTGCCCCTCTCGTAGCTCATCCATAAAAACAGGGCCCATTAGTATCCGCTGACTTGTAAATCTTTAGGAGAATTAAATAATCATTCAGAGGTGACCCAGGCTCCTAGCAGTTTGCTTGGAAGAAGGAAACCACAATGCAATAGATTTTTTTCTCCATGTGTCAAGAGACGACCTCCAGCCTCTGTGACGTTTCTGCTCGCTGGGCTAAAGACTGTGTAGGGGAAACGGTAGTGAATTCAATTAACATTGATGAATAACTGACAGATTTTCCTAGATTGTTTCTGTGGCTTGTCCTGCTCTGTACTGTCTAAATATTACCTTGTTCCCTAGAAGTGTTCAACCACAAAGTGTCCAAATTTTGAAGTCTTCAGCCTTCAGAAGACCAGACTTTGTTAATCCTACTGATGACCTAAAGAAGAGGAGAGACTGCAGCAAGTCGCTGTGTGAGCCGGAGCTTTGCAAGGTGGGCAGATGCTGACGTGAGTAGAGGCTGCAGGGAAGAGCTGAGGACATAAACCTTTGCAGTCGATCACATTCTTTTTTACATGTTATTGGAGTAAAGGGGATTGGAAGTTGCTCAGGGCATACTGGGGAAGATCGCTGAGCTGGCCGGGCCTTCCCTCGTCTAAAACTCTGACAGCTCCTCTGACATCTGGGCAGGAAAGAAGAAACAGAAATCACCCCTCCCTAAGCACAAAGACCCTTTGTGTTAAAGAGTAGTCCCTGCACGGCAGCAGCGTCGAGACTGTGACAAATGCACTCACTGTGTGCTGTCGCCACCTCTCCTCTGCATCTCTCCCATCTCTAACCTCCAGCTGCAGCGGTGGAGGTTCGTTTCCTGCAAAAATGGTGCTATGCTGAACACCATGATCAGGTCATAAATGCTCCACTGATACCCAGTGTGTGGCAAATAGAGATGTTTCCACCTTCTTCCAGCTGACTGCCAGCCTTACAGGTGGTGAGGAACATGACCAGTGCCTGTGCTGCCTCCTGAACCCCAGTGGATCCAGCCAGCGGTGACCTGAGTGGTGCCGGTGACCCAGGAACTGGTGCCACGGCACAAGTGCCAAGCACCTAAGCTGTGGTGAGCCCTTCAGATCGCTAGTGTGGGGCTGCACCAGGCCACCTGATAAATACAAGCTCCAAGGTGTAGCGTGAAGAGATTTAAAAAAAACCCATACCTGGATTCACCTAGGAGAAGTCATTTTCTGCAGTTTTTCTAACATACATATTGCAGATATTCCGTGTCAAAATCACTTATTGTCAGAAGGAGAGAAGTTAAAAGGAAAAACACACGCTCTAACGATACTCCCACGTGTGCTTCTACAGAACCCAGCTCTTTTTTCCTGGATCGCCGAACGCGGGCCTTGAATAAATGCGTATTTGTAACACCTAGCTATCGGAAAAGCTGCGCTTTGGAAACAAGGCATCAAAAGACTCTGGTCATTTTTCAGGTCAGCTGCACAAACAGAGGGGATGAATGTAAGAAAGCCTACAAAGAAGCCCACGTTTATGGTCTGACACCCCAGGTTAACTGCTGCTGCAAGGTTGGCTTTGTGTCCTACAACGCCAACTTCTTTCACTGCCTCCTCCTTTCGCTGTCAAAAGGCAGCGCTTTAGAGTAAAGCAAAACCTTGGCGTCATTTGGTGGCTTTTTTTTTTTTTTTTTTTTTTTTTTTTTTTTTCAGTCCCTGCTATTCTGAACTGGGTATGTATTACGTCTCATAAATATTGACGAGCTCGTAATGTGAAAGTGTCTCTCACATGCAGAGTATACAAAAACATTATTGAAAACTCCTTTATCTCATTGTACCGATCAAGGAAGAAACCAAGACAAAACCTTCATAATGATACCGGCTCACTCAGGCTGTGGTGTTTTGGTCTGTGGGGTCGCGATGCTTTCTTGGAACATCTGGTTCAAAGAGGAATCGGGGAGCTTATTACGGTCATAGCCTGAAATCCTACGGCATGCGTAATATAGAGGTCATGCAAGACAATTTAACGGGGAAATCTGTGAGTCTAACCAAAGTCTATAGATCCTCTTTGAAGGCTGCTTGGGTAAAGCACTAATCCCTTTTCAGCCGATGGAAGAATAGGTGTTATTTTGTGCAGAGGACACACACCATAACAAAGACAGGCCACTTTTAAAGAAACATCTTATTCTGCAAATGTCTTTGCTTCTACCCGCTCACTCTGGGACGAAATATATTGTCGATAATTGGGGTATAGCATGATCAAGAAGGGAGATTCCTAAGCGAATGTTTTTGCCTGCATAGAAATCTGTTTGAACTTTGTCCTCCTTACTGAAAATTCATTGAGCCAAAAGGTATATATATATATATTTTAATTGAGTGAGACAAGCCTTACTGTATTTTTGGTGAGCTCCAAAAGGACAATGAATTCTCCAACAGTTCCCTTCTGTTCTAGGAAAACATTTCACTGTTTCTGCAGAATACAAGATATTTTTTCTCTCCTCCCTGGCTCGTTGTAAAACCTGTCTGGGGCATGCCAGTTCTGATTTGTGACAGATTTTAAGCTTCGAGTTTGTTTGTCCTGGCTCGTGAGACCATAAAAGAACTCGGGAATGTGTTGTGACCTGGACTCCATGTGGGGTAAGTGCATGCCTGTTGTCTGCTCCATCCATCTCCTCCACCTTGACCTTGGGGACTGCAGGGCCGAGTCTCTCCCATCTCACTCCTCTCTCCCAGCTGCTGTTGTGCACTTTTTATTCTTTTTTCCCCCTTTCTTACCTCTGCTTTCCCAGTATCGCTTGTGGCTCAGCTCTGGCCAGCGGTGGGTCCCTTTTGGAGCTGGGGCTCTGCTCACAGAGGCCTCCTTGCCACATAAACCCAATACATCCTAAAAAGACCCAGCAATGTTCAATGTCTTGAGAGCATGACCTTCGAAGTGTATGGAAACTGAACCCTCTTGGCACCTATAGATCATTTCTGAGCTGTTCTCTCATTCTGGAGTTTACCAGGACTTACGACAACCATTTCAGGTTACCATTGCCCTAAACGTCCTCCTCCTTTCTTCAGAGACAACCCTCCTTCAGTGGCGTTAGGCAACTGTGGCATACACAAGTGGTAAAAGATGACTGGAAAAGTCACCCCCTAATACAAAAGAGTTGCTCGACAGAATCCACAATTACCATCTCCCCGTACAGCTCCGCTTTATTGCTTTATTTTACGTGACAAAATGTTCTTAACCGATCTAATTTAGATTGACAGCACATGGGCCACAACTCTTCACAGACGGAAAAATAAACGAGTGCGCACTTATTTATGTATAAAAGGAAACGCGAACACCTTGTCAGGGCTGTGACAGATCAGAATCCTGAAAATATATGACAGCTCGGCGGAGAGGAGCCAACGAAGCTGAAGCATCCCAAACCGCCGCGTGCTGGAAGCAGAAGGACGGCCTCGAAGGGTGTCGGTGCTGCACCCTGGGTCTGCCTGGTTCTGAGGAGTGAGATTTTGGTAAGTGTTGACTCTTCTCCAGAGAAATATGTTGCTTGAGTTGTTGGAAAATGGAAGGGAAGAACTAGCTCCTGGAAATAACTAATCTGCCATCAGGTTTCTGAGCTAGCCAAAGCCAACCCAGAACCTGGGAAATCGGCTTTGTGAGTGCCTGCATCTGGATGTCAGGTTGGAGCTTTTCATAAAACACAAAACCCACTCAAAACAGTGCAGCGGACTGGCAGGGCTGTAGAAAAGAGCTGCTTTTGGTGTACGAGGAACACCGAAAGAACTTCTTCACGGTGAGGGTGACGGAGCACTGGAACAGGCCACCCAGGGAGGTTGTGGGGTCTCCTCTGGAGACATTCAAGACCAATCTGGATGCCTACCTGGGTAGCCTGCTCTGAGGAACCTGCTTTGGCAGGGGGGTTGGACCTGATGATTTTTTGAGGTCCCTTCCAACCCCTGCAATTCCGTGAACACAGAACCCAGGAGGAAGCTGAAACCAGGCTGAGCTCGGATGAGTCACTGGACTGGCTGAAACGAATGCAGAGGGTTATTTTTTCCCCTTGAATGAGAGCAGCAAAATGAATATATAACGGTTCTTCAGGCTGCCAAAAAAGACACTGAAGCGGACTGGGGTTAGTTGAGTCAGAAGAATTAAGTAGGAAGATTGCTGAGCTTGTAAAGGTGACAAACCATCATTTAATGGCTGAGGATGTAGAGCTGCTAGGACTCACACCATAAAGCCGGTAGTGGAGAAACCAGACTTGGTTTCCAAGTGAACTATAAAGCCATGGCTGCTGGAAAGGGATTGATTCCTGAATCAATACTAGCTCCATGGGATAAATTCCAAGTAATACTTCAGCTGATGATTAGTAATATTTACCTTAGCCCTCTGCACTCCTGTCTCATATTAACTTGGGTAAATCCTTTTGAAAAATTCTGAATTTATTTTTTCCTGACTCAGTTTTGCCCCTCCAGATGGGTTGAAAAACATTATGCTGTCATCCAGATTACGCTGGTCTGGATTCATATCATTCCCTTCATTTCTTCCTGCTTGTCCTTTAGTACGGTGGCACATTTGCATGAGAAGGGGAGCTTTGTGATCTTTGTTCCTTAAGGGCCCATCTACTGCTGCTGATTGCCCCCACCTGAAGTCATAATCCTGCTTTTGCTGTGACGGCAGCAGGGCAGAAATGACGGGGATGTCACCGCAAGAGTATTATGGCACTTTCAGGTACGGGAGCAGATGGGCTGTGCATGAACAAGGTTGCAACTTTCTCACTTGCAGGAAGGAAAAGGATGAGGGAAAATATAAGAAAGAGGTATAAAAGTTCTACCAAATTAAGTCTGTAAGTTGCTAAATGGATATTTTCTTCCAAAGCAATTACAATACATTCCTAGCTGTTGAGATCTAATGCTGATTAAAGCAGAATAATATTCCCAAGGCAGCTGTTTTATCAATTTCTCTCCGGAGAAGCAATCTCAGAAGGAAGTCAGAGCCTCAGTGTGCTGCATATGGAACGCAGCCTTCTTAAGGGATCGCACCTGTCGTTAAAAATTCCTGAAAAAAATAACAGGCTGTTGAAAAAGTTCTGTGTTTGTTTCTGTTTTTCCTCCCAGCTTGATTCTGTTTCTCCTCCTGGCGTGATTGCTCCAGGAGTCCACGAGTCACTCGGGGTACTTCTAAGACTCGGGGTGCTTCTAAGCTTCGCTTGTCCAGGTTGGTTCCCTGCCTGTCTCAAGCACAGAGATCCGGGACAAAAACCCAGTTTCCCATGCCAGCACCTTGTTGTCACACGTATCCTTCTTCTCTGCAGCATGCCTCCTCCTCCTGTCTCATCGCCGTCTGCGTGGAAATGAATTCTCTTGTGACACCAACCAGGAGTTAGAAGAGTGATTGAATTCCTCCCAGACTTCAAGCTCTTGCTGTCCTTTAGCTGTCATTGTGGCCACCCTCTGTTGAGGATACATATTCTTTTCATTCCTGTAGTCTTGATCTTCTGGAAATGCTCTTTTTTAATATATATTTATACACGTATTTCATTTGTTCTTGTGGCGCGGTGCTTATGAACTAGCCCCAGAGCAATACTTTTGACGCTATTTTAGGCTTTGATGGTATTATCTGTATAGAGAGACAGGAAAAAACCGTGACTTTGATTCTGAAGGATAGCAACTGCATTATCCTGACAGTACACAAAGGTCCCTGCTCCTGTCTCTGCTTAGAGCACTATTTTGGAGCCTCCCAGTTCCCCCATCAGTAAATCCTGCCCTCAACATGTTTTTTTCGCCCTGTTTTTAAGGTAATCAGATAACAAACGACGCTTGAATTGAAAACAGACTTGATGGTGATGGAGGAATTTTTCACTGACAGCTTAGGGAGGATAAAATCTGCGAGGCTTGATCCTCGTGCTTCGAGGCTGAGGACTAGTTGCCAGACTCTGAGACGTAAAAGTTCCCCCTTCGGGGGACTCTGTGCCATACTTTTGGCAAACTTCCGGGTTTGTAAAGAATCTAAAGAATCTTGCTTCTATTTGTAAAGAATCCAAGTTGTGACAGCAGTGAGTGCGAGATATGTGAAGGGTTATTACGGCAAGCCTTGGGATCCAACTAATATGACTCCATATGCTTTTAATAGAATTAGTGAAAAGTGATCTATTTCCTCCAGAAACCCTTCCCCGGTGGTAGATGAAGTGTATTTTGCATATTTGATTCATGCTGAGACAATGCAGAGATCTGACAGATCTTTGAGCCAGCTTTGGGGATCCTCTTACAAGAAGGGACTTGCTTCATTCTCTGACGTGATGTGGAAGAAGGATTTCTTTTTCAATTTCTGTTGGCAGATACAGCCTTGAATGAATCCTTACAGCTCCTGATACTTGGTTCCTTCCGCCCCTCAGATCTCGTTGGTGCTCGTTTCCCTCGGTGAAAGCCGTTCCAGTCAGTACTGGTTCTGCCCTGACTCCGTTCAGTGGTTGTGTGGAGGCATCTCTGCACCCACCTCAGCCTATCTGGTCTCATTTAAACCAGCTGTTTGGGGAAAAAAAAACCTCTTTTAAGTCCACCTTGCAACACACAGAGACCCTAAGGTCTTGGAGTGCCTCAACCTGAGAAGCCAACTGGGTACGTAAAGAGTTTGGGGAATAAATCAAATGATTTAACTCAGCGCGGGGCGACGAGGACGCTGAAAAATATCAACTTTCCGTAGAAAAAATACAATTTGTCCTTAAATCACACCTTGTTAGGGGAACGCTGCAACCTCTCAGTCTTTCAGCAGTACTGGGTTTGTGAGTGATCATTGCAGCACATAAATAAAATTGTCCACTAAAACGAACCTGATCTTTGGGGATTTATTCCTTGCCTCTCCTGTTGCGATACAGAACTCTGTTTTGACCTCAAGTCACTGCCGTGTGTTTTCTCTTTTATGAGTAAATCTGAACAGAAACAGGTGCCATGCAGCCGCCAATAATGTTTTATTTATTTATTTATTTTCAGAATATTTGCATTAAATTGGAGCAGGGATGAGTGACTTCGGGAGGGAGAGGGGGCCAAATCTCCTGCAGCAAAAATCACGAACAGCCTGAGCCTAGCCGTGATCTCTTTTCCCTTATAATATACTACTACAGGATTGTTTTTTTTAAGAAATGTGTTAATTTTTTTTTTATTTTTTTTCTCGAGTTGCCTGAGGAAAATAAAAAGCCTCTCTTGGCTATCTGATGGCTGTCAGGATTCAGGAAATTGATGCAAACAAGGGCACAAAGGAAGAAACCGAATAAATCCTACTTTATCTGGAATATTTTCCGAACTTGCAATATTTTTTTAAGAGCTAGGATTATTATCGAGCATGGTACAAAGCCAGTGGGACTTTTTGTAAGCAAAGATCCCCCTTACATTTGCTGTCACCCTTAAAAACTTGTACCCTACTACAGGTTCAAAGTCTTTTTGTGGCTAAAACTTCCAGCTTCTGGTTCTTGTCACCACGTATTGCCTGCTAAACCGAAAAGCACTCTATTAATTTTGAGTCCTCTGTAGCTGTCCTCGTTTACCCCTTAATCTTCTTGCTGATGAGCTAGATTGTTGCAGCTTTTCTTCCTATTCTCTAATTAGTTTTGAGGCTTTTGTTTGCATCCTCAGCACTTTTCTGGCACCCTTCCTAGCTGGTGGCACAGGAAGATGCAGAGTTTTTATCCCCAGAACCATTCCCAAAGGTAATTTCATTTATTCTAGCCCAAATTTTTTTAATTTTGACACTCTCCATCATCATTGTCTTTCATCACAAGGGTTGTAAAAGTGTGTATATGTATTTATGTGCGTATTTAACCAAAAAATACTTCTCTTTGGTACAGGGCATATAAAGGTGAGGAGAACCGACCCTACAGGCTATGGGACAGAAACCTGAGAGCCATGGTGACGTGAGCCCAAACACCGCAACACACAGAAATTGCAGGGTAGTTTTATTTAGATATAAACACAATATTTCTATACAGACTTAAATAGACAACTGGATAACGTAATCAGTGCTCTAGAGCCCTCAATCATATTCGTTGTACTGTGCCCAACACTCCAGCTTTCTCCAGATGCCACAAATGTTTGTATTGACGATTCATCACAGCGAAATCACAGCTGGAGGTTTGGGAAGGGGAGAGCCAGATGGGGTTTTTGACCTCCGGGGAGGCAATTTGAGATGGCAAAGAAGTACGTTAACAGAATAAATTCTGCTAAAATTATGGTTAAGTGACTAGCTACGAGTGGTGACCTTTAAATCACCATATTTAAGCTTTGAAGTCAACAAATGATTGGGATAAGTGAGGTGGCGCTGAAGGGAATGAATTATTGTTGTAGGCTGTCTGCAAGCTCAGGAAGACAAAACGTTGTTGATGAGTTCATGTTTAAAATGCTTTTACTCCATCAAGTGAACACATTTTTAGGAAGACTTTCAGATCTGGAACGCGGTCCTAGGAAATGCAGCGCATGTGCAGGTAAGGAGAGGTGGATTGAAGGGAAAGCAAACTTGCTTTGTGTAACATGTGCAGAAACAGCAAAGGAAAGAGACTCGGGGATAAAAGCGTGCGATAATTAGGAGGTAAAGATCCAAGTGTGTGGCAGATGTAAGAGGAGCTAATCAGGTCTTACGGCGAATAAGCAAGAGGATTAGTTAAAATCAGGGGAGAGAATGGTTTCATTACACAAAGCCTTTGTAAGACCTCATTTGAAATATCACGTCCAGCGCTGGGCAATGGGTTTAAAGAAGGATATTCACAACATCACCAGAGTGTAAAGGCAGCGTAACAAGGCTTATCAAGTCATTAGGAGGGTGAGGATGAGGTTCCAGGAGTTGCCTTGGCAAGAGAGAGGAGAGAGGACTCGGGTGCGTTTTGCCAGCCTTCAGAGCAGCTTGAAGCCCGAGGAAGGATTTTCCATGTGCAGGGCTGTGGCAGTGACATAGAGCAGAAACTCCCTCTGAAATCTGGTTTGCAAAATAATGCATTGGTTTCTCCATAGAAAATCATTAAAAAAAAAGTTGTCCATATACAAAAAAATGTATATGGACCATGGTGAGCTGGCCACAGCAAGACACGGGAGATATTCACCTCTACTTGCCTGTTGGCCTGGGCATCAAGTCTGGCCACTGGTAAGAAGAAACCACAAATAATTAAATGCTCTTACTCCTTTATTTTTGAAAAGAGAGATATTTCTTTCTCTTTACGCCAGGGCAGAAGACACAGAGATTAGACGGTGCGGGTATGTCACTGCTCATTCCAGTCTTAATGCAAACATATCGGCATTTTGATTACGTTTGTTCATTGTTCTCCGAGCCCTTTGTGCAACCTGATGGAACTGAGCTTGTTTATGAGGATGGGAAAGGAGGGGGGCAGAATCATTATCATCTTTATGAGGTATTACGGTCCCACTGATCAGCACCCTGTTCGTTTCTGAGCAGTAATCAAGGTGCACCTTTCATCTTTCTTGCTTTCTGCTTTTACTGCGGCGTCTAGTCCGCCAGATGTGGGCATGAAAAGCAGGGACCGGGCAATTAATAATTTGCATTAGCTTGCATGCTCACAGCATTTCAGGAGCGTGCATGTGCATGCATAGGGAAACCAGTGCTCCAGTGGTCTGTGGGGCACCCACGCATGCAATCTCTCATCCTTCTTAAAAAAGAATTAAGCTGAGCTTCAGTTTCAAATCCCACGTGGGATAAAAGCAAAGGAAAGCCTGGCTCATTTGGAAATTCAGGAAGTGCCAGTGAACAGTTTCCAGTGCGTTTTTAAGTTACCATTTGTTGCAGTAGAAGCCCCAAAATATGCACATGCAAATAGATTAATGAAAGCATTGTGGAATGGTTTGGAGAACGGTGCCTGCTGTCAAGCCGGGGCAGGGCTGGTTCAGACTACACCAGGGCTCCAGTCCAGGGGTGTGAAGGTACTTCCCAAGCCCAGGGATTCGTGTTTTCCAGTACAAAAGAGCAAAAAGTTTTCATCTTTTGTAAGAATCCTTGCTTCTCTACTGGCAGGTAAAATAAAAATGCATACTAATGCATACAAAAATCAATAAAAGGGAACAAAATGAAAATAAGATCCTAGAAAAAAAAAAAATCCCCTTTTCTGAAATAATGGGATTTTAAAGCTTTGTTTGTTTTATGTCTGTGAATACATCACAGAGGAAGATCAGCCTGGGCTGATATTCATGCTGAAATGAAAAGGGGTTTGTTGCATCTCCAGCCCATGAATTAGAGCTCTTCACCCACGTGCTTTCAGGCAGGTGATGGGGCAATAAGCAGCACGCAGGCTGGGCAGGCAAATTCTTTTGAAGGGCTCTTCCTCTGCTGCAGCAGCACTGGGAGCAGGGGCTCTTGCTTTTTCCCTTGACTTTCTTGAGACTGTGCAGCATACCGACTGCTCCTTTGTGGCAGGATTAGAGCAAAATACTTTAATGACCTGGTTCATTTTGTCCCTTGAAACGTGAATTTCTTTGCTGTGTGCAGGCTGCATCGCAAGGCGTCTTTGGTTTGGCAGTGGGTGGGTGTTCCTGTGCTGCCCTGTGAGCTGCTGGTGTTGATGTGAGTAGCGGAGTGGTTCTCCACCAGAACTTCAGGGTCCAACACTGCAAACTGTTCTGTCTCACTGTCTCAGGTGCTGTGTAAAGCCAAAAAAAACACCCTTATTTTTCCTGTGAAGCTGCTCACGGAGTCCCTGCTACTCTAAGGTCTGAGCAACTCACTGAAGGTGTGTTATCAGGGTAATCGCTGTGTGAAGCAGAAAGAGCTGGCTCTCCCTGTGGCCAAGGCCCTTGCTGGTGTGACCATTTGGCTTTCCTCTCCTCATCCGTGTCCGTGCTCATCTGTCTTCTCCTAAAGGTCTGACGTCTCAGCCCCTGCAAGGGGCTGTGGTAGCGGAGCGCTCCAGTCGGTGGGAGGAACACAGGAATTTGTATGTCCTGCTGGTAAAGAGGAGGGTAAATTTATGTCTTGCCACATCACTTTGACAAGACTGGTAGGGCAAAGAGAGCAAAAACCCTGCCCAGGGGATGTGACTGCTTGGTTTGCAGTGTCAGAGACTAGAATAAGGCACAGAGAAATCAACTAGCTTGGTGTTTGGGGGTGTTACTCCCAGAGAAGTTAACATGTCCAAGTTACTGCACTGTCTTCTATGGGATTCAATATATTAAAGTGTTACTCAATCTATTTTCTATTTAGTTTGCAATAACCTCTGGTATTAACCTTTCCTCCTTTAGTGTGTGCTGGAGGAACAGAACAGCCAGCAAAGGGAGACCGGCATGAAATTACGTGGTGCTTGCCGAGGATGTAAAGCTATTTGCAAATGTCTGGGAACAAACTTTGAGTGGGTGGGGTTAGCTAATAAATGGGAAAATCATCTCTCAAACAGCTGAATTTAACTTGTAGCTAAAAGCAGCTGTGCTTGTGAGGCATTCAGCTTTGGAATCCCTCGGTGCCATCAGGGGACTGAGGCATTGCTTAGCGGTTACTCCATTAAAAGTAAGATGTGCTAGGGTATGGAGGGCACAGACAGGGGTAAATATGAAAGTGTGGAGCCTCTAGTGTCGTGGGGGAAAAAAAAAGGCACTGCTTTAAAGCTGCTGGAGCTGGGGCCGGGAAGAAGGCTCTGAGATGGCGGCAGCTCCTTGCTGCCCACCGGGTGGGGGGGGTGGGGGGGATGGGGACCAGCCGCTTTTGCCGTGGTTTTCATCAAAATGGCTGTGGTGACCCCAAGGTTTCTGTGACTTGGAGGAACCCAAATACAGCCCCAATTCTGCTTTATTTGCTGGTTTCCTTAGGCAGATGAAGAAAACACTGACTATTCTCACCAGCTCTCTGGCTGAGAGCACGTTGTTACGTCAAAAATTCTCTTACAGCAGTACAGAAATACTGGTGAGCCGGTGACAGCCTCGAACAAGGCAACCAAAGCTCTCTTCCCAGCTCTCCTGGTGGTTTCCAGTCCTTCGAGCGTAATCCCGAACCCTTCAGCTCTGATCGTGGTAACAGTTTGCATACCCTACCAGACACTTATTTTAACTACGTTTGTCAAAGGTACTTTTGCTACTGTCAACCCTCCTTTACCTTCTTTTCTTCTTAATTTTAAAGAGTAAATTACACAACAATACTTTCCACCTGGCGTGCTGAAAGTTGGAATTGCAGAGAAGTGAAACCGAACTTTTTTTTTCACTCATCAAGGCTGGATAATTATAGCTCTAAAATAGATGTTTTCCGGCATTGTTTAAAAAGAAACCGTCACGCAAACTTTTGCAAGGGGAAATTTTCATTATCCTGGAACAATGTAGTCGGAGGAAAGAGGAGAAAAAAAGCGGTAATTAGTACAGAAACCTCACCAGGAAGCGTTGTGCAGCCATTTACTCTCTCCTACACACCATACGCTATTGCAGGGCTCCCCATATCTGTCTTACAAACAGCACAATGGAGCGTCCTAAAATGCAACAGCACGCTCCAAGGACCAAACAGTAAATTTGGAGGTTCTCCAAAACTGAACCCACGCCTGTTTTCTTCCTGGCAGCTGCTAAAAGTCCTCGCGGCTCCGATACCTATAATTTTTCAAAGCAAATCCCTTCTTTTCTCCTTATTTCTAAAATATCTCATTACCGGGATCCGTACAGCACGAAGGTGCCGTTGCCAATATTTTTAACGAGGGGCTTCAAACAAAACTGTTCGCCAGCCACCCACACCAAACCTCCCCGTGCCGACAGAAGGGAGTTGGTTGCTTTTTCCCCCGTTTTAGACCAAAGTTTTTTCTCATTTCCAGGATCCAAGTGGGCAGGGTAACACCACCGGGCAAACAAGCATATGTTTTGCAGACTGGTTGGAAACGTTCCTACTTTGTTCCAGAGAAAATCACCGCGCGTCGAGGATACGAAGGGAAGTTGAACATACCTCGAAGGGAGCTGGTAAATTCCCCTTCGGGGGAATGTTTGGGCCCTTCGGCCCAAGGCAAAAGAAAACAGATCTGTGACCCTCCGGGCAGAGCCATCTCTGGCTCTGAGGAATTAGCGATACAGCCAGACATGGATTAGCACAGCCAGAGGCGGGGAAATCGGCCCAAGCTTCGTTCCGAGTTGGTGATAGGATTTTAAAAAGCGGGTTTTAGTTAAAAAAGGAGCTCCCGGCTCCGGTAAAGACGCTGAATCGTGCAGAAAGACAGACCGATTCCTAACCATCGTATAAAAAGGAATTAAAACCCACTGAAACCACAAGAAACTCTAGGTGTTGAGTAAGGCTTGGGTTTTTTTTAACCCTTTTTTGATGGGCAGAAGGATTAGGGAGGAGGAAAAAGCTTGCGGTTCTCCCACAGATCAAGGATCTTCCCTCAAAAACCCAGGCGGGGCGTGACAATTATTTCAGCCTGAGGTTTCCACCGATCTTTAGGGTTCGTTTGATGCAGCTGCCTCTGGTTCAGGAGGCTGAAACGCTTCTGGAAGATGAGTTGCGTGCCAAGGGGCAAATTTATTCCCCCGTGCCTGCATCCCGTGTCGCCCGGCTGAACCCAGAGCTGCTCTCACCTGTCTTCCTCTTCTTCCCCCTTCTCTCAGCGCGTTGTTTCTGGCTGAATGGCCGAGTTCACGATGTGAGCGGAGGGTTGGCAACCCTGGAAGAGCCCAAATGATTTCTTGGCCCCGACTTTTAGCACCAGAAGCCTTAGCAAAGGGGAAAAGAAGCCCTGAGAGACGAAGACTTTTTTACTCCTCTTTCTTCCCAGCTTTGTAAGGAGAGATTGGGGCTGATGGTACAAAACCACAGCTTCCCAATTGCCTTTTTATTTTATCGCAACGCAGAATTTCAGCATTATTACCAACTTTGGTCGTTTCAACCTCGTCGGGCAAACACCAGGGGCAGAGCCCACGGCGAGAGCGCGGCAGCAATTCAAATACGAACCTTGTATGAAATATTGGAAGGCTATTGAATACAAAATCTGAACCAAATAAGACAGGAACCTCATTTGCGTGCCCCGAGATCGCTCTGCTATGCAAACCGGAGTGTGGGTTTGATGGGATCCCACCTTCCTGCCCCCTCTAAATCTCTTTTGTACCCCCCACAGGTGCTGCCGTGCCCCCAGCCTGGTCCCTGCATGTGTTCCAGACTGACTCCGGAAGACGCGTTCAGTTACCCCACCGAAGGCAACAGGAGGAAAAAAACATCCCAGACTTCTCTGTGGACTCGTCGGACGAGGCTGCGGTTGGCGCTGGATGGCAGGTAAGCCTCTCAGCCTCAAAATAATTCTAACTGCAGTGACAAAGCAGTACCAAACGTCTCTCCCCAGAGCTTTTTCAGAGGGTTTGAGCAGTGTTATATCAATGTCAGACAGGTGAATATTGTTACCTGTTGCCATCGTGTTTTATTTTCTGTTGACCAAGGGATTAAACTCGGTCCCGTGCCTGCAGGAGCAGGGCTGAAGCTGCTCTGGACCTGTGCTGCTCCTTCCTCTTTATGAATTGTAAAGGTTGGACCTTCCAGAGCTGCTTTTTCTTCTCCTTCCCCTTCTCCCTTAACTCTCCCCCCCTCCTTAACTCAGACCCTGAACTCAGACCCCTGAGATCCTAAAAATCTAATCCCCAAACCAAACCCTCTAACCCAGACCCCAAATCCAGATCCTAAACCAAGACCCCTAACCAACCCAATGCCCTAACCCAGACCCCTATCCCAGACCCCAAACCAAACCCTCTAACCCAGACCCCTAACCAATCCGGACCCCAAACCCCCTTAATCAACCCAGACCCCAAACCAGACCTTAAACCCAGACCACTAACTCAGAGGCCCTAAACCCAGACCCCAAACCAGACCCCTAACCAACCCGGACCCCTAACCCAGACCCCAATCCAAAACTCCTCACCCCGACCCCTAACCAACCCAGACCCCTAACAAACCCCCTAACCCAGACCCCAAACCCCTAACCTAAACCCACACCCCTAACCAACCCAGCCCCCCAACCCACCCCCTTCCCAAGCCCTAACCCCCCTTTCCCAACCCCCCACCCCCCCCCCAACCCCCTTCCCCTCCCCATCCCCGGGCTGAGCACCGCCCCGCGCCTTTCCCCGGGCTGCCCCCAGAGGGCGCCCCCGCTCCCCTCCGGGGCGCTGCGGCGGCCGCTGCCGAGCGCGGCGGGGCCGGGCCCGTCCCCAGCCCCAGCCCCGTCCCCAGCCCAGCCCCAGCCCCAGCCCAGCCCCACACCGGCCCCTTCCGGGCCCCCGCGGGCAGCGCCCGGAGCCAGCGAGGAGCCTCCGCCTCCTTCCCGCTCCCTGCGGCGCTGCCCCGCGCCCGGAGACCCCGGGAGCATCCTCGTGGATCACCCCCCAGGATCATCATCCTCCAGGATCACCCCCAGGATCACCCCAAGGAGCATCCTCCAGCACCATCCCCTCGGAGCATCCTCCAGCAGCACCCCCCCCCCGAGGATCAGCCCCCCGCCGCCCCCTTCCCATCCCCTGATCCCTCTTCCCCCCCTCCGGCGGACACGGAGCCGCCGCCGCCCCGCCGATGCTCTCCGGCCGCCTCTCCAAGCAGGACCCGGCTCCTTGCGGCTCGCCGGCGGTGGGAGGACCGTTCTCCAGCTTTCCCCGTAGCCTCGAGGTAGTGCCCGCGAGGCTCCCGGACTGGATGCAACTTTTCAGCTTGCCCCTCGCTTTCCCCTTCCCCCTCCGCTGAGCCCCACAAAGAGGGTCGGGGGCGCGGGCGAGCTCGCCGCGGCTGCTCGGGACCCCGACCTCCTCCGGCGGCCGCTGCTGCTGAAATATGGAGAGGAGCCTCGGCTGCGCCTGGGTACCCAAGCTGGCTTTGCTCCTCTTCGGCTGCGCCTTGGCGAGCCTGCATCCGCGCGTCTCCGGTAAGTCAGCTCTGCCTCATCCTCTCCCCTTTTTCCCTTCGCTTCATCCCCCTCCGAGCTTCCCGCCCGTGCTCCGGAGAGGAACCGGAGAGAAAGGACAACGCCGGAGGAAAGGAAACGGAGGAGAAACGTGGCGGGAGGCAGCATCACCTTACGCGTGCCGTGCCCGCCTGGCTTCGCCGGCTCCTCCGCGCCCCGAGCCGTTCGCCTGCGGCTTTTTGGGATGCGGAAAGCGGGAGGGAGAGGAGCGAGGGGGCGACGTCTCCGAGTCCCTGCGGTTGTTGGGGGCTGCGCCTCTCCCGCCGCTGCGCTCGTTTTCGGGTGAAAAATGGCAAATTCAGCCCCGCGCGGGGTAGGACGGGGGGGAAACGTCGCGGGGATGCTGCGGGGCCGCTCATGGGGGCGGCAGGGAAGGGCTCGGCGCCGCGCGGATCCCTCCTCGGGAAAAGAGGAGAAGGGAAGGGGGAGAGTGAGCCCAGAAGCGCTCGGGACCGCGGCGTTGGTTCGCGGCGTGGCAGCGCCCGCAAATCCTCACCGAAACCCTACGAGGAAGGTTTCGGTGTGTGTGTGTGGGGGGGGGGGGGCTGAACCTTGATGAGACGGAGCGCGGCGAGCACACGAAGCCGCCCGAGCTCCCCCAGGAACAATGGGGACCAGCTCCCGGCGCGCAGAAGCTCCGCGGTGGCGCTGAGCGGGTTGGCAATCGGCAGCCTCGGCCGGCCGGATGGATTTTTTGGGGACTCGGGGAGGTTTCGTGTCCCCAGAGCCGTGCCCTGCCCGGGAGGTGGATTTGGGGGATCGGGGTAGGATGACGTGAGCAGTGGCACTGCTCTTCCTTCTGCTCCTCCGCTGTCGGAGGAGGGGATGGAGCGACGCCGCGACCCCCCCCAGGCTCGCACGCCGGCCGACGGATGGCATCGTGTGCCCGTTTTGCAGCCCGGCGTCTCCGCGCTGCGCCAAAATCCCTCGCTCGGTGCCGAGCCCGCTGCCAACGAGCAAAGTTTCCTCCTCCCCGAACCCGCAGGGAGCACGTCCTGCCCCCTCACCGCTAACAAAGGGCTCCCGGGAGGCCGCCCAACGGGGCTGCCGCCTCTCCCGCTCCGTGCCCCCACCCCAGAGCTCCCCAGGGCTCCCAATTTCCCTCCCTGGGACACTGAGGTCGGTAAATATCACGTCGGCGAGCGAAACCCTCCCGGGTACAACTCGAAACCCCGGCGTCGCACACCCCACCTCGAGCTACGTGGTGGCGCGCTGAATTAGGGCTTAACTGGGCTGGCCCCTTCCAACACCAGCCTGGCAGCCGAAGCAACTCTTGGAGTCGTTCCTCAGTCTTTCCGCACGTGGCTTTTTCCCCAGCCGTCCTTTAGAGGGCCCGTCCTGATTTGAAACCGTTATTTCTATGAGCTAAAACAGCGCCGCAAACTCAGGGTTCCCGGCTGGACAGCTTGGAGCTGCGGGCTCGTGACTCCTCCGTTCGATCCCGTTCCTTAGAAGCCCCTTATCCAGAGTGAAAATCCCTCTTCCTCGCTCATCTCTCCGTTGTTACGCTGTAGGTGCTGCTGGACTTGGTGTTGGTGAGGCCGCTCATCGCGATTTCCTACGCGTTATTTATAAATTTGTAGGAAATTGTATGATTATGCTGCTTTGGAAGGAAGCTTCATCCACAATTTCCTGCTCAGAAGGCTGAAAAAGGTTTAGGGGAATAATCGAAGGCGAGTTTGTCCCATATAGGAAAGCTGTTAAGGGTCTTACATGTGGGCTTTGCTTCTCAAAAGGAGTTTTTATGTTTTTAATCCAAAATTTTCATGATTTTATTAATTAGAAAAAGAGAAAAAAAGGTCGCTCCACTCCATCAGGCCAGATCCTCGACCTGAGGAAATCCTTGGTGACTTCCGTGGGGACGTGTTCGTGTCACCAAAACCTCTGGAGGGGGATATTCCCTTACCAGCAACTCCGTTGAGCTCTTCTGTCTGGGTAGGGAATCTGTCGGGAGTCGCGTTATGAAAATATCAGTTGGCTCTTGATTTGCGCCTAATTGAATTACATTGTTAACGGAACTCGATTACCGTCCACGGAAGGCATTGCCGCAAGGATGGCAGCCGCTCGAGGTTGTGGCGATGCCACGACTCTCCCAGGCTTCATCTGAGCCAATTTTGGGCACAAATTGAGGTTGCCTGCCCAAACGAGCCACCCGAATCCCTCGGCACGGCCACCACCTTGCAAATTTTGTGAATCAAGGATTTTAATCCCAAGCACGCCATAAAATAATACTCCGGCTTTTTTTTTTTGATCTGTTTTGTTTTTCTCGGGCTCCTTACCTAAGTTGAATCCTCCTTCATTGCCAGTTCTTGAAGGACCGCGGAGTGAGGCTGGTACAGATTGCATGTTCCCGACACCGAGAGGTGTAGGTGTTGGTTCACGCTCACCAGAGAGGGACAGCGGCAGCAGAGGTGCAAAAGGAAGATGCTGCGGGGACAGTAGGGAATAAACCAAGAGCATCCATCACCACGAGACTCAGAAAGCTAGACCATCAGGAATGGGTTACAACACAACCTCTGTTGTACCTTTAATTTTTGGAAATGATACTCTCGACAGCTTTCTATCCTATTTTTACTCCTGGTTCCAAAGTGACATCCTCCCAGCCTCCCGAGTGTCCAGCTGCCATGTCTCTGAGGAGGAACCCGAGGGATGAGCGAAGGCTTCGAGATTCCTGTCACAAAAGGGGAGTGCTCTGGCGTAAGATGATTTATCTTTTCCTTATGTTTAATGTAAACCAAGCGGAGGTCTACTCAATTTCCAAATCTGAATATTTCTTTTCTATGCAATAACTCAGATTCTTGAGATTTGGGGATTTTCAAGTGTTTGAACCCTCGTGGCTCAACCAGTTGGGCGCTTTCCTGGTTAGCACCTGGTCGAAAAGAAGCTCTCAGAGCTGTTTGTAGGAGTCACCTGCTCCAATTCCTGCTAACTGCAAAAGAATAGAAAAGATTTGAGGCCAATTTGGGACTAAAAATTAATTAAAGCCCCCCGCATGTGGCAAACGAGCTCAGGGTTGTGCTGTGGGCTCAGACACTTGACTGATGCTCCTGTAAACGCCTGACGTCTCAATAACCGAGCCAATAACACCCAGACACAGGTCAGAGCATGGCTTCAAGGAACGACCGGTCCCGGAGGACAGCGTGATAAATAAGGACATAGAAACATTCCTGGGCATGTCCCGGTACCTAAAAATGGGATTGAAAGGCAAAAACTCATCGTTTTCCCCGTATATTTTGGTTGAGTCCCGAACAAAATCAGGATGGAGGTGCTCAGGACTGTGGCTTGGTTAAAAATGCCTTGTTGGTAACTTGGTGCTTGATTCTGAAACGTTTTCCTGCAGGTAAATAGATGCACGTTCACCGTGGACATGCGCGGAGTTGCACGCTTGTAGGTACCTGCAGCTAGATGAAGGGAAGGATGGAGGCACCCAAGGCTGACTTTTGTGCGTGAGTTTACAATCCGGTCAGCGCCAGAAAGGTCAGAGGAAAAGCAGAGGATGGAAGAACACTCAAAATATTTCCAGGAACCCAAAGTGTTTTTCATCCAAGATGTGGCCGTGAGGTAGGCAAGTGATGGAGGGCTTGAATTTGGCCGTTTTCACCCTTCAAGTGTCCTTTTTGGTGTCAGAAGCACTCACGCGTTTCAAACTCTTGTATTTCTGGTCCAACCCTCGGGGACCTCCCTCGGACCTTCACCTCTCCTTAAGCCGCATTAAACCGAGGCTGTACCCGATGCAATATTCATGCCCTCCGCTCCTCAGCTCCCATTTAAATACTGAAAGTTTTATAAAACCCGTAAAAAATTGCAAATCAAACCAGAATATTTACAAATCGTTGCAAATCTCCTTCTGGATTCCTCGGGTTAAGCGCCAAAGGGATATTTTAGAACCTCTGAAATGATTTTTAAAAGCCACAAGAATTTTGTGGCTTAACTTGTGCAGGAATTTGGGGCAGAAATGCGCAATGGAGTAAGGCGTAAACCAGGGAGGTGATGAATGGCTGCATTGGGTGCGTCGGTGTAAGGGAACAGAGCCGCTGTGCGGGGCAGGTTTCCTTTCCTCCCTGGCCATGTCATATTGTGCTGGGATTCTCAAGCCAAACCTGAATATTGCTTTCTTTTTTGAAACAAATTCCAGCTGCCGCGAAGCACAAAATCTTCTCCTTTTCGGCTCTTAGTCTCCGAGCTTTATTTCTGCCTGACAATCAAGATAAAGTTGATTTTCTCCTGAGAACAAAGTGTTACGAAGAGAATACATTTCTCTGTTCGGGGGACGATGAATGCAATTTTATTTTTAAAGGCCGAATTCGGAAGGCGATAAACACTGAGCAAGGGAAAGAAAAGGAGAAAGACGCATTCAAAATCAGCTCACATACCTTGTGCTTTCTGCTGTTATTACCTCGGAGCAGCTTATAAAGAGCACCCGGGATGAGGACAGATGTTGGAAGCGTGATTGACATCCCCCAGCTCCTTTTCTCCCCAGGTTTTCCCTGGAGAGCAGGATGGGACACAGCCAATTCTTTTGCAAAGCCACCTGCTTATGGGAACGGGCAACGGAACAGGTGGAAAACCGGCACCAGCGGCCTTGGAGAGCACCGTTGGACCTCGGATGCGGGGGATTTTGGGTTGAAGATTCAAGTAGCCAAGGTATTAAGGAGTTTTTTTTACCTCCTGGCGGCACTGTTGGTATAAGAAGAGCCTTAAATGTGGGCGAAAAGAGGACAAAGCGCGGGTTGTACCGCGAACGGCTCCGGGTTTGTAGCTCAATGAGGAGCAGTCGTGTTAACGAAGGATGCAGGGTCTGCTTTTGGGGTGGTGCTTTGCGGAGCCAGGAGTTGGGCTGGATCATCCTTGCGGATCCCTTCTGACTCAGGATGCTCTGGGATTCTGTATTGCTTAGGTCCCAGGATGGGATGTCCATATGGGAATCTCATCCCTAATCCCAAAACCTTGCAGGTTCAGTGCCTCAGCTTCCCACCTCCGCAGCTGCCACTGAGCCAGGTGGAATTTGGTGCTGCTTCCTCAGCCAGATTTCTTCATCCCTAGAGGAGGCGAGCTCCTCTGCCATTTGCTGTAGAATAAATTCAGAAAAATACCCAGGGATGGGGAGCATCAGCCCCATTTGAGCCTCTTTAGTAGAAAATTCCCAGCTCTTCAGAAAATATCCCTACCGGGCTCACGTGCGTGGAGCTGCTGATGTTTAATACCTGGACTTTTTAACTTCTGCAGAGCTGGCAGCATCGATCCGAGTGGCACTCCGGAGGCTCGGGAGGGGTGAGGAGAGCAGCATCGATTTGGAAATGGTAGTAATGGAACTGGGGCGTTGTTCTCTAGGACCGGAGAAAAAATGAGTGACCTTTCGTGCACGCTCCAGCTGCTCAAATCAAACCCTAATAAATGAGGCAGCGTTTTCAGACGGCCTAATCGATAGGGCGGCGCGGTCAGGGAACCTCGCATCACAGGAGCTAACGGGGTTGGACCTCGTCGAGTGGCTTGCACGGCGCCCTGCACTCCTTGGACACCTCACCAAAGCTTCCAGAAAAGGGAGGAACGGGTAGGTTTGGGGAGCTGGAGATCCCGGGGGCTGTGTGAGGCCCCAGGGAGCCCTTGGACAAGCTGTGCACGGCTGATGTTTATGCTTGGTTTGCGAGCCCTAAGTTTTATTGTACCGGCTTTGAAACACTCTGTGCAATCATCATCATCATCATCATCATCATATTTTGTGTCTCGGCGGCAGCTCTTTCACACAATGAACCAAAAGTACTTTAGGGGAATTTTCAAAGTGTATGCGACAGTAAAATCAAACCCAGCTGTCCTATTGCTCCTTCAGAAATTCAGAACAGCCCCTAGCCTGTATTTTGCAGATAAAGACATTGAGCAAAGGGTCCAGATATTGCCCTGAATTAGTGGCTAACATCCACTCCACTTTGCTGGTTTAAGAACAATACCGAGCAGTCTCTAAAAGGATTTTTTGTGTTAAACTTTAATTTCTCCTTTTCTTTCATTTTTTTATTTACAATCCATTTCTCCTGCATTTCTGCCTCATTGTTGAGCAATGTCACACCCCTTTCCCTGGCGCCATTCTGCGCGCTGATCTTCACTGTAATTATATTTTGCACTTCAATAATAGTCTTCACTCAGATTTCAAAGTCTTTCACAAAGCCCAGGGAAATTTTCTCTCTGCAGCCTCGGGAAGCCACACGTGACGTGCCCCGAAGGTGGAGGTGAGTTACGAGCTCGGCACTCCCCCGATATGGGAGCGAGCCCTTTCCAGGCAGAACTGGACATTTCCCAGTGGTTATTTCTCCATTTCCCTTTTACACCATTGGGGAAATGGGATCCTGAAGCCCACTTCTGGCTGCTGGTAGCTCGTACTTGTCCTTCCTTCTTACATGGTCAGCTGTTGACTGTGAAGGTAGCATGGTCAACTGCTGATGGAGAACTCAAGAACCAGCCACTTGGGTTCATCCTAAGAAATCCACAAGTGTGTTTTTCTCCCTTTTTCACCGTAACACCCATCTGTAGGTATTCCTTGCTGGTCTGCACCATGGAGTTTTACGGCAGCGAGGTCCCAGACCTCTTTCCTTGCAACCAGGTTGTCTGTGGCCCCGGGCTCTTCTCCCCTGACTCACCTCAAAATGGCCAGGAGGGATTTGTTCACCCCCTTTTACAACTTCCAGTCACTTCCGTTGGACAAATGCCTCTTTAGTCTTGCGTTTTACATCTTGAAGTCTCCACAGGAGCACTTCACCAAAGATGAACCATCCGTTCACAGGTAAATAACCAGGTAACTCAGAGCCTCTTCAGAGGAACTTCGTACTGGCCTTAAAATAGTAATAGGGACGGGGAAATAATTCAAGGTGTCAGACTTAAGGTGTGATAAAACATTTATTCCCTCTCACATGACAAGAAAAAATGTGTTTATGTTTATGTGGCAGTGTAAGATTTATGGGGTCATTAACTATTCATTTCCCTGGCTGTAACTGCATGGGGCTCGCAGGTGATGTGATAGATAAGGGCGTTGCTTTCACTTAGCAGCCTTAAAAGTTGGCTTTTCATTTTTGTAAATGGCCTTTTGGGTGCATTGGGCTTTATGAAAGGCTCGTTTACTACCTCAAGGAGAGAATAAACCTGCCTGGCACGGATCCTGGCTCCCTGAGGAGCTGCAGCGAGGGCGCTGGGGCCCCGACCCCATCCCATTGCGAGCTCTTTTCCCTTCTCCAGGCATCCGTTGTCCCCATCATTTTTCCTTATTCCTTCAAATCTCCCAGCATCCCATGACCTCCATCCTTCTTCACGTGCCTTTCTACCCCACGGCGTACCCCGATTGTGGTCAGAGGGTGGCCCATGAGGTTTTCACTCCGAAGATGGGCTGGAGGCACTTGCACGGCTGGGGACGTCTTAAAGGTAGCCCGGACCTAACTAATTCTCTGCGAATTCAATAATGCATTTCACACCCCAGAAGTGCCTTTTTGTCAGCGCTTAGCCTCGGCACCTGCTCTCCTAAAAGAAGGCCTCTTTAATGTGTGTTTTATGGCAGTGAGCGAGAAGGCATTATTATTTAGAAACCCCTCTGTCGGTACACATTAAATTGGGACTTAGTCATGGGCAATTAGCAAGCATTGACCCACGTGATGATTTATCCCGTATTTCACGAGCTAAAACCAGTCATTTTCCTCAGCTTTTATCATTTAAAAGCAAAGGGTTGCGGAAAGCTGTTAGTTAAAAGGAAGAATTTCCAAGGTGCGATGAATTGCAACGAAAACAATCCAATGAAACCAAATGAAAACAAATCCGGGGAGGTGACTTTGTTCTAGTCCCAATACTTCAGAGGAAACAGGAGGGGAGAAAATCCAGGTGAGCTCTCACTTCGGGGAGTAAAGTTGTTGCTCTTGCCATCACTCGATAAGATGGTCAATAGGCAGAACACTTGGAATGTGTTAGAAAAATATTACGGTTTTGTCATCCTACCTGTGAAAACGGATGCCGGGACAGCATTTGCACTCGATGCCTTGTGCTGTCTGTCCATGAAGGCTCAGAAAATCAAACCGGGAAAAAAATTGAGATGGATTTTATCTGTTTATTTACTTACTATTTTATGGGCATTTGGCACAAGAATAGGGATGAAACCAGTCTGGAAGAGTGGCAATCTCTCTTCCCATGGCCACTGGTGAGAATGTGAGGCTCTCAGTGTTGGCATTTGGTCCTGCTCCTTCTGGACAACCTAAACTCCTTGAAAAGTCTAGCCTTGATGACTTACTTCCCTGTACCGTGTGAATTATAATCATTCACTCAACAGCAAGGACTCTGGAATTAATCAGAGCCGGTGCCTGTAAAGCCCACAAAGCTGGAAAACTGTTGGAGAATACCAGATCTATCTCTTATTACAAAATGAACTGAATTTTCTGAACTTTACATCTTGATGAGGTGAAAAAATACTGTTGCTTTTCAGTTATTTCACTGTCAACAGCAAATGCGTGTCTTTGGGGGGTTACATCTGAGATGTGGAACTCAATATTGGGAGATGAGCAGCCTGGGACGAGCCCCGCGTTTGCATCCCTAATGCTGAACCCGTTAAACCCTTTATAACACCTTTTTTTTTTTTTTTTTTTTTTAATTATTATTATTCTTAGGTGTGGTGGTTCTTTATTTCAGCCTGCCTCTTGACCTTTGTAAAGGTTACCTAATCCGTTCCTGATTAAATATGTGATTGCAGGTCCTGATGACGTGTGTGCGCGTGCGGGCTTGCTTGGGAATAATCTAGCATCGGTGGCAAGGTGCCCAGAAGTCTGTACAAATGGGGTTTTACGTGGAAAACCTGCCTGACAGAAGAGGATTTCAGCTGCAGCTGAAGAGTAAATTAAGAAGTGCTGGTACATCCTCAGCTGCCTGAGCACTCGGACGTAACGGGAGCTCTCAGAAGTGCCCCATTTTTGCTGCCTTTGCAAGCAAAGCCACAAAAAAGCAAGTAGGGAGAAATTTAAGCCCTGAATCTGAATGTGTTTCATGGCTGTGGGGTCCTGGTGATGCACCTCTCCTTTCCCCTCGGCTCTGCTGTGGCCTTGGTGCGGTGAAGCCACCAAGTTTTGGGTTTAGTTTTTGGGTTTCGATGGGTTGGGCTCTACAGGGCACACGGGCACGGGGCTGACGGCCGGTGCTGCCGGCCAACGAGTTCATCCCAAGGAGTAATTCCAGGGCTTGTTCTGCACAGAAGGGATTTAAGCTCTATTGGCAGAGCTGACTTTTATCTCTGATTTAGTCCCACAGAAAATAATTGCGTTTAAAAAGGACTCAGCAGGCTGCTGTCATCAAACCCTTTTGAAAGGTCTGTTCCGTTTGATATCGCCATTCGGGGCTTTTTTTTTTTACACACCATCAAACAAAAAGACGAAAAAGGAAAAGAAGAAAGGAGTTGATAAGAGGCAAGTGCAGGCGAGCGAACCCGTGCCCCCTGTGGCTCAGATGCAGGGTGAGGGCACTCTGTGGCTTTCGGGACGGTGCTTCCCAGCTATATGGGGCAGGACCTGCACGTGGAGCCCACCATGCTGAGCGCAGCTTGAGGAGGAGGACCAGAGTTTGCCAAAACGAGGTTGGTTTGCCTCTCTTTCTGTCCGTATTAATTCATTTATTAAGAGGACTTTGCCAAAACATGGCTGAACACAGTTCTGGGTGCCTCTTCCACAGGCTGTGGGGTGGATGTGCCCGCGTGGAGCATCTTGCACCGCCGTGATCCCGCTGCGCTCGCATATGAGGCTTCCCAAGCAGCAGACTCAGTTTCTCACCCAAGCCCATATCAAAATCAGACATTTCTAAAAATGATAGCAGCTTAAGAACTGAAAAGGAAATTGGAAAGATATCCTGGGTTAATAGAAGTTTCCCAGAGCATGGGGAGAGGAGGGATTGTGCTGCCTAGGGCCAAGAAGTCTTGGCACCACCACCTTCCTTTTCTCCTCCTTTCTTTCTGTGAATTTTCTCCTTGAAATCCAATACGAGACGTTGATTCTTCCCTGATTGTCTATATTGTCTCCTTCTTGGTGGAATTGGTGCTTGCGCAACAGCTTCCCTAACCTTGCTAGGGTTGTTTTCAGGTCATTAAAAGGAAGTGTGTTATCCCAACGAGCACCTTGCGACCTGGGAGGGCATTGGTGTGTTGAGGCTAGAAAAACTCCTGTCACCTACAGCCCCCCAGGGAATTGCATATTCATTTTTATTAACTCTAATTATGGGAGCCCTGTAAAATTCTCCCGTTTTGTCTCGTTGGAGAAATGCAGCAGCTAATTGCTCTTGACATTTCCTTGGTTTATGTTTCCCTGTAACGCCACCTCACCCTCGCGGTGAGACAAGGCTACCAGTTGGTTTGCTTTGGAGTTTGTATGAGATTGGTACTTCTGCTACTTCCATAGTCTGCTTACAAATACGAGAGTAAATGTGTGTGCTTTAAGGTGATGTTCTTGGATTTATAGTGCTTGACTTGCTGAACACGACAGGCTCCCTTTGCTCGGTGCTGTCTTTGCCTTTCCTTCTCCCCTGCCTTTCTTTCCCTGCGGATCCGTCAGGTTTTTCATCCTTGGTTCCCAGCCATCTGGACTCGTGGCTGTCTTTACGTTTTTTTTTTTTTTCCCCAAATGTCATCTCATCTGCTATTAAAAAAAGGCACACAACATCTGAATATTTCCAATTGGGATGGCTGGTGGCTGGGTGATCTCGGAGCTCCCCCGTTCTTTGCTTTGGACCGCATCCATTACCTGTGATGATGTCTCGGGATCTCCAGGAGGGAAAAAGATATGCGGAGGGATAACCCGGCGGTGATTTGGAGAGACAGAACAATGCACAGCGTTTTGTGCTTTGAAATGGAAAGTCGAGCGGGAGGAGACCAAAACTTCAAGCATTTCTGCTTGATAGTGCGGAGCCGTGCTCGTGGGCGCGGGGAGGGCCGAGCATCACCCCAAAGGATAGAGATACGGGACCACAGAAGTCAAATTTCAATCTGCTTGGAAAAAATAGGATTAAAACTGTAGTAAGTATCAGATAAGACTGAGCAGTATCCAAATGAGATAATCACTTGCATGGTTCTGTAACGAGCACAAATATTTTTCAACATTGTCATGTTAATGGAAATCTCACACGCCCAGCTCGGTAAATACAGAGGACAAAACACTAGGCGTAGCTCGAAGGTCATGAATATGCAGGGAGAGAGATCCAGAAATATTAATATGCTGTGGTTTGCTTTCAAAGTCCGGAGATAAAGCCTAGGAAGAGAGATAAACAAAGAACACAACAAAGCTACTGCTGGGTCCATCTGTTACACACAAACCCAAATCAGCACAAAAACGTGGATGTGAAGCCATGGTGTTCTTTATAAAACAGAAGAATATACCCCGACAAGCACCCTAATCTGGAATGAATCCAATGAATTAGCTGTTGATGCTACCGTGAGGTCAGTTTGGTCACTTTCCATTTTTTTTTTCTTTGATACGTGATTTGTTAGGCAGCTCCTATTCTCAGCTTGGACTTCCAAGGAGGTAAAAACCTGTTGCTCTACGGTACCATTGAGAGCAGGAGGAGATTCAGACATGTTATATTGAAATTTCTCAGAAGTCAAGCAAAAATCCTCTGGCCTGGTGGCTGTGATATATAAATACGCACCACCAAAATTAGGGCTGTTAAAGGACGGATTTAGATAAGGACATCTTTCATTTTTCCGAGCCCTCTCTGAAGAGCACCGATCAATTAAACCGTGCTGAATGAGGGGATTTGGGCTTTTTTTTTAGAATCCCTGTTTATGCAATCAAACGCTCTTGTCCACAGGCCCCTCGTGCTGCAGTGCTTCCCTCCGACAGCAGCTTTGGGGAGCTCGGGCATCTCCTCAGGATCCGTGGTTTGTTTTAAATTTACCCTCTGATCCCCTTAAGAAGCACCGGTGTATTGTACTTGTATACATCCGTCGCTTATAGATTGATTTGTTTGAAGATCAATAAAGCAGATGGAGTACACAAAGGACCCTGAGTGTTACAAATATCCACCGGGTGGTTTACGAGTGCACCTCTCGTGCTCACCAACCCCTGAGCGTGCCCTGGTTATACGCAGGCTCCGCGGACCTTCGGTGCCAGAAGGACGGAGACCAACCAGCGATCGATCGATGTAAGGTTTGGTTTTGTAATCGTGCTGGCAGCTTCTGTAGTCCTGAGTGCAGTCCCTGGGGAAGAGTGACTTGTCACAGCCCTGAGGATGGGAGTACAAAAGTTCACAACTTTTTATATAACTCTGGGACACTCTGCCATTGTGTCATTTCTCTTGTTTTGGTTCACTTCATTCTGCACTTTCTGATATTGTTTATCAGTACCTTTGTTAAAACGAGTGCTGCTTGTTGAACTCTTTTCAAGGTTTTTATTTTCATTGGCCGAAGCACATTGATTTTCTTACATTAAAAATTAAGGAACGAATCTCATTTCGGTCTCAGCTCTGTCTGGTGTTCAGCTCTGAAATCACTGGTGGAGTACGACCATGCTTTTGAAGTGTGCTTTGGGTTTTTCCTTTAGATTAAATCTGTGATATGAGTCAAATTCTTGGTGGCTGGTGCACGTCACCAGCAAAATTCGGTCTTGTTTTAATCAAAGAGCTCTTGCTTTCAGACAAAACCTCGGGTAAGCTACAGGTAGGCTGCCTTGGCCAAGGGAGCAGTGGTTGAGTTTGGGGCTGTGGGTGCAGGGTGTGCTTGTGTCTGTTTGCCCATCTATCCTCGGGGTGAGGACACCTCAGTTGATTGCTTCTCCTCCAACTGCTTGAAAATCCCAGAACTATGTTTGCCAACGGGAGCAATGAACATCTCTACTGGTGTCCCTGTAGCAACGTAGTGTATAACAAGGTACATAAAGACAAGACTTGGATCGTATTATAGGTAGCCACCAGATGTGAGTGGATAATTTATCTTTAAAAAATGAATAATTCCCACCGTTAGCCAAGAAAGGAGCAAGTCCCCGTTGGGAGCATCCCCTTCATCCCACAGCTGCTTTAATCCCTGACCTCCATCCAGCGGCCAGCTCCCACCGCTCCTCGGCGCTCTTGCCGTGAATCTTCTTTTCAAGGGGAGCTGGCTGAAGGATTTCCTTAATGTCTTAGGAGACAAACAGAGTAATCTTTCACACTGCTGATCTGGAACCAGCAGAAAAACCCTCTACAAATCTCCCTGCTGCTCATTCCTGTCACGTCCACGTGGCTCAGTTGTCTCTCCTCGTGCCTTGGCACACATCTTTACTTCTTCCTTGGCGTTGCATTTTGAGCGCTACCTTCCTTATCTTTTTTATCCACATTCGCTTATCTTTTGTCCTCTATCCACAAACCGCCATCCTTCCACAAGCCTTACCACAGCCGAGCGTGCCTCCTCGCATAGTTATTAGCCGTCTCATTTTTCTGCTCGCTAACACCCAGAACCTTATTTAGTGGAATCATTGTATGAGCCTCATCTAGGCAGAAATTGCTTTAATTAAATAGCTCTCTGCCGTTCCTTGTTTTGGCTTCAGGTGCCTTTTGTATTTAGCAAAATTGGCGGGGAAAATAAACCTCAGCTAGCCTACAGATAAGCTTTGCTTCCTTACTTTGAACTATTTTATTTTATTTTATTTTATTTTATTTATTTTATTTTTTATTTATTTTTTATTTTTTAACAAAAAGAGCTTTAGAAACACCCCGGATAATAAAGGAAATAAAGGTGCCACTTGGAAATGAACTGACGGAGCTACAGGAACGATTTCGGCTGGGATCTGGCACTCACCGAGGAGGAAGGAGGTGGAGAGGCAAGCCATCGTCATGCAGGTGTGAGCGAGCTCACCTCATTTTTTTTTTTTAGTCAGCACACCGACTGTGTAACAGTAGGTGGTACTGTAGGCAAATAGATTCCCCAGATTGGTACAGGATTGAATCCTCGGCGTTGCGCGAGGAGGGTTCTCGGTGCTCGCTCCCTCCCTTGGCCTTCCACGTCCATGAGGCTGAAGGAGGTTGGGTAGGTGTGGAGAGCATCTTGTCCTCCCATGCATGTCACTTCTTCCATAAATACTCGGTTTTTCAGCCCGTTTTGCCCATGCAGAAGGACGCGGGGCTCAACAAGAGTTGGGACAAGCAACGGTCAAGTCAACATTTTGTTTCCCTTCAACGTTCAGTTGGGCTCCAATGGAAGAGTCAACGCAAAAACCATAAACCAAAAAAACAAAAACCAAAAAACAACTGGAGGAAGTTATTTTTCCTATGTATCTCGGTAGCGTGTTCACTTTGGATGCTTCAAGCTGAGGTTCAGCTGCCTTCTCCTGCTGGAAAGGATGCGAAGACACGGCTCTGTCTTGCTGTGAGGATGCCCTAATTGCCAACTCGAGGAGCAGGCTGGGGCTGAGCTCTCACCCGTTCCTTTTATGATGTTCCAGCTATATAAACTATTAAACAGCAAGAAAAAGAAGCGCCGAACGTGGCAGGTTATTTATGTGTCTAAAAATACTTCTAATTTCCTCTTTGACATCTCACTCGCTCAGTTTTTAGCTGTTTCAGTATTAACTCTCCACTTTTTGACCTCCGCAAGAGCACTTTCATTGCTGGTCCATCTGCAAAGTGGAGACTTATCTTCTTATTCCATCTTATTAATTCTTGTCCTGAGGTGCTTATTTAACCAGACAGCTCTGGACACCCTTGCCAAAAGTATTTTCTCCTTTGTTTGCCTGAGATGTACATTCCAGACGGCGTTTGCACTTGGCATTTAAATTCAAGGCCTGCCTACAGTGAAGTTCACAAGATCTTTAAGGGCATTTAAAATTGACAGACAGAAGAAAGTCTGTCTCTATCGTGTTTCCCGTAGTGTTTTCTCTAAAGGAAAGAGCTTTCTTCTGCAAAGATTTCCAGAACAGTTGCAACCAGGGGAGAGAAAGCTATCAAGGTGGTTGTTGGAGGCTGCTAGGGAAGATGAATTTGGCAGGGTCCTGGGAGCCTACGTTGTCTGAAGATGCTGAAAAGGTTGTGGGTTTTGTTATTTTTCTTTTTTTCCCTCTGCTCTTCCTGGTCAGGTTTACACATTCGTGTAAGGAAAAGGCTCTCTTTTGGAGGCTTTGTTTTTATTTATTTATTTAATTTCTTCTCTTTTCTTACTTTCTAGACTCATTGGGGTCATCAGAAAGGGTCATAAGAAAGACGTGTAACTGTCGAGCAGTTTTTTTTTTTTTCTCTCTTCCTTCTCTGTTTCTCTTCAATGGGATGGTTTTGCTTTTTATGGGATGGTTTCCTGTCCCTCAGACTACAACCTCAGTGTTTTTTCAGCCAAAGAAGATGAAAATACAGGGGATGTTACACTGGTTTGGGTGGGGAGTTGCCTTCCCATGCCAATATTTGTCCTGTGCTTGTCTTGCTACATCCCAACCAGCCATAGGGCTGTACGGACGTACTTTATATTCTAAATCTTTGTTTTCCCATTGCCTATTTTACTGAGAAACGGCGTCTTTGGATACTCCTCTTCCCCTGCAATGTATTTTATTTCCCGATAAATAGGAGACCGAGGAGCTGCTGCCTCTTTTCTGTCCTTGGTGGTGCTTGGATGCCTACATGAGACTCATTTGTCCCGTAAGTGCCGCTTCATGGGCTGCTGAAAATTACTAATTGTTAGCCTTCTGCGTCAACTCCTAGGGTGTCTCCACTTGAATCCATCCCATCGTGTCCCTGATGATGCTAGAAAGGCTCGCAGAAAGGCTGCCCGTGGCTTGCCGGGATCACAAGGATGCTTTTCAGCTGCGCCTCCACGGCATCTGACAGCTCCGAGCTATGCACAATCCCTGCCCTTGTCTCCCGCCGGTTCTTTTTGGAAGGGTGTCAGCGAATTTGCATGGGGCTGCTACACAGCCAGCAACTCCTTCTGAGGCTGGATCACAAACCTCGATTCACCCCCGCTGCCCAAGCTGCTCTCTCTGGCTCTTTGGTGCCGCAGGACCTGCTCCTTGCGGTGCTCAGGGCTTGGTGCGGTGCTTCGTGCTCAAGACATTTTTGGGGTTATGGTGGGATATTTATGATCCTTTTCTCTCCCTGCCAGGATACTTATGATCCTTTTCTCTCTCTGCCTCCTTGGTGCATCACTGGGACATTTTCTGTCCAGAAAACCCAGATTTCAGGTGCGTGGCATACCTTATTAGCCTCTTTTATTTTCTGTTTGAAGGGGAGAACCTAACAAAAACAAAAAGCATTTTTTAAGCCGTTATTATCTATATTAATACTATGGACTGGCCAGCATCGAATTTTTCCTCCAAATGCATCCAGGTTTTGCAGGGACCCTGTGTTACCCATTCCCACCCACCCCTGAGCAGCTTTCCCTGGGCAACTTCCCTTATTTTGGCTGCTGCTAGGTGCCGATCCAGCTCATCCCACCCACCCCTCTCCAGGCTGAGCTCAGAAGAGGGACTCTGTGACCTTTTCCATCGTCATCTCGGTGTCAAGTAGCAATGTTGATGCTTTTCAAATCTTTTTCTGTAATCTGCTAACCTCCTTACCCTGCCCACGTCTACAATCGCTGCTCCGACACTTGTCTGCCAGCCGACTGCTGCTCTGCTCAGGATCCTTTGCCAAACTTTGCACTCTGTCTTGGTAGGAAAAACCATCTCTGCTTCACAAAGCTCTGTTTTACAGAGCATTCATTGCACTCCTGGCTGGGGAAAGGTTTGTTTCTCTACCCTTTTCCAACAGGTGGCAAAGAAGAGAAAAGGCCCGGACTGGCACGACCCCGTTCTCTCTGTCTCCTTGCTCCTGCAGTCCCCGCTAGGTAGGATCATCTTCAAAGCCTTTGATGCCAAGCTTTTCCTTGGAATTCCTCAGAGTGAGTTGTTCTCAGTCCCGCACCTCCAGCGTTGTAGAGAATTTCCCATTCATCGCCGTAATGACAACGATCCGCTCGCTGCCTGCCTCCTCTTGGTGACGCTTTCTTTCTAGCCACTGCCGAGGTTGATGCTTGCCATTCCCCGTGATCCAGCTTATTTGGGCTTCTGTAGACACATTATCTAAAATGAGAGGCACCGTCTCTGCGAGGTACAAGAACTACTCCTTTTTCCCACCTCTGATTACCGTCCCAGCCCCGGCCCACCCTTTTTCACGCAGCTTTCAATGCTCTGCTCACGTCGCCACCCGAGGAGCTCTGTCAAAAGGAGATCCGGAGATAATACAAATCAGAGGCTTGCCTCTTTCTTTGCCAGGCTAAACCCAATCCTTTGTTGGGCTAGGAATGTGAACTGCTCCTGAGAATCAAACAGCTTCATAGAATAATAAAGAGCAGAGGGAATAATAAAGATACAGAGGGAATAGTAAAGATACAGAGGGAATTTTGGCCGTTTCATCCTCTCCTCCCTACCTGTCAGTGCAGGTTTTTTTCCCTATTGTGGGTTTTTCTTTTCAGGTGCCTTTGTGGTGTGACATCCAATTGAGCCCTGGCTGTCCCAGGCAGTAATGCTCTCCCCTCCTGCCTCGTTATGTGCCTGGGGGAGGCTGGGCTGTGCTGGGGCTCCCCTTCCTTCGCTAAAACCTGCTCATTTGTGTCTGACGAGAAATAGTTTCTTTTAGGGACAAGAAACCCAGAGAGTGCTTTCAAGCTGTTTTAAAATATGTTTGCTGGTGGAAATCTCCGAGAGGTACCTACAGGAGCTGCCTAATCTGTATGTAAATTGTCCTTGGGGACTGCTCAGCACATTGTGGGGCAGCAGGGCCTTGTCCTGGGAGTCACAGAGAGGGCTGTGAACACACGAGGTCAGTTTGTCCCAAAAAACTCTTACAAAACCCTGCAGAGTCAGAAGGGAGCACCTGCTGGCCTCCAAATGAATCAATGAAGCCAAGTTTCTTCCAAAGAGGGTCTTTTCCTCTTGGTTTTGTTTTCCTTCTCTTTCCTTGACCTTAGAAACATGAAACAAAGTCTGCCTGGGTTTTCAACCTGGGAGGCGAGTTTGTGGTTCATGGTTAATAAGGAACAAACGCTCCAGATGTGTCAGGAAAAACTGAAAAAAAAGAAAGCAAAGAAAAACTGAATCTTATTCTTGATGCATCTTTCTCTACGTTTGATGTTACATTAAATTATGTTTGTTAACCCCATGAGAGAAAGGTTAAAACACTTTTTTTTTTTTTTTCTTCCCCTCTAAAATAACAGATAACATTAAATTATTTTTTTCCTCTGATATATGCGTTCCTGAGCCCAAGATCATATATTTATGGGGCATCTTGTATATCCATCAAAGGATTCTTTATGCGCTTTAATTTGAACTCCTGACCGCTCTTTATGGTGCTACTAAAAATATTGGATGGCTGTCTTTGAGCCACATTGAAAGGCTGATGGCAATCAGCTAAAAGCAACATGCATTTTATCCTAACGACCCCCAAACAGGCACAGATACACCCCAAAAACACCCCAGGAATATGAGGTTTTATGAAAAGTCCCATATTTATTGGGAAACCCGAATAAACCAGGCTGTGCCTTGAGGAGTCCAGCACCAACCCAAAGCGCTGTGCACCCAAGTCAGCACACTCTAGGAGTGCAAGCCCTTCCTTTGCACCAGCATAGGTAATTTGGGTAAAAAATAATTAATCTGGGTAAAAAATCTACATTTTAGGTGCTGATTTTGTCCAACGAGGCTGTGCCTGGAGTCGTTTCTTGCTTGGAGCACGTCTTGAGCTTTTCACTCTTTGATGGAAGAGTGTGTTTAAATGCAATAATCTATCCCGTCTAACTCTGGCCAACTAAATAATGATTTAGTTCAAGCTTTGGTAGAACTGGATGTGAATGTTTTGGCATGACCGTTATCATTTCTGAATAAATATCGGGGTTTTGAACAAATCTCTGCTGGATGGTGGCTCGTTAGGTGAAGCTGACTGCAGTGAGTTAACGGAAGGAGAACAAATGCCTGCGCATGGAAATATGTGACCTAAAATTAACATTACTACAGAAGTACAAGTAGTAGAACAAGAAATTTGAGGGATTTTGAAGGAATGAGTGTTCAGCAGCAGCTTCAGGCACCCCTACCAAGGAAAGGCTGGTGAAAACTTGAAATTACCTTCATTTTTCTTCACCTTGCCAAATTTGTTTAGGAATCTGGAAGAAAGTGGAAAAACTGCACTCGTGCTTGAAGGCTGTGATGATGAGATTTGTAAAAAACAAACAAACAACAACAACAAAACAAAACAAAACAAAACAACTTTTTTTTTTTTGCTTTACTGGGACATAAAATACTCTCCATTGGTTTGAAAAGCCTTAGTTTGGATGAAGTGGAGTCCTTTCATGGAAGACCTTTTCCCCCTGAAAATTACGCTTTTAAAGAATAAAAAAATAATGAAGTATTGACAGGGACGCGGGGTAAGAAAATTATAGCCTGCCTTGATTTTCACAGTATTCTTTATTGCTTTCTCTTCCTATTATGACAAGGTTTAAACATAGTGCTTTCTGCAGCCTGACCATGAATATCTTCTTTGTGCTTGTGATTGCGCCGTTGAGGGGCTAACCCTCACCTTGAGATGAAGTTGGTTTTGACTGCTCTTGAGATGAAGCTGGTTTTGATGCGTCGACTCCCCTTCCGTGCTGCAATTGGTATTTTCTTTCAATACGTTTATAATTCATCTTGGTTAAAACGACACTGCGGGTTTGGCCGCAGGTGGTTGGAGATATTACGGCGAGGTGGTGGCTCAAAGCGGCAAGACAAGCAAATGGACGTAGCAAAAACAGAAAAAAAAAAAACAAACCACAAATGAATGTGTAACTTCGTGTTAGCATCTTATCTCCCCTCGTTGCTTTTGCCTTTAAAGATACATGGGTTGATACTGTCAGCTACTTGCCAGCCTTGGCTATTACCTGCCACCTTGTGACGTGCAAGCGATGCCAGGAAAGTGATTCGGGGTGAAGGAAAAGGGATCCTGGTGCATCAGCTCCTTTCTGAGCCAGCTGTCAATAGCAATATAGTAATTTTCTACAGCAATTTCACCAACTCACATGAAATAGTAAGACAAAATGAAATACAAGCCTGTTTTTTCCAGATTTTCTATTATTTTTTTAGTTACGGAAAACACGATCGCTCTCCCTAAACTTCTCACACAAATTAAAATTGGACCTAAAATACATTGTGTAAGCGTGGACCTGGACCAAAGCGGCGGAGTTCTTGTTGAAACGTTCCTTTTGGTCACAGGAAGCTTCGATTTGAGATTTCACCTCAGTACAGAGAGCCCTTTGAGCACTAAATGTGCACGGAAAGTTGTGGGATGCCAACACAGCAGCGATCGTAATGCCAAGAGTAATAACAGGCGGGATGCTTGGCAATATTTCTTTGATTTCTTTCATTTCTGCTCATATCTGGAGCAGCATGGAGCGGGTAGGAAACTCAATTTGAGTTGGGATTCCACCCATTTGTGCTTCCCTGTGGTCTCCTTTCCCCCAAAAAAAACTCTGGGAGGAGGTAGGTAGCTTTATCATTTTGTATATCATTGCTCCGGCTTTGTTGCCTCTGATGAGATATTTTATGACGGACAGGTGGGTTATTAGGCACCGTGACCAGATGCTTTGTAAACCTTGCTGCACATCACATCTCAGACAAAGAAGGTAGAAAAGAGTTTTAAAAATGAGGGGAAAAAAGTAATAAAAGTAGAAAGTCGGGTGAGGCAAGTATACAATGAAAATGGACAAGGAAGCTCTAGAAATATAAAAATACGTTGAAATCCCTACGTGTTGTTAATGCTTTTGGTGACTTTTGGAATATTTTTAGATAAATTTGTGCTGGAGGGTGCAGGAAGGGGTGGACTGAAGGCTCCTCTGTCCTCACCGAGGCCTCCGTTACTCGTGGAGGTGAGGAAATAAATCTCTTGATCCCGCAGGAGAAGGGCAGGGGGCTTTTCGGAGGCATGCCTCACTTGAGATGAGCAGGAGAGATGAAGAGCATCAAAGCCTTTGCAATTTATTTTAGTTTTGTGTGGTTGATTTATGTTATATTTATTTATTTATTTATTTATTTATTTATTTATTTATTAAGCAATAGAAAAATGGGGCATTTGATTGCTTGGCATCAGCTGATGCCTCGGCTCTGGAGGCATCTCCGCATCTCCGAACATCCCCTCTCCTCCTGACCATGGTGGGAGAGGTTGGAGAAGGAGCCGGTGCCCATGAGGTGGGTTACAAGAGCATCACTAAATGAGAAGGATGATGCGACGTGGCCTTGTGTTTATCCAGAGCTTCTTCCCCGCCACTTTGTCGCGTTAACGTGTTCATGTTCGTTGTTAGGTTGGGGCGTGAGGACTTCCCCGCGAGGCGCAACCGATGGGAACAAAAGAGTTGATTCTTCCTGGGGAGCTGCGGGGTTCTGCAGGTGAAATGTCTTGTGGCATCATTAGCAGATGATTTTTGATGTAATTAACGGCTATTTCAAGTCTAATGGCTGGGGCATGCGTGTGGGATAGGGACAGGTGGGACTTTTTTTTGTTGTTTTTCAGAATGAACAGAATGGCATAACGAGCTCCTTTCCTTCCTGCAAAATTTATTCAGGGCTGCAAAAATGCCTGCCTAATTAATAAGCAAGACCACGATAATCTGTCTCGCCAGGGAAAGGTTTTGCACAAAATCATTAGGGGAAGACTTTGACTCTTCAACTGCACCCGTCATCCCTGCACGGTGACGGAGGGACGAAGAATTGGTTTGTGTTTTATCATTTGGAGTTGTCTTTAATTCATGCCCCTCCTGAGTTTATTAATGATCTCTATCAAAATTCCTGGTGCTGATGTACCAGAAAGTGTCTCGCTGGAGGGGAAGGAGTTTGAATCGTCCGAGCTGAGCTCGTGAAGGACTTCAGGGAGCTGGGTGAAATTCTGCGGTTGTGATTGATCCACAAGCCAGGGCTTTTATTGCATTAGATTAATCAGATTTCATTGATTTTCATTTCACACCATAGGAATCCATTGCTCGTGAGCTGGTTGCTTGCTTTCGTTCTCCAGCTGAGGAGCCTCAACGGTGTGGTGGAGGCTAAGGAGCAAAGTACGGAGGGAAAGGCAAGGCTCCAAAGGGTAAACACTCTGCAAGGAACATTAAAAGAAACTAGGTTTAAAATATGACAGACTGCAAGCAGCTAAATCTGCATGAGAGCATGGCAATGAAACCCATGAAAAATGAATGAACAATAAGTAAGGCAAGATACGAGGAGAATAAAAAGGCGTGCGAGAGGAGGAAGGTTCAATAAGAGATACAATGTGTTTCCTGATTGGTATGCAATGTTAATGGTGATTTCCCTTGTCTTACCCGTGTCCAATTCCAGAAATACCATCAGCAGCTGGAAAGCTGATGGCATAGCCCCTCTTCCTTGCTCCCTTTGGATGCGATGGAGCGGTGCTGGAGCACTTAGAGCTCCCGGCAGCGCTCAGCTCATGCAAAGCACAAAGGTTTTGGGGTTCCTGTGGCATGCGGGCACACATGAAACACACTCAGCACAGTTAACATCTATTTTTAGTAAATTTGCTTGGATAAAGAAAAACGCCAGGACAGAAAGTGGCTAAAAGAGAAATCTTGTGTTCACTTATTTTTTTTTTCTTCCAAGTGCTTTGTCTTGTTCCAATTTGTATGCACAAGATGTTTTCATGAATCTCATTTTTAAGTAGAAATATACACATGCAGGCTTGGCGGCATTATTTTTAGAGGAAAGAAAAAGGATTTTACAAAACCAAACTTCCCTGACTATTTTTGGAAGGTTGCATTGCCCTTAACAAGACATTAATTCCCAATTTTGGGGTCTAACAGAATGGGATCAGGTCAGAGAGGGAGCTTCGATAAATCCGGCCTCTTCCCAAGCACAGCAGAGCTTGTACTTGAGTGAATGATACCAGCAATATATCTTAGCTAACGCAGACTTTTTTTAAAGCTCTATTACTTAGATCTGATTTCAGTTTATCTTATGGCAGAACTGTTCAGTTGTCAGGATCCCCATTTTTGTAATTTATAACATTTAAGACAATTGCATGTGTATGCTGTCATGGAAGGGCTTTGATTCAGCAGACACCGCAGAAGTTTTGAGTGTTTCCAGACATGGAAGAAACTGCCGAAATTCTCTGTTAAGGGTCCAGCTGATGAATCCTGAAGGTGAGACTTGGCTCTGTGGGCTCTGTGTATACAGCCTGGCCTTCAGGCTGCCTGCAGACAGACTTAAGGGGTCAGATTTATCTGAGATCTTAGGAAAACTCCGGCAGAGCACTCGGATGCATACATGGCTTCATTAAAACAATCTGTTCAGATGTGGAAATGAATTTGCGGCGTTGTCCTTGTCCCTGGGCTAAACAGCCCCCTCCCACACAACGGTAAGAAAGCAGATTCGTGGGCAGAGTCAATTAGGAATGGACACGCTGTCCCCGGGGGAGCGAGGGGCCGCCGAGCTGCCGGGGAAGCGGGAGGGCAGATGTCGTTTGATTAATGGGGCACCCCATGATTTTCGGGCATCTGGCAGACAGGCAGATCCTGGCCGCTGCTCCCTAGTGCCAGAAGTCCCCGCTCGATGCCATAATTGCTCAGCCCCCGGGGCATCACCCGTTCGCTCGAGGACGGGCAGCATTAGGGTGTGGGGAGCAGCGGTGGGCGTCCCGCGAGTCCCTCGGGGTCCAGATATGCAGAACCTTATTTCCACTTTCTCTCTTTAAAACACACCATGGGAAGGGAAAAAACGCAGAGGCAGCTCACTAGGACGTAAATCAGCATTTTACCTAAAGCTCTAAACATTAGTGGGTATTTTCGAATGTGAGCGGTGGGATATTAACTCGAAAACACTTTGTGTATGGAAGGATATAAGCCATTATCTTTTGTTAGCTGCCTCTTAACCACCCATGTTTTAGTATTCACATGGCTAAATTTACGAGTAAATAGCAAGGCAGTTTTTTAACTTTTTGGCGTGTAAAAGTAATGGATATAGGTCTCTGCTCATTCAAGCAATGTATACATCTTTATAGATATGGTACATAAAGAAATGCATTTTATGTCCTAAGAAACTATACTATTTTCCCTAATTTCATAACCACCAGGATTTAAATCCCTGCTCGGAGAGGCCCTGAGCTGTGTCTGGGGGCAAAAACCCACAGGGAGGAGGCCGGTGGTCAGTGGGGACGCTCGGGGGTCTCCGGGCTCAGGACCCTGCATCTGCTGGCAGCCGGGCGCGCACAAAAGACGCGCCTTGTCGTGGGAGGAGGGAGGTTGGGAAGCGATCCCGGGGGAGCTGGGCAAGACAATGGCTCCCAAAAGAAGCCACAGGGCGCTTTTTGGGACAAAAAGAAGCATCTGTTTAGAGTTTAGTAGTTGGAGTGGCTCTGTTCGGTCTGCTGGGCTCATCCTTTTTAATCGCCCCTTGAGTTATTTAGCAGGATCGTAACACTTTGGAAAGGAAAGACAAGTAAAGTTGTTCTCTTTATTTTTTCTTTTTCTTTGTGGGAGAAATTTGCCTGGATCACTTAAGAGGACTAAACTCGGGACTTGTCTGTCTCCTAGCGTGTCCTTCCCTACATCACATTTCTCCCACGTACGACATCTTCTCACCGTGACTAGCACTTTCCTAAACCACTTTACTTTTATTCTGTAACTCGTGTGAGACAATTCTGACCTTTTTATGAGAAATCTTTGTTCCTTTATTCTGTTTCCCCCACCACTGTGGTTAAATATTACATATAAAAAGTCCTTTTCTCTGTGCTAGGAGATAATATTCTCCGATGCATGCTGCAGAATGCTGTTTTAAATATTTCATTTGCTTTTTTTCCCAAGCTGAATAAGAATTAAAAAACAAAATACACCTTAGAACAAAGGGGATGCTTGACAAGGAGAGTTTCTCGGTGCTTTAAAGCGTGAAACTGCGCATTTATGGCTAAGGAAGCCCACCAGGAGGTAAGCACATGCTTTGTGTTGGGGTTTGTCCATGGGCAACAGGATCTACGTTCCCCTGGCCGTGTGGGTGCTGTGTAGGTCAGTTGGTACATGATCCTCGTTTACCCTAAAATGGGAAAACAGGCTCCGGGGGTACTTTTTTTTAGCTCTAAGTACCGACTGAATGGTTTAGAGGTTGTTAGGAAATGAGGGAGGATTAGGAAGTCAAGCACGCTCTTCCCGAACAGTCCTTTGGACTTGTTGCCTCCACAAAGTGCTCTTCCTTCCGCGGGACTGCTCTACTCTTCAAACCAAGCGTGGAAATCCTTCAGCTAATTGGAGTTGGATGCCGGCATGAATGGCTTCAAGCCGCTGAGGCTCTCATTAACATGCAAATTGAGGTTTCTTCTCTCCCCACCATTCTTGTTCCAACAAACGGGAGCTGAACTAAGCAGGGCTAATCTCACTGCCCAAATCAGCCAATCCTGAGGAAGAGCATAAAAAATTCATTGCCTAAACATAAAAGGCATCACTTGAGAGTGAAACTGAAAGTACGCCATCCGTGGGTACTGCCAGAAATGTTTCCGTCACGGTTCTCTTGCAATAAGGTGGCCAAAATGGGCTTGGTGTTGGCAGATGTTGGTGGGCACCAACAAACCCACAAAGCTGTTCTGCTCGGGCTCAGCAGATTTTGGGATTCAGTCCATGCGTGCAAAAAAGCCTCATGGTTTTATTTACAGGAGGCAGCAAAAGTTGTTGCCATTGCTATAAAAAGCCTGGCTGATTACCCCTGAAAATTGCCTTAGCAAATGAGTGGAAGGAAGGGAGATAAAGTAGATTCTGATAAATTAATTTTTTGGTGAATGTTTGATAAAGTAGATCTCTCAAATCTAAGGAGTTCTCATGGGTTTCATGAGTTGGTCACCTCTTTATGTGTTGCAAGATGCTCTTATCCAGAAGGATGCTGGGGAGCTTTGGGATAACGCTTGGCCTTTCATTGGTGTAAGGGCTCTCCAACATCACAGACTCCTGTTACATTTAGTCTGAGTAACTCATAGCTCGTTCGAGCTGCTCTGACAGCTCCTGAAAGCAAAGACCAAGACCATACCAGTGGGGACGACGTCGTGGCCTGAATTTTGTGCTGTCCCCTGTGTTTCCCCACGCCCTGAAGTCTCTTGATTCCTGCTAGCATGATGGCAGGGTTGGACGTTATTTTCTCTTGCACCCTGTGGATGTGAATCTTGTCTCCCCGAGGTCTTTGTAAACCTGGAGTAAGGGATGTGTCCTTGGCACTGGAGGGGGCTGGAGGAGGCTGGTGCATCCGATACCTCACTTCTCTTTGGGAGCCAGGGAAAGCTTCTCCTTATTGAAACCTTCAGCTGTCTCAAACCAGCTTATATTCATCCCTGACCTCTTCCTCGACTTAGGGAAGCGATAGAAGAACTTTATCCGAGGAAGTCATGCGGTTACGACCTTTGCAATGATGCTAAGATCATTTAGGACTAATCTTATTGAATCTTCAGGCGGGCTGACAGCTGGAGCCCAGCCTTGTGCTCGGGAGGAAACTTAAGCAGGGCAAAATTGCTTCAACTTTCCATCGTTAAACCCTAATAGGCTTAGTAGGGGAAAATAAAAGCGATTCATTTCACGTTACACTTTTTTAAATGAAAAAGAAACAAGTGGGAACAGGGGAAAAAGAGATCCAGGCTGTAAAATTAGCCAACGCTTCATGCCTTTTTCTCCTCTCCATCCTCATTTGCTGATTTCAGGCTTGTCAGAGGCATCCGTTTGTGCCTTCGATCCCGAGACGGCGATGAATTTTCATGGCAGACAATGTGGCCCTTTGGTGCAGGTGCCGAGGGACCCCCAGCACCCCCTGCCCCGTGTAGGCCTGGGATAGGCCAAGCCCAATTTGGGGTTGAGCTTCCATCATTATCACCCAGCCTGTCTCCTTGGTTTGTCTTCATGACAAGAAACCCTCTAAAAAAACAATAACGTCGTTCCCCTTAATTAAATCTGCAGGAGATGGCTCTGCATGGAGCCCCTGAATCGGGAGTTCACGGTCAAAGTTGTAGCCGTTGCTGAGAGATGGTGCGGGTTTTCACTCCGTTTGGTTTGTTGCTGATAAATACGTCCTATGGAATATCATTTTTGCTTCCTGGTAATTGCATGCAGAATGAAAACAGTCATTAGCAGTCAGCTTAGGTGTATTAATAGGAAACCGCTGGAGGTTTTAATTAGAGCGGAAAACAAAAGGTGTAGTAGTAAATAGTGCTTGGCATTGATCAACAGTTATTATAACTTTAATAAATGCTTCCCGTTTTCCATCTCAGGATCATTAACACAAACTTCTAAAGCAGATTTTCATCCCCACAACGTTGTCTTGCAGAAAGAACTCAAATATCTCAGGAACTTCAGACTCCAGAGATGCAATCCTGTTCTCCTGGCACAATTCTTCCCTGCTCAGCCAGGATGGGAAATAACCGATGCCAACCTGAGGGAGGGCACAGCCTCTTCGGGAGTTCAACTTCTTTCATTGAGACCGCTCCACGTAACTAATAGCGGAGCTAGGTGGTTATGAAATGCTGCTTTTCTGCTAATGGGGAAACACAAAGTGAAATATTGGTCGGTTGAACTTAATGGGATTTTTGTCATTAACCTCAGTGACAGTAAGTTTTTTATTTTTTTCCCCATAGCATTTGCTTTAGAATTAATTCGTTCCTTCTCTTCTTTCACGCTGTAATGAAGAAAGATGCCCCTGAACTACAAAATCTCCTACTTGCTTCAGAAGAGAAGACTCTATACATTTAGCACTGCTTGCCTACAGCCTCCTGCGGGGCAGTAGGTCACCAAAACTCAGAAAAACCTCCCCAGATACCTGCCCCCAAATGGGTCATCTTCGGCTCCAGAGGTGTGAGGTGAATTTTCTTGTGCCATCAGCACCAGAGCTAAAGGATCATTTGGTAACTTTGGCACTTAAAATTCATAATTTGGTTCCATTTTTTTACTTGCTTTCTTAGTCTGAGGTTGCCTTAATTCTTAGTCTGAGGTTACCTTAATTCTAAGAAGCTCCTTGGAAGTGGCATGGCAGCGGAAAACATGTTAAACATAAAGGTTAAATGAATTAAATGTGTAATGAAATACGTAATTTGGGGCGAACCAGGGCATTTAACCTCAACACAAAGTAAATGTCTGAGGGATAGCGGCGGGAGGAGCTCATTCCTCCAAGAGCTTCCAGGCTTTCCATTCCCATATGACCACAAGAGCGTTTTTCCTCTAATTTTACAAATTTTCCAAAGCCTGGGAAAAAACCTACCACCTGTGCTTCCTTCTCTTGTTCTTCTTCTAGTTCAGAAATCGCATTTGCAAAGATTTTTTTCTCCCATAGCCAACCCATTAAGCTGGAGTTGAATGATAAATATTGGCAGGATGCTTGCTTAACTTGAATTTGATCTTTGCTGTCCTAAGAAAATCAATAGAAGAAAGAGGAGTGGGAGACTGCCCCGGCTGGGTGGGACGTGCCCATGTCTCCACGGTCTTTTGTTCTACCAACTATCCATAAAGTCTTAGTCATGTTTCTTGAATATTATGATTACTTGTAGCCGGCATTGATGTTCTTGGGGGCATATTTGGAGGGGAAGGATCAAAGAATGAAGAACAAAGGGACGATGCTCTTCTCGTTGCATCTGTTGGTTTTAAGAGTAGGGCTGGTTCAACATCTCGACACGCAAACTTCTCCCTTTGCTCGTGTGCAGACTTGAGTACGAAAACCCTTTCCAGGGCAATGGAAGCGAAATTCTGAATTTGTGTAGAGTTTAACGTTGATGGGTCTTCTTGTCCAGTGCCATAGAGGAAATGTGAGGGATTTGAGATGATGCTCAACAGGCTTTAATGCTAGCTGTTGCCTTCTCCAAATTCCTCACAACACCTAGGAAGAAATATGACCTTCAAAGATTCATAAATAGCAATTGGATGTTGTGGTTTTTCAGTTTATTCTTTATATTTTCTTTTACTTTATATTCTATTTCACCCTATTCTTCTTTTCATTTTCAGCTTTTGTCCAGAAGCTCTGATGAGTACAAAAATTGTCATTTTTTAATTATTTCTAGACTTGGTAGAAATGAGGAAATCTCTTGGTAGCCTTGTTTGTAAGACTTTTGGCTAAGCTGCGTTGATTTATGCTGCACAGTATCTACAGATGCTACATATTGAAGAGATTTTTGTTTAGGAGCTTGGGACCTGGCGCTGTTGATGCTGAATATAAAAAAGTCCCAATGTTTGTGGTATCTCAGCGAGGAATGATTTTGGAGGCTAATTTTCAGAAGTGCACTGAACTTCTTCACAGGATGGGTAAGAAATGGGAATACCCGTCTGTCTTTATGGACTGTCTGGGCATCCGCCCAGTGGTCGCTGGCCCTTGTGCTTATTGGGAGCGGTTCTGTGAACTCTATCTGTGTTTATTCTTGAGGACAGTGTTTCTTTGATAGAAAAGGTGTTTTGTTTAAAAGATTTTAAGTCTGGCTGTCTTGAGTTAGTAATTACCCAGATATGTACTGGTCTAAACGAGTCCAGGATCATCTCCAAAGGAGAGCTGAGACAAACGATGGTTTCAAGCCTGGAGCAGCTGAGATCTGTCAAGCATCTCTGTCCAGCACCGTATGTATATATCTCAAAGAAAAAATACTATTTTGAGTAATGACATTTTCTAGTATACCAGATTAGAATCTAAATGATCAGACTTTATGAATTGAATTCTTCTTTCATTCCCATGTTGACCATGCACACTAACTTGGACTTGAATCTTCTCCAGCAGGAGTTTCATTCAAGATTGACACCTTCTAGTGAGCAGTGCTGATATTTATGCATTCACATTATCATACGAAAAAAACATTTTCTAATAGAAAAATATATGTATTTGACCAAAGAGACACTCGTCCTGAGCCCAGTGGTGCTATACCCAGCTCTTGTAGCCAGACAGATCGAGGCTTTCTATATCTGCAGTGGGATCAAGGCGTATTTGGGGGCTGTGGGCCCTGAATGTTAGCAGATGGACCTCTGGCCAGGTGAGAACTGTTTGGTAGTCAAGGGCATTGACGGGATTATATTTGTGCAGGAGATGAGATCGTAAAATCACACAGGAGTTAATTATTTTTATCGCCTGGCAAAGGACCAGGAAAAGATAGACTTGGTACAAAATCCGTTTCCACGCTGGATATTCAGTCTGTTTAAATACATAAAGCCACTGGAGAAGCTGTATCCATCATGTCTTGATGGTGCCACGTACCATTTGCTGAGCTCGTGAGAAACCACAGTTGGTTTTTCATTTCCAGTTGCCGTCCACTCCGCTGTCTTCTGTCCACGTATTTTGGCCCCCAGGAGATACAGATGCAGTAGAAATCTACCTGTTCCTAAAGCTTTTCAGGATCTGTAGCTGATTTTCGGAAGAACAGTCAATTTTGCCAGGCTGTGTTGCTGAATATATGCTAGACACATCCTTATTCTGTCCATGCATTTGTTGTGATTGCGTATGCTGCTCGTATATTTAAGCGCAGCCAACAGTTAGGTGTCCCATTTAGCTGGGAAATCAGATGCACGGATACCCTGTGCATGTAAATGTATATTTATGTATTGCAGCACTTTTCGGTGCCGTTCTAAAATGGGTTGAATGTATTCATTATTTCCTAGTATTTCAAACATTTCAAAGGGACCTCAAATTGAACGGATGTGCGAACTGTAAAAATCATAATTGCGTTCCCTGTTCATCTGTTTGCATGCACGAATTTTCAGATTCATGATTCTGTACTTCGAAACCTCCGTGTTTTATGCAGAGATGTTACTCATTCATGCAGCTCTGTCGTTTCATTGTCTATTAAATGTGCACCTAGGAAAAAAAATGAAAGGGAAGTTTTCAGAAACAAATTTGCACTGGTTGGAAGCGGTGTGTTGGGTAAAGCCATTTCTGTGGTGCCCTTTGAAGTTTCTGTATCTTCTGGAATATGATGCAAAGTCAGGAATTCAGCTCAAGAGGCTGACCGACTCGTTGCCCATAGACAGAACCGGGACATGGATTTACTACTCTGCGAGAATCTCTTCCAGCCCAAATAATCGGTGAGAGTCCGACCAGATTATTTATTGATGCCCTGTTTCCCCGTTCTACAACAGAGCTATTAAGTTTTACATCTTTCACTCTTTTATTTTTTCCCTTTTATTAATGAGGCTCTCGACGCTGTTGCTGTAACATCACCTGTGCTGGCCCATTATATTTTCCGTAGCCGTTGGTAGCCAGAAATAACATCGTTCTGCCTCTTAGGATATGTAAGATTGATGAGGGAAGGGGGTATTGCTTTTTTCCGTGATTTGCATACCGAGTTACGAGGGTCATCGCTTCTTCCATGGAAGAATTTCCTTCCAGCAGCAATATTTACTGCGATTCATTTAGGAACCCAATAGCTCTTTTTTTTTTTTTTTTTTTTTTTTGAGTGAGGTGTGGGACTCTGACCGCACAGCTCTAATTAAATTCGATGGGAAACTTTCGATAATTAAAACCAATTTCTCATCGCAGTCGCACCTCCATCGCGGCAGGAGCAAAAATACTAATTAAGAAGAATTGTGATGCCCTGAACTCTTGCACGCCATTAGGCCACCGATCAGCAGAGCTACGGCAGTGCGGGAGAGCAAAACCCTTTAAAGGTTTCGACTGCTACTGTAGGATTTCTGCTCAAAGGTTTGTAAGACAATGGAGGGAACTGGACGAATGCAGCTGATTTAGAAAGGTATGGAATAGAAAAAACATTTTTTTCTTGCTTGGAAGGCGTGTGCTTCGTAATTCATGCAAGAGGTGACATTTGCACCGTCAGAGGAATGGCTTGTTTTACACTTGTAGCAGAAGAAGACGAGCAGAGCATTTTTAAAACCTCGTTAACCTCTCGGGTAGGAGCATATTTCTGTTTCAGAATAATTATAAAAATGCTGCCCTCGATCCCGTGGAAATCCTCGGGGGAAAGAGAAGGACAGTCTGCTTTACAACAAGGTGATGGAGGTGGGTGTGATGGGGACACACATGGGGCCAAGGCAGCAGGACCAGGAGCTCACTCTTTGTCCCGACAAGTGTGAACCACAGTCAGAGCATCACTGGATCCCATACAGTGCAGCCACGTTGTTGTAAAAACATTAAAAATATATCCTGTACCGATGACACCTCTCATCCCTGCATCCTTAGCACAGACCTGCCTGGAAGCAGCCCCTATTTTGCAGCAATCCGCTCCGACAAATCTAAAACCCTGTGATCATCTTCCCTCTGTGACCTTATCTGAGGCCATTTCTGCCCCTTTTATGACTCCCTTTCATCATAAATCCGAGCCATTAATGCTGCTGTTTCTACTCCCGTTTATTCCAAACACTGCAAATATTTTGACAAGGTATTATTCTTTCGGAAATTTTCTGTAAATACAATTAGACCAGATATAACTCAGAGAGATGGGGGTCCTTCCAAGATCTTCTCGACATCCCGTGGGTGCTGTTTAGTCCCTTAATTGCTTACTAATGCAAAAATATCATTGTTAGTACAGTATAAATCACAGCAATTTTGCCCCGCAAGAGGCTAAGAGCGGCTCGAGATGCTGTAATTAAGATATACTAATAGAACAAGCAATTTATATAACAGCAGCTTTTAACAAGGTTGAAAAATGGCATGGCTGACGTTCTACCAGAGGCAGAAAAGACAAAGAGGAGCAGGTCATGTTCACCAAAACTGGGGGTTTTCTTGAGTTTCGGTGCTCGTGGGGACATTGTATGGGAACTGTTACAGGGTCACGCGTGGATTTTTATGAAAATAGCCGAGTGCGTTGAAGGTTTTGAGCTAGGACCTCCTGAACTGTGTCAGAATTATTCTGGATATCTCTTTATAGGATTAGAAAGTGTAAGCCTTGCGATCCTCCGGCGGATTTATGATCGTTTGTGCCCCCATTGGGAAGGTTTGGACTGGCGGCGGCAGCAAGAAGCGAGCTTCTTGCCTCAGGAGCAGGGGAGGAGGCTGAGACATGTGGACATCTGCTCCCAAATTCACCTGCCGTGAGTTCAGCCACGTTTCTCAGACTGCAGGAAGCACATTTCCGTGTCTCGAAATGAGCAGGGGAACCAACGCATATGGAAATCGTTCCTCTAGCTTGAGGCTGGAAGCCCCTTGACCTGTTGGTGGCCATGCCCATCATTCAGGGCTTGGGTCTGTGCTGGGGCACGGAGAGCTCCTGAGCCTGGTGGGGATTGGAAACCTCAACCCATGCAACGTGCCTTAATCGCATTGATTTATTACGGATTTCCCACCACAAAACTGGTTTTTGTGGTGCGTCGTCTGATCCGTAATCGCCATGAAAATACAACGGCGGTGGTAAAACACCAGTTGGGTTAGGTAGCAGTAAATGTGGGGCCGGGAGAGTGACTTGGGAGGTTTTAATATGTCTGTAGATGCCTCCCCAGGTGGTGTTCTTAGGCCGAGAGCTGCTAAGTGCAATTTTACAACCTAATAGCAGTGGGAGTGAAGTGACTGCGGTGAACGGTGAGTCTCTTGCTCGGGCCATCAGTGGCATAGAAGCTCATTAAGAAAGGCTCTGTGGTTTCAATGCAAGGCTTGCGAGCTCAAAATTCTTTTTTTTTTTTTTTTTTTTTTTTTTTTTTTGGTTAAAAAATGGCTGGGTTTTCTCTTTGGTTTCGGGGGGAAGTGAAATTCAGCCAGCAGTGGCACCTCCTTTGCCAGTCCTCTGCCATGCTGGGAGGATTCATCTTGTTTTATAGCCAAAATCAGGTTTGGAATTAAAGTCCTTTAGCATTTACGGTTTGTAAAGTATTCAGTAGCCTTCAGCTTTCCCCGTTAATTATTACAGGTACAATTTCTTACCCTTTTAAGGGATTTGAATGCAGGAAGGAGCACGGGAGAGAAAGCTACTGGGGGATACGAGGGGTGCGAAAGGGAGCAGGCAGGTGTCCTGCTGGGCTAGAAGAAACTTGGTTCGAGGCAGCCAGGAAAGAAGAGAGCAAAGAGGGGAGCAGGACAAGAAAGGAATCAGCTGGTCTTGCCTGGAGCCCTGCGTTGATTTTTCAACACAACACTGAATAATTCAAGTGCCAGCATCCCTTGGCGAGCAAGTGCGTCCCGGTATTTTAAGGCTGCGCGGCAGAAATACCGCCGGGGGCTCTGAGTCTCAGAGCTGCGTAGGTATGAGATGCTCTCCTCTCCCTGCTGCGTGGCAATCAGATTTCAGAACATCTCCTGACGAGCTGATGGGAAACCTAAAACCAAATATGCTTTCGGGTGCATATGCGTGGACTGTTCCTGCCCACAGCGGGGAGCCTCCGCGGGGCAGCGCTGCTGGAAAGCGACCGAGTTAGGAGGCACAGTGCTCCTGCAAGGGAAAGCTCCTTCTATTTAGGGATTTTTTTAAAAGGTTGCCCTAAAAAATACAGACAGCATAGGCCAAAGGGCGAGACGGATAATGGTGGGGGGTTGCAGCCGCCTGCTCTGCCTGGGGTGCGCTGAGGACCAGAGGATGCTCGGGATGCTTGTGGGGACCTGCCGGATCCTCAGGGCAGGGCTCAGCCTCCCCTCCAACCTCTCCGTGTTTTTTTTTTTCAGTGGTATTTGCGCTTCATTTCACGTGTAGCTCCGATTCATTGACATCTGTTAAGGAGGCAGCGTAGAGGAAGCCGTGCATGTGAAATTTCCCTGGCCAATGTCTGCATTTCAATGAGCCCGAGCTGCCGTCACCTAGCCATTTATTCCGTGCCCTTTGGGGCTCTGACAGGCAACACCCAAGCTGTTTCTCATCCATTTAAATTCCAATATTTACTTGCAATTGGTTCGCTCTAAAGACTTCCCTTAAGGTCGTGCATGTCAGCTTCGTGATGAAAACGTTCTCCCCTGCGAAGCCTGGCTGCGATTGTTTGGGTGGTTTTGATGTATCAAAGAAAAGAAGGAGCAGGGGAGACGAGCTGGAGGATGGCAGCTGATGCTGGGAGCCGGCCTGGATGTTATTATGCTCTCTGCTGCCTCTGAAGACAATAATAAAGGGCCCTCAGAGTTCAGTAGGAATAAAGGTTGGCCTCGGGAATGGCAACAGGAGTTAGCGGGTGCTCGGGCTGGTTGTGAAATCCTGGCCAAGCTGACCATTTGGAGCAGCTTTAAAATAAATAGATTACACTTCAAGAGGATGCAAGTCAAGGGGCAGGAAGAATTCGTGCCTTCCTTCTGGCCAGCCCTGAGCAGGTGGGGTGGGGATGCTTGGGGCTGGGGAGCTGATCTATGCTTTGGGGTGTAGCTGGAGATGAAAAGATCCCACACCATTCTCATGCCTGGTGGGCTTTATACCCTGTGGAAAAGCAGTGGTGGTGAACTCTCTGCCCATCTCCCTGGGACTCTCCCCAGAAGGTTACTCCATCATTTACCCACCACGAGGTTTATTTCCCCTTGTTTCTTTGTATTTCTCCATCCCACGTGCACCCTCGGTGGGAATGCCCCTGAGCAACTCTCCTCGCCCGTGCAAAATGCGTGAATTACAAAGGAAGGCTCAGGATGGAGGCTCTCCGCCCAGGTATTAAGGGATTAGCAAATTAGGATGGGATTCGTTACGTAGGAATTCACTTCTCCGTCTTTAATTGATTGGGTTTATCATTCTGTGAAGGAGGTGCTGGCCCTTAAGGCTTAATAAAGGAAAAGGAAATGGTTTTACAGATGCTGTGCGTGATACCGTAATGGATTTTGCTGGGGAAAAAAAAAAAAGTCATTTAAATATTCTTCATACTCTGAAACTGGAAGGAGCTTCAGCAACGTGGGTGAGCGGCGGGGCTCAGGAGGGCAAACACGGCTGGAAGGGGCTGATGTTCTCCGTTATGTTAGGCATTGGAATGGGCTGCCCAGAAAGTGGTTGAGTCCCCATCCTTGGAGGTCTTGAAAAGCCGTTTAGATGTAGAGCTTAGGGTTATGGTTTAGGGGACGACTTGGTAACGTTAGGTCAGAGGTTGGACTTGGTGATCTTGGAGGCCTATTCCAACCTAGGTTATTCTGTGATTCTGTTAGCGAGGGATTTGGAGGTGTATTATTATATTGGCGGTGTTTAGTGCAAAATAGCTGATAGTGTCCCGATTAATGTCACCATGTGTGCTTGTTGGGTTTTCAGCTGATTTTAGGGAACTTCAATCTTGAACAGAATTTTCTGGTGGCACGATAATATTCAGAAAGAATCACCCTAAATAAAACCTTGACAGAAACGATGTCTATAAAGTAAGTCCACCTAGCTAGTCCTATTCTACTTTCTCATGCTTTAAAGTTTTAAGCCAAAATATAAAATATTGTGAGCCTCGATGTTCACATCAGAATATATCATATGAAATGTTACCAAGAACCCCAGGAGTTAACCACCATTTTGCCAGCCGCTTGAGTGGCCGCACGGGATGGGATTAATTGCGTTTGTCTCCATGATAGATGCTTTTCAGCGAGCATTTTCATGCGGGAATTAGCAAATGAGACTGCAGCGAGCTTTACACGTGAAAGATGTGTCAGCGGGAAGAAGGCTCGGCGCGCCTTGTTGGCTCTGCCACAATTAATGGCTGCGCTAATTTGTCATCTCCTCTTACCCTCTCTGGCCATCCCTGTAACTTCTCGTCCCCACCGCTTTCCAATGAAATATTCAGCGACAGTCAGTGACGACGAAATGCATAGGTAATCCGACGTGACAGCTGTTGCACGGGAATCGTGGATATTTGGGATAATTGCATCCAAAGCTCGGCCCCGTCATGGCCCCTATCGATCAGGGCAGGTACCAGACGCCGAGTGGGGTGGCGCCAGCAGCTGGATTGCAGCTCTCCCAGCTGGGAAGGTTAAAGATGTGGGGTCTCTGTGGGACATCCACAGTTTTTAAGCCTGTCATGAACAGATACATCCATGCAGCATGTATCTGAAACATCTTTTTAGCTGAAAATGCTGTCTTATTGTTAAATGTCCTGGACTTTGCATTTACTCAGTAGCCTCTAACTCCATGACCTCAGGCTTCTCCATCAGCACCACGTAAGGTGCTGTGGCTGAGAGATGTGGGAATTTTAGCAAGATTTTAGCCATTTGTCCATGACAGAGCTTATAACAAGCTCGGGACACCCGGCTCCTCTGCCCGTCCATCTCTTAGTGCTGCCTGCTTGTCACAGCACATAGCCCAGCAGCGAAATTAAAGCTGTCCACAGCTCAGGTACGCCGAGAAACAACCGCCTTGTTTAATAATGTCTTCGATCGCAGCTCAGCTGTCTTCCTCCTTAATACGAACCAGCTGGGATTAACTAATTACTTGCATCAAATGTGTCAAAACCTGGTAAGCAAGAAGCCGGGAGATGGGCTGTTATCTTCCCCATCGCTTCTGCATTTCCAAAACGGAGTGAGGCATGTGTGTGTGTGCTCAGTGTTTGCAAATACCGAGCCGGGGGAGCAGTGGGAACGCGGAGCACGTGGCCAACCAGCAGGTACAATGTACAGCAAGCCCTCAGAGGGGATCCCGCAGTTATTTCCCCCGTGGTTTATTCCTCATGCTGTTAACAAACATGATTTTGAGAGGAGGAGTGCCGTACAGTCCTGCGTTTCTAATGGGATGAGGTGTCCTTAGCAAGCTCTCTGCTTGCTGATTTGCAGATGTGTTTGCCGTAAAAGCCAACATCACGACCAAGTTAAGGATACCTGGTAGAGTTTCAGGTCCGATCACGAGCAAAATACTTATCTCCTGCTCCTCCCTGGTGGGAAAATGAGGAATCTTTATTTGAAGCCGCTGGTGGTGTGCAGGCTGTTGCTGGTGAGAGCGGAGACTCTTTGTCTCTAAAAGCCTCCAGATGAGAAGAAAAATGAGGGGAAAGGTGCTTTAATGGAGTCAGTTTTCAGATATTAATCACAGTCTGAGTATTTATGGAGCGCTGCTGTCATATTTGCTTTCTGTCCACAGTCCATCTTTTGCTGAAGCTGCTGATTAATTACCCGTCTGGACATCCGTACTGATTAATCAATGACCCAAATGATGACCCAGAAATACTAACTAGCACAGCCCCGTGCTTATATGAACAAGAAAACCCTCGCCTGGGCAAGTTTTGTGGGCAAAGCTGGAAAGTTTTCCTTTGTCTTTAGTAGTGGTGGAGCTCCAGACCAGCCGAGCAAGACTGGAGTTTTGAAACACAATCTATCAGGAATGGAAAACCCTAACCCTTGGGGATTAAAACTCAAGATCCGCATATGACATTTTGTTTTATGCAGCAAAATAGTTGCTAGTGCATTTTCTGTTTCCTGTACGATGCCTCACCTCTGTGCAGCCTGTCGCCATCCCGTTATCGGATGTTAATCTTCAGTGCCAGTGTTGCAGAAAAAAAAAGGTGTATGCAGAGCTGCAGGGATGTGTGACAAGGAAAAATAACTCTTTACTATGCTTTCATAATCTCCTCTTTTCATGATCTTCTCCATAAGGGAAAGAGACGGTGTTCAGTTCCTGCATCACTCCGGTCTCCCTCCTGGCCCTCCTTCAGGCTCCGTGCAGGTTTCTAAAGTGGAGCCCTGGTGGGATCCCTCTGCTGTAATTCTCTCTCATCGCGCGGTGCCTAAATAATGTAGAAGGGAGGAATGGAGATAATAGGGCTGCTGACATCTGGCTAATTGCCATGCCGGCTGGGGGCTGCCTGGCAGCCGAGGGAGGCGTGATTTGGGGATGAAGAACTTCTAGTGAACCGTGATGGACAGAAGCCATCAGAGAGAGACAGGCAGAGAAAGAAAAATGTGTTCTTTTTTCTCTCTAAGTGGGTCTCAGTGGTAATACCGTCACCTCTGGTATCACGTGGCTTTAACCTGTCGATGAGAACATCTTTGAGAAGCGGGCTTGCAATTGTTGCAGCTGAATTTCGGCATCAAGTTGAGATGCACTGCGTGTTTTCTGCTCATTTTCCTATCAAAGTGCGCAGGTAAGAGTGGAAAAATCCAAGGAAGCCACACCTCGATTTTTTTAACCACTCCAAGAACTTGTTTTTATCCCCTTAAATGCTTTAAAAAAATGAAAAAGTATTGTTCTCTTGGATTTGAAGCTCTTGCAGGTAGACACAATGTCTCTGTAGGCACTTGGCCTCTGGAGCACTACTATGCCATTAGTGTGAATAATCATTCATTTTTAACTGCAGGCATTGGCAGCGAGACGTGTCATAAAAAAATATCGGTTCCATTTCCAGCTTTCGGAAAAGAAATTGTAAAGGGACTTCCAAAAACACTCGTGTCTCTGAACACAGCTACTTCGGGGGGCTTGGTTTTGCAAGGCGTTGGTTGAACGTGGCAAAATAGATATCCTGGTTTATACCTGCATATCGTAAACTATGGGCATAATGAAAAGTATTTCTGCTGCTAGAAAAATGTTTGTTTCTGAAGATGATTAGTGCATGGCAAAGATGGAAAACACCTGTAAAAATCAGGAGCGTTTTGCATCGTAGTAGGGATTTACGCATGTGGCGCCGACGCGAACGCCCTCTTACTTACACACCCCTAGTGCTGTGGACTGATTCAATCTTTGGTTATGGGGACGATTAAAATTTTAATGTTACGGTGTCCACACGTATAAAATGCGCGGAGGGTAAATCTCAACGATTACCTTTACATCGCGAGCGCCGCCGGCTACATGTTTATTGCGCAACTTCATCTGGAAAGGTTCTTTCATGAATTTTCATCAATTTTTCAACAAAGCCCTGTTGTGAACGGTGAATTATGCATTAACATATGCTCCCGGTAATTTCCACAACCCTGGCAGCTTTCTGGCACGGCATCAGTAACTAACATTTATATTTCTAGAGTTTATTTATTGATAATATCAAGGAAATGAAGAGTACGGTGAGAGGGAATAGGGCTTTTATTTGATGGCTGTTGTGTTTTCAGGCCAAATAATGAGTAATGAGTAGGGTCGTGGGTGCAGCAGCCTTTTGCCCAGCTTTAGCAAATGTCAGGTGCCTGATTTATAAGCCAGGGGTTGACCCTGGAATTTGTCACTGCTGGGAGCTTTGTTTTGTAGTGCGTCTGTCGCGACAGGAGAGGGCTCGGTACTTGGTGGCATCGCTTTTGCCTGAACTCTGTAGGGTTTTTCTGCCCCTTGTTACGGGGCTAATTGCAGTTTTTAGCAATTTGAGGAGGAGTACGCAGAACTGTTTGTTTTGAAGGCTGCGAATTCGGTACACTGAAAGCAAAACACGGCGGCGTTGATCTTTCTGGGAAATAGGCTCTCGTGAAAAATAGAAAGGTGCCTTTGGAAAGAACAGGTTACTGGAAAATGGAAATTAGAAGCAAACATTTGTGGTCTAACAGAAGAGCTAGAAAGCTTACAGAATAGTGGGCTTGTTTTTAAAGCCTGTTTTTGCATTTTTTTCTCATGACAAAGTTCTTGAGGAAATGCCATGCTAATCATATAAATTGGATAGAATTGTAGTGAAATGTTTTTAGATAATAAGATGGTCGGACATAAATATGGTAAGAAATACAGGCATAGGACAGACTGCACTGAAATGAACACCAGCATCAGGTATACATTATTGTATTCATTACTTAGCTGCTTTAATTTGAAGATGAGTAGCCTTGTGAACCTTGGGATCAATGGATGGATTGTTTTGTTCATAGAACTCAGTTCCCAAGCAGGAGTTTAATTTTTTAAACTCAAAAGTCTATTAAAAAAGTCAATTACATTAACATACGTACATTTCTTTGGCTTCCTAATCTGTCTCCACTTAGGCTTTCATGTTCTAAACCTCTTAGGACGTTTGTATAAAATACCCATAGGTAGGAACACGTTTAGAGGTTACCAAAAAAAAAGGTAAAACATAAGAGGGTATTTAAGATGGAAAATCCTTGCTGGGATTTTCTGAGGACTAGGTCAGCCATCTCTGTAATTTGCCTCTTCTACTTCAGTGACATTTTAGAGCTTGTTTTCAATAGTTTCTTTGGTAATATCAATTATCGACTTTAAACTTGGACCTGGTGATTTTGGGGGAAAAACAGCATTCCTTAGAGATCCTTGCCGCCATACAAATACACAGTAGTCTCAGATCTAAGTTTAGGGATTTTATTTGTTTGCTTCAAAGTCTTTAGAAGCTACAATTTCTCCTCAATGCCTTGACTGGATTCTCACATATTTTCTGGCCCTGAATGTCTCACAGATTAAATACGTGTTGATTGCAGGAGGGGTGTTATGGTTATTTGTCCCTCCTCTTGCACAGCCTGCCCTTATTAATCTTTTCTACCACGTGATGAGGTTTTCTATAAATACTCTATAAATAAACATACTTAGTGATGCCACTGATGATGAATTGGTTCATAATGGTTTACTGGTCATGATTTATGGATGACAAGTTTAAGCAATTATTAAGCTTAATTATACTTAATCGATGGGGTATTATTCCATTGTTTGTCTCAGCGTTTGGTAGCAATGGGAATGAAAATAAATGTGGTAGGAAAAACTGGAGCGCAGTCGTTGTTAAATGGGCATATTAATTCTTACATGTGTAACTAATTAAATGCACGACGGCGCGCTGAACACATGGCCGAAGGGGCACCAGCCCGCACCACCGTTACCACACACCTGGGCAGCAGCAGAGGAAGATGTAGGACAAATATTTTGATTTTGAGAAAGAAATTAAAGTATTTATTGTACATGTAGCATATGAATGTGTACATGTGGATCTCTTGGGATCTTTTGTGGATCTGACTGGCCCCTCCTGATGCCACCATCCCTTAGCCAAAAATGAAATTGTACAACCAACCCACATGACTGCTGTCTACCTAGGCATGATAAAGTCATCTCCTTGGTGGTCTGAAGGCCACCCCTTATACAAGTGAAGCCCATCGTGGTTGTCTTCACCTTTCTGAGCGTCAAAGGCTTTGACAAAGCCCGTGTTCATTCCTTGGGTACGTTCAACAGAGACCAACCTTACCAGAAAGTGCGTGATGATGCATTGCCAACAAATTTTTCCTTTGCTTTGGTAGTTTAAAGGTTTGCATCGCGACCAGCATGAGTCTGGATCCTGTGTTATTTCTAGTGCTCAGGGTGTTATGCACATAGTTTGAAGTGGCTGTAAAATACTTGGTGCTTTCTTTGTCGTCTCCTCAGCAGCTGTCAGCTCATACGGATCCCCAGGACTGCACTTGTCATCATCGGGTAGGGGGGACAGGCAACCAGGTGTTTGTTTAGACACAGGTTACTGTGAAAAGTTGAAATTCAGTCAAAGAACTAGGCTAATTCAGACAGAATGGAAGAAGACAATTTGTTTGCTACACAGATAGAAGGGAAAACAGTTTCTAGAGGAAACAAAAAGAGAAAGCGCTGAAAATGGCCCTTTAAACTAAGAGTGGGAAAAAATAGTCAGGACTTGAGGAAGCTTCTTCAGAAACATTCAAGCAAAAATGCTTGGAGGGTAGGTGTTGGGGTACGAGAGGGGAAGTATCAGATTAGATGGCCCTGCTCTTGCTGTTTCCACTAAGGATATTGTGCATTAGGTGCTCAGCCAGGGATTTTGGTGGCAGCAACGATATGGGAAGAAACCTGCTGGATAAGCTATTTGCACAGAATAGAAGATAAAGAAAGAACACTCGGCAATCGTTTGACATTTCAGGGAGAAAGAGCTTTATCTTTCTGCTTGTGGGGCTGCCCAGGGGCACAGTGGGGCCAGGTGGCTGTTGGTGGGCTTTGTTTGGGCTCCCTAAAGAGCCATGTGCCTGGCAAAGCCTTGTGCAGGGGGCATCCCTATTGGATTAAATTTTGATTAAAATTACGGAGGCTTCTCTTTGAGCAATCCTAACTCACCGCGGTGTTCTTGGTCTTCTGGAAAATGCAAGCAGCCTGAAACTTTTAGGGTTTGGGGTGCGGGATCATGGAGCAACCCCACAGAGTCCCTTGGGCAATTAAAATGCTTATTTCAGAAGAGCCATGCACAGAGAGGCAGCCGTTTCCCCTTTAGCGCTGGCATGTGGCACTGTGTGCTTTCCACTGGGAATTTTGTACCCTGGACCATTGCTGAAAAATCCCAGGCGCCTACAGCTGTGGTTGCAAAGCTCTGTTCTGATCTCGTCTCCTGGGTTTGCACACGCATCGCTTCCCGAGACAATCCTCCCTGGATTTGAAATGCTGATGTTTGATGTATTCCGACTTGATTATGCTGGGAAATTTCAAGACAAATCCATCGAGCCTCCCAAGGCCTTTGACACGGTCACAGCAAAAAAAGGTGGGGGAAGGCCTTTTTCTCCTCTGTAATAAATAAAACGCATCCTGAGCACGCATCCTGTCGTGAAAGTTTGCAGACGAAAATGGAGGCTGCTGGAAATACAAACTTGGCATTCATTATTAATCAGCCCTATTTTTTATTTATTCATACACCACCAAAGATAACATACAAATGAGAGCCTTCCCTTAGGAGCTCCGGGGTGCTTTGGAGATGTGCCGGCACTGTCATATGGAATGGAGACATGAAAGAAGCCGGAGAAGATGAATTTATACAAAGAAAGGTCATAAGGCATCTCTGTGTCACTTCACCTCTCCGCCGTGGGCTGCTGTCTGTGAAATGTGCTCAGCAGACCCCTCTTCCATCTGGCTGATGGGAGAATGAATTAAGAAGGGGTTTTCAAAGATGCTTGAGGAATTAATAGGAATTAATGAGAATTCTGCAAGCTTGAAGGCTCCCATCCCTAACTTCTGTGCAGTGCCTTGAACGTGAGAACTCATTAAAAAAAAAAAAAATAAAAATTGTTCTCCTTCAGTAACTTTGTTCTCCAAGAGACATTTAAGAACACGTGGAGATCTTTTTGTTCTGCTCTTGGCTAGCCGAGATACCAAAAAAAATCAAATATTAGTGCCCAGTCCTTCCTTCTAGGCTTTTCTCTTTCCACTGTGAAAGTGGTCTTTGTCTTTGTTGCCTGGAGGGGCTTTGTGAAAGCTGGGTAGAGTCAGAAAATAAGGAAAACCTGGATGGTAAAAGGAACCAGAGCCACCTTGGAGTTTTATCCTACCATTTAGAAGAAGGTTGTTTTACTCTTGCAAATCTTTCTCGTACTTGGAATATACAAGTCTGTTTGTATTGGAACCATTAGTTTTCCAATCCTTCGTGCTCAAATAGATTGGTGAATATTGCAGTTAAACATTGCAAAATAAACTTTCCTTTTTGCTCCAAGTGAACCGAGCTCTTCATGGGGTCTGCATCGCCTACGGGCAGTTGCACAGTTGGCAGAAAGCTTCTCCCACGTGCAAGTCCGCTGGGATTTGCACTTCCTATGCTGCTTGGTGGGCTGCTCAAGACAGATGTGACCTGAAACACCGCAGTGTTTGGTTCAGAAGAGTTTAGAAACCCTTGTTTCTTCACTGTTTAGTTTTAGATAAGGGATGATGAGTGTTACGACTTTTAAACCTTCGTAATATCTTCAACATTTCTTCCACTCTG
>CM021797.1:1242869-1628085 GCA_011076525.1 Nettapus auritus | reverse complement strand
CGTCACATATTTATTCAGGTGTGAGCTCTGCTCTGTGATTTATTATTTGTCATTTGATTCGATCTTGATTAAAGCTGTAATATCACTATTTAAAGGAAATCAAATCAGGATTGCAATTCTGCAATCAATCATGAGTCTCCATGGGATGTTTTGCCGGCCTCTCTCCCCCTACTTCCTGTCTTGTTGGAAAAGAGCTTTCCATTGGTGCTTTTTTTAAAAATAAAAAGCATTGATCTTGTATCTTGGGTATGGCAACATGATATTTATTATTGCATCACCTAAATATGGTGAGGGCTTTTTTTATTTTTAATTTTTTTTTTGGTGTTACGAAAGAGTATTTTGACCTTGCATACCAAATTCCAGCCAAGGACTTCCAGGTCCCTTCAATGCATAAATACATTGGTATTTGGAGCGAGAGGGGAACTGACTGCTCATACTGCTTTGGGAGGTGTGAAAATCTATTTTCAGTTCTGTTTTGTGTGAGCATCACCTTGATTTTCATGTGAGCTAGGCATGTAACAGGGAGGTGACACAATGGGTCATAGTAGGAACAAGATGCCCAGGAATCCTAATTACTGGTCTCATTGCTGTGCATTTTTTTTCCTTAAAAGGAAAAAAAGGAAAAAAGGAAAAAAAGGAAAAAAGACTCATTGTCTTTTCGACCAGTGTATTACTTTCAACCAGTGTATTACTTTCGACCAGTGTATTACAGTGGTCGAAATCCAAGACCGATTATTTTATTATTTTTCATGAAAAATGCTGAATTTACAAATTACAAAGTCTGATAGAGTGCAAGAGTGGCAAAGACACATGCCTCCTGTTTGCCTTAGCTTCTACTGAGCTAAAAACATGGACTTCCCTCCAAAACCACTCAAAATTGTGTTCATAAAAATGAGATTTTCTTGCTCTGGAGGTTTCAAAAGCATTGTCTGTTCTTTGGTCGCACCATACTACCTGTGTTAACGAACACATCTCGGTCAACAACTTTGTGAAGTATGGGGAAAATGTGTCTTTTATGTAATGGCCAGAAAAAGAACCTGTATTAATAATTTATATATATATATATATATATATTTTCTGTGTGCCTGTGAACAAGGGGGCAGGGCTTGGAGAAGGGTTTCCATCCCTTTCCCCAACTCAGACCTAGACCTGAAGCAAGTCTGGGGACTCGGAAAAGAGAACCCCAAATACATGCAGACTTTTGACAAGCACATACAGGAGATGTAGGATAGGAAATACTTCTTCTATGAGGCAGATACTCCAGTTTTTACATATCAAGGTTTTTTTTTTTTTTTTTTTTTTCCTGCTGCTCTTACTCAGAGCTCTGCGTTAGCTTCTTTTCCCCGGGGACGTGCATGTCTTCTTGCTGCCTGACACCTTTAACTGTATCAGACCTTTCTCTCTGCTTCTTTGTCCTTTGCGTTTTATGCCATCCTTCTGTTTCTTCTGTCACTAGCTGTCCCATGAGACTCTCAGGACCCCCTGTTAGTTTCTTTCAGCAAAGAAAGCTTTTTGACAGCTAGTCTGAGCCCTCCTCAATGGTGTGATATATATAAAAAAAGTGATAATAGGTCGTTCTCTCCCATTTTCAGATCATTTTCTTTGGCATTTCCTTCCTTTTTCTTTTCACCCCTCATTTCAAGATGCTCATCTCCTGCTGAAGTCCCCCCACTGTGATAAGCTCTGGTTGTCACCAGGTAACGCATCTCCAGGCCAGTCAGTGCCTTCAGCCCCGACACTGCTTCCCCTTCTGCTTTCTTGCCTTCATTTGAGGGTCCGGAGAGAAAAAATGCTGATTCTTCATTATTTTTTTATTATTATTTCAGAAGTATTGCCATTAAAGAACTGGCACAGAGCATCTCTTCACTCCTCGCTCTTACCCTTTATAGGGATAAATAATAGTTACAGGTGATCCCTGGTGAAGCCTCTTATTTCTTCACAGTTTCCTATACTGTCGTCTAACATTTTTTAAAGGTGACTATCCAAAAATTCAGAGTTCAAGTTTGATGTCGAGAAGCACGATGATCCCCTGTGTGTACATCTGAAATCTTTGAAAGTACTGTACAGAAAATCTTGCAAAATTCAGTTTGGGGCTGATATCTTTGATAAACCGCTTCTATTACTAATGTTTTTAGAACTAATTAATTCGACTGTGTTTGAGACTGAAATTAAACAAAGTGTTCCTAAGGGTTTTTGTTACAGGGGGTGCCGGAGGAAAATAAATACTTAGGATTCCAGGGGATGATCTGTAGGGAAGATAAAGTGCTCAATTAAATTTAGCGAGCGAGGTTATTCTTTCACTGAGAATTATTTCACCCCTTCCGGAAATATTTGTTCTCGGTGTTTAGCTTATCATATTGTGCAAGATGATGAGCCGAAATGGGACGTCGTCTCTTATATAGAGTTAAGAGCGAGAGTCCTGAATGACAATATCCAGGGATGCAAAGATAACATTAAAATGGGTTCTTAAAAAGAATATAGGAACTGTTCCCGTAAGGACAGAAGAACTAAAAATATGTTTTCCCTGCTATTGAAATGGACTGCTGTGCTATCAGGAATTGAAATTTCTGTATTATTTCACCTGTTCTCTCCCTACACAGATGACTTGAAGCAGTCAGATCCACAGGAATAGAAGGCACAAGAGGATCTCATCTATCTGCATGGCTGTGTGATTTTTTTTCACTGTGTCTAATTTCCAGTTCATTGTGGGTATTAAAAATTGGCAACTGCTGTAGCGGTGCTGGTCAGGCTTTCCTCTTCATTTGAATACTGAAATCAAAAGGTCTTACGGCTTGAATTTGTCCGTTTTCTGACAAATGCGATCTGCAAAAATTAGATAACAATAGGGGTGAAGCTGTGGCATTTTCTGCTAATGTGTCACTTGGTTTTCGAGGCACGGTATGCTGGAATTTCATGGTTTGTAGAAAAACATCTGGATGAATACAAGTGCTCTACCTTTGTCTTGTATTAATGAAGAAAAAATTCACTCATTTCGATCAGTAAAATGAAAAAAAAAAAAGAAAGGAAAAAAACAGGATTGCACCTTATGTCTTTTCCATGTATTTACTTGGAACTTTACCATATATGCTACAGTTAGTTAGAATTAAAAGGCTCACTTTTAACGTGTTAAAACAATATGTTTATGTCAGTTGGGCAGGATATCCTGTTCAGGATCAAGTTGACTTTCCATTCTGTAGCTGTTTGCTCTTGCCCAAAGCTGTCTACATTGTCAAGAGGCCAAAGAAGATGAGGGACCAAGTGATTTTGGGCAGCCTGGTCACTCGTGAAGCTCTTTTGAAGCCTGGAGGCTGAGGTTGGTGCTTTCTCTGCCTTAGGAATCCTTTTCTTTGTCTGTTTTAGAGTACAAGACTTAAAACATCGAAGCCGTTCCTTCGTTTTATGATTCTATTATGCAAAATAATGTGAAACTCAGTGACTGAAAGCTCCTGTCATGCAATCATCTTGTCATGCAAGATGAAACGGGCAGAAGAAGGAGGTCTCGTGGAGGTGCTTACTGACGGGCTATTGGGACCGTTCTTCCAGCAGTAAGAGTTCAATTCCATGCACTGAGCAGGTTGTTTTGGATCTGAGTATAAGCTGTGCTATAAATCAGATATTTTATAGCGCTGGGTAGAATTGCAGCATTATGCTTTGCTTTCATCTTCTTCTTGCACTACTTTTTTCATCTTCTTCTTGCCCAATGTCTTCTTCAGCAGTGTCTTAGGGGTTATACTAATTTGGGTTTAGAAAATAGCAAACTAGAAAGAAGAAGCAGTGTAACTCAGCAAAAATTGTACTGAATGTTACGTGCTTCCCATAGGGCTCTACCAGTTAAACCTTTGGTTTTGGTGGTTTTAAATAAGCTTTGCCTGGCACATCAGCTTGGACTCTGCTAATTTGATTGCTGCTTACCAAGCACATTTATTTAAACAATTCAGTTCATAAAATATTACAGGCTAACGATGAGCCTCCAGTTGTGTGTATTGACTAATCCAAGAGAACAATGACTGTGCATCCTTTATGTTAGATTGCCAGCTGTGCTTTTAGGATATTCTGTTCCGATCATTTTAAATGGTACTTACATTGATATCCCTGCTAGTCGTGCTTGGTGACGCAGAGCAGTAGCTACACATACAATAGGAGCGCTCCTGTACCACTAGTGAAGAGAAGTGCAATGCTAAGCATCAAATTGATTTTAAATGGTGCCGGAGTTTGTTGCTTCAGCATGAAATTTTAATGGCAAACAAGCTGTAAACAATTCTGTCCCTTGGTATTTCTGAGGAGAATGTCCAAGCTTATTGATTCTTTGTAGTAAAAAAGAATGCAAAAAAAAGTAATTAATAACACCACTCTATTAATTGCTCCATGGTTCTTAAAGTGAGCATTCAATTTATTATGACCATCTAATTCTGGAAATGCATTAAGAATTCACACATCTTTCATTTCCAAAAGTTTTTCTTTTGTAAAAGCTTTTTGGAAACAGAAGTTGATTGTTAGTAGCTCATTAAGCACTTAGAAAATTTCTATCAAAGACGTAAAATGGCTTTCATTCCGAATGTGTGTTGAATTCAGTGGAGCAACAGCAGGGGTGAGGCATAGCCCTCGTTCTCGTTTTCCCTTTCCTTGGCATTTCATGTTGTAAAACACCCACTCCAACCTAGGAGAAGTTTTTCTGCAGGCATCTTTCTGCTTGTTGGTGGAAAGCAAACATCCCTCCTAAGAAAAGTCAGCAATAATTGGAGGCTGAAGGAAAGGTAAAGTTGCCTACAGCAGTGCTTGACTTCAGTAGGCATTTTAGGGATCTGAATATTTTACTCTATTTCCAGATTTGGGCCTGATCAAAGATGTATTTATCCTGTTACATGTAAGAGACAAGAGTGCAAAGACATAATTATCTATTTCCTATACCATTGAATTTAGTGATTATTATGAGTCACTGGGTAAAATTGAGGTGAATGCGGGATTAAAAGTCAGGGAAATCAGTTTTGTGTTCTTCATTGGCATGTTGATTTAAACTGTTGGCACTTCAGCTCCCTGACTAACACAGTACTAATATTTTCCTAACTCATTTCAAACAAAACAAAATACAAAATCCTAAAAAAAATAAAAAAAAAAAACATCATCATCAACAACAAAAAAAACTATGTGGTGTTTGGTAGCACTGCAGAAATTGCTGTCTTGTATAGATTTTGTAGGTCTAAGAACGGGTTAAAATGGCATGCACGGTTTGGGATTTTTCAACGGGAATGACTGCATTTGTACTTCATGGGTTATGACATAAAGGCTAATTATATACAGTACGCATCATCAATTAGGGAACTGTTAGGAAAGATCAATTGAAGGAGCAGGATCTTTTCTGGGGACACACGTCAAGGGTCATGGCCACGCGGGGAGAACCCTGCATATCGTAACCTAGCATCCTTTTGCCCTAGAGTGTAAATAAATAATGGATGTCACCGATCCACTTAGCAGCTGTATGTTTTTAATTCATGTATTTTCTTCTTCTCGCATGCATAATAAGCTCCCAGGTAAACAAGTTTCTTATTAAAATTATTGGAACTGGGTTTATTCTGTTCTCGCTTTCTCATTATATCATTGCCAGCCGTACTCCAGTGAGAAAATACACATGTAATATTTTCAGTAAGATTGTATATTGAAATTTAGGAAGGTATTTTTTTTAATCCGGGGTAACTTTGTTATGTTTGTTGTATATTCGTGTTCACCATTGTGCCTTTGGCGTGTGCTCATGGCTGATTTTCTGCTTTCCTCGTTTTTGTGAGTTGAAGTGTTTGTGGCATTTTTCATTGATTTTTTTTTTTTTTTTTTTTTTTTGAGGAAAGTTTTATATTTCTTGCAATGCATTTCTGCTAAGAAAGAGGAACATTACTGATTCTGTCAGTGGCTTGACCTGGGATGTGACTTTTTTAGGTAAAAACCCCTCCTAAGTTCTTGGAGTTGGGTTTCCCCATCCCTAGCAAAGCACCTCAACTACAGCGCTTACTTTGCGAATTCATAGAGACTTTTGTACCTTCAAAGCCTTTGACAGATTATGTTTTATTTTTATTCTTTTTTTTTTTTTTTCCCTGAATCAAAGTTTTTTTTTTTTTTTTTTTTTTTTTTTTTTTTTTTTTTTTTTTTTTTTAATTGAAAACTCTTTCTGAGATAATAAAATCCATTTTTCCATAGGCTTCTGGGGAGTATCAATAATGGTTATATCTGCTTGCAAAGCAACTATTACAGCCTATATCTGAAATTAATTACAGGCACAGAAAGGTAGCACTGATATTTTATAGGGAAAAAAATGCCCCTTTAAGCCAGTAGAAGCTGTACTGAGGGTGATGTGGAAATCAAATTCTTCAAGCAAAATCATATTGGCTGCAGCAGAATTCACAACATCTGTAAGGTTTCCAAGTCAATTTAGTTTTTTAGCAGTAATTCTTTCCAACATCTTCTTTTTTTCCTTCAGCACCATTTCAACTCATACACAACCTCCTTCATAAATTGTGAGGCCCAGCATAGTTTCTAAAAACCTGAAACGCGGAAGAGTTCAAGAATCCAAGGGAGTGAATTATCAAACTGGACAGCTTTAGGTTTAGCAAGAAATCTCATGGAGATAAATCTTGGGCACCGAGTCAGTGCTTTCCTAGATTTAGGATATCTCCCCGCTATAAAACTTTCAGCACTCCAAAGCCCTGGGAGTAGGGGATGAATTCACCTCAACAACTCTGTTGCTTTTTTTTTTTTCTGCCGTGGCTCGCTGTGTTTAAAGATACCAACTGGTAGTCAGTCATCTTGTCCTTTGCTGTCAAGAAGTCGACTCAAGTTTTTCCTTCTGTGATGCAGGTTGTGATAGAGCAGACGGTAAATCAGCAAAGAGCCACAGTTTGCTGACAGCGTACCCTCCCCTTTTTGAGCAGAATCACCGGCAAATACGCCACCTTCTCAACGAGTAAATTGAGGGGAATCTCTCCACACTAGGAATGTGTATTTTTTGGTAATAATAGTGGGTATTTGTGCTGATGCAAACACTGTCTCATATTATTTGTGTTAGCCATCCTCAGGATTTGTTATCAAAATGATCACTGATTTTAAGCTGAGGTTATCTACACTGATTCTGCGTAATGTCATGCTTTCCTCACTCATTTCTTCTTCCTATTTGTTTGAGATGTTTTTAAATAATTTTCAGGGTAGAATATTCATATTAAAAATTAGGAAGTTGCCATATGGTGTTATTCTTTCTGAAGTAGTACAGACTAAAGTATGGGATTTGCTCCAGTGGTGAGATTTAGGTCAGTAGGCTTGGAAAATTCCTGTTGACTTTCTTGCTATAGCTGGACCTCCTCTTCTTTAAGAGAAAATCATGGATCATTTTTCTCTTTTGGGGCATTAAATAACTAAAATGAAATGCATGGCTGATGTAGGAGGTGGAACTCAGGTCTCCCCTTATTACGGCTTGTTGGGGATGTTATTGGGGTCGTAATGTTGGGGATGTAATGCTGGGGATGTAGTGTTGGAGATGTAACGTTGGGGATGCTATTTCTGCAGCTGTTTGCCTTGCACTGAAATGTAGTTATAAGAAACCAAATCTGAGGTCCAACAGAGTCCATATGATCTTTTTTGGTTGCTGTAATATTCAAAAACATACATCCAATGACCCAGATACATGTCTCCGCCTCACGAATGCTCGTAATAAAAGTGGAAGGGAAAGTATGTCATTACTTGTTTTATAGTCAGCTGTAAGTTGAAGATGGCTGTAAGAAGGCCAGAAATTTAATTGGATTAAAAAAAAAAGTCTAGGTAGCCTGTTTCCTAGCACTGGACAATTAAAGAAGAAACAAGTTCAGGATGGTCTTGCATTGCCGTGTCCTCCCACCCTTGCCAGTTGACATGCAGGGAGTGCTAAACGCCGCTTTCCATCTCTGTCATGTTCAGTAGCATCACCACATCTTCCCTCTGTATTCATCTCATCTCCTTGTGAACCATTTGGCTCCGTAACATCCCGCAGCCTAGAGTTCCAGAATTTAATTATGCATTACACATTCAAATTACTCTGTTTATTTATGTAAATAATTCAGCAGTTATTTCACTGGGACCTCCTGGTTCTTGTGCTCGTGACACAGCAAATAATCATTATTTAACCTCTCTGAACCACCGATAGTTTTATCAGTTTTTAGTGGATCCTCCCACACCGTTGTCTGTCTTCCAAGGAGTCCCAGCCTGTCGAGTTTCTCCTGGGAAAGAAAAACACACCATGCTTCATATCAGTCCTGCCATCCCATCCTGATTTTATAAAGGGCCCTGTTGCTCTTGTATCAGCTGTTGGTTTCAAGCCAACGTAAGTCATTAAAAATATTTAATTTCCCTCCTTCCCTTCCTCCTTTTGTTTAATAATGTCTGTGTTTTAAGTTCAGGCAAGGATTTCTAAGCGAGGTCCAAAGATGAGGTCCTTTGTGCAAGTGTCACCTTCTGCAGGAAAACCAAACTGAAATTTGCTGTTGAAGATTTCCTCTCAGTTTTAAGTTTTGTCCTAGCAATCAACATTTTCCAGAAGTTTTATATGTAGCATATTGTGGGGGAAAATATGAATAATAATAAAAAATAGTGCATTTCACAACGTAGATATTACGTTAGCATTGAGTAAAGAGTTTTGAAGCCAAACCCCACTTTTTCCACAGGTGGGCAGCTCAAAGACAGGTATACTGAAAAAATGTTCTGTACGAAGGCCAGGCTTGTGTTCACAAAGTGAAATTTGTCTGTGCTAAATAAAGGCAGTGTATTTATTTTACTTTAGAAGGATAAAATATACATGAAAACAAACACCACCTGAAGTACATCCACTTATGGGCTACAAAACTGGAGCTGGTGGGTATCTACCACTGTGCACCCGGTGTTAATTTGCATCGGAAATACCTCTGCATCCAAATCCAAACCCCTTAGAAAGAGCAGGTGTTGTTAACATGACTGAGTGACCTGAACACTGCTTAAAAACTGAGACGTGAAAGCATCACCATCTCTCTTTCATTACTGGGGAAGATGATCCATGACAAACGTAAATAGCTTGTCCAATATCGTGCGGGGAATTTGTAGCCAAACCTAAAATAGTGTCTCCATTCTCAGAGCCAAGCCCGAGTTAAAAGATGATCCCTTTCACTCTGTTCTTATTACACAATGCTTGGTACTTTTAAAACAGCAAGGGAAAAAAAAAAAAGAGAAAAACAGCAGTCAGTGAAGCAGCACGGATAGTTCTTTGACAAGGTGACATTAAAAACTGGGTTTTACAGCTTTGTGTCTATCACTGTGTTTTCTGATTCACTACCTAACGTGCGCTGTCATTACAGAGGCTTTATTTAATATTTACTGTTTGAGCTAAATCCTTAAGAAACCCTTTAGTCTGCACATACTCAGCAGTTCATAGAGGAAGGCAGAAAATCATCCCTTACTCATCTTTTGGAGCCCAGACTCTGAAGGCTGCGCTCTCCCATGTTGGTGCAGACAATCAATTACAACTTACCCAAGTCATTATTGATGCACAAACGGGGTAGTAATTACACTTCGGAATTAATCTGGGGACAGAACAATGAAACGAGGACTGAACAAGGATGGGGAGCTTTGGCTCAGCACAAAAGGAGTGCAGTTTTTCTGATGGGAAGGGGAATAATCAGGCTGTTTCCAGCCACTCTGCTCTAGCTAACACTTCTGCTGGGTGTAAGAAAACGAACGGGGAGCATTGCTTTAGAAACTTCTATTGCTAGCATTGATCGTGAACATCTTCAGAGGCGTAACTGCTGTGAAGGAAGGCAGTCAATCTTATAATAGTCAAAAAGATGCTTGAAAAACAACGGCTATGTAAGTGCTGTGTTACAGTTGTGTTAGCCCTGCAGCTCTGGAGAATTCCCAGTTTCAGTCTCTCGGGTGTAAATTTCCTTCCTTGGAAAGAGGGTATCGTGAAAAAAAAGCCATGCTGTTACTATTTTAAGCCAGGAGATTGTCCTTGACTTGAAATAAGTCTTCCACTTTTAGAAATAAACTGAATGTTGGGAAAAAACACAGTCTGGGGGCTGAGGATCAGGTTAACTCTATTAATCTTTAACATCCTTCCAGTTCCACTAAGTCAATCGGACAATGTGAGATATATAAACCCCCAGAGCCAGGGGAGCAAAAGAGTTCTATACTGAAATTCACAGCCCAGGAGAAATGGTATTGTGTGATCCCCAGGTACATCCTACAGCAGGAGCTCTGGTGGCTTTCTTACATATTAAAACCACCAAGTGCTCAAGACTCCTTTTCTGTCCTTACTGCTCAGTGATGGAGTGTCTCTGCTAGAAAGGGAAGTTCCTACAAACAAGTGTTTATAGGAACAGAAAAAGTTGAGGCTCACAGAAATGAGAACCAACAAATGAACACATTTGTTCAGGAATTGGTGCAAATGTTCTTACCATGAAAACATATTTTTGAGTTGCTTTCTTGAGAGATGTTTCACTTCCGAGTTCTGTTAGTTTTTTTTGTGTGCAACTTCAGCTTTTAAATGTACTTAGGTACAACCGTCCTTGGTTCCTTTAAGAGTCTGGAATTTCAGTTCATGCTACAGTTCTTTCCACAAAATAAGTGTAATCATATTTCATTTATCATTGGGTTATTGTGACACGCCAGGTATAAGTACAAATATATGAGAGCATAAATTGTAATAGAAAAGGTATCTGTGCCTCAGCAATGTATTTTGAGTTGGTCTGAGGTAGTGATGAAGTCTTTTGAGATGCTCAAAGACAGAAATTGAAATTATTCGTGCACAATTGCTGTTTTCCCCAAGATAGGTCTTTTGACTTCCCTTCAACATGCTGGCACAGCTGTGGTCCCTGCAGATGCTGACATAATCCTTGTTTATGCTATGCCCTTTAGCACAGGATGGTTTGGTTCCTTAAAAACAGGAGGATGGAGGCAGAACAGTAACAATGATTTTCAATTAAAAAATGTATACAGTCGGTGTTACCCACTACGAATGCAGCCTAGCAATCCTACCAAGCAATAAACCGCTGGGGAATTCAGACTCGTATTAAAATTCTGTGCGGCGGCTCTGATTAAACAGCAGAATCCTCCTGCAAGATGAATAGTGAGAATTATTGTCGTGTGAGAGATGAGAGAAGCCAGAGCACACGAAGGTCACTGAGGTTGGCGCAGGGTCACTCTGAAGATCTTGAAGGAAAACGTGGACTTCCAAGGCCAAAACTTGGTACTGTAACCATGAGGGATATTTCATTATGATATGTGCTAGTATGGGAAAGTGAGAAATGGTTTTGGCTAGAGATGAAAGCAAAACACTTTCATCCTTTTCTATTTGTTAGATTGTCATTACATTTTTCTCGCTCCGTTTTTTTTGTTACAGCCACCTAGGAGATGGCTTCATTACAGAGACTACCAACTCAAAGTCTTTATTGTAGTTAGTTAAATAGTAAAAACGGGAGATAGTAGGGCAAAGAAATTAAGAAATTGTGTTTAGGACATCTGAGTTATCTTTAAGAATTAGAACAACATAACCCCATTACAGTCATATCACAGAAACTCCATTAGAAATAATCTGACAAAGAGCAGGATAGCCATTTTAAAACATTAGCTAGTTTTATTAATTTATCACAAAATAAACCACTGCTTCTTTCCCAAATCTGAAACATTTATAATTTAATTGAAATGCTGCTCTGATTTCCCTAATGCCTTGCTGTAGTCTGATGAAGGAAAACCTCTGAAGATGGATGGTTAATGAATAATGTTTGTTAATGCTATCCAAATAATACTGTTTGTGTTTTCATATGATAAAAAAAAAAAAAAAAAAAAAAAGCTTCTAATTAGGAGATATAGCCTGGAAAATGGCTCTCCAGGGCTTGCTTATAATACAGACTTGGCTTTTGGTGGGAGGCTGACTGGTGCTGGGGGGGAGCCGTGGTGACTGGCAGCTCATTGTGTTCAGCATCCTTCCCTGTTTAATCCCTGGTCACCACGACTCCTGCCATGTCATGAGCCAGGATGCTGTCAGGTGTCCATCTGAATCTTAAAGCCTCCAGATTCATCTCTTAAGAAAATAAAAGCCACTGATGAATTAACGTGGCTGTGTTTATTATGAGCATGTCACCCGTGGCTCATGGTAGCCAGCCTGCACAAGCCTACTGTGTCCTTTTTTTGATACGGTCTCCTTTGCATTGCTTCTTGGCTCATATAAATGGAAATGTGCACATATTTCACATCAGGCTTGCTTTTTTAGCCTGAGAGATGATGACCGAAAGCTGGCTGTTACTTTTAGTGGTGTTGTCCACATATCAAACAGCACATGCTAACACTTGAGCTCTTTGCAGTAGTAATTTTTCTGTAGATAGCTAGAGTATGTATTTAAAAATTTAATCGGTGAATAAATAGGAAAGATGGTCTTTCTTCTGACAAAATTAACGTGCATCTCTTGTGGTCCAGGACCTGTTTCTGGTATAGGATCTGTAGATGCATCACCTCCAATATACTTGTTCTCTTCAGAATGAGGTATCTTAAAACTATTGATGTGCTTCAGCTTAAACATTTAACATCATATTTGATGCATGGCACCCAAAACATCTCCAGGGAGGTGGATATTTCAGAAAGGTGCCTGTGCCATGGGGTTATGGGGGGCTATGGGGCCAGATCCTGCATCTCCTCCCTTACACCAAGGCCTATGGCGCCCACCTGAGATCTAAGGCAGCCCCAGGAGCCTCGCAGCACAGCAAGGCACTGTCATGGCAGCATGGTGCCAGCCACCAGCAGCCACCTCAGGCATGGTGAGGGAACCATTTTCCCCCCCCCAGGAGCAGCTGGAGGTGACACAACCACCATGGTCCTGAAGCAGACACCTGCAGCCCATAGCCAACCCCAGCTGAAACAGGGCTGTGGGATAGGGGATCCAGGCGTGACCCCTTGAGGCAATTAATGGTGGTACTGCTTGGAGAGCCCTCACCTGGTGCCTTTTGAAGACCCTTAGAGTCTCACCTGTGAGTTATTGCTAACCAGAGCTCATTTATGAGCCTCCAGCAGCCTGGGGGGAAGGAAGCTTGGTTGCCTTCTTGTTGCTCCATGGTGTGTGTAGGGGAGGAGATGTTGGCTGGGCATTGGTACTGCTTACAAAGTAAGGTGAAATTGCTTTTATTCCACGTCTCGTTTTGCTATAATGTATTGTGCTAGTTGTGAGGAAATGGGGTATGGCTGAGGGACTGTATTTATTGGTAGGTAAAAGTAGATGAGTTAGCGGTGGGCTTGTGAGCCAACTTGCTGGAAAGTTGGTGTTTGAACAAGGTATGCTCGCCTGAATGTTGTAGGAAAGGACTTTGTTGAGAGCAGAAAGGGGTCTAATGTCTTTAAATTTGTCCATTTGTGCCTGTTGTGGTGGTGTAGCAGTGGGGAGTTAAATATTCAGGTTACAGCTATGGAAGAGCTCCTGTGTGGGAGGTAGAGCTTGAGGGGGTGGGGGGAACCTCCTCTGGTAAAAAATGAGGGGAAAATGTGCCGGGTACTCCTTACTGGTGAGCTCCTGTCTTGGTCAGCTTGTAGGAGAAGACTTTTGGGGGGTAATGAGTCTAATCTTACTGCAGATCTGATATCTGTCCAGGGTATGCAAGTATTGCCTTGTAAAGGGTTGCCCTGTGCTGTCAGTAGGATTGCTAATTGCACTCATTAGGGAGGGCATGTAAAGTTATTCCAAAGGGAGGAGAAAAAAAAAAAGCGCAAAAGAAGATAAAGGGTACAGGCAGTAGCAGGTCAGTGCCCTGGGGGAAGCTGGCTGGGTCAGGCTGTGGTGCTTGCCTGTGCCTCAGGACCCTGCTCGGAGGTGGTGCTGGGCTGTGTGATACCAGATATCTGCTCACGGGTTTCATGTTGGCCTCTGAGCCTGTGTGAATTTAAACTATATCCTCTTATTGGTATTGACTTGCTTTAGAGCTGAATTGCTTACAGGTAAACACGGTATTAAAATGTTTCTATCACCTGCACTTTGCAGCATCTGTTCTCTGTTTTGTCTTCCTTAAACTACCACTGAGCAACTGTTTCCAGTTCATGATTTAATCTAGGCTGGGGGGAGAGGATAAAAATCAACATCGCTCTTCCTTCTGCAAGTCTTCTGCTCCAGGTTTACAGCTGTGGGAGCCTCTCAGGCATTGCATGGAGGCTTTGGGCAGAAATTGCTTGCCTGGACAGATTGCAGTTTACTTCAAACTAAGGTTTTCATAGATAAAGATATCTTGGTCTTCACAGGTATGCATCTAAACCTGAGCAGAGTAGAAAATATTTTATCCACAGGTGTGAAGAATAACTGTGTAAATCCTTCTTTCTGTTGAAGAGTTGGTCACCTGCCTCCTGGAAGTAGTAATGTATGCTACTGAGCAGCGAGATCTCAGTGTTTAAATGTGTAGGGGGGTGTCTCTTATCAGTGATGAGTGGAAGAGCTGTTCAGCTGCTGTGCTTTCCTCAGGAGGCAAAAAAAAAAAAAAAAGAAAAGAAAAAGGGGAGTTTGGAAAAATGAATGCGGTCTAACACTTCCAGAAATACCGGCTTAAAATGTTTTTTGTTAGGCTCTGACAAGAGACAGATGCGTCTGCAGCAACAGAGCTGCAGGTGAAAAGTATTTCTGCTTTCATAAAATGAACATGTAGCATTCTGGAGAACATAAATCTCTCCAGAAGTGACACCAAAAACCTGCTGAGCATTTGCAGCTCCCTGTCAGGGTGTGCTGAATGGGGTGAGCCGAGGAGGGCTGCAGTATTTTGATGTTCCTCGAAGCCGCACGTGCGTAATCCTCATTTGCTGCTTGTCACTCTCCTAATCTGAAAAGTAAAGCAAGGGTGGTGTGCTGTTTAGTCATGCTTCTTAAATGGGCTTTGTAGACTACTTTGCTCCGTTCTCCTTAATGATATGCTGCTAACATCCTCCTAAACCTTAAATACAGCTCCGAAATAAAAGGGCCCTTTTCATTTTCCCGTGTTTATAATGCCAATCAATTGGCGCCTTCAAGCAATTATTGACTAATTAAAGACTATCTCGGCGAAGACAGAAAAAGCATTAGGAGCTCGCATGCGGCATTAAACCATTTCATAATATTTGCGTAGTGCCAGAAACGGAGGAGCAAATAGAAATTTGCTGAACCTTTTAACGAGGAAATTGGAGTGCCGGTGACCAGACAGAACAAATCTGTTACCAAAGCGGGATCCCTTCGTGCTGCTTAATCCTTTTAAATGCTATATACAAATGAGCTGTCGGTGTCGAGGCTTGCCTGTGGAGCTGTGCAAGGGCATGCATCACTTGATAATGTGTTTTGCTACCTATAATGTATTTTGCTACCTGCTTGTTTAATTCACAGATGGAATCCAAGCTCAGGCCTGGAATTTGGTCCTCCTGGGGCGGAGGGCTATTCAGATTCAGGGCATGCAGTACGATACCCTTAGAAAGATTGGGGAAAAAAAGAGCGAGAGAAATCACCTGATCCTGTTGTGTGGCTTGAGTGTGGACACAAATACCAAACAGAAGCTCAGAGGTGTGATTTTTTTTTTTGTTATCTTTTTTAATATTCTGATGATTTGTGCCTTAAGCTTTTTTTTTTTTTCTCTTCTGTAACTTACCAAGAAGGCAAAAATCAAGAGTAAACCTCCCTGACCTTTCAGGCAAAGGTACGTTGAGCTGCAGGGGCTGATTTATCATCTCTTCCTCAAACCCATGTAAACTCTGGTGTGTTTCAGAGTGTAATAGCAAATCCCATGGTTTTCTTCTGAGATTATGGAGTTGGTGAAGCTAAAGTAAAGAAACACCACAACAAGTCCCTTCTGCAGGGACTTTAACACAGCTCAGGCTGCTCTTTGTGCATCCAGGTCCCAAACTAAAGTGTCTGTGGTCCTACAAAGTGTGTAGCTCAAGGGAGGGAATCCCTGCCTAGAAGAGTTTGCTGTCTAAATGTATGGTGGAGAAGAGGACAGGGTGAGTAAATGATTTTCCCCTGTTTTAATTATGGTAGATGGGGAACAGGAGACAAGTGGATTGTTCAGTGTCACTGTGGAAAAGCTCGTATTTGAACTTGCAGCCCTGTAGCCAGGGGGCACGGCTTCCTTGTGCAACACCATTTATTATTTTTAAATGGGTATTTATTGACCAGTTCAGAGTTACTTAAGACTCTCACTGGAGTACGTGGAAAGGCATTCAATTCCCTGTCCGGAGACTAAGCCACCAAGACTCTCTCTAATAAATTACATATTCATTTTTTTTCCTTAATCCTTGCTCCAATTAATTGATCCCAGTGTCCTGATTAAAACAGCTCAGTTCACTTATCCCAGTCTACTTTGTCCCTTGTGTCTTGCCTCTGGGCAGGTGCAACCTGGATCCTTGTTTTTGCTTTTCTTTCCAGTTGCAATTGTTCATCCAGAAGTATTTTCACATTAAAAATGCTCACAATGAAGGCTTCTGATCTAACTTTTCTACTACTGTTAGGAGAAGATAAGTTGCTGCGTTCCTCAGATGCTCTGCCAGGCTCGTAAGAGCAAACAAGCCTCCAGTTCGAGTCTTTTTGGTAAGAGGATGCAAATACTAGCTTAGAAATCCGAGGTTTTGTACCCAAGAGGATGTCTTTACAGAGCTACAGGGCTTATTATGAAAGGGCTTGTGTGCAGCTGCATGGCTTTCTTGTTTTTTTCCAGGATTCTAGATAAATTCAAATAATCACTGGCATAAATCTCCCTCGTGAGGCTGCGAGAAAACTTGTACCAATAAGGAAAACACGGAACCAACATGTATAAAAATATATTTAATGTTGTTGGTGCTGCTCAGTTGTTTCCTTAATATAAAGCACAGCCAGTTCCAGTCATTAATAGACTTTTCAGTGAATGAAACAAAAGTGCTAAGAACTACAAATTACCCTTTATAATCAGTACTCAGTCATTCCCAGACTTGGTTCACCCATTATTTACTCATTCTTTTAATAGAAAGAATGTGCACTTAAAAGGAATCCAGCTTTCTATGCTGGCAGAACTTGTTTTTTTTTTTTTTCTCAAGTCGGGTCTCCTGTAAATAGGGAGAACAAATTTTCTTACAGCTTTGCAGATTTTTGTTTCAAAAAGCTTTGGAAAAGAGGTGGTTATGTGAAATATCAGTGTCTGGAAAACGGACGTTTAAATGTCTTAAAGAAAATCTCAGTGTTTTCAGGACCCTTCAAGTAAATTAATAACTTTGCAGGTGAGCTAGGGGGAAGCACGAAGGAGAAAAAGGTAAAGCACCACCAAGGGTTTTATTGCAGGTGGGTTCCTGGCAGCACCCAGGTGTAGTCTCTTTCCAAGTTAGAGACCAAGAAATGCCAATAGAGGCTCATCAAACTCCAGGTTTTCTGTAACATCTGGAAAAAAAAAAAAAAAGAATTCCTCTTGTGCAGCCTTAGCATCTGCCAGGCTGCTCGTCCTCGTTGCTGTCTGGGAGAGGGCTGCAGAGGCAGGATCTGCTCCATGCTTGTCAGCGTGCTTCAGGTGATACCAGCCCTATCTGTTTTTATTTGTAGACCTCCAGGGCCTTAATAATTGCTATGCAGCAGAGCTATCCCTGTTGATATCAGCTGAGGATCTGCCCATTGACTGTGGTTCAGGTTCTAAATGAAAGCTGATGAAAATCTCCACAGAGACTGCGGAGTCCAATTTTAGCTCATTTGGCATTGCAGTAAGAAGAAGAGTTGGCTGTTAGTTCACAATGACTTTACTGGCAAACACTCCTTTAATTCCGATAGACCTATTCGTTAAAATCCTGCATGAATTTTTAAGCTCTGAAACGTAAATGGAAAGAGTTGCGGAGGTTGGGTGTTGGAGAGGGACCCTTGGAGACCAGAAATTAAGCAGTTGATGTTAAAATGAGTTTTTTGGTGAAGCACCTTCTGTGAGAGGATGCCATTCAGGTATATTTATGAAGTTAATGATATAAAACAATACAAACTATTTATGAATTTAAATTTTTAGCTGTCTAATTAAGACCTCCTTATGGAAGACTTTCTGGAAATGGGATTGTTGTTCCTGCTTTTGAGTGGAGCTGGAAAGTTCAGTGTTCAGCTATTCCCTCCTTGCTGAAGAACAATTTTGGAGGTGGGTGGCATACAGTGGGGAAAGCCCCTGCAGGAGGGCTTTTTTGGGGAAGCTGTCCCCCAGTCTTTCCCACGTTGCTTGCCTCAATTTTGCCGTGAGTGCCTTCGAGCACCAGCCTCTCCCGTGCACTTTGCTGGCCTGCTGTGATCCCAATCGACACGGTCAGGGCTTGTTTGGGGCTGGGTGGCAGCAAGTTGGGGCTAAACGCAATTTCATTCACTAGCACCAATTTGCCGTAGATGCCTGTGAAACATCCTCTGAAATTTGTGAGCAAATGAGGTTTTGTCTCGCCGTTAACGAGGCTGTGCTGCCAAGCCCGTCACCGGCGGAGCTGACCCCTCTGCTCCAGCAGTCCTGTTAGGCTGCCTGCTCCAGCTGGTGCTATTGGCCCTTAATCAGAAGTGTTTATACTTCCTCATTCGCACTTGATTTCTGCTTTTCCCCGCTTGGCTTTGTATTCAGAGTAGGTTCATTATGAAATATATTGTTCCGAGGCTGCCTTGACATTTTGCTGTCAGTGATCGGTCAATATTACCGCTGTCACGTCTCACAATGCGGAAAATATGCTATCACACCAATTAGGGTGTTTACTCCATCTTTTTCTCCGCGCTCCTCCTCGCTGGCAAACGTGGCTCAGGGTTTTAAAACGGGGAAAAGTGTGGTTAAAAAACCCTACTGGCTGGAGTGCCTGGAATAACTGGCATGGCTTCAGCATTTCCAGCTTCTGTGGGGTGAGAATCGAGATCAAATTCTGCTCTTGTGGCTTTGTAGATCAGTGATAAATCCTCTGGGTTGCATTTTACACTCGCTTATGCTAAACGTTATCTGTTTTCATGGGGTAAGGGTAGATAGTTGCCTCATTGACTGGAAATTAAAACAAATTGCGATGGCATGACTGGGACTAGAATTTAATTTGTTGACCATAACAAGCAAGGATCCCATTCCCTCTCCCTGCTAAAATATCTCCTACCTTATTCAATTAAACAAAGATTTACATCGGCACGGAGGCAATGCAGACAGCGTGTCCTTGTGGCACAGTGTGGGGTGATTTAGATAGAGCTAAAATGGTTATAGGGTGGAATCCCTAAACTTCCCTAACATGGAAAAAGACCTCCCAGGAAGAGACTAGATGACTTTTTTTGGCCTCTTTCTCTCTTAGGACAGCTTGGGCTGGTGCTATGCTGAAGCAGGTGTTGCTTGACTTCTAGGATTTAAGAATTTGCAGACTGGCATCTGTTCTGCTCCCCGAAAAGTGTGAAAAAGGAGTTGTTTGCACTAAATGTACGTGCAGGTCCTGGGGCCAAGGAAGCTGGCTTCTGGCTGGCTCTGCAAGCAACGTAGCGTGCACTTAATTTCCTGTTCCAAAAAGAAAACAACTTAAACCCAGAGGAGCAGAACTCAGAACCAAATGAAACATTTCCTTTTCTATTTCAAAAGGAAGGAATCTCTCTTCCAGGTAAGAGGCTGGGGTGAACAAACACTGGCCTTGAAGTGGCAGAATACACCCCATGCAGAACAGTAACGCTTCCCTCGTATTTATTCCCTCCGAGTTTACCAACCTGGTTGTCTCGTTCTTTGCTTAACCATCAGTTTATGAGCATCTTAGGAAGGAGAAGCTTGTTTTCAGCTGAATTTTTAATTTGGTCCCCGTTTGCAGCTAAGCTGAACCGAAGCTGAAGCTGTCAGCGTTGACGAGGCAGATAGCGCTGTTTAGGTTTGTGTGTGCGTGATCAAATGGAGCTCGTTAGGCGAAGGGAAGCACGGTGCCACTCAAAATAATGAGTTTGTTTAGCAAAAACGTGCTGCTCGCTGTGTAGGCTTTGTAGCGCGATAGCTCCAATTGTCATTGGCGCGGGCTGCCTTAAAATAACTAATGTTGTACAAGCTCATGACAAGTTTCTTCTAATAACTTACGGCGCGTGCAGAGGTATTTCTCAACCAGAAGGAGATTATAACCGTAAGTTATGGTACATCCAACTTTTTTCTGCTTTCTTCTTGCTCAACTTTCTATGTGCTCAAGCGTCGGTGAGCAGCGAAGACAATGAAAGGACATAATGAATGTAGGATGCGAGTCATCGTGAGCCCAAACTGATAGAAAATGGATGAAATGCCATAAAACATGTTCAAAACTACGGAGCCACCGGCCCAAAGGGATATGTATGTATTTTTAACTGACTGCTGCCTGGCTGCGCTTTGTCAGAATCTTGTTTGCTCCCTGCCTCCAAATCTTCCCTTGACTCGATTTCGGATGTCATACGGCGAATGTTACATGATTAAAGACTTAATTGATTAGAGATAATGGGAGTAGTTAAATTTTAATCCAGCCTGCTGCGGTACCCTTCAGGAATGGGATCAATGCTGTTGCCTAGGTCTCCTCCGCGGGATGATGGAGGTTGCCAGCTGAGGTCAGGGCTCCCGCAGTTCCAGGAAGACTGCCTGGGAGTCTTGTAGCAGTTTATTGTAGTAATTGTGACGACTTTTATTCAAAATAACCCAATGTGTGTGCGGAAATGTGCCTTATATGGGATATAGAGTTGTAATTATGCTTCGGGTATACTAATTACGTACCCTTGTTAAGTGCGTTTTCATATTAGGAGCGGGATTCTGTGCAATTCTATCAGCATCATATGGTGCTCGGGCAGTGTTTAAAGCCCCAAGGGACCCAAATCTCCTGGATGTATCTGCATAGCTGACGGAAGATCAGAAGTCCAGCACCACGCTGTGTCTTAGAGCAGAGGGTCGGTGTCAATAACTTATCTCCTTTAAAATCTGAACGCGTTTTTCTGCCGTCGTGTCAACCGCACTTACCTCACTCCTTGCCAGAAGAGTACAGAGTACATGACAGTCCCTTGACAGGACCCTGATTCAACTACTGCTGCGTATTTTCGCTTGTTTTCTTTTTCAGGGAATTCGTCGTCTTGTTCATTTGTAATTTTGCCTGCGCTCAGGCGGTTGTCATAAGCTTGCTTCGCTGTTGCTTCTCAGCAGCATGGATCTCAAGCTCGTGTCACCTCTTTGGAAGCATTTAATCGAGGTAGCGTGTCCGAAGAAGGTCATCTTTTTCATATTTGGAGCTGATTTTCTAAATGATCTTTGTGTTTGACTGCTTGGCACCGAGTAGTGATTTGCATAGAATTCAACGTTTAGTAACAGCATATGAATTTCTGTGGAATTCATGGCTCTGCTTGATATTTTGCTGTTCTAGGCAAACACATAAAACATCTAAATGACACCACTCAACGTTTAAAAGCGGCACTGTTGGTTATTAAATCTTGGTTATTAAATCTTGGTGGGCACGAGGAAAAACAACTGAATGGGTTGCTTGATTCCCTTAGTGAGTTAGTGAAGTTTCAGAATGCACAAGCTGTGTGGCAATGGCATTTCAGGAAATTCCTCAATTAAAATACTTGAAAAAGAGATGGGCACGTGGCAGAAGACCTTAAAGGGGAACATGAACAGGTAGGGCTGTTTAAAGCTTGTTTTAAGGGGAAGAGAGGGATTTGGGATTTGGACTTTCCTTTATTTTGATACAGCTTTTTTGCAACCTTGTTTTTCCCCATGTGTATTAGGAAAGCTTTATATTATGATGGGAGAATACTCTCGCCTTGACTTATTTTTCAATTCTGCCTTTTCTATTGAAGTGTCTCCTTTGGCGGAGCTGTGGGTTGGTCAAGTGGCTCGCCCTCAAAGCCAGGCACCCGGGGCTCCTCATTCTGCCTGCTCGTGCAAGGCTTTGAGCAGCTCCTCCGCTGGCTTTGTTAAGAGCCGAGGAGGCCGAGTATCCTTTGGGAGCAGCTCGGTATCTCGAAGAATAGTCCCTTAAGAGCTAAATCCTCCTATCCAAACAGCGGGGTGGATCTCCGATAAGCAGCTCAAATGAAGGATTATCTTGGCTGTGGCGCGGGCGAGGTGATCTGCGGGATGCCTCCGTGCTTCAGACGAGGTTTTTAAAGCTGCCTGTGCGCCATCTTGGCATTGCTGAGGATTTTCACCTGTTGCATTCGTGGGCCAAACTCGGATTGGAGAAGCTGGACTCATTCGGTAGGGTTTCACGTAGCCCTGATTGCGTGGAGATCATAGCAGGTCTAATTCTGTTGACTTCACATTAGAGAAGCTCTTACAGAAGACTTACAAAGATAAAATCTGAATTATTTACTCTCGTCTCGCTCCTTTACATCTCTTTATCACTTCAAGTCACCGAAAGATGGCTAAACTTAGTGTAATATACTTGGGTTCTGTATAATAACACCCCAGAGCTGTTTTACAAAACCGCAGGCATGCTTTATGGTACTATTACCAAGCAATATTGAGGGCATTTCCCTCAGTTTATGCAGGGAATAAATTCTGCCCTCAGAAATGTTCAGTGGCAGGGCAGGCCGATTGTGATAAATGGAAGAGAAGCAACTGCTGAGATCTCGGATGGCCCTGCCCGGAGCGAATTTAAGTTGACGAGAGGCTGTGGCTGCTGCTAGTTAATTGCTTTTGCCTTCTTTCTGAATACTTGAGACTAAAATAAAAATTAGACAACACAGCTCATGAGCTTAGGGTGGTCAGCATCCTAAGTAAAGAGCTTGGATGACCTTGTGGGATGGGGATCCTGAAGGAGGTGCTCACAGAAGGTTGGCATTCTTAGATTTACTCTGTTCCTGTTCCCTACAGCTTGTGAGGTAGGTGTTAGATGGATATAGAATTGTCACAGAACCGTATTTGTATGGAAAGTTGATTAAAAGGAAGGAAGGAGCAGACTGATGCTTGTGGCACTGTTTTCACCTCGAATAAGACCCTACAAAATCTGTAGACACCAGTTGGCAGGGTGGTGCTATTGAAGGATAAGAAGGAACAAACACTGTTTTCTGTAGAGCCACTTCTTGAGAGAGGAGGAAATATTTAAGAGCGATTAGCCCCGGCGTGCACCTCTCAGAGACCTAAACAACACACAAATCATGTTCAAAAGTGATGCTGTGCCACAAAGAGAAGCGAGGCCGCCTTAGCATTACCACACACTGCTCCTGCTTTAATTGCTCTTGACGTTAACAGCAGATAACGCGCTGTTTGTCCGTTTAAGGCCTTTTGTTTTATTTTCTTTTTCTATCAAACCATCCAACTGGGTGAGCCGCGGCCAGGCTTGTTTGTTGGTGCTTTAATCTCATTACACAGCTCCTCTGTGCATAAAGCCTGTCGGCGACCGGGTTGTAACAGGATTACATACGTTGGCTTATTTTAGGCAATTTCCTGACAAGGTTATTCAAGGATACTTTATTTAGGTTTTCTTTTTCCTGGCGATGCTTTCTCCTTTTCCTTTCAGTCAACATTTCAATTTTCTTCACCTTTTTCTTGTCCGAAAACCAATCGCTTAAGTTGAGCAGTTCAATAATGATGTTCCCAACGTAAAACTTTTTTTTTTTTTTGGGTTTATGAAGTCAGGGAGGACCTAGAACTAACCAGGAATGTGGTGGCAAACACCAGGCATGTTAGGGCATGTCCTCTTCCTCCTGCAGTAACCACCAAACCAGGAACACCGACCTCAGTGCTCGAATTTGCTGCTTTTGCTCAAACTGTCAGCAAATGCGTTGCATCCTCCTCCAGTCCCCAAATAGTTTGGGAGAGGGGATGTCCCTAAGCCTAAATCCACGTAGTAAATCATGAGTATTCAACTCCCATGGAAGCATTAAGTGGTGCAAACTCCGTTCAATGAGCGTATCCTCATAAATTCCAGAGAGCTAAATGACTTGTAATTAGAACAGGGAAGGTTCCTCTCCACCTGAATATAATTTGAGGCTTCTTTTTCCCTTTATGTATTTTCCCAGATGAAAAGTGTTCGGGGATGGGGTGATAGGAAACGGCTCCCTTTGCTATGAGCCTCTCGTAAAAGGAAGACTAAAGGTCTTTAGTGCAATGGCTTCAGATAAAAAGTAGTTTTGGAACAAAGGAAGTGTGAAAGGGAAAATCTTGAAGGGTAGCAAAGCCTCGGGTCTTGAAAAGAAATGAGAAATACGAGGACATTGCAGTGGTCTTCACCCTGGGATCTTAAAGGATAAGGCTCAGAGGGCAGGACTGCATTTGCTCGGCATCTTTGTTCTGCAGCTCCAGAAGCTCTGCTGGTGTGCAACGAGCTTGACCCCTTTGCTTTTGTGATGGGATTAATAACCATGGGGATGTGAAATCATCTCTCTTCTTATCGGCCGCTCGCGTGCTGCCAGGCTAATGACAGGTTTCATTCCTGCCCCGGATGCCACGTGGGGGCAGAGGATATCTCCATTTGCTTGTCCTTCGCTCCTCTCCCAAGGTTGCCTGTGAAGGAGCTGGCTTCTGCCGGAGGGTGTTAACGCTGCCAGCTGACTTCTAGAGCAAGAGGATGTGTTGTCGGCTTCCTAAGCCACCTTCCCTAAATAAACTCCAATAGTTTCCATTTTATTCACTTAAATGCCTTTGTGCTGAAGGACCAGGGCTCCCTAAATGGAGAAATGTGAAAGTCCTTACTTTTATTTCGATTTTTTTGTTTGTTTGTTTGTTCTACTGAATCTCTAGAAACACAAATATCAGACAAACTTAGGAGGATGCTGAGGCTGCTCCCGGCGCTGCGCCTCCAATGCTGAAGATCCTCGGTACCCTTTGAGGACTTGTTCATATTTCCACTAAAGCTTTCTGATTGATCATGCTAATCTCTAGATCCCTGCTTAACCACGCCGCTCTTCGTTGCCCTTTTCATTTCCGAAGTGTAACAACGATGGATTTCAACTGAACTCCTGTGAAATGTCACCTGAAACGCGGAATTTTCTATCTGTCTTCTTTCACCCGTATAACCCTTAGTGGTTTTGGAGCCTGAGCTTGGTCTTATAAAACAGATCCTTGTTGAAATCTTACCTGACCTTAATCCCCAGTGGAGCTCTGGGCTGTCCCAGTTGTGTTTGGGAGGGGAATTTGTGTTTGTAGCAGGTCTAGGTGCTGAGAAATGGGACTGGCTGTGCTCTCTGTATGGCAGCCTAGATCAAAAGCTGGAAAAGTGGTGGTTTTCCTATTTTAGAGGATATATTTTAGTGGGTATATATAAAGGAATGTAGTTCTGGTGTGCCAGTAATGCTCCCTCCCCTGCTTTCTTTCTGCTACAGTTAACATCTCGAATGAAATGCTGATTCTGCACATTTGGAGTTTTGAGGCCGCTTCATCGCGGTGCTTAGCTTTCTGTTCATCTTTGTCATTTCTGATTTAGAAAGGAAGGGTTCTTAGAGCAGGTAAGGAATGAAACGGTGAACTAGGTCTGTTTGAGCTTGTGACGGATTATTTTAGTGAGCTATCTCCCTTTGAAATGAGGATAACATTTAGGATGATGTTGTGTCTCTGCTTTTTGTTACTGTTCAGCCTGTATGGGAGATTCTGCCACGTGAGTCTGTTTCCTAATTAAAACCTCCAAGATTTCTGACCAGGTGGCAGGAAGGTGGCTCAAGGAGCTGAGAACGCGAGGACGGGTAATTGCTCTTAAACCTAAAACGTTTTTCCTCCCCGATCTCCAAATGCTCTTGAGTGTGTTCCCTTCATACTTAACACAACAAATAGGTACTCACATTTTCCTCCAGTTACACCACTGTAATTTAGTGGAACTCCTTCATTTACAACATCGCTGTGTGCTCGGGAACTAGGGATGGGAATCTCCTCCCCCTTTAAAAGGGTGTTTGTGCGTCACCTGATGTGGAGTCAGAGTGGTCCTAACCTGTACATAGGAAAGGACGGGTGGCTTGACGTTACATAGGAGGCTGGAATATATGAGCGTGTTTATTACTTGAAGGGCTGCTTTGAAAAGGAGCCCTTTCAAAGGAGGTGAGGACAATGTGCAACATGCCCTAATGTGTTTTGGTTTCTTCCACCCTCCCCAGTGGCCCTGAATTTGGCTCTGGTGAGGCCGCACCTCAAGTACTGTGTTCAGTTTTGGGCCCCTCACTACAAGAAGGACATGGAGGTGCTTGAGCAAGTCCAGAGAAGGGCTACGAAGCTGGTGAAGGGTCTGGAGAACAAGTCTTCTGAGGAGCGGCTGAGGGAGCTGGAAATGTTCAGCCTGGAGAAGAGGAGGCTCGGGGCGACCTTATTGCACTCTACAGGTACCTGAAAGGAGGCTGTAGTGAGGTGGGGATTGGTCTATTCTCCCAGGTGCCTGGTGACAGGACAAGGGGGAGTGGGCTAAAGTTGTGCCAGGGGAGGTTTAGATTGGATATTAGGAAGAACTTCTTTACTGAAAGGGTTGTTAGGCACTGGAATAGGCTGCCCAGGGAAGTGGTTGAGTCCCCATCCCTGGAGGTCTTCAAAAGATGTTTAGATGTAGAGCTTAGGGATATGGTTTAGTGGAGGACTTGTTAGTGTTAGGTCAGAGGTTGGACTCGGTGATCTTATAGGTCTCTTCCAACCTAGATGATTCTGTGACTTTGTGAATTCTTTCCGCCAGGCTGAGCACCCTCAGTCCCTCTTTGGAGGAGAGGTGCCCCAGCCCTCTGATCTCCAGACTTGCACAGCGTATCGGTTTTCCTGCTCGGATGGATTAGACTTCAGAGGAATACATTTTTTAAAGCTGATTTTTTGAGTCTTGCTGTAGGTTAAAACTTATGTCAAAAATAAATACTCAGTGTTCTTTAAATACCTACCGCCAGGAAATACATAGCAAAAATGCTGAATGGACTTTTTTCCACTAATCACGCACCTATAATTATATAGCATGCACAAGGATATTTTCTTCATTCCTTTTACAAAGCATTTTGAGTAATTTTGTTCCTTTTGAAGTTTGGATGTTAATAAACCAGTCCTACTCTACTTGAGTTGCCATCTGTGGCCATAGGTTTTTCTGGAGCTCTTCGAAGAGTGGAGAAGGAATCCATCAGTCTGAGTGATATGGGGCTGTTATTTGTATAAATTTATATATATAACTATATATTTATATATAACACATTATGTGTATTATATATGTAATATGTTATATATTAATATGTAATATATTATGAATTGTGTGTTCTTAGGTCGAATAAATGTTGGTTCCCAGAGTTTGTTAGACATCCGAAGGCACTCAAGTGGTTAAATGGCCGAGGCCATTGAGAAGCCTGGAATTTTAATATTAGCCAAGGGAGAGATTTCAAAACCCCTTGTGGGGCAGAGTACTTAACATTTGTATTTGAGCTTAAATGTTTTTAAAGGTGCCCTCTGTAGAGATTTTGGGAGCTTTTTCATGTTACCTGTGAGCATCTTTGAGGCTTGGGGGAAGCATGAAACGTGCCTCAGTTAAAAATAAAAATGAATATAAGAGCCAAAGATCTCAGTGACACTTGAAAGCAGGAATCTTCCTGAGTTAATCAGCCTCAAACCCTTTATTTTTGTCGAAATTAGTTAAATGTGAAAACGGTAAGCTTAAATTTAGTACTTTCTCTCTTTTAAGCTGCTTTTAACTTGTAGAAATCTGCACCGCACATGGCAGTTAATAACTTCCTTAGGCTACCCTGGAGAGAATCCCTTATGTGTTGTCTTTATTGATGTAACGGAGCAAAACCACATTGGCGCAACTTTGGGGCCCTATGTCGTTAAACTTTGATTAGCTGATTATTGCTGGCTGAGGTTTGATAAAGTACCCAACTAATCAGGTCCATTTAATATCAAAATGCGGGGCTGCGTGCGAGGCTTTGTGGAACAACGCGCAACATAAATTATGTATACAGCTCCATCCCGGGGAGGGTTTGTTTTTATTTTAGAGCTGGCACCGCCTCGTGTCCTTGTGGTATTTTGGGGCAGTTGCTGCAGAATGAAAGAAAACGAAGGAGGTGGTGGTGGAATAAGGGCAGGAACAGGGAGGAATTGACAAGAACCTGGGGGTCTTGAGCTGCGCAGGGGGTTTTCTTCCCATTTCTTCACTCTTCAGTCTGTCAGGCAGTTCCCATGTGACGTGGGCAAGCTGCAAAGTGCTGTAATGCATATGCAATTTCAGGTATTTCATCTCGTGTTTGCAGCTGACAAAGCTCTCGCTGGGGAAAAAAAAATATAATGTGGCTTTCATGGGAGGTGTGTTCCTGCACAATTCGCTTCTCTGCATCTGCGCTGAGATGATGGGCCTGTGCCCATGGGTACGTTAAACACTTGCTGCTCCTTAAACTGGCTGCCCGTTAGCAGCTGGCTCAAACTTTGCCTCTTAAATTCCATCAGCCCTGCGGTAACTGACAGAAAAATTATGGTGGGGGTTTTTTCCTGAAGGTAATAGCTGAAACGTTTCACCTGATTCCCGGTTCTCATCCCCAGGAGAAGTACTGGGACAAACCGGGGGGTTTTAGTCCTCCTGCAGCTGATCTGGCTGTGAAATCTTGGTGGCAAGGTAAGGTTTGTCACAGAAGCTCAAGGAATTGTTGGATTTGTCTACGGACAGCCTGTAGGAAGTAATTCGGAGTGCCTGTCCTCTGGCTTGGTGTCCAGTAGGATGGAGGAGTTCAAGATGGAGCTTGGAGCCCTTTGCAGTGGGAGTAAACTGGAATGTGGGAAACTTCATCAGAGCATTCTTGCTGGGATCTAAATCTAAGTGGGAAGGTGCTGGAAGGACAAAGTTGGGCTGGAAGGCTGAGACAATAGCATGGTTCACTGCATCATGATGCCATCAAATGAGACTGCTGTGGTAAGAGGTGAGGATGCTCGATACACAGGCTGGCAGCCTGGCTCACGCTTTGCTAGGAGATTTCAGTCTGTACCCAACATGCATAGACAGAAATCCTCCAGAAAAGTAGTAAAATTACATTTTGAAATCTACTTTCGCTTGTGGGAAGAAAATACACAACTTCTTGGCTCCCGGTGCATGCCCTAATGTGTTAACTTATTTATACAACAACTACGACCTTGAATCACTTCAGTAACCATACTTAAAGCTTTCAGATGTCTCTTCATAGGTTTCAGGTTTTTTGTTCTAATTAAAAAAAAACCTCTCAGTATTTTCTCAAGCAAAGCACCTCTACCGCCTCTGCAGCAAAACTACCGATGTTTATTTCTTGCAACATGCCGTAAATACAAACCTGCCAGCCTTAAATCCTCTGTGCATGACTGCAGGAATAAATTTCCCGGGCTGTGTAGTGGAATTGAAGCACCCGGAAAGGGTGAGCGCGCCACACGGAGCAGTTGAACCCTTGCCTTTTTCCATTAACCCGCGTCCCTCCTTTTGGCTCTTAGACAACTACCTAGGGTTTTTTTTAAGGCTGTACTCACAGCTATAAATTAAAGCTCATTCAGCGGTGCTGTTAGGCGACAAAACGATGAGACCTTTTGTTTTTTCTTGGGTAAGACAAGAAGGCTTGTATCATCTGGAATGTAAAACCAGGGAAAACTTGCTTGGAATTAAGGTATGTAGCAGGAAAATTGGAGCTGTTCTCTGCTCCCCAGCCTCTCTCATTTAAATAGCTTATATGAGTATTCAGTGATGAAGTGCCATGTGGTTATCCAAGAAATACACCTGAAGTTCAAGTATCATCATCTGGAGAGCTGTCGCTGGAGTGGGTGTGGATGCTGGGCAAAGGTCGGACCTCTGGGACCAAAAATCTGGGCGTCGTCTGATTGAGCTCCAAGACTAAACCCCTCCTTTGGATGCTGTTTTTCACCCAGGTCCTGCTGAATGGCTGTAGGATGAGGCATTTAATTCAGGAATATCCAGCTCCCGATTATTCCAGCTCTAAATCTTTACCTCTGCTAAGCATCGAAGCCTAATGGGATGCTAATAACTTCAGTCCTCATTAGCTGAGTGCGTTCCTTGTTGGACACTTGTGATTTTCTTTTTCCAAACAACCAACATAAAGGCTGGTTTTATTTTCATCAGGGTCTCCTAGCAACAGGGCTTCCTCTCAACTGACCCTTGCCATTTTGGAAGGTTTCTATCCGAGATGCTTTAAATAACCTTAATTCTTTGCGGGGCTTCCAAAAACGGGTACAGAAGCAGGTTTGATTTCCATCTGATTGCCCAGGGAAGGCCGGGTTATTTGCTCAACCTCTTGTCAGGATAAAGCAGCGTTATTAATATCAAGCCATTATTTCCACGTAAAACAGCATCCAGAGAAAGCTGCTTGCTTGATAAACGTTTGGGGAATTCAGAGGTAGAAGTCCTTGCTAACTTGAGCTCGTTTTGTGTTGGTTACAGAAACAAATCCTGCTTGGAGACGTGGTCCAGCACGTTCCAGTGTAGGTGTGCTGCCTTTCATCGTGGTTATTCAAAGCTTTCCCTAACCAGGGTATGGTTTCTCTGTTAAACTCTTCAGTCTGGGATCCGTGCTTCTGGTTTCTGTCTTTAAACTTTGCCATATTGAAGCTTTTGACTCCATCCCCACAAGAAACGCGTCTGGGAAGCCGTTGAGAGGCCTGATTCTGGTGAGATTTAGAGTGGTGTTAAACTGAGAGCAGTAATTCTGAAATGAAAGCGTGGGATGTCACCAATACAATTTGATGATAGGCACAATCCTGAAAGAGACGAGCTTTTAACGTCTGTTTTGGTATATTATGCTAGATTAGCTGTAACTCCTTAAATAAGGAAGTTTTTATTTTGATTGGGAAAACTCTTGATGTTTTATTTGCTCCGTAGTTTAACAGAGACTCTACTCATAACATAAACACCTGGTAAATGCAGGGAGGAACCATGTAGCTGAGCCTGAACTGAAAGGGGATTAAGGACCAATAAGTGACCCCGTATTTACTGGGAACTACAGAGCATCCCCAGGCTGTGTGCCCTCTGTCTGCTGCCTCAGAGTCCGCTGTTTCAGGTATTTGACTCTTGATCAAGTTACAATAAGTAGGAACAGAATTCAGTCCAGAAATGCTGGGAAATTCTGCAAAGTGCACAGTCTTATGCAGCTCTGCATCCCAGGAAATGCGGAACTTGGCGCAGGACAGCTGGGGAATCCTTCACGGGAAGGAATTGATGAGAGCCGAATCCGAGTTATCCATTAAAGAAAGGGGGTCGGGTCGTAACAGACAACACTTCTGTGGTCGTGTGAAAGCTGGTGAGAGCTTTTTATTAGATAACTGCCTCATAAATCAGTCCCGTAGAACAAAAGGCCTCAAAACCGAGATCTTCCTGCCACCTCTTCATCGCTCTTTCCATTGATGTATGACACGGGCCATTAGTTTAAGTGCAGGAAGTCTTTGGAGATGGCGCTGGGGGAGTTGCGCTGTGCACATCGTCATGCAAATGGGAGACTTTTTTTTTTGGGGGGGGGGGGGGAACAACAGAAAAACCTAACTCACAAACCAGCCCCCAGGATGCAAAGCTGTAGCTCTAAATAAACAAAGGAAGAGCCAGCAAGGGGCTGTTCCATCCACACTGCATCCTAATGAAATCCCTGGGAGCTCTGCCCACCTCCTGGCATGCAGGGGGGAGGCTGAGCAGCCTGTGTGAAAACCCGTAGTACTTGTAGGAGTGTGCTCGCTGGCTAGGGAGAGTGTGTGGGGAGAGAAAGAAATATACCAGGACATTGTTTTAGCTGTTTTTACAGCAGTTTGTAGTGTAACTAGCAGAGGTATGCGTGGTGATACCGTTCATTAAGCTGGGGGGAAAAGGGATTTGTTGATGCTACGGCGATTAGAAGATGCTCTCCTCTGAAAACACAAATGCAATGCTACGAAGATGAATTACGCATAATTAATTGTACCAAATATTTAAACTGTCCTGAGCTGTGCAGCCCTGGTTGCTGCGCGCTGGGTTGATGCGGGGAGCAGATGCATGGAAGTCTGGAAGGCACCCAGGGGTTGGTTGATATGAACTGGCTAATCTGATAGAGATTTAAAATCTGATGCTGATTTTACCTTTGCCTAACATACCTGGATAAATGTCTGCATGTGGAGAGCTGGTGGATGCCCTGGCTGCGTAACGAGGGAAGGGGTTTTGGCTGAATTTAGAGCCGTATTAATTTCTGATACAGTGGGGTTATGAATCTCGGAACCCCTTCCACCTGAGAAGCAGAACCTCTTCTTTCTGCTCTCTTCCTTATTCCTTTGAAGCCGGCTGCTGAAAATCTCTGTGCTGCGCTGGAAGCCAGCCATGCTTGGCCACAAAATTCATTGCCCTCTCTTCTCTTTAGTATTTAATGTACTCTCGCTGTCATCCCGCTTCTCTTTTTTTCCCCCTAAGCTTCCAGGTTGCTGAAAAAAAACGGCCTTGTTCTTTCTTTTGAGCAGAAGAAAACCCTGCTTGGTGTTGGCTTCATAAATCCACCATCGATCCTTGGGACGGACGGGCAAGCAGCTACTGGGAAGGGCAGTGACTACGTGCCCGGGAAAGCAGGTGGCTCCCCGAGCTAGGCAGTGAGGCTTTAAAGGTTTCCTCCAGCAGCATGGATCTGTGGCCGTGTCCCCTAAGAACCTCGTCCTTTGTCATGGTGGAATTCTGCTGCTGGGTGGCAGCTCTCGATGTTGGCCAACGTCTTGGGCAGCACTTTTAATGCTACCCAAGTCCAGGCTCCAACTCCTTCCTTTATTCCATCAGATTGCAGAACTAAGAGTCAAAGAATGGATTTGAAGGTGGCTAAGGAGAAATGAAGCCAGAATATCCTGAAGCTAGAATATCCCTTACAACTATATCTTGCTCGGCTCTGGCATCGAGGTGATTTGCATGTTTCCTGCTGATCGCAGGCTCTCCAGTCGAGGTGGCTCCCCGCGAGCTTTGAGCAGGGCCATAAGGCTGAGATTTGATCCTTTAGACAGCCTTGTCGTTAGCCTTTGCCTTACCCTGGTGAGCCGTCAGTCAGGGTGAACTCTTCTGTTAAATCATCTTTTCTCAGCAGGGTGTCTCGGAGTGCAAATTACCTCTGCAGTTCTTAGCCCCGAAAGCTCAATCGGAGCCAGGATGTGGGGCTGGACCTGCTCTGAGCAGAGATGCCTTGGGTTTGTCCCCTGTTAACAGCCCTGTCCCCACTTCAGAGCCCATGGATGAGCCAAGAATTCCTCTTGTGGGGACTGGCGAAGGCTTGCCACTGTCAAAGCCATTCTAGAAAATGAAATATATTGATAATAACGTAGCTATATGCACAAGTAACTCCTTAACCCAACCAAATTCCTAAGAAACTTTAATTAGTGGAAGAATAAAACTAGTTCATAATCAAAAGCATGTCTTCGTAATACCTCCTCTGGAGGGGGTGGGTTCAAGTGCTTAATTGGTCTCTCTTTCCTGACATTTGACAGTGCAAATCCTAATTAATATTCTTATGAAGCGTCAGGACGGGACGGCAGAATCCTCGTGGCACGTTGTCAGCTTTGATCTTGGTGAAATTGTCTTCCGTGGAGCAGGGTAAATTTCCTGACAAAGTCCAGTGTCAAACACCTCAATAGCATTTAGGTTTGTGTGCCTGATAGCAACACTAAATAATAAGGTAACGATGTCATATCGCTAGGGCAAGGTGTTCTTACTGTAAAGAAATTAGATTTTTGGTGACGTGATTTCCTAATGTCTGTAAATGGAGGCTCTGGACTTCAATCTTCCAGTCTAAAATCGTTCATTGTGATCACAAGGAGTGAGAAACTCATCGACTACTCCTGGCTTTTGGAAGGGGGTGTGGGGAAAGAGTTTGTACAGAATTAATGTAAATCAATAACTGAGTAGAGAAGAGAGCCGTGTGTGTGCATTTTAGGGGTTTAGAGGTACTGGGGACAGAAGCAAACTGTCCACTCGATGTGGCTTTGGGGACTGGTCATTCCTGAGTGAAATGTGTAGAGGCTTTGGTTGGCAGCTGATGGTGGAGAAGGTGACTCGATGGGGGGAGGAAGAATTAATGAGGTGGCAGTGTAAGAAAATGGGAAGTCCGTTATCAGGAAATGGAGTTTCTGGAGTTCTGGTACGTGCAAAGCAATATGTTCGTATGCTGATAATGTACAATATAACTATGGGAAGCAAAAAAGAAAATGGAAAGGTTTAATTCCATAATGTCAGGGCATCTTTTGGTACTGGTGATCTTGTTCGGTTCTTTTTTCCTTCTGAAATTACGTCAAGTGTTCAAGATGTTGGATACCTGTCCGGTGTTCTGGGGATAAAGGGTGAGGAACGGGTTAACCTTGGCCATTTTTTTTTTTTTTTTGGAGTTGGTCCTTTGTGCCTGTTGGTTTTTAATCAAAGTGTGTAGGAATTAGCAACCAGATGCCAACTACTCAAGATTCTGCATCATGTTTTTAAGTCCCAGAAGCTGGTGTGAAGAGCTGGGGTGCTGGGCAGGGTGAGAGGGGACTGTTCCCTTCTTTATGGGTATAAGTAAGCCAACTGTGTGTTTTTTAGCCCTATTTGCAAAGTAACTGTAGTGTTTGGGAAATCTATAGGGTCAAACAGTTGGGATATTTTGTTAATTGTACTTGATTCTCATTTTTTTGTGAGTTGTAGTTTCATTTTTGGAAATGCTTCTTGTCCTCCAAAATTCGGAAACTTTGTGCAGCAAGGAAAATGCAACAATTTCTTGTGTTGAGGGCGTGCTTCTGGCTGGCAGATGGGAGATGTCTTCTGGTTTCCAATTAGAAAAGCATTTCAAGGCCACTTTGTTCTCTCCTTGGCCCCACATTGCTCTTTTTAACCTTTTTGCTTCTGTTCCCTCAGCATGCTGATGTCTGGCTGCGGATTTCTGATAACTTCCAGTGCTGGTGCAGCTATTTTTAAAGCAGGCTAGCTAGCAAAGTTGTAGCAGGATGCAACACCCGGGTCTGGCTGTATGTATACACGTATAAATCAGAAATGACTGCATTCAACACCAGTTGCTAACTAGGAGTGCAACATTTGTCTTCTGAAAGCTTCCTTTAGTTTATAGGATAAAGCAGATTTTTCTTAGAGCATTCTTATGTGTTGGTTAATCAGAATTTATTCCAGCTCACGCAAGATGAATCGGGTTAAATAAGTTGAGGGATGCCTGCCTGTGCTACGTCTCACCAGGTGACAGTCAGAAATCTTTCCTATTTCCCTGAAAACCATCTCCCAGAGAACTGGAGGCTGAACTTTAGCTACCATTTTACACCTACTTTACACCTAGCTTTACTAGGGTTTATTATGCAGATGCAGCATCTTAAAGGTCTTGTAGCTTGCGAAGTAGACGTAGTAATTCAAGTCAGCTTTGAGCAATATTGGGCTTGGTTTCTTTAAGCTGGTAAATCAGTGTCTAGGCTGAACTTTACCCCCATGGGAAATGCCCAACTTGCATTAAACAGCACGGGGATCTGGTCTGGGTGCAGTTCAAAGCTAGATCTGGCTAGATCTTAGATCTGCAAGTCTTGAGAACAGATTTAGCTCTTCAGATCTCTGTCCAGACGCCTGTTTATTACAATTAATTCCGATTCCGGAAGACAATTCCGATTCCAGAAGACAGTTCTGCTAGCTGACGGCGGTCTCTAAGGCAGCGGCGGGTATGTGCGTGGGTTATTATCTTGCAGGCATGGCCAGGAGTCGTCAGGACAACCCCCTGGCAGGAGGCAGCATTTGCATCCAGCTCTCCTTTGAGCAGCAGCGGCGGCGGCGTGTCAAAGCTTACTGTGGAGCCCTCCCCCCCCCCCGGCTTGACAGTTGTGGCAAATCAGAACAATTTATGCCTGACAGCTTCGGTAACGATATCAACTAATTTATGCACAAGTTCTCCTGGGATAATTGGGAGGCAGACACGCTCTGCATAAAAAGCCAAGGGGTAGGAGGAGACCCCTGGCTTACCAACTGCTGCCCCGAGAGGAGGAGGCTGTAGGCCAAGCAGATTGCCCCTTTTCAGTGGGGGGAAAAAAAAAAGGGGTGATGAGAGGTTGGAAGACAAAGAAGCGAGCCCTGCATGGGTCATCTGTCAGGAGCCCTCGATAGAGCTAGTGAGGAAACAATGGGCACCACTTCAGCTCCAACAATGCGACTCAGAAGTGGGTTTTTATTAGAAAAGCGATTAGAAACGTTGGCTCTCGAGCACTCTCACAGAGAAACACCTCATTTTTCCTCTTTAATGTAAAGCTCAAATGAAATTTACCGAGCAGAAACTTTCCCGCTTGTTTTGGGAAGATGAAGCAAATGTTCCTATTCTGGCTGAGAAAAGCGAGGCTCGTGGAGCGAGGGGCACGCTGTGCAGATGGGAGGTGGCGAAGCTGATGATGCTCATTTGCTGAGAGCGGATATAAAAGTTAAAGCATCTCTTAAAAAATACCCTGATTTTTCTGCCAGTGTTCCTCTGATCTTCGGGAACGTTCAGCTTTATATTTAGGTAGCGTATGCCGTGAGTCAATTTTGCCTTTATTTTTGAGAGATTGGGTCAGTTCCCCAGATGGTAAATATTTGCATAATTCTGAAGTCTTAGGCCAAAGTGTACAGCAATGCTAATTTACACCAGCTGAGACTCTGCTTCTTTTTGTGATCCTCAGAAGAAGGAAAAAAAAAAACAAAACTAGATAACATCTCTTCTTGTAATTTCTTGTTCCGAAGGTTAAGTTGGATTTATTATGCGGTATGTGATGGCCACCTGCTGATCTGGAATTTGTATAAGTTGCGTTAATGATGCATGTGTTATGGAGCTGGATATGTCAGGTTTAACTCCTAATTTCCCTAATGGCTTTCGCATGAGGAATTTGAGATTTTTGAGGGGAAACTACGTAAGCATCACATTAAGAGGTGGCGAGGACATGTTGGAAGATGAACTGTCTGTGTCTTTGTTTTACTTCTTATTTGTTATTCAGTGACCCCTGCTGGGGAGGTTTTAGATAACCAGGGTCAGGTAGCTGCTGTTTTGTGTTTAAAAAAAAATCTATAATTTGGGCTGTTTAGTGCATTTCTGTAAAACAGGGTGAATAAGATGCTCAAACCATGAGCCCTTTTCACGGCATCTTTCTGATCTTAGGTCATCGAACGCTAATTTTGGGGGAAACAACTCTTGCCACTAATAATGAACTTGGTGGCTGTGACCAGTTGTAAGAACAAGATGTGAGTGAACCTTCTTGCTTCCTTCTGATGAATTTCTTGTCCTTGTTCTATGGGTTAAGCAAGTATGATTTCTGATCTCCTGTCTTTTTGAAACCCTACAACATCCACTTCTGCATGTGATGTGTCGTTCCAGGACCAGCATTTAGCTCTGTAAGCAGGGTCATCAAAGAGGGAAGGAAAAAAATAGCTCTTAATGAAAAGAAACGAAGTGGAAACACTGAGTGTATTTTTATCATATAAACCCAGCAGAATAATAATTGCTATATGTAATAAGTGTTTTACTTGGAAAGTTATTGGGAAATTTCTTGTATTTGCTTCTCTGTTGTATGGGCGTGTCCAAAGAAACATGAGAACAGATCATCTTGAAGACTGAGCTGTCCTGTACTGGGTCTACAACATTTTCCTACACAAATTATCCTACACAAACAGATGTGAGCAAGCTCTAGTTGGTGGGAGGTGTATGGGGTGCTTGAGACTGCTTGACTTTGGGGAGGAATATAGTGTATTGGCATGGTATAATTGTGGCTCTTGCTTCGCCTTCCTCCTCTTCCTCACCTTTCCCACAGAAACACCAGCACAGGGGCTGGGAGTCCAGCTCCTTTGCTTCTTCACTGCCTTAAATCATCACTGAAAACCCCCCCAATACCTTCTTTGTGGCTGGTAGGGCGTTGTTGCTTTGGGAGATGAAGATGTTACGATCAATTTTGAGGCTGAACGAAGTACCTTGTAATGCTGTTTGGATAGCCTTGTGTGTTTGTATATGCCTGGCAAGAGGAGAAGGAAAGATCAGCTCTGCAGAGAAACCGCATCCCTCAGTTTTGATTTTCCACGTGAGAGGTTCCTATTCAAGCATGTGAAAATCCGTGAATGTTGGCTTGTTGCTTAAAGAAGTGCAGTAATTTTCCCCTTTCCTTTCCCACCTCCTGCCCCAGACCTCTTCCAGCTCCGCGTGCGATTATTTTAGTAGCAGGGGACCCTGTAATTTTCAAAATGCATGTATTGAGAAGAGTGGTGAGAATTGATCTGTTACTGAAGGTAGCCAAAATAAATTGGAGGCTGGCTTTGGGGTTTTCTTGTTCTTAAATCATCAGAATCCCTTCTCTGGGTGCTGGTATTGTGTGTGGATTTCCAGCCTTCGTGTGCTGTGCCCCGGTGTCTGTTCAAGATCAATGTGGGGTAACTTAAATCTTTTTCCCCCCCCATCTTTTATAAGCATGCGAAGGCTGGGGCTCGCCTGAAAGGACAGCTGGAGACAGCACTGCTCTTGCGATGTTGCTCTTGACCTTTGAGATGATACTGTGCAAGTTCATTCTTTCCTCTCATTTATAAAATTGTGTTCTTAAAGCTTTTGGGGAAGTAACTCGGCTGCTCTCTGAACAGCTTTGTGCGTGCAGGTCCTTTTTGATGGCCATAATTCTGTTATAAGACTCCTTTTTTCTTAAAGGAAGGAAAAAAAATGCATCCAGGTAGTTATGGTGCCAGGAAGAAATGGACATATCTGGCCGCTAAGATTTATTTGCGGGTCAACTGCAATGCAGTTGTACTGCTTTGCCTTTCAGAAAGTGAAGTGATGATTTATTGTGGGGTGTTTTTGTATGCGCCGGGTACTTGTGCGGCTTGAGCCTCCGAAAAGGGCACTTTATATATTTACATTAGGAAAAGTGACTTCCAAAGTAAAAGTCAGCTAAAGATTTCATTAACCTTTTCGCTAGAAATCCAACTCCATTGATTGTCTTCCGCTTCCTCCTTCTCCTTTCCTCGTTCTTTTTGTGATGGGCCAATTTTGTTGCCTCCTTTTAGATACTGCATACATCTCCTGCTCTTGCTAGCTCTAACCTATCGCTGGCTCTGAAACTGATGTTATTTTTTCATCTCTGGGTCTCCCACGGTGACTCTGGCTGCTTTATTACTTCCCTGAGTCCTGATAAATTTTTAATTGAAAAATCAATACGGACCCAAGAAAAACGGGGTCAGCAGAGAAGTTTGGGAACTTAGCGGGGGATAAAACTTTTAAAATATTTTACCTCAGGGCTTCACAGTTTCCCTTACAATTATTTATGGGAGCGAGGGAAGAGAGGAGCACGTTCTAGCCATTGGAGCTCTTCTTGAAAGTGATAATCGGTTTTTAGAGCATTTGGATCCCCTCTCCTTGTTTTAAAGGAAACCTTTTAGATGTGGAGCAAGGAGTTATGGCATGGAGTCCTCTTGGGTGATTTTTTCAGCGTCACTTTGCTCGATGAGAAGTCGTCATTGTTCAGGTTTCATTGCCAGGTTGACTTCTGTATTTAGGGATTTCAGCAGCAAACGAATGTTTTTCATGCATGCAAGGGTTTTGGTTATTAAAATTGCTTTTTCAAGTGGTAATGAAGCCAAGAAACACCCTGCTTTCAACCTGGATACGTCTTTGGTGTGGGATATAGTGTAGTGATGGGACTTGGTAGGTCAATTTGATGGTTGGACTTGATGATCTTGATGGTCTTTTCCGACCTAAATGATTCTATGGTTCTATGAACCACAGGGTCATCTATGCTTTTTAGAAACTTTATCTACAGTAAACTCTTAAGTGATTTTTTTTTTTTTTTACTGTAGTGGTTTAAAAGACTGTGGTTTGATATTAATGTAAATGTGTGAGTACAAGAATCTGCCTAGTTTTGCAGTGACCAAGCACCTTACAAACTCAATTATGCTGTAAACTCAAGTTATAAAATCTGGTTCTATAAAATCTTGTTCTCTTTGAGGCTTATTAATAGCGTCAAACGTGAGCTGACTCATGAGTTGACTCATGGCTTCATATCAAAATCAGGTGAAAACTCATTTTACTGCAACTGAAACCCACAGGGTATGGCAATTTGGCCAAAATTCATGTCAAAAGAAGCTTTATAAGTTTGATATCAAAACTGGGTAAAATATTTTGAGTATTCATAGCAACAGGCTATGAAACTGATGAACAATGCTGTTGGCGGTATACAGGATGCTTAAACTTTTCTGTTCATCCAAGAGGTTGCTCTTGAGGGGGAAAACAGTGGCGGTGTGTCTGGGTTATTTCTAGAAATGATTGGGCACATCGAGAAGTCTGCGCGTAGCTCTTAGGGAAGACTCCAGCTGGCTCTGTGCGCCTTGAAAGGCCTTCAGATGAGCTCCTGTTGCCTCATTACCTTTAAAAGCCAGGTGAGGTGTGCTTCCAACTTGTTTTGCCTTGGGGAGGACTTTGAAAGTCGTAACTGACTTGTGCAAAGCGGAGTGCTGCTACCTGGGTGCTGCTTAGGTGTGATTAGTAAATGTGTAAGAAGCAGAGCTGTGTTACGCAGGCTCTTGAATGTCTTGAACCTGAACTTATAGATAAGAAATAATGCAATAATTTGAAGTTAGTTAAGCTAAAATTGTTTGATTGGACTCAAACTTATTTCAGAGCCATAAATGAGTTGCATCGTTCATATAGGAATGCTTAATACCTATGATAATGTCAAGTTCATCTTTTTTTCTCAACAGTAGCAGAGTTTTTCTCTTTTAATATTCTTTTTGAGCTACTGTTGACCAGTTACCTAATAGCTTTGATCCATGAAACCGTGTGAAGTTGTGTTTTTGGTGATGAAATTCCTTTTGCTGTGTGATGCTTGACTAACGTTTGAATAGAACTTGAAGTTCTTCCCCGCACTGTTTTCTCATGGATCCTGCAAAACTGTTGATCCAATAATTTATATTTCTTCTAGTTTTGGATCTCAGGGTGGACGTTGGCTATTCATGCTCGACTTCGGAGTAACACTGGTTTGAAGGAGGCTACAAGTCTTTTGCCCAAGTGACAAACGGGGTTTGGGTGGTGTGTTTGATGGCACTATAAATACTAATTTAAAAAATATGGCTGATTTTCTTCCTCAACTTAAATCTTTCATTATGCTACTTCAAAAGCTAATTTCTCTTTTTTTCCCCTGAATAGTAACTTCCATTAATTTCACTCTAGGTAATGATACAATTACATGTAATCAGTGACATGACTCAATATGCAATGCATCGGTCCCATTGTGCCGCGTTTTCAGCTGCTTGAATTTGGACGGCTTCCATCTTGCGTGCTGCCAAGAGCGGTTCTGGAGTCTCTGACATTTTGTTTGACATTAGTCAAGACTGGTGAAGCAAGGTTCCTTGGCAGCCGTTCTGCAAACTTGCCCATTTTGTTGATTTGAAGCTCAGGAGAAGCAGGTGAGCCACGTAGGAGATGGCATTTCCCATTTAATGGCTCAGGCATTCATCTGCGATAAATAAGAGTTGGTTTAGAAGGAAGTCTGTACTGCCTGGAGATGCAGGCAGTATATCTTATTTCAGGTGGTGATGACTGTTTCCCATTCGTTCCCTTGAGCTATGATTTTGAAAATAAAGTGATTATTGATCAGATAAATCACTTCTCAAATGCAGTGTGTGTCCGCTGGCCATACTGCATGGTTGAAGACGCTGCTTGTTTTGAGTAAAATCTCACCTCAGTTATTGCAAATGAATACATCAGTTGGATTTGCAGATTTTTACTCATGTTTTTAAGGAGAAGCTGTTTAGTGCCAGAGCTTCAACCCCTTCCTGAACTCGTTGCGGATCTGTGGGTGTAAGCGCAATGAAAATCAAGCCCTGAGAGAGGAAGAACTTGGTCTTGCAGCTTCCAGCAGTGCGTGGATGTTGCTGGGGAGCCAGCAGTGAGATCAAGGTGCTGCTAAATGGGAATCAATGCGCACACGGTTGTCTCGAGCTCCTTACGGAGGGCGAGTTGGGGATCTCCTGGCGTTTGAAGGAGCCTGAAGCGGCAGCACCGTGGCGTGCGGCCGCTGGGGAGTTGCAGGCGCTGGCTGGCAGACGAGGCGATAATGATTCCTTGCACTACGGGAATGCAGGAAAGCACAAAATCAGTCTCTTTTTCCCTTTGTATGCTCTTTGATCAGTGAGTTTCAGCGTATCCCTCTATAAGGTTTGCCACTTGAAAGCTGCGTTTGATACGAGGCTGTTACATCCTTCAGCGGAGATAGTCGTATACTACAGATGTGCAGGAGCCGAGTTATCTGCCTCCTGCCTCAGCCCATTTGCTGCTGGATACCTCTGGCTTCGATCTCTCCAGAGGTGGCTAGACCTCTATTTTATAAAGAACAGCTTGAAAATGTTGGAAAATATTTTGCTTTTTCATATTTCCCGTAGCTAGGTGAGCAATGGTGCTTCATCATGGCTGAATTCTCAGTCCGAGACAAACCTGAAGGATTTTTTTGTTCCTTTCACTCTTGACTCTGCTTGACCAGCTGCATCTCATGAGCAGGTCTGGTGGGATATGGTAAGTTCCTTTTTTTTTTTTTTTTTTTAAAAAAAATAAAAAAAATACGAAAATCAGGAAACAGACCTTTTGGGGAACTCTGCTAGCTGTGGGGCTGCACCTTCCCCCTGGCCTGGAGCTGGGATGCCTCCTGTTGCTTGTCTGACATGCTGCAGACTAAAACACAAGTTAGGGGACACAATAGCTTCCTTTGTTTGAAATTGGTCCCCAAACAGCATAAAGCTAGCTCCCTGATCAGTTCACAAAAGAAGGGCTTTGCTTTGTGCTGTGTTTCGTGGTATCGCTGATGCGCTGGCTCTGGAAGCATTTATTATCCGCTAGTTGATAAGGATTTGCTTTAAGAAGTTGCAGGCTTTCTATTATCTTAAATGGAATCTAATCTTTTCCTTTAAGCAGCAAACAGAAAATATTAATCTCTGCAGGGCTAGTTTTAAGATGGCTTTTCTCTTTTTTTTTGGAATGACATATTACCTCCATATATCTTCATGGCTAGAGGTCTCAGACACCTGTTTGTTGGCAAAAACAAAACCGAGAGGTCTTCAGACCTTGGATTTTCATAATGAATCCATTAATGTGATGGTGTGTAGCAGAGTTTTTTTCATGTCTGTTCTCCTCCCTGTGAGGATGCTGCTGAGGTAGGTGGGAACATCTGAGCTTGTTTTTTGGGCTGTTGAAGAGTTGATGCCTGCAGGTGGAGCTGGTCCAGGCCCTACTCCTCTGGGGAAAGGTTTTCAGTATCAAGAGCCAGCTGGTAAGGACTCAGCCCTTGTGTTGTCTTTTCTCTGTTGCTATTTTTGATGCTGAAGCCTGGCATCTGCCACTTGCCCAGCTGCGCTTTGCGTGCGTAAAGTTGGATGTTCTGGGGAGAAGTTGCAGAGAAACTCATCTGAGGACAGATGAATTTCATTGAATGGCATCTCGCTGCTGGCTGTGCCCGTTGACTAATGGCCTGGTTAGCATGAAATGGGCTCGTTGCTTGGTAGGCTGTGGCAGTTTTCAGCATCTTTTAATTACAAAGAATTTCCTCCTGGAGAAATCAATTGTCTGTAAGGCCTATCCTCAAACGTGCCACGTTTAGCGTGTCCTACATAACCTTAACCATATTCATAACCAACGTGCTCTGGACTTACTTGGACACTTGTTGCCTTAGCAATTCATGTATCCTTGTTGTACTTAATTAAGAGGACTAATGGCTGCTTAAAGCTGGAGATAGTTCTGAAGTAATAAGGCAAAAGTAATCCTCAGACCCTAATAGAGAATTAATGCTAGGCCTGTAAGCCTAGAATAGGCAGCTCTTCCTTTTTTTTTTTTTTTTCAAACTAAGTTACTTTGAGATTATATTATTTGAAAACTAATCTGCTTTTTGTTTGCTTACAGAGGTACTGAAGCTGCATTTTTTAGAAATACTGAGCACAGTGACCATTTACCGCTCTATTTCCCAAGAAAATGTGAGCTTTGGAGTGATGCTTCTGCTCTGGGCTTTTGGAGGTTGTATGGGTGGGCCAGAAAAACTTTAGGGTCAGGCCTCCAGTTTTAATTCAACCCTTATGAAATATTCATGTGACTTTTCAAAAAAATATTATTGAGTGTTTTAGACTTCTGAAGCTGCAAACTAGCAGTTATTTAGTCAATAAAAGCTTCTGAACTGCAAGTACAACTCCAGATTTCTTTCCTCTCAGTCAATCAGCAAGCCCGCTTCTTCAGCCTGTCCTGGTGATGTCCTCCTTATTTCACTTGGTGTTAATTATTTAGAAGAAAGCCTGCAATTTAACAAGAGCTGGCATCTTTCCGGTCGCCAATAAAGCGCTGTCACCCTTCAAGCAGTCAGTCCTGACGTCCCTGAACTCCAAGCCTGATTTATCCCCAGAAGTACCCAGGGGGAATTCCATTTTCGGGACTGTTGCTGCCTCCTCCTGTATCGGGATGGCTTTCACAGAAGCCCAAAGTAAGGATTGATAAAGCTTCTTCATTTATCTGCTTATCTGCTTAAGTGGACCTCTTAATTAGTCCTAAAACCTCCTGGTGTAGCAGGGCAGAGCTTCCTCTTACCGAGTCCACCTGCCCTGCCGAGCCGATGACACGCTCAAGCTGTAATCTGAAAACATTTGGCTTAAAAGATCTGTCGAGTTGTTTCGCTTGACAACTTCTCATTTGTTAAGTGACCACTTCTGGCACTTCATTTTCTCCTCCCACCCTGGAGATTTCTCTCGTCTGTCATTTTCTGCCTGACCTAGGGCTGGCGGGTTCAGCTTTCTCACGTCTCTCTTCTTTCAGCGGTGTGACAGAGATCCGGAGGTTCAGCAGTCAGCACGTTTGGCAGGATGTTCAGGGATGTTCAGTTATCTGGGGGCTCCCGGATGTGTCTCAGAAGCAGGCTTGGAGGCAGAATTATCTATGTGCCACTTGGATTTAGCCACTGAAAAGGTTTTGCTGCTCGCCTCGCTGCAGAAACTGTTTTTTTTCTGTAGTGAGTGGTGAAACTCCAGCTCTATATTTGAGTTGCAAGGTTTCCGTATGACGCTGAAGTGTATTGAATGATATGCAACTGCTCTTAACTGCTGTAAATCGTAGGTTGTCTTTTCAGGGAGCTGCGGACCATCAGTAGCTCGGTTTTGCCAGATGGCTTTCAAATCCCACCGTAAATCCTCCTGTCGTGTTGTCCTGCGGGTCGCCTCGCTAAATCAGATGTTGGGAGCTGCTTTCTCTGGCTGTGGCCCTGTAGTCAATCCTACCTGGGTAAAAGTGGGTGTCAGATGCTGCCAGGCAGCGGTGTTTCATTCCCCGGGGAGCCCAAATTGCTCCTACATCTCTTAAGGTTGTCCACGTAGGTGTGAAGCAGGTATGAAACATTACCTGCCATATATTATGCTGAAGCCGCTTCCCTAAAGAATGATAAATGTGCCAGTGGGAAGCAAGGCAGCCAATTACTCAGCATGATGAAAAGCAAACAAATGACCTTTAATTGTGTTTCGTAATTAAAAATTCCCTGTATATTAATATATTTTTATTATTGAGTTTATTAACACTTCATAAAGCTGCATAACACGCATTACTAATAGCTGCAGTATAACCGCAATATATTTTAAGTTTTCAGCTCCAAATGCTCTTAAAATGGGATTTAGTATAAAGACCGATGGTAATTTCAAAATGGGATTTAGTACCGAGGCAGATAGTGCTTTGGGTCAGTATCTCACAGCTGTCCTGCTCTCGCTTTCAGTTCAGTGTCTGCCTGTTCAAAGGACCCAGCAGTGAAATATTTAATCCAGCTCCGGCCGTTCCTTCTGATCTATATCTTGTCTTTCAAAAAAAGCCTATAAACACTGAGTCATAACAGTTCCTGGCAATGACAAGAGCACTACATTACTTTACATCTTTTCCTCAATGTTTGTCTGCTGAAATATTTACTAGAGAGGCTCTGGCAGGGCTGTGAATGAATGTCGGAGGCTCTAAGGTATCTCAAATGCTGTTTTCTGGGGGGGGGGGAATCAACAATGCTGTGCAAAATAATAAATAAAATCAGAAGTTTAGGAAAGAAATGTCGTGGGCATGTGCATATTAATTACAGTGCTGGTGATCAACAGCTACTTTTGGATTCTCCTCCTTGAGTTTTTGCTGTTTTGGGGCTAAATAGGTATAGGCACTTCTGAATTTTCTGACCTAACATGGTGTTACGTTGAGGTTTAACTTGAAACTGCTTTTACTGTTGCATTCAAACAAAAGATTTCATTGTCATTAGGTTTATTTTACCACTAAAAACAACTTTCTGTGCAATGGAAACAAGTGTATTATGATGGCAGTGACGCTGCTCGTCTTGTTCGGAAAACTCTGATTTATCAATTTTGGCACCTGATGAAGGCAAGGGGTAAATATTTACCTTTAAACCCACTTTCTTCTGACACCCTATCGAAATAGAGCAAAGTTCCTTGGATCCCTGTGGCATGAACCCGCAAGGTCTGGGCTGGAGTTGTGTGGCGAATTAGTGTCCCCTCTGTGTCCCAGGCCAGATTGAGCCTGTTGGGTACTGACAGAGCATCACTTTACAAGAGGATGTGTCAAAATAAGCTTTGTTCTAGCTTACTATCTTCTGGTTGCTTATCCTGCTTCTGTTGGTTGCTTTTTTTGACTTTAAACTCGGGGGAAAAAAAAAAAAATCCAGCAAGACAAATCAATACTGAAAGTATTTTAGTAACCAGTATTTTTTTGTCTTGCATGAGAGCTGAAATCATCAGTACAGTACAATACAGAAAAGGCCAGAGTGATGAGAAAAGCAGGAGACGCATCCAAACTGAATGTACGGTGAGCTTTTTTAATGTCTGACTTCACAAAAGAGAAAGTATTGAATTGATTTTTTGGCCCCAATCAAGTTGGTGGGTTTTTTTGCCTGAAAGCCAGGGTTAGAGTAAATAGAAGGACTAAAGCCCATAGTTTGGAGGAAGGGAACACAAAGGCCACCTGGATTAAATTCCCATCTCTTTCAGGGGGATGCGCACTTGTGTCTCCACGCTAGATCCAGTTATAAAAAGTTGAGGCTGGCCAAAAATCAATATTATATGTTGACTGTTGCCAAAGCCTTGGAAGTTGATGGAAACTCTGCCATACAATATTCTGAAACAATATTTGTTTTACTGAATGTGAAAAGAGAAATGAGATGCCCTTAGTTACTATAGCGTTGGACCCTGAGCTCCTAGCAAGCTACATGCCCTATTTTTTCTCTGAGTAGAGGGACAGTGTTTGCTTTAGGTGTTCAGAAAGGAAACTGGGAAATGCTATTCTTGCAAAAACTGGGATTTGCTTTCTTTAAAAGGAATGCAAGGGGATTTTTAGGGGATACTTCTGCTTAATTGTGGTGGAAGATCTGTTCTTAATAGTTGATTCTTTCTGATCAGATCATTAAGTTAAAAATGAGGTGTGATATCTGGTGGCTTTTGAAGTGAGTATCCTTCTGGCAGCAAGGGCAAAACAGTAATTGGAAATCATTACGGATGGTCAAGTTGAAGGGGGAAAAAAACTTTATCATACTCTTTCTAACATGGCTGTGTCCATATTTAACCTGAAAGGGCGATAACTTCATGTTGTAGGGGATTTGTAAGGGATGAACATTACACGGACTGGCAGCCGGGGAGATTTGAGGGATGCTTGTTAATGTAAGTGCTTCCCTTTCTTCTGATCCTCATTCACAGAGAAACCAAAGCACCTCTATTCCATCCTTTTTTTCCTAATTAATTGGCATAATTGGTGGAAATGGGCCATTTGGGAGCGAAAACCCCTTTAGCACCTCACTGAATTATCCAGTGCTGTTTATCTACGTGAGTGGCAGCAATTTGAATTAAAATGCTTGCTCCTAACCTTTGTACTTTTTACAGCAAGTGACTTTATTCATGTGCTGCTCTTCTAGTATCCTCAAGCTTTTGTATTTTGTTTCGGTTTCCCTTTTATTTAGGAAGCCAAGGACCACCAGTACTGTGTGCTTTTATATATAGCAGCTGAGGGATACGGGGAGCTGAGTCTCCAAAGGCTGTTGAGAAAGCTGTTGTAGAATTTACAGAACAAGGGAAAACAATTACAACTCTTAAAATACCCATCTTTAACAAATATAGAGAAATATTTTGCATCACTACAACTTCTAAAAGCCCTCTTCTGCTCAACGTGTGGTTTATAGACTAAGGTGTACAGTAAAGAGTTTTCTTCTTGAAATTGTGTGAATTGAACCATTGACTTGATTTTTTTTTTTTCCCCAAGTTTTCTAGCAGCTTTCTTTCCGTAGAACCTCAAACAGAAATAGGACAAGGATGTGGCTGCAGCATAAATCTGAGCCCATATCTAAGGGATGCAAATATTTTCGGTAGGTAGCTTATTTTGAAGTGCTTCCAATCAAAAGGTATTTAGCTGCGGGGGTGGCGAAGAGCAGGCATGGTCCTGGCAAAAATCCCCAAAGCCACTGCCCCATCTGCATGGCATTATCCACATGAGTAGGTTTTCTTCGTCAAAATCAACGGAACCGTATGGCAATATTCAGAGCCGAAATTATTTCCGATGGGTTCCCGTGTAGTTACAAGTCTGTGCTTGTGATGTTAGTCAGTGCAATTTGGAAACTCATTCAAGTGAATAATATCATGTTGGACTGCTCCTTCTGTTTTCCCTTGGAACTGGCAAACTTCTTCAAACAGCTTTATTAGGAGAACTTGGAGGGTTTCGAGTAGGATGTCAGGTTGTTTTTTTTTTTTATGTGGAGCAAGTAAATCCGAAAACGTTGACCAGAAAATCCAGAAAAGTTGATCAGAAGTTGTTGGTATTGTGCAATGTTTTAGTAACAGGTGGTTAAACTTTGTCCTCTGAGTTTTAAGCCTTTTTAGTCTCAAGACCATTTAGCATTTGAGCTTTTCATATAGCATTTCTGCTATTGATATATTCCTTATCCCCTTCCCAGTCTCAAGTGAGAGCAATTTCTTGGTCTTCGCTGGCAGACAGCATCGCACAGATGAGCTCTGCAGTTGTGTTGAGCAAACAAAAATTGCTGAGCTAATTCCTTTTTCCTCCTTGTTAGGAAATTCTCATTTAATTGGTATTTGGTGGCTGTTAGAGAAGAGGCTTGGGGTTTGAAGATAGAAACAATTTTTGTTGACACCTCTGCCTGAAGGACAGGGGTCATGAGAAATCCTGCTTAGTGCGTGGGGGTTGTAGAAAGCCAATTTCCCCATAAAAGCTATCCATCCTGCAAGGAAATTCATATCAACAGCGTTGGCCGTTATTTGGGCATGCCTGTATGATATCTTTGAAATACAATTGAAAACTAATATTTTTTTCATTGGCTCTTTCTGAATGCCTTCTGAATATCGATCTTCCACAAGAGCTGGTACTCGAGCGAAGATTTCCATCGTGTCATGAGGTAGGCTTGAAAATCTAGGTCCAAATACTTAGTGGATAAAAACTTATGCAGTATCACTGTCAGAGTCAGAACCTGACCTCCTGTATATTAGGCTCTATCTTCTCCAAAGTATGTATAACTCAAACTTCAGTTACGATGCTCGTAGAACAGAAATTGGTCTTCCTGTATTGACACAAGACAACACACAAATAAGGGTTACAGGGATATGTTTAAATTGTGCTCAACTGGAGGCAAATCCAATGTCTTGGGCTTGTGGTATGTGACAAAATCCCAGAGGTGGCGTTTATTTTGTAACTAATGACTTTAAAAAATAATTTTCCCAAGTGTTATGTAGTTCTTAGGGTTTGGCAGTATTGGCTTTTCTGTCTTTGGGCAGATCTGCAGAGTAGTTGAGGTTGGAAGGGACTGTAAGAGGTGGTTTAATCCTGCTCCTCCGTTCCTCTCTTACTGTAGTTGAGAGATACGGAGTTAAAAGCAAGTACACCGAGGAAGTCGTGATTTATTATGAAACAAAATGGAGTGTTTGTTTCTGCTGGAAAGGCTGATGCATTAAGGGAGCGCGATGGGAACGGTTTGTTATTCATTGGCAATCCCTCACTACAGCAGCCTCAATTGCTGGAGGATGTTTTATGACTCAGATTATGCTCAGATTAGACTTTTTTTATCTTAATCCTTTTGGGTTTTCCAGCAGCTGAAATGATGCATTCAGGGCACACGGTCAGAGTGTTTTCATTGTGTGGCGAGGGAAGGGCTCTGGATCTGCGGGTGAAGTCACCATTTGTCTCTTTAACGCTCACATCCATTACTGTAGCGCCGCAGTTTGTTTCCTTAATGAGCACTGGGGTGGTTTTCCTGGAAGCCTTTTACCAAGTAAAATAGAGTTTTAATTTCAAGGGGTGAATGAGGAGCTCTCTGTTCTGTAAATGGGAGCGGAGAGAGTGGTAAAACGAAAATATATGCATGGCGATGGGAGGGGAGGGCATGACTGTCCCCCTGTCACCTCTCCTGGGTGCTGGCTTATTTGATGGGTGCTGGCTTATATTATGTATGGGCAGCCCTGGATATAGGGTACGGGGTATAAGGTGCACCCGTGCTCTCCAAATCTGGGGGCTGGCCCGGAAGGGGTACCCCGGTGCCACACGGCGTGGCAGTAGGGCCTGGTGTCCTGAAAGCGCTCGAGGAAGCTACAGATGATGAGATAAGACCAGAAGCAGTCTTCTAAAGTCATAAGTAGTCTCATAAAACCTCAATAGGAGGGTGCACGTGTGTTATTCTTGGCATGTAACGTACCGAAGGAGATAACCTGCCCCCCTTGGGTTGGATGCACCAGATCAGTCCTGCTCATCCCCCGGTGTAAACACAACTCTGGTTTCTCACCAAAACATGGAGTGCAATTTGTCTGCGTTCATTAACATAATTGATTGCTTTCTTTGTAACTTTCTGAAGGTTTTTTTGGGTTCGGATGCAGCGTTTAAATCACCCCCTCGACAGGCACTGTTGCTGTGTTTGTGTCTATTCTGCCATCCTGATAAGTCTGGCCGCTGCTTTTTGCCTTCCCAATGTAAGATCCCTAGATTGATTGAAGCCCTGTGCTCTTCCTATCCAAAATACTGTGTAATTAATGCTTCATTATGCTAATACATGCAAATGCGGTGGCGTGCGCTTGACGGGGAGGGGAAAGAACAAAAAAGGATTAAAGAGTTCGCTCTAAAGTACAAATTAATTTATTGCATTACTAAATGGCCTCCGAGGAAGGAGGGATGCGCTTAAGAAACGAACAAATATGAAAACAAAAAGCCCCCTGTCTAAATGTTTTGTCTTCCCCAAGAAGTGGCTTTATTTCCAAGCGCTGCCGCGTGTGCTGAAGCACCGGGGTTTATGCTGGAGGCTGCACTGAGATAGCACGGTTTTAAATTTAGCACCGTTCCCACTCACGGATTCTGTTTCCATGTTTTTTTCCCTGTTGCTCAGTCCTTTTTCTCTCTAAATACACCTCTGAAAAAATATGAAGCTATAGAAATACTGGCTTTGTTTTTGCTCCTGTCTCTAGCTCAGAGCTCTTCCGAGGGATTTCCTTTTCCAGCAGCCCGTTTTGCTCTCTTGACGCTTTAACTCAGGGTCTGGTCGTTCTTTTCATACTCCTTTATTCCTCCTCACCTGATTTCTTCTTTCCCCTTGACGTGCATTTGTGTCCTTGCCCTTTCCAGCTATTGCCCTGCCCTTTCATCTGAGCACGAGCGCCTCTTCTGCTGGCTCGTGCCCTTTTGGCAGTCTGACTTCTTCCACAAAGGCTTGTAAAAAGCCTGTATCTGGCCAGATCCGTGGGCCTTTCCTTGTTTGTATTCCACTCGCCTCTCTCCTTTTAGCCCCTTTCTGCCTGGCTTGGATTCAGAACTGGATTGATTTTATTTTTCCCCTCTTTTTTTTTTTTTCTTCCCTGCCTCTTGACTCTTCCTTTACCACTGCCTGGGGGATTTCCTATGCCAGATTTTGCTGGTGCTCAGGTTCCTCGCTGCTCTGCCCCATCCCATCATCCCTCCTGTATCCTTTAACCATCCTAAATAATGCTGTACTCCTGGACTTTGTGTTGTCAGCTTCCTTAATCTTAAAGTTGATTAAATGTAGGATCATTAAAATGGAAATTAGTGCCATGCACCCATCCAGCAGGTGTAGTGCCACAGCTTTTCTAACTCTTTTTCTTTCCTTTCTGGAACTCTTGGGTGCAAATTGGCATGTGGAGGTAGCGTTTATTTTGGGGAGAAGGAAGGAAACCTGGCAAATAATGTGATGGTCTGATGGTGTAATTAAAGCATTCAAAACAAAACCATGGAGGAAAAAATTGCCCTGGCAATTTTCAGCCGGAATGCAGAAATAAGTGGCTCATGCCACCAGCTTTCTTAAAGGCAGTTTCTTTTCTTATCCTGCTGTGGAAGAACACTAAAAGGAACTGAGATCGTAGTGTCCCGTATGGTTGCAGCAATGCAATTTATTATTTTTGAGATCTGGTTTTCAGTCTCTTCAGCAAAGTAGGTGACTGTACTGAGTAGGAGTTTGCACAGTTGGCTGGCTTGTCTGATTTTTGCAAGGAAATAATATAAAAAAAAAGCTGTCAGATTATTGTAGAATGAATCTCTTCATTATGAAGCCTCTCCAAAAAGATAACTCCCTTTCCTGTGGGTTGTTGTACTCAACTCCGGAGTCGGTCAAGTCAGGAGCGTTTTGGCGCTTTATCTCTTATCTTCAGGTTAAAAAAAAAAAAAAAGGCTTGACAACTGTGCTGTGTGAGGGATGATGGGTTTGGGGAAGGGAAACCTCTATAAGGTCAGGCAGCTGCCAGAAGACTCAATCTTTTCTTCCTCATCCCATCTTCCAAGTAGTTGCGCTCTTGCCCTTTGCCTTGTCTTCTATGGAGTCTGATGCCCAACTGATGGGGTTTGGTGGTGTAGAGGTGTAACCCTTAGTAATAGCTCGCCTAAATCCATATTTTTAATCCAACTAAAGCTTTTGAGTGAAAATGGAACAGCCAGCTAAGTATTCCTAATGATTCAACACATTTTGAGGAGTTAAGGTTGTGGTTATGAGCGCTTTTATTTGATACAGCCCCGAATCCTGCGATGGCACCGTTGTCAGTGCTCCAAATCATTGAATTTTTCAGTCATGCATACATCCAGTTTTCTGTAAAAGTGGATGTTTATATGAAAATTGATCCATGCTTCCATGTACTACACGCTCCTGCACTGTCAATTCCTTACAGCGATATTTGATTGCCGCGTCCGAACACCAAATGCAGGTACCAGGCTCGGTTTCCAAAACTTCTCGGAGCTGGGATGAAATATTCAGCACCGTGGTAGGCACATCGTAAGTCATAATAAAAGCATTAAAATGGAAATTCTGCTTTAAATATATATTAAGCATCATATTTAGTGTATTTAGAGCAAACGGAACTTGATATTTTTATGCTGTGTTGTCGTCATTACCTAAGCATGTAAATACACTTATTAGCCTGGCCATTAAGCTAATTTCATGCAGGCTCTGTAGATTTAAGAGAAGAAACACTCAGAAAACGTATACTGGGAGTACATAAATACACTTCATTGTAATAGACTTATTTCTGCTGCTGACTCTGAGTTGGGCTGGGGGGTATTGCTGCGTTCACCCATCTCAAATGGTCCATGCGCCAAAATCTTATTTCTTAATGTTTATTTGAAAAGAAGAAAGCTCCGGGGGTGGCCTGGTCAAATGCTTTCTCAGCTGTGCCATCTCTTCCCTCTCTGTAATGGAAGCGAGCGATGCAGAACACGAAGGGGGGTGGAAAAACCCACCCTGGAAGATTACATTTCATGGAGGCGGAACGACGAGCAGCGGATTCAAAGGCAGGGAGCGATTAAGAAGCGCATCAAACCCCATCTTTGAAATGTTAATTTCATCCGTGGCCTGGAGAAGGATAACCTCGCAGTGGCTGTGATGTTACCTGTCAGGGTGAGAAGCCCATTAGTTTTATACCCGTATCACAAAGCAGGTCATCGCATAGGGTAATATCTTGATAGCTGAAGCAGCAAGGGGCCGATGATGGAGGCTCTATCTTCAAGTTTTCTCCTTTTTCTTTTGGCTCAAGGACATGCAGGCTATTGCCAAAGGCTCTCTCCTTGACCCTCGGAGCTTCAGATCTCCAAGTAATGCTGCGGGCTGGTTCGACGTGGATGTGCCTGGAGTAGCTGACACAGCCGCTTTGTGCGGGAGGTGTTTCATCTTTTCAGGGCTTCCATTGAAGTCTGTAGTTAAGCCGTAGATGTCATAAATCTGTATTCATTGTCCTTCTGTGAACACAGAGGAAGAAGGAAGCACTAATGTGCCCTGGGCCCATCGGTTTCAGCAGTCTCAGGCTTGCAGCACTCTTAATTTTCTACAAACGTGTTTTCTTCAAATATGTCAGTGCTGGACCTCAAGCAACAGCTGTGAGCATGCACGTAAAAGGTAAATGCATCTACTACACCAGACAAAGCAGTTATAAGAGCACTGCCCTCCGTTGTTGTGACTTTTGAAGTCTTTCAGAGACAAAGAGCCTGGTGGCAAGTCCCAGGGAAGGCGAGGTGTCCCAGGGCAAGGTGCAGGTGGCTTGCTTTCTTCTTCCCCCCTTGCCTTCTGTTTCAGTTGAGCTATTTCAATAAGGAATAAATCGCAGGTTTAGCAACTCTGTTTGAAAATGAGTCCCCTGCCCTGCTCAGGAAAGAGGTTAGTAACTTACAGCAGCTGCTCTTTTAGCATGAACTGAAACCCTGGAGCTGCTGGGGCAGGTAAGTCTTACACAGGAAAAAAGGGACCCAAGGTCTGCTGCACATGAGCTTTCTCTGGGCAAATCCATCAAATACACGAATAGGTGGTAAGGGAAACTTCGCCTGCTATTCCACTTTTCTATTTCAGCACCTCAAGCCTGCAAAAATGTGGCCATTATCTTCTCATCCTGCCTAGATTTCCAAGTAATTGGTTCTGAAAATATATGGTCATTTTCTCCCATTTTTTAAGGTGTTGCAGTTGCTCCTCTCTCTAGGAATAATATTTCCAAGAATATTTGAATTTTTCCTCGTGCTCAGAAAGCTTTCCAGGTTATTCAAGCTGTTACTTCCCTTGTAGTAAAGCAATTTGGGCTAAATATGCCTTTTGCAAAGGATGTGAATAGCTGAAATTGCAACTGAACTGCAAGGGTAATTGCATGAAAAGAAAGTTAATCTTTGTTTAACTCCAGTCTTTGCTGCACTGGGAGCTGTCGTAACCCCATTTCTTCCACAGAAGTGGATTATTTACTTGTGATAATAGCTACATAAAATCATTAACACGCTGTCATAAACAGCTGTGTGCAACTGTGGTGGTGACATAAATAAAATGCCCAACGAGGAGCTGTGATTTACAAACAGGACTTGGTTGTCTTTGGGAGAAGGGGAAGGAAAAATTCCTTTGTAAAAATTACGCTTTATAAAACAATCTTTTTTTTGCAACCAAAGTTTTTTGCATCTTTTATCTGCTAAGGAATAACCTCATTGTTTTTCTTGGGTTTTTCTTGGGTTTACCGGAAAGGTGTCTACCGGAAAGCAATGGCCGGGCTACTGGGTAGAGTGCTGTTCTAGCAAGGTGGCAGGAGATCCACCAGGTTTAAGGTTTTGGCACTGCTTCTGATGGATGATCAGGTTGTACCTGTGTGTGCTCTCCCCTCAATTCTTCAAGAAAAAGGTCTTCAAGAAAAAGGGCTACCACAACTTTTGTACTTGCCGTACTGAAGTGCATCTTGGTACCTGTGGCCAGAGCAAGTTGCGTAGGCAATTAAGTTCTCCAAATAAAATTCAACAGGCGTGGTGCATTTATGCTCATCTTCAACTCGGCTCTACGGGCACTTGTAGAATGTTTTCCCCTTGTTTTGCCTTCATGTTCACGTATAAATATTTTCATATAAAAGATCTATTTATCTATACATACTGTGTTTGTAGTGAAGAAACTTTTGTGAAGAAACTGTCTCACGTTCACTATGTACAAGAGAGCAACCCATATTTACTCATGGTTTTCTCTATTTTTGCTCTTTTAGGTTCCCAGATCAGGACTTTTACATCGTTGAGGTTCGTAACCGAGCCTTCGGATGCTGTCACCATGCGTGGAAGCAACGTGCTGTTGAACTGCGGGGCAGAATCTGACCGAGGAGCTCCAGTTATCAAGTGGAAGAAAGACGCGGTCTTCTTGAACTTGGCGGTGGATGAAAGGAGGCAGCAGCTGGCCAATGGATCGCTCTTGATACAAAACATAGTCCACTCCAGGCACCACAAGCCAGACGAAGGGCTCTATCAGTGTGAAGCATCGCTAGAAGGCGTTGGAGCTATCATCAGTCGGACAGCGAAGGTCATGGTAGCAGGTAAGGAGGAAACTTCGAATTTCCTACCTTCTGGATTGCAGGAAATGCTGAGAAATTGCTATTCAAAGAGTGAAAACTGTAGAGAAAAGCAATTGAAGTGGGTTACCCCCCCCCCTCATCAAAAGAAGTAGCGGTAGATATGATGCTCCTGCAACAGTAATTTATTTCTGACAAGGTGTTATTCTTGTTTAAATTATTCTTGTTTAAATACGTAATGAAGTCTTTGTTGCTGTGAGTTATTTGCTGCGTGTTTGCCTTCAAAACAGCAGAGACCTCTGCAGTTGGGAATCTTTCCGATGAATTGAGGGTCACAACAAATGCTGGATTCCTGTAGGGTGTTGAATGCGTGAATTCTTAAGGTTTAGGAATTTTTTCGTAGACGAAGAGCTCATTATGCAGCTCCCTGGAACTGGCGGCCTCTTTGTATTTCCTTTTAAAGCACTCGAGCAGGTATATGGCAGAGGAAACACAAGTTCACGTTAGGTGTCTGAGAATGCTTATGGCTTCTTGTTGACTGAACAAATACCTTTGTGAAAGGCATCTGCCTGAAGCTTTAAAAGGGGTCTTTGCCTCTTCAGTGGTCTGTAGAAGGATGTAGCGAGTCCTTAATCATCTAATCACTTGAAAAAATAAAATGTTTGGAAGTCCTTAGGATAAAAGATACAAAGAAATGCAAAATCCCTTAAGTTACTAATGCCAGCTAGAATGTGGTAGAGCTCAAAGACCTTTTATTTCCGAGTTTTGTCAGTTCTAAGGGGATGCTTTTTGTTTCTGCTTTCTGCGTGCGTTTTTCTATGCTGAATATTGATCGCTTTTGACTTGAACCTGTTAAAGAATGCCCTGGTCGCTGAGCAGCTGTGTACAGGTGACAATTAGCAACCCTGGAAAAAAGGATGGAAATCCCTCCCTGCTCAGAGGGGACTGATATATTTGTGGCATGTGACGTGCAGGTGAGCTATGAGCATGTTGAAGTGCGTTATTTGGAGGAGATGCTTGTGCTTATATTAAGGAAAAGACATGTCAGGGAGAAGTGTGCATTTCTCTGGTTCTCCACGTGTCCTGTCTGTATGCATCTAGTTTTTCTGTTCTGGCACATCTGGGGATAGAAAGCAAAGCTGAAGCTTAAACCAGTTCAGTCCAGGAGCTCTGCACAACTTTGCCATCCAGTAGTTTCCTAAACATTTATGCTGGGGAGGGAGTTGAGACAGCTCTCCTCTTGGCTTGTCTCTCCAGTGTCCCTCATGAACTTGGTATCTTCCAGACTTGAGGTCTCTTAACCTGAAGAGTGTTTTCCCTTCCTCCTAAGTCTCTTCTACCATCTAGAAAAGATGCATTTTTAATGATACCTGATTAAAACAGGCAGTAAGAGTCATAACCCTCTTCTAGCTCCTTCCCACCAGTTTTATGAGTCCTCCACGATAGTCCAGAAGTGTGCTCTGAACCTGCCATCCTCAGCAGTGTACCTACACCTGTGCTGGAGTGATTTCTTCTCCAAAGTGATGGGGAGCTGCACAGACAAGAAGAAATGGGTTATTCCGTTTCCCAGCCCTCCTTGGAGGGAGTCTGTGGAGTTGGGCTTTGAGAAGTAGGGCTCTCCTTGCCAACTGAGGATGTTAGCTGGCCTTAATCTGGTTTTTGGCAACCACTGCCAAAATCATTCCAATTCCTCTTTTTGAAATGAACGCACATATGGGGCTGTTCCCACTTGTGCTGTGCCCAGCTCAGTAATTTTGAACTCCTAATTTTGAGGAAGAGTTATGCTTTGTTTGGCAGGTCCTGATCTAATATTACTGTGATGATAGCAGGAGTTTTGGAGGAAGAGGGACAGGTGGGTTTACTCCGTTCAGAATCAGTTGGGCTCCAACTGGAAGAACTTTTCATTGGAAAGGCTGTAAAGAGAACAAGAGACTAAAACTGAAATATGGGAAGCTTCCTTAATGTACTCTTTTTCCCTCTAGGGGTAATTAGGCAGTGGAATGGGTTGTGTGGGCAGGCTGCGGAGTCTCCAACTGGGGAGACGTTCAAGACCCAGTTGGACACAATCCAGCAGAGCCTGCTGGTAGCTGCCCTGATTTCTTCAGTGGGTCACACTAGGCAAGCTCGTCACCTTCCAACCTACCTGATTACATTAAAAAAAAGATTATATAAAATCACATAAGTTGGAATAAGACACGGCATTTAAAATTGGCAGCAAGTTCTTCGAGCAGAAATGAAAAGGTATTTTGCTCTCCAAAGGCCATGCATTCCTGAGTAAGCATAATGTTTGTTTCTTTTCTTTTTTTTTTTTTTGAGGGTGTCAATGTGCAGTGTTGGCAGAGCATCGTTGACTTAAGGCACTGGCAGATGGAAACATGACAGGAAGGGAATGAGGGCAAGAGGACGAGTGAAGGTCTCGCGCTACAGTAGGCTGTGTTAATCATTGCTTGGCACAGTAAATAAGCTTCATATTTTCAGAGCTTCATGTTTTCAGAAAAGGCTGCTTTTACAGAGAGGATGGGGACTAGGTCGAACTTGGAGTGTTACAACACTTGTAAATGGAATCTTATGATGATGTGCTGCTGCTAAACAGACTTTCTGGACAGCTTGATGGTCTCATCCAAGAGCCACGATGTGTTTGATTGCACTTGATGAATGGAAGGTTGTGTTCTTGGCAACGGGGCACTGTTGTTTGGCTGTCTCCTTTGTCTATGCAACCTTTCATTCTTGCAAGGCTTCGAAGGAGAGATCACGAGCTTTAATATTTCAGGCAGGCTTTAGGAAGAGATTCGCCCATTGAATTGCAATCTAATCTTGGTGTCACTTTTTAAACTATGTGAAACTTGAAGTGGTTTCAGTAATGAAAATGTAGCAAATGCAAGCTGTTTTTAATAAGACAAGGATTTTATGCGTGAAGCTCGCCATGTATGGGGGGGAAATGCGCTGTTTCAAAGAACTTCTCGAGGGTCTTTACGGCCTCAACATGCTCCAGCTGTGCAAGAGCTCTTAGCTGAAACAGAGATGAGAGCAATGGAGAGAAACTAAGAGCTGCTTCCTACTCCAGCATCTTATTAAAAGTCCCAATTTAACAGACTACTGCCTATTGGTATTTCCCATAATTGGTAGGATTTCAGATTAGAAACAACGCTGCCCATGTGTTATGCCTCTATTTATAGACAGTTGTGGGATGAGGCTCTCAAGGATTCTGGCTTTCATCACTTTCTAAATGACCAGAGGTAAAGTACACAAGAAACCTGAGGTTACTTTTACTTGGTGTTACTTTTATATGGTAGTTCCTGCCTCTTGGTGATGACTGGCTGTGCAAGATGAGATTTTTCGGGGTGTGGTCATAATGATTTAGAGCTTGAGAAAATTACTGAAAATTATTCATCACTTTTATTGTAAAACCATAAAAAGCAAACAATGGATAAGCTACCTCACACCAAGAGATCCATTTAGGTTGATGTCTTGGTTTTGGGAACAGCTGATGATCAGACAGTGTAGGAGCTCTATCTAGAAGTAATTCACATCCATGCTCTACCAGTTGCCCGTGTGGTCTGCATGTCAGTAATTTTTTTTGTCACAAGTGTAGCATTTGTACATTTAAGTGCCATTTAATGAGTTTATTCTTCAGTTGACTTGTCTTCCTTACCTCCTGTAGACTTTCAGCATTGTATTCCTTCAGCGGGCGTGTTGCCATTGATCGGGTCCAGCAGAAATCAGAGGTTTACCTGGGGGAGGAACAAAACCCACCTAGTTATAGTTCATTTAATAAGACGACAAAGGCTCTGTTCTGCTGTTTAAAGATGATCAATGGCAAACGTGGAGCCTCCCTGGAGGAGCATATGGAGAAGTTCTTAATCTCACTCGAATTTAAGTGGAGTAAACATGAAATATAATATTAGTACTATTGCCTACCCGTGTTTTGGGAATTTAATAAACTGAGGATGAAAATCATTTAGTGACTTGAGTGGTATCACTTCAAGTATGGGATAAACACACAAAAACCGTTAATGCTGAAATTTAGGAAACTCTTCATTGTGCAGAGTAAATAAAATGTCTGAAGTGTTGCATACTTGTCATCCCCTGAAACTGAGAGTCACTTTTTTTTTTTTTTATAACAGAGGAAAATGAGTTTCAGAAATTCCCGGCTGGGGAGGTATAACTTGATTTATAAACTGAAATCAGCCAATACTGACTTAATCAGTTTATTCATACAAGAATCACAGGAGATTTGGGGCTATTTTCTATAAATTCATCAACCGTAATAAGCGGTGAACAAAACTAAAACAGTTTCCCTCAAAAACCAATTTTAGAGCTCCAAAACCTTAATTTAAGTTGAAAAAAAGACAATACAGTTAGAAAACTTGAATTCAAATTATAAGCTCTTGACAGTGTAATTGGCAAAATGGACACTTACGAACTTGTGGTCAGCAGGATTTTGTCTTTTATATTTTATTAAAATGTGTACTCAGCACATACAATGTGTAATAGTGCATGGAGTATCAGAACTCAATTGGAATTGATGTTTGGTGTCTAACACTGCCTGATTTTGATATCTATCTGTGCCACGTGGCAAACCAACAAATGCTTTTGGGGCTGCTTTGTATGTTTGCCTAATGGGTTTTTTCGCCTAAGAGAGCGGGCAACTTGAGTGCTTGCTCCCTGCTATCCCTGTTCAATGCTCTGTCGTATTTGTAAAATCTACATCCACCACTTGTGTACAAATATATGCCCTGTCGTTATGCTGAAGTTTATTAGTGCTTTCTTAATAAAGCTAAGAGGAAATAGGAGGGATCAGGTACATATTTGAGTATTCACATGCCGCTCTGTTTTAAGCCCTGATTTTTTTCTTTCCTGCAGAAGATGCACGTACTTCTAAAAGTGGGAGCAGGGAGATAACCAATAAAAGTCAAAACGCCGGCCAGCATATCTAAAGGCTTAGTAATCCAAGCCTCTTGGGTGAAGAATGAGAGAAGGTGGGCTTAAATGGCTAGAAATGGAGAAACCTACACTGTTAAATGCAGTATCATCTAGGTATGGTGCAGTTATTTTGCTCAGCCTTCACTTTAAACAGAAGTGCTACTTAAATATTCAAAGATAACGATACTCCAAACACTTGAATGTGTTTTATTTTGCTATAAATTATTTGGAGAGGCTTTATGGCTCCTAATTCACTGCAAATCCAATGGGGTTAGGTGCCACTTGGAGATGAGGGCAGAGAACCACATCCGACAGCCCCTGTGCTGTTTGGTTAATGCACAGCTCTGGTTGTTGCTAGGTTTTCTTATTCCAACTCCGTATATTTTTATCCCCCCCTAAGAAAATAACCTTTCTGATGCTACACCTTTTAATTAAACAGACTTGGTTACCTGCTTCAGCCATGTGAGTTAGGAACGGCTCCGCTTAAGTCCATTATGCTTCACTGGGTTTCAAGCAGTGGAGAAGCAGGCCATGCCTGAAAACAGATGTCTTTCTAATATCTGATGTCTTAAGTGCTTGAATGCCAACACAATAATGAGTAGAAATTCTTTGAACTGATAAAATTTAGTTTTGTTGTTCACTTAGAAATTACTTTAGGGGGTGGCTCGGGAGCAGCAACTTCCCCAGGACTGTGCTCCGTCCAAATACCTGGAGAGCCTGAGTCTGTTGAGAAATGCTCAGAGGATTGCATGCCGCAGCAATTCCTCCTCTTCCTACCCTCCTGCTGCTAATAGAAACTTGGTTTTAATTAGTAGATTTCATTTAGGAAAAAGCTTTTGCTTTTGTTTTCAGTGCCTGGCAGAGATTTACGTACTTAGTGCTCGAGGATATTGGATTGAGGAAGGAGCAGCCTTGGTTAGTGAGGGCACGAGGTTGGAGCGAATTAAAATAATGGGCTGTAATAGATCATCGGTGCTGGGGATGGATAGCCTGTACATCATCTGGCCAGCTTACCTTCCAGGAAAGGTTTGTTCCCTCTCAGTGTCTGCCGATCATCTGTCTGGTCTGGTTTTGCAAGCCTGAAGTGATGAGAGTCCCACAGCCTCTGTTAGGACTGTGTCCTACGGTCTAATGGATCTGTCAGGGTGATTTTGGGGAAATTAAGCCCCAGCTTAAGGAATATTATCACTTTGTCCTTTATTGCAGTGGACAAAGGTGCCGTGGGGTGTAATATCTGAAATCTGAAAACCGATGCTCAGCTTCTATCTTCTTTGGGGATATAAATTAACTTTTTTTTTTTTTTTCCCCTGATATAAAAGCACCTCTCAAGCTGCTGATATTTGAGTCCAATGCAGGTGAGAACTGATGCCGCAATTTTAGTGAGGAAGAGCCTTTACTTCTCACTTTTCCAACCCCCGGTGTGTGTCTGAGGCTGGCTGAAAGCATTCTTTGCTTTTTTCATGCTGGTTCTCCCCCTCCCTCTGGTTGCAATTGGTTGAACGAGGAAAGACCTACCTGCATTTACCCCTACCTGCATTTACCTCCTGGCACTGGCAGCTTCATGCTCGGTTTGCTGGAGGTATCCCTCCTTTAGGAGTATCCCTTTCCCTTTTCTTGACTGTTGTGAACCAAAACCCTGCCTGAGGCCAGTGGGCTATATCCTGTTCTGGGTCAAATCTGGCTCAATTTATTGCACCGTGTGCCTCTGGCCCTCCTTGCCACCTGTTATATCCTCTGTTTTCGCATCCTCTGCACCTATTTTTCATTAAAGTTATGGTCTTGAATGTCTTCTCCTCGACATCTTTATCCTTTCCTGCAAGAAGCAGTGCTTGTGCTTCAATTTGTGGTTCAAAAGGGTGTTGACCGTCTTGCTCAGATCCCTCATCCCCTACCTATTCTGGGCTAAAAAAGTTTAGTTTAAATTGACACTTACATTGTCTTACCAAACTCCTTGCTGTTCTTGCTCCTTAGTGGGATGTCCAGGTTATACATGTTCTTCCAACAGCAATGTGCAATGTCTTCTGGCACAAGATATCAGAAAAAGTGAAAGACATTGGCACTTTCGTAAGCAATATCTAAGTTCTGGGGAGGTTCTTGATGCTGCTCTTCCAGGTAATGTGAAATGCAATAATAATAACCCCCAAATGCAATAATAATAGCCCCAAAATGCAGTAATGACTCCAAAAGGGTTCAAATGTAGACCTCTCGCCTTCATTTTTAACGTGGAATAAGCAATCAGGACATTTTCCTGAGAAAAGCCACGAAGAATTTTGTAGCTGTATTTATCTTTGAAGGTGATAGAAGAACAAAGCTATTTCTCTGGAAATACTTTAACTACGTTTGAAGTGCGTTATTTTCTTAGCCACGAGCGGTTAGCTATAATTTGCTGCTTATATTTCGAACCTGATGTCATGTAGTTTGGGGTAGTTGGATGTAATGAGTTCGTGGCCAACCCAGCCTTAAATTGCTCACCCTGCGTATCCTGAATATCAGAGACCTGGCTCTGGGAAGAGCATTTATAGTGATGAATTGGATCTTAAGTGTCATTTGCAGTGAATGGGGAGAATTAAATGCCAAAGAGGGAGATTAGTAGGAGCTGGCCCGCCGAATATCTGTCTGCTAAGGAAGAGCGTGTCTGAAATCTCATCTTCTTCATCGTCTGGGCTCCGGAGCTGAGGTTAACTTGAGGAGCATCCACTTGGTGTTCGGAGCTGGGTGAGCCAGAGCAGATGAGTTCTGGGATATACTCAGAAAAGCTTTGGGATATACTCAGCTGTAGGACTGGAACACATTTTCTGGTGACACCTTAGTCACCTAGTGACACCACTTCATTTGCTTGAGCGGGTCCCACGTTTTTTGGCACAAAATATTGAACAAACACATTCAGAATTGGAAGGGGAGTGCCAAAAGTTGTAAGGCTTTCCAAGTAGCAGGTACGTCTTTTCAATAGGACTTCCCCCAGTTCTTGATTTGCTTTTTTCCCTAACAAAAGTAACAAAGATGTTGTCACCTTTGGGGATTCCCTCAGGTTAATTTAATTTTCTGGCTTGAAACAATCTTGTGACCACCTCGCGCACTCTCTTGTTTCCAGTTTAACCTTTCTAATGGCTTCTTGACCTTGCTTCCTCAAAATCCATACACGTTTCCGAAGCGATGTTTAATAAGATGAGAGGAGCTGTTTACAACCCCGCTCATTTGTCCTTGGTGACCTCTGTTGGGCAAATGAGAAATAGGTCGGTCGTCATGCTGCCGTGTCACCGCAGGGGGAGAAGTGGAAATTAGCAGAGTCAATCCTCAAGTCTCATAAAACACATCATCTGAGCGACTGAATTAAAAGGGGTCAGGTTTCTCTCCACCCTAGTTGGTGGTATCTGACTGAGAGGTAGGCGATGTGCGCGCTGGTTTGGGGTTTGATTGACATACGGCAGCACGGAAATGCCACTCTCCAAATTTCTCCGCACGCTGTGATTGATGCTGGATGATTATGGGTTTACAAGCTTAAAATGTCTAATTCTTAAACCTCCTTATTCCATATTTACCAGCAGATGATACAATCCAGCGCTGACAGGGGGATTGAATGGGTGACACATAGGTCTCTTCCACCTCGAATCTCCGATTCTGTGCAAACCTTTAGAATGTAAATTGGAAGCGTGTTTTATATTCGTAAATGCAAAAATACTCTTGAAAGGCTTTCACGTTGAAAAGATTATAGTGATTAGCATTTATTATGCTGTTGTTTTCATGCAAAAAAGAAAATCCTGCCCAGATTTTACTCAAATTGAACTTTTGTGCCTTGCATAATAGCCCTGCTTTAATTTGAATAAGATTCAGAGTAAAGTGGCCCGATAGGAAGTTAAACACTACAGAGACAAAAAAAAAATCCTAATATAAGCCACTAAAATGTGCGCGCACTAATATGTAGACAAAAATGAGGATGTTTACAAGGAAGTGCTATAGTAAAGGGCACAGCAAAAAGGTCTGGGGAGGGGGAAAAATGCAATTTAGCGGAGAGCAAGATGTTAAGTTGCTTAATTTTCTCTACAGCCATAAAATCTGGTACAACGAGGCGAGCGATGGCAGTCATTTTATTAGAGCGATTTCCCCCTAGCGTAGCTGGAGTTGAGAGGCTGTTGGCATTTCCATTAGAAACTTGGTTTTCATGGCTTTATGATTCAGCTCTAAAAGCTCACCTGGGCTGGCGCCTGGCGTCCGAGATCCAAAGTCAGAAATGAATATTTCAGAGGCTTGGAAAATAACGTCTTTGGCTAGGTCTCTAACTCAACTAGGGGTTTTGACTAGGGATGTTGCCTCTCTACCTCGATGCTGTGCTTGCTGTCTTGCATAAAACTTCAACACATCGTTTGAGTTGCTTTTTTTCTCATTGGTGGTGGCTGTGCTTAGATTTTAGAGGAGGAAAATCAAGGGAGAGTCATGCTGCAGGTCGTAGAGTAAGTAAGAAAATGAAAAGTTCAGCAGGGGTCTCTCAGTTTCCAGGCTGGCTTGTTTTTCTCATTTTATTTCCCTCCTTAGCCCATTTAAAGCTGACTTAGACACCTTTATAGTGCTCTGTAACGTGTTTCCATTCCCTCTGTATCCCTCAATGTGAAGCTCTGGGGATGGACAAAGAGCAGAGCCTGAAACTCAGTGGCTCAGGCACTGTGCTCAAGCAGAGAAAAATTGCATAAACAGCAAAGACTGAGGGTTTTGCCCCCAAAATATTCAGCAGCTTGGGGTGGGAACAGTGCCTTGGCCAGGACAAATCATGTCCCAGGAGGGTAAGGAGCGAACATGTCCCTTATCCAGAGGTACCGAGGACATGGAGTTACTGAGTAAAGAATAATCACGATTTTGGCTTCTCTATAGCAATAAAGAAGTCGGATTTATTTGAATTTCTGAACTGAGTTGTGGAAGACTTGGAAATCATTTTTTGGTTATTTTTGTGGGGTGGATTAGGGATAAACCTCCTTCAAATCTTTGTTTTGTCTAGCTTTATCCAGATTGCATGCAGAGTCCTTAAATGGTTGGAAGGTGTGCCATATCACATTATTAGATATTTAATGATAAACACTTCTAATGTTTAAAATCCGTGAGATGCTTCCAGGAACACCCAGTCCTACGAGAAAGCTCGCGGCTCTGTGGACCCTTCAAGCGTCTGTTTACCTGGCTGCGAGCGACACATACGTCTTTCTGCATTGCTCTCCTGAGACATTAAGCAATTCTTAGCCGGAGAGCAAAAAGGGATGAAATTGCCTTTAAAGGATGAAATCTGGTTGAATGCCTTTTATGTGTCTTCTGGCTTTGGAATCAGAGATGCAATTGTTCCAGCCTTTTCCACAGCTAGTAAGAGCAGGCACAACTGAATTTAAGGAAGCAAAAGAGAAAACGAAGCTCTTCAAGTTTTGTTTCCAGAAGCTTGTTGTTTTAAAACGGGGTTGGAACTGATGAGCAGCTGTTTTGCTTGGTGAAGGCAGACTTGTTTCACTGGCTTGTTAGACTGTAATCAAACATTAAGTTTGTAGCTTATGAAACATGGCAGCAGCAGCCCCAACAGCTGATGAGAATGAATTTATTTCCATTGCAATCGGTCTTTCCTGTTGAGGATTTCTGAGAATCAGGAGAAAATGTTTGTGCTATTTGCAGTAAGCAACATTCCAGTCAAATTCTCTTATGGAAAAGAGTTGAAGCGTTTGCATCCTCTTTATCTCTTTTGGTTTCCTCTAATTCTCTGTATTTGTACCCTGAGCTTTAACACTTTTGTGTGTCGTCATCCTTTCCAGCGTAAAAATTCTGGCAGCATCTTGAGCTTACAGCTGATATCCAAGAAGGCAGAAAGCTACACAGGGAGGCAGCTGCTTCTGCGTGAAATCCAGCTGAACAGGGATGAAGTTACGGAGCTGCTGTGGTTTTTAGTTCTTGTTTGCTTGCTTGTTTCTTAATTCAAGAAGCTGAGGTGAACTGTGACATCTGGCCACCCTGTTTTGTTAGGTTTGGAGTATGTATTTCTATAGCTAATGGCTTAGAAATGACATCCCTATGGTTTTGTACCCCTGGGGTGCAAGGTGCTGTCCTTCGGTACGTGTCCATGAGATGTGTGTCCGTGGGCAGAGCATCTCCCAGTTTCTGCTTCCCTTCTGACCAGAACAAGGATAAACTGGAAGAAGCAAATCATTACACAGATGGGTAAGATGAAGGCGAAGTGCTTCTCCATCTCCCAACACGCTCAATGTGGACACTGCTTGGGGCAGAGCCTGCGGAGCAGTCTGGCAATGTGTGGTTTTAAGGAAGGGAAAAAATAAAAAGTCAGGATGAAAAATAATCTCATGAAAATACAACAATAGGTGCAACTCTATATGTAAACATAAATAAGATGGGAGAAAATAGTAATTAAAAATGGAGTGGGGAGTAAGTCGCGCTCATTCCTGTTGAGGAGTTTGTCTCCTGGATTAAATGACACAAACCCCAGTATAATTAACCCCAGTCTAACTACCTTTTTATGGGTGCGCGGTGTAGTTTCAGCACTAGGTTGGTTAACATTGCTTAGGGGGAACCCTGTGGGTTTGTGGAGGCACTAAGGCATTGTTTATCAGCAGGAGGAACACCTAAGTGCTGACAGCAGCTCGGGAGCAGGCAAGCGAGGGGGAGGAAGACACTTGGGGCCATGGGGAGAAGTAGAAGCATTATTAAAGTGTTGTCTTTCAAATCTGACTTTTCATTAAAATCAGTCGGAGTGAGTCGATTCCCCGCCATAATCCTTCCCCTCTGCCTCCGGAGGGGGTTTGACAAGACCCATAATAATCCTGGAGCACAATGTCATTTTACAAACAAGTGCTTAGCCCAAGCTTTGGTAGGCTCTGCTGGGTCTTCACCTAGGTGCAATTTGAAGAGTAATGGGATTTTATTTTCTCTTTCCATTTGTGGCTAAAAGCTCATCCCGTTATATAATAATGAGGAAGAGGAGAAAGGATGAAGACACATCAGTCATGTCTCTGGAGCCCATGTGAGCCCATAAAGAGAGGCTGAGTTAGACGCTTATCCTCTGGTTTCCCAAATTTTGGATCTCGATTCCAAGCGTTACTCACTGCTGGGCATTGGCCAAGTGCCTCCAATCCAAGAGGTGTTGATGAAGCATCAGTTTTGTTTCATCCCCCTTGGATAAAGGGGAGTTAGAGAAATTGATATTCTCAGTTCTTGAACATGTCTTCCAGGAACAAATAAGTGACACAGAATACAACTCAATCTTTCAGTCAACTCTTTGAGCAGAGAATTAAAAATATACTTAAATATTCCGTCTATATAAAGAAGGTTGGAGGGCGCTCTAGTTTTCTGGTTTAAAAATGATGCTGCTGGCAATAGGAAGAAAATAGCCATGAGTGCCTTAACCTGACAGTATTAATGTAATTCGTTATTTACAAGGCAAAATGATCAGTGTAATCAGGCTCCTGGCATAGCTGTTCACATGCTCAATGTTGTCTCTGAGTAGTCTTGACGAATTTTAATTTACTAATGTCATTCATTAATGAGGTTTAGCAAACACAAATGATTTGCAGTCACCTTAATGTGGTTCAAGGTCTTCGGTAGGGTCACTTGATGGTTTACATTTCAAGATGAAAATCTTATTCAAGAGCTTTATTAATTTTTTTTGTTCTTAGTTTTTATGATGGACTGACTTCCCATCCCCCGCTTCCCAAACAACCCTTTTCGAGAGGAGCAGAGAGAATCTGTCTTGGAGCCAAGGTGTTTCATCAAGTATTTCTCGGAGCGAAGTAATAAAATCCAAGTGTAAATTACAAAGCAGCAGCAGAGCAGACGCATCAGCTGCACTGGGGAGGAGTTGTGCGGTGCCTCTGCTTGTTCCCATCTCTCGCCTACTGGGTTGGGACCCCGAGCACAACCTTGGCTTTGTGCTTTTCCCCACGCTGATAGGTAGCTTTATTTGTTGGATGGAATAAAACCTCATCTTGAAATAATGAAATGTGAACTGAAATGCTTTAATTGGGTTAGATTGCTTGAATTCCTTTACGTCTATAGTCTACGTGATTCATGCTGCTGAGAACTCATTTTTAGGGTCAGCATCCTGATAATGGCACTCAGGACGTTTGATTAAATTTTGTCTTGGGGACTGCAGTTTATATCCTAGAAGCTCTTTTGTGCAGGGGAAACCCCGATGTGGTTCTGCTAAGCAATGTAAGACAACGTTAATTTTTTTTTTTTTTCTACTATCAACTGAATGTTCAGTGAAGCGTTTTGCTTCACCAGCATCTAGTTTCTTAGGAAAGTTGTAAAATGTTTTAGCATGTCTAGAGCAACCCAGCACAGCACGCTTTGTGCCTTTGAAAGGAGGAGGAAATTCTGAAAGCTCAAGTCCAACTAAATAAATTTTGAATGCTTTCAACAGGTAACTGTGTGGGGAAATATGGTCTGTTTTATCATTTATTGTCTGTGTATTTCCATTTTTGCCTGCTTCGGGTTTCATTCATTTCTTGGGTTAACGACAAAATCAGCTTGCTTTCCTTAATCATAATTCATCCCTTGGTCAATCACCGTCGCTGCTGTGTCAGTTATGGTGTGTGTTAGCTAAAATGTGCAACGACTGGTACAGGACAGCTTAAAGTATCGTGTTTGACAGTGGGATTGTGGCTAATATACGCTGTGTGAAAGCAATGGCAGTTTGGGTAAAAATATATATTAAAAAAATACCTAGAGAATGAAGTCCCTGTGCTCCAGCTGCCCAAATGTGCCTGACTTCTGTCAACGCCACTTCCTATTTCTGTGCTCGTTGCTGAGAACAGACCGGAGTAAGCCTCTGTGCCTTTGATACACAAATCCAAGACGAAGGCGGTGAATTATTCCTGTGGCTTTCCGTTCCCTTGTATTAATGTCACAGCCCGGAGGCCCTGGGAACTGCACTGCAAAAAGGAATAGTGATAGGAACGTTGCTTGACACGTTAGCGTCAAACCGCAGGTGATGACAGTATCAGGGAAAATTGGTAGCGGGGTGAAACCTGGATGAAACATCACTGCAAAATAGTCACAAGTGTTTACCAACAGGCACAAAATCCGCATCTCATTTCTATTCTACAAATCGGCACATGTAAAAGTGTTATGATTATTTTGAATGTTGTAGGGCCCTTCTGTGCCATCCAGGCCCTGTTTTAGTATCGCTGAATGATGAGGATGCTGTTGAAGCACTGCTGTGGGTGTCCTGCAACACGTGAAATAGCAAAATGCAAGCTCATCGCAGCACGGCTTGACAGATGTTCGTGCATCTACTTTGAAAGGGTTTGCTGCAGGCGAAGTGGTAACTCCTGCTTTAAGACTCGAATCCTATAATATGTACTTTTTTTTTGGCTTTTCATGTGTGTAAATGGTATCATTGGGATTATTCACATATTCATACAGGAGAAGCTGCCAACTCACCTCTTCCCTCTTCCTCTGTCCTTTGCCGTCTTGCCCTCGTTGGTGCGATTGTCGTCTCTTTGGTCCTGTACTCATCACTTAAATGCTGTGGCTCATCTCACCGTCCACTTTCCCTTTTTTTTTCTTGGAAGCTCTTGTTCTCCTTGAAATTTCCAGGGTTTTCCTTCTACAACTGAGATCTGTTGAATGGGGACAACAGGTTTGAAAGCTTGAGGGGAAGGGAGATGAAGAATTAACTGGTTATGGGTTAAAAATGGGATTTGGGCCTGGGTTAAATGTGCTAGGATGCATTTCTAGCTGAGGTTTAAGGGATGACTTTTATTGAAGGCAATTACATTGATTTAAAGGCAAAAAGTTGAAGACCCACTTGGTGTTTACCTGCAGACATCTGGTATTTTCCTACCAGGTGCCTCAGAACAGAGGGCCGACCTGTTTAATTACGAGGATTTTGTGATTCCTAGCCAGCTTTTCTTTTTTCTTGTCTTGGTTTGAAGTTTTTCAGATGAAAATAACATAAATCAGCTAGAGAGGAATCTTTTTAGAGTGTATTATCAAGTGCAGCGCTCAGCTTATGAAAACACATATGCTGTCTCTGGCTGTTGGGGTGGTTGAAGCAGATTTTGGACCAGCGAGACACTTCAGTGAGGCAGAAGCAATTCATTAATTAGGGGTGGCTTGGGGCGTGTGTGCTCAACTTTACAGGCAATAAATAACGAATGGAAGTGCCTCGCGTCAGCTAGAACACGTAAAAAGGCTGAGACTTCACCCAGTAACGGGGCAACTTGGGGTTACAGAGCCTCTTCTCTCCAGCCCTAACCAGCAGAGCTGGTAAAATAATCATATTAACTGGTACCAACCTTTTAGAGCTGTCTCTTTTTGTTCACTTTCTCTTTTTTTTTCCAGCTCCTATTTATTTATTTGAACCCAAATCCTGCAACCCCCTTCCTGAAAGCTTCCTTCTGTCTTCATCGTGCTTGGGTTTTTTTTTGTAGGGTGACTTGGATGTGGTGGGCTCAGTCTCTTTCTGCATTGGGATACGAGAGCTGGATTCAGTAGATACAAGGCAAGTGACCATGGTTCGTGCCCACGAGGCTGCAGGTGCTAACAGGGCTCTGAGCTCTAATCTTTGAGTTACAGACAGGGAAATTTATTTAGGGTTCATACAAGGGAAATTAAGCCCTCCCTCCGAGGCTGCCTTTCTCACTCTTCCTGGCTTTCGACTTCTCAGCTCCCCGGGAGGAGGTTTTACGAGGCTTTATATGATTTCTGCGAGCGGGATATTAGCCCTGTATGACAACAGCCCCTCCGCTCACCTGCGGGGGAGCTCAGCAGGGAATTTAAAACCTATTTGTAAGAGCAGTGTCTTTTTGCTGTCAGAAGCCCGATGAATAATTTATTTAGGGAAAATGGGTGACACCTCTGCTTCCCTAAAGATAATATTGTTTATCAGTCAGCAGTTCCTGTTTCCCCAAGCGTATCCCCCACCCCAAAAAATTCCCCAAAATCCAAAATATCATCAGCTGATAGTAAGGGTGCTCTAGATGTCTGTCCTTTTCCACGTATGTGATGTCAGGTAAGATGCAGGCGCTTTTGTGGAGTGCTTGGACACCGAAGCCTGGTTTGGTTGGCTGAAAACCAGCAAAAAAAAGGCAGAAAACCAGGGAAAAAAAGGCAAAAAAAACATCAAGAGCACAGTGCTGGGAGCTGCTTGGGGCTATAAACGATCTTAATGCAAAGGGAGATGCTAGCGATGCGTAATACGAAGTTTTCGTGTGTGAATATTTCACAAAGGGTTAATGAATGGTTAACAACTCTTTAATGAATAGTTAATCAGCTCTTTGACTACTGAAGTTTTGTGGCTGAACCAGCTGCTCGTAACCATCTGCGGTATCTCTCCCTGAATTTCACGATCATCTGCTACACGTTCATGTTTCAGTAGTGACTGGAGGATGTTACCAACGCTCGGTGTTTCATAATGCCACTGTAAGTATCGCTTCAAGGAAAACTTGACCAAAATGCTCAGTGTACCGCAGGGGAAGCATGCTCGTGTGTTGCAAATGAATAATAAATCGTGCTGCCACACCAGTGTAAACTTCAAAATAGCCCCAAGTGTTGGATACGTACCATCTGGTGGAAGAAAAAAAAAAAAGTCGTTCAATTAAAACTTTCAAAATGCAGCTTATTAAACTCGGAGGTTTTCTCCTACTGTGTAGGAGGAAGCCTTTCTAGCACGGATTGCTTTTCATTTGAAACTCATTCATAAAGTGAAGCTGTAAAACCGAAGTGCTTGGTGTGTGTTTTGGGCGCTGCCTCCTGCTCCTCCCTGCTCTTGCTGCACGTGCTGGTGATTCCTGAATGAATCGGGTGGTGGTATCTGGTTAAATGTTAACAAATAGCTTCGTATATGGTTGAATTATCCTGAAAAGAGCAGAGCCTTGATGTTGCTGAATGTATTGGTCCACTACCTGACCTACCCGCTATGCTTCTCTGCCAACGGCACCAAAGCATCGTCTTTGACCCAGTCTGTTCTCTGTATCCTGATCTTTTCCTCTAAACTTTTCCCAATTTCATATAGCTGTTACCCTCCAGAGGGGCTGGCTCCAGCTTCTCACCTTCTACCCTTCTCCCTATGGTCCCCTTTGCCCTGCAAAGCATCCTCTACAGAGGGCAGAGCAGAAAATCTCATCTCTGTCTTTCCAGATTCCCTTCTGCTTTCACCAGCTCGTGTAATTCTTGGCTCTGATACTTTTAATATCCCTCCTATATTTTTACACAACACTTTATTAAAGGAATAGTTTTATGAAGCCCTTCAGACTTCCTCTTTGTGATTCATTGAAGCCGTAAGAAATCAATTTATGAAGCCAAGATGGGGAGCAGCCCTAAATAGCTGCTGTATATATTATATCCTACTCATTAAAGTGAAGGAAACATATAGGGGCTTACAAGTGCTTTTTATACCCAGTCGCTTTTGGATGCTGGTTGTTACTTTGAGGCTTGATTCTGCATTAATTTTTGAGCAGACTTTTCATTTTTTTTATTCCCCTCTCGTGGGTCTCAGATGCTGTGCTGGGTGCATCTGGCTCTTCCTTTCTGCCTGCGTGTGATTTCCAACATTATCGCCAGCGAAGGCATTTGAATTAATATAAATATTAGAATTTTTAATCTGAGCCTTAGATTTGCCTTTTAATTTATTTGGTGTTTAATTTATTTGGTAATTCCATGTGAGTTGAGCAGAAGGTGGGAAGCACAATGCCGTTGCTCTGGCTGCAGGTCCCTTGAAGAGAGCAAATTTTGTTAGCGGTTGGAGCACCCAGACTTTCTTTCCAATGAGCTCTTCACCAATTCTGAAGGTGCAGGAAGGTGAGTGTTGACGTAAAAATGTCTGGGGCTTTCACGCTTGTCTATCCTATGGCTTTCTTAAGGCAGGGGGCATGTTGACAGCAGTAAGAGTACAACCAAAAGGGCTGTGACTTGCATCAAGTGTTGCTGTACTTCTCCAAAACTTCTCCAAAATAGCACTTTTAGATGTGTAGAGGGAATTCTTTTGCAAGATGTGATGCCATTCATACTCCAAGAATGCTGGATGTGCGTCTCAGGAGGTTTTGTATTTGTGTGTACGTATGTGTGCATATTTCCGTCTCATTCAAATCATGCAAATAGTGGATTTTAATATCATTACGTAGGTCTTGATCTTGGAAAGGAAATCAAAACCATCATTAAAGCATCATTAGTTTTGGCTTCTTCTTCTTAGTGATACTGATGACTCATTTACTGAGGTGAGAAAAACCATGAAGAGTCGTAGGATGTTAAGGAATTATTAAAATAGTATCGAAAATGATATCTGAAGAGGATAAGGAAAATGTTTGTTCACTAGTTGATCTGAATTATGAAATAACAATTAATGAAAAACTTAAATTAAAAATCAGATTGTAGTTTAATCATTAACTGGTTCCAGCCGAACTAATCCTAACCAATCAATGAGTGTTGGCATTGTGAGCTATTTTTCTGAATCTCCGTGCAAGAGAAAACTGGACTTACTTGAGAGGCAGGCCTGTCTTACCTTACCTTCCAAGCCAAGATGAAGTACTATTTCATTTAGTTTTGCATTATATTTTGTTCTGTGGAGCTTAATACTCATGGACAAACCCCATTTTGGGCTGTCCTGCTGTGTAGCACCCGATCCACGGTATTTTTTGTCCTTCGGTGTGCAACCTTGCCGTGTCCAAGTCTTTTGTACCTGCACCATGACACTTGAGGTTAAATATACGTGTGCACCTCGTGTTAAAGCTTAAAAATATAATTATAGATTTAGTCTCTCGTTCCTTACATGTGCTTTACTAAGTAGTCTGCTGGTGCCTTTTTACCCCGGAGAGAAATGGTGCGGCTATTGAGTGATGCCATCTGCAGTAGTTATTAAATCTGGTAACCACAAGCATAAAGCAGCTCGCGCAAACGTTTTCCTAATGACTGAGCAAAATAATACGCTTAAATATAAATGAGTTGAATACTGTGACTGACGTTTAAATCACCAGAAGCATTACAGGCAATATACTATATTGCTTTTAGTGCGTTAGCTTGTAAATGGCGCTCTTACACCTTGATGAGGCACTGGGAAACCCTTTCAGTTTGCTGTCCCTGTTTGCTCCTTTCCTAAAGGTCTGAGCAGGGCTGTGAGACACCTGGGATTTGGTTTTGTGTTTAAACATGGATTACAAGAAGGCGTCTTTGAGATTGGTCACTGAGGATGGATTTTAGGTTGTGTTTTTTGCCCAAGCTCAGCCGCGTTTCTTCCAAATCTGGCTGTACTCCCAGTCCTTGGGGAGGATTGATAATGAATCAAGGTACTCACTATTTATGTAATTCCTAAATATAAGCAGTCTTTAATTCCAAAATCTATTTGGAAATTATGTTCCTAATAATATTTTAACCGCTTATTCATGGCTGAACGATGGCTTTAAGACTGCCTCAGTAGTCTTTCAGGAAACTTTTTTTAGCAAAGGCCTTTAAAGAGGAGTCGTTTCATTAGGCAAAATAGCATATTCTGAAGTCACCCTAATGTGTGGGCAATAAATAGTCAATTACCAAGAGCAAGCAGATGATTTTTGTGCTTATGTACCTGCTGGGGGGTGGTTGTGGAAGGAGCCTTGCGCTGAAACAGCTCTCGTCCTTGAGTGCAGTAAACTTGGGAGATTTGATAACTGAAGTTCAGCACAAGTTCACATCTTCATCAAATTAGGACTTGATCCATCACATTAAAATGATGAGGCAGAGCAAGCCCTGGGCCCCTAGCCAGATACATATTTGATGTCGGGCTCCTTGCTACTGAATGTCGTTCCTTAGAAGATCCAATTTAGCTTCTAGTTCATATCCATATTGTTCTAAATTAAATTCTTCAGATTTCTCCCATCTATTGGCTCGTGAAGAGGCTTCTAACAAATCATTCTCTTGTCTGTGCAGTATCCTGGAGCTCCAAAACCATCTTTTAATGGAGACGAGTTTGGTTCTTTCAACATCCCAAGTTTTAGTACTTACTGTTATAGCTATTTAGGTCTGAAAATATATTATTAATAAATGTAAGATGCTGTTTACAGAAAGTGTTGATGGTCTTTGGATGTTATAAAATTATTTGGTGATTTGGTAAGATGGTAAATTAGTCTAAAATTGAGTTTCTCCTGTATTTTTTTTAAAGAAGCCTTTAAAATTGATAGAAAGCATGACTGATGGTCTTGTGATAGTTCGGGCTTAAAAAAAGAGTGATTCTGGACAATTTATTAATCAGCACAAGTTGTTGAGAAAGAAACATCTGTTTGCACAGTCATTTTGCTCACCAAATGCTGTTGTAGCGTGACATCTGTGTTTGATTTGGGAAGTAAATAAGCTTGTTGGCATTGTCAGAGGAAACGAGACAGAAACACTAAATAATGATCTTGGAGGAGCGTGCCCGTGAACGGGAGGGGACTGCGTGAAACAAAGCCCGTGGGGTGTTTTATTTACTAATAATTTCTGCTGATTATGGGTAAGACAGAATCTTTTGTTGGTTTGCGGCTGAGAATAGAGCCACGGATGTTGGGTGGCCCCCAGGACTGGGATGCACAGATGTTATGATGACTTATTAAAATTTCAAGTTTTTCTACACAAATACTTTGACCCAAACTTTTTTTCTATTTGCCTCTTTTCCTGTTGTGTTTTTTTTTTTTTTTTTTTTTTTTTCAGCCCCTACTTGGATTGTCTGTTGATACTTACCTACGTTAAATACTGGAGCTGTTTCGGGTGCCTTAAATTGCTACCTCAGAACCCTCCTTTTTTAAATTTAACTGGAGTTGACTTTTATTTTTGCCTCCAGTGCAGTTTGTTTGAAAAGAAACTGACAGTTTGATCTATTGGGGAACGGCGAGGGGGAGTTTAATCTTAATTGGCTTGGAATATTCATTAAAGTTAATGACTGAGCTGTTTGGCTTTGTGTTTAAAGCAAGTGTGTGTTACTTCTGGTTGCGAGAAATGTATTGAGTTGTGGATCCACGTCTTGTAGTAGTGCAGTCAGCTGCTATGAACCTTCTCCAGGGGGTGATGGGCTGGATGATACCCGAGTAGAGAACAACCTCTCCTGCTGCCCTGTGATGTCTCCCAGGCTTTCAGGGAATATAAGTGGTGGAGGAAACCCAGGTCTTCACAGTTGGTCCCTAATTTTTAAACAGCAGTCGCTAAAAATCCCCTTGGGGCACAAGGTGAAGACATCCTCATTCAACAAGTAGTCAACGAGGAATAAGAAAACTTGTACAACTTAATCCCAAGTGCATTTTTCTCTAACACCTTTGGCTACCAAGGGCAGTTCTTGTGGGCTTACAGAAAACGAATCAATTGCCTCCAGAAACGTGAAGCTAGTGTTCACGATGCTTCTCCAGACATCCTTCTGCTTTGTTTCTATAAAGTATTAATCCTCGCTGCAGTGACTTTGAGACTGAAGGGATGAAGGTATGTTCAACACACATAAGGATGTTGGAAACTCTTCTCCTGAGAGTGGCTGCACTGATTTCTGCAGCATGGCTCTCCTATTAAAAGCTCAGGATACGGCCCCCTGCAGAATTTGAATAATATATTCTGCTTTCTTCCCAAGGAATGCTAATTTCAACATAAAGCCGCTGGAGGAAGCAGGGTGTGGGGAACAATGTTCTGCTGTAAATAGCTATAGGGACATAAACAGTTTGTGGGCAAAACAAATAAACCTTCTCTGAGAAGTTCTGGTGGTAATTTGAAGCGGTATGATGTACAGATGTGTTTATTGATACAGATGGAGTTGTAAAGCGGGTTTTAGTGACTCCTCGCAAAATCCTGCAATGATGACTACGCTAACAAAATTACCCTGCAGTGTTCTGTGTTTGTTTGTGTTTTTTTGTTTTGTTTTTTTTTTTTTGAAATAATAGATATCATAAGCTTAACGGATGCCCCTGCCAAGACTTCGGCGCGTGATTTGCTGCCTCTTAAAGCCTTTAAACCTGTAAGGCAGAGCTCTGAACGTCCTGGTGCTGATGTGCTTGAAGGCATTAAGAAGATATAAGCTGGATGGAGGCAGTGTTCTTGCTAGACACTTCAGTGATATAGTGTATAATTAAATTGAATGCTGGAGTCTTAAGGAGCCACAGATATGACGTATGGCCGATGTCCTGAGCAATCAGAGGCATTAGCATGGATGTAATGAGATGCCATTTGTTTTCGAGCTCCTGTTGGGTTTGGTAGTTCAGTGGTCCCTACCTGGTGGTGCCCAGCTCCCTATGGAAATGCTGCTTCTAGGGGATGCTAAGCACTTTGGACCATTCGGGGGTGCTGTGTGTACAGCTCCCAGGGGTCCACAAGTCTCCTCCTAGGAGCAGAGGGGAAAATAAAACCAGTAAAGTCATCAGAAAGGTTATCAGATGGCTTAGAGATAAAGGAAGGTGATTAGAGGTCTAATGAGCCAAATCAGTACCAATAAGAAAATGATGTTTTATTTAGACATCTAAACATTGACTACAAATAGCTAAATCCTTGAAGTAATGCATAATTTAATATAATGAGATGCCTTTGGAAGGAAATAATATTTTAGCTTTTGATTTTTTTTTTTTTGGGGGGGGAAGAATCTGTTTGGATTCTCGAGTTTGATTCAGTTGTAAAACGTTGTGATGTAAATTGTTACAGTCCAGTGAAATACAGGAGGAGATAGGGAAGTAATTTCTGAGCTGAAGATGCATTGTATTGGTACATTCTGAGTGGTACTTACTTGTTTTTCCCTTTTTGGAAGAAAAAGATACTCCTAATGTGTGCTTTTCCTTTTTTCCTGATGACTTTTGAGCTTTCCAGTTGACTTAAACCGAATTTGACAGAATGGGCGCAATTGCAAAAATTATTAAATTCCTATGGCTTTTTCTTTAACTGTAAACATTAAATAGTGATGGAAAGAAGAGATTCGTCCTCTGAATATCCTGTGTGCGTGTGGTGATGGGAAGGGGAGAAAGCTGGTAGGCAAGAGGTCCATAACCTAGGTTATGGATAGCTGGAGGTGTGGATTAAGGCCTGGAAGTTGAGGTATACGATTAGGTTTATCCATCCTGTGGTCCAGAGCCATGCAGTGCTGCTTTTCCATATCTGTTCTGGGATTTTTAGAAGATTGAGACAGTCTACTGCAAAACGTGATTGAAGATGTTGAGCAAGATCAGTTTCCGGCAGGTTATTAAGGGAAACAGTGATGGAGGGTGAAAGTCCCTCCCTAAATTAAGCAGTCAAGTTCCATAAACTTCAGTTTTCTAATAATTCCTGGTGAATTTGGAAAATCTTTTTAAAGTATCAGATGAGAAAGAAGCCGTGGAGATTTTTATTCTGGCACTACAGAGACCTTTAACCACCCTTGGTTTGAGCACTGCTGGTGAGAGCAGGCTGGAGGCACGCTTCCCTCTTCCCTCTGCTCTTCTGGAACGTGACTGCCCACACGCTTGTGGCTGCCAGCAAACAGCAGGACGGTATCAGCTTGTTTCTGGCTCTTAATTGCGGGTAAATTGGTGCACAGTAGGCACGGTTGTTCAGCAGTGATGGAATAGGGAGCTACCCAGGGAGCTAAGCAGCTTGCCCGGAAAATCTCATCTGTTTTTTTCTTCTTCCTTTGGTTTCAGGATGGAGATGAGATGCCCTGAGTATTAGGCAGTGCCCTTCCTGGGGTGTTATCAGTGAGGTTCCTGTCCTTGCTACCAGCTGTGCAGGAGGAGAAGGTGAAGCATAGAGAAATGACTTTGTTAAAGTCACCTCCAAAGGCAAAAAGAGAAACTAAAATGTTACGGGGCTGCAAAACCGTAATCCCAAGACCTGTCCCGCAGGCATGTGCTGGAGGTGTTCCCCTGGGAGCCCACCTCCCTCTTGCTCCTGTACTCAGAGGTTCCTGGACATGGTGCTACCAGATTTGGGGCTTTGTGATGGGTATCTTGGGGTTACCCAGCAAGTAGGGATCCGTGGGTTGAAATAAAATGTGTGAATGGCCTCTGGTGGCATCAGCATCCCAACCTGAGAGCCCCCATCAGGAGCTCAGCACCAGCCGAGCCGGCTCACGGTGTCTGAACTGAAATCCGTTAAATCTCAATGTCCTAGGAGGTTTTATCTGAGCTCAGCGGGTTGGCAGCTGCAAAGGACTATCCCCATCTCTAAGAAGCTGCTCCATGATACCACCAAACTCCAGCTCCTGGGTCATCATTTCTCCCTGTTCCCATATTTCAGGTACTGATCAGGAGAAAATTTTGTGGTGAAACCATCACGTTGAAAGAGAAATTCCCCAGCACCTCTCACGTAATATAAATGCTGCTTCTGCTTTTTCCTCGGTGGGGAAAATTGTGAAGCTTCATGAGTCAATTAACACTTTGTAAATTATTTTGAGATTTTGAGTGGATAAAAAGCCTTGTGTACACACGCCCGGCGTTACCTGCAGAAGCTAAAAAGACGCTGCGGTGCCTTTTAACTGCTCTCAGCCTCTTTTCTCCCTGATTTATTTGCACTTAACATCCTTTTTGATGTTCGAAGGTCGGTTTTTGAGCAGCTCCTTCCAAAATGCTGACATTCCCTCTTTGGGGATCATATCGTTTCCTCCTCAGAGCTGACGAGGCCATCTGAGCTGCACTGGAGGGCATCTTCCTTTATTGTGCACTAAGTACCTCGGGTACCACCGCGATATATCCTCGTCTAGCTTGGGCATGGAGAAATGCAAGCGTGGCACATCCAGTGTTTGCTACGAGGGCGTAAAGAAGGAGGGGAGATGAGGATAGCTGCAGAAGACACCAGAAATCCACCGGAGTGGCTTGATTTTATGTAACTGTCCTGCACTGCTGATTAAAAAAAGCAAACTCAGAGATGCTCCGTGATAAAATATTTAAGTTTCTTATTGGTGCTGAAGGCTACTGCTGCTTTCTCTTGGTTTTGGGGTAAGGCGTGACAACACTGTAGCATTCAACTAGAACAACGCCGGCAGATTGCCGCATTTTAATGGACTTGGCTTGCCAGGGATGTTATTGCTGTTATCATCATTTTCTTTCTTTCAGAGGGGAGGTGAGGCATGTCAGCATGCATAGTTTGATCACCAGAGGTTTGTTGGCACGGTGGCAAGAGAACGGCCCCGTGATGGACAGCGATGTCCCATTAAAGTCATCAGCACTCAAGTTACTGAGAAATCTGTATTTAAAGTTGGGTTTGAATCCTTGTTTGCAAGAGTTAAGAGTAACCAGTGGCTTCTCCTGGTGCCAGGCCAGATTTCCAGGAGGCAGGTTTCTAAACCAAGGATGAAGTGGACTCGATCCATCCCCTGGCAGGATCCCCTCTCTGTTATCTGGGAGCATCGCAGCAGGAAGCAGGTGGTGGTCTCTTCTGTTGGCTCTGTGGCTTTGGGAGCTGAAATAAACGGCATGCATGGTTAATTGTAGTGTCACCTTGCTAGTCCTTACACGGTCCCCGTGGAAGGGGAAGGGAGAGGATGCTGTGCTCGAGGACACGTGCCAGTGGAAGATAAAGCTCTTATGAAAGCGGGGGAAGGCACCAGGGACTGGATTACGTTGCGGTCTGACATAGCCTTAGCCGGTTTCTTCGGGCATAATTTTAATGCTTTAATGCTTAAAATAACTTTTCCTTGTGCTGTTTCTGATTTTTTTTCTAGTGTATGGCTAAAATGTCTGTTGCTTGTTCTCACGGCAAACAAATCTTTAGAGCTCATGCTCGCTGCTTCCGTTTTGTCCACAGCAAACAGAATGGCAGATTTGAGCTGGGAAACATATCAAGACCAATTTCTACGCTGTGTTGCAGCTGTAGCTGGTTGTGTGAGTTATTTGCCTTCCTTCCAATGCAGGATCAAACAATCTGATTTATTTGGAATCAAGCAGAGGAGTTTGTTTGCATGGATGGGGTTGAGGAGAGCTCTTGGTGCCCAGGCAGGACAGGAGGAGGTAGAGGAGGCTCTTGCTTTGCTGTTGGGGTCAGGTCAATGCACAAGCTGACGTTCTCCAGACTGACGGTCAATGAATTAGGACGTGGAGCTGGGCTCAGATAGGTCCTGAGCTGGTAGTGTGGCCAATTTTTCATGTTGTAGAATGAAAAGGGGGAAATTCAAGCAAATAATGTGCGTTATAATAATTGTGCATGTGTTTGTGCGTAATAATGGGAACTGCCGAGCTGTAACAACCACCGAGGCCCCCGGGAATTGCTTGAACACAAACACCACTGCTGCTAAATGGTTACTTCTACACCACTACGGCCGGTGATTTAGGGTTGCCTGCTAATGCTCAATAAAACGTCGATTGGGTCTGCATTTCTCGAGTTGGTGTTTGCGGCTGCCCGCATAGAAATGCGGTTTAACGGCCTCCAAGCGCGCCGTGCTCCGTTAATTCATTTATTGCGCAGTATTTCAGGGCTGGCCTTGGACACGCTTTGACCAAATTTGTCTCATAAAAAGGTGCCACGTGATTCAAATGCCTCGCTGGCCTAGAGATAAATTAGTAAATGTTTCAGACCCAAATTACCAGCTGGTTTTAGTTTCTTTCCCAAAGAAGCCACTGATATCTTGGGGGTAGGGGGTGTTAATTTTGTTAGTTAATGACTTGGGAAAGAGGGTGAGGGCTGAATCCTGAAGTGTGGAAGTACATTTAAATAGATGTCCCATAAATAAATGCTCTGGGCATATGAGGAATTATTTTACAGAAATATCGTTTCCTCTAATGGTAAAATAACAATCTGCTTCTGAAGTGTTCAGCTCTGTAACGTGCGATGCTTTTCCGAACACGGGTTATATGCTGTTGCAATTTGTCTTAAAGGAGAAATTAGAAAAAAGGTGATTAAAAAAAAAAAAGCTAAATCTACTATAAATGTTAAACCTATTAAGGGTTGAGCTGCTTCACGTCCTGTGGCTTTGAGTTTAATGTTGGAATGTCCTGTTGGTGTCACCTTTGTTAATGATGTAGGAGGCTCCCAGCCCATGCTTGACGAGTCAAAGGCTTTCTATTCAGCCTCCTGGAAGTCTGTCCAAACAAAATTGCTCTTGCTCTGCACTCAGGCATTTACGGAAGAGCCGTGAGTACCTTGCACCGTGCACGTGCGAGATGCCCTGCTCTTGCACTGGAAGAGGTAAAAAATAAATTTCCTGTTGTGCTTAGGTATAAATACCCTGAATAGCCTTGCAAGAGTTTGCTCTGTGGTCTGTCCTGGTCCTTGAGAAAGTTTGGTGTTTGGCACAAATGGGATGAATGGCTGTTGAGGATGGGTTTCACTTGACAATTGAGAGTTTTAATTGATCTTTAAGCAGATATCATGAGCCCATGCCATTAAACCAAAGGGCTGAGGCATTGAAATTGATGTGATCTTCCATGGATAGTCAGTGGAGGGGGCATAGAGAAAAAGCTTTCTGCTGTGGATTGCATTAGCAGTAATTTATGTATGTTCTGTTTTTTCAAAACATGGGGGTAAGTCTGTCCCTGAGCTGAATTAAGGGAGAGAAGGGAACATATATCAACATTTTCTCTGCTGCCTAGGCAGAATCTGTTATGTGTGGTAGCAGTCCTCTCCCTGCTCTCTGAACGACTTGACCTTTGATATGTCAGACCTGGTCTGTCGTGTCAGAAACATCTGCGGCTATCATTGAAGACTAAACCACAGCTCTCGTTACATCAGGCTTTGGAGTTTTCCTAGAGATGCAGCTCAGAGCAGATGGCTGGATTCAGAAGTGGCAGTGGGTAGGGTTTGTGCGGTAGAGATGTTTGTGGTGGTCTTACAGACTATGAAAAGCTGTGCTACATCTCCTGGGGTCACTAGGGCTCTCCTGCCATGCACGTTGGGCCTAGATTTCTTTCTTGCATGGGTATTTGGCACTGATCTGGCTCTGTTTTCCCATGGCACGGCACATCTCGATGCTGTAGGTAGCAGCTCAGGTGCCAACCCTATTCCCCAGAGGCAGGGGTAGCCACATGGCTCGCTCTTGGGTTCTCCCAGAGCTGTGCTGGCTCTGGCTCACCAAAATCTGTTTTCACGTAGGGAAAGGTGCAACTGGAGGGCTTACACACCTCTGAGTGTGGAGTGGTGGAGGTCTGGGCAAGAAGGTGGGAGAGGGCTTCGAGGTCAGCCACCGCAGAGAGGGCCTTGAGGCCTTTTCAAGGGGATTCTGAAATGAAGTAATTTAAGGAGGCATCTCACAAAAAATTCATTATGTTTATAGACTTTTACACCAAGGGATTGCTGGTCCAGCCCAGGCTTCCTCATGCTGCTTTGCAGTGGTTTCTGGAAGCCAAGCCCCTGCTCCAAGCACTGGCTCTTAAATATAATGGCCTGGGTGATGCCAACACCAGCAAACCCCGCGCACGGCACGCAAACGAGAGCCTCTTTTTTTATTGTTTTAATTAGCGATTTTGAAATACGCCCCCTTTTTTAGATCCTTCAGCAATAAAAAAGACCTATTTTCTTCCTGCTTATTTCCTGTTTGAGAAGCAAATTTGATGATTTTTCTAGGCGGTTGGCTGGAAGCCTGCTCTGCTGGCTGGCTGCACGCCACGAGCGCTGGCAGGAAGACGAGGAGATTTACACCCTCTGATTTCGGGATTAGCAGGGCAGAACAGTACGTGGGCTTGTCAGGGGAGGATGTACAAATTTAGGGAGGATATACAAATTTAGGATGGTGTATCTTTTGCCCACGAAGGTGTATTTTACTGCTGGGAATGACCGGGAGTTAGACTCCCAGAGCATCATGGCTGCTTGTTAATAAATATGAGCAGCTTCAAATAGCTACTGTGGCTTTCCCTCTATCTCTTGGAGAAATCAGCAAATAGTCTCGAGCTGAAAGCTGTGGCTGTATTTTATAGGAATTCTTGAGATGAGTCGGATCCAACTCAATGAGTGATGCGCTGCCTTAAGGAGCTGGAGGTGTGCAGGTCCGCGTTTTGCCTTTGGCTGTACGAAGGTCATCATTTTGAGCAGTGATCTTGAAGAATGCCAAGTTTTGCTCTGAAGAGCTGAAAATGCTGACAAATCTGTAGAATGAAGAGAAAAGCAATCCTGAGGGTTGTACTGCAACGGTTCGGTTAAAATTGAAACGTTGGTTGTTGTGAATATACCCTGCACTTGTGGGGCAAGCAGACACAACAGATTTGTTCTGGCCCTTTGAGTCGAAAGACAGACTTGCAAAAAGACGAAGCAGAACTGACCATAAAGGCATTGAATCCTTGATGAAACCCCCTAAAGCATAAATATGTGGACGGAAAAAAATAGATTGTTTCCGTGCGTTATGCTGAGCGAAGCCAGCAAGCAATTCGGCATAAAAGGTGACAAGTAAATTAGATTTTAAAATTCTTGCAGGTTTGATAATCTGATCTGACATCAGTAACGCGGGTTAGGGAGAAGTCTTTTTCAGAATAATAAGCTCATTTATTTTCTGTGATGGGGAAGAGGCATCAAAGGGCAGATCCTGGCTCCATCTCCCTCCAGCTCGCTTTTCTTGGTGGATTTAGGCTGCTGCCAAGAATTGGTGCTGTGATATTCGTAATGGGCTGTACTCTAGGAGAAAATTGCTCTGCTGGAGGGGACCTCTCATGTGTCTCCGTGCTGGGAAAGGTGAAATTTTCTTCCTTTGCTCGTGGGGTGTTTAGAACGTAAGATTTGTGGATTCTCTCATCTGCTCGGAGTTCCTCAGCATATGTACGAAGGTATCCGTGTGAGGGTAGGGCTGACGGAGTAAGATGTAGCTTCTGACCTTTCTGTCCATGTGGTTTAAGAGGAGACATGGAGGCTCTCCTGGCATTAATAGGGATGTGATATAACATGAAACCACCAGGATTAAAAGCTTCTCAGAAAGGGAGGATGCTAGGGGACCCGTGGCTAAACAGCATCAGGGTTGCAACACTAAGTCTTTGAGTTCAAGCTCTCCCCTAAATTCTATTATCTGTATGTTATATGGTTATTTACACAGAATATTATCAAATTATTACATTTTTAGGTAACTATATAATTTATAAATTTTATGTGCATATCACTAATACTCTAAAGTCAATTCTAAAACCTCTGCCTTGTTTCTTTGACTCTTTTTCTAAGTTGACCCAGTACAGGGACTTTCTCCAGAGCTACGTTGCCATCTGAGATCAACTGAATTATCCTGCTCCCACGAGGGCTGCAGAGATATATAAGTCAGTGACTGTAGCATTTTCAGAAGTGGCTAAAAAGTGTAAAGAATTTTTGTTTTCAGTCGGAAGCTGCCCCCTTTTATAAGTGGGTTCCCAGTTTCTGTGGCTCTCCTGCCACAGTCTTTTAACATGCATCCTAGAGTCAGCTCCTTGTCTGTCTCCATGGGCTGTGACGGCCTTCTTGAGTGGGTTTCTGCCGGCTTGCTGCAGGATTAACATGGGGTCAGGGAGCAAATTAGAGTGGTATGGGTTTGTTTCCAAGGATGCTGCGGTGTTCTGCTTCTCTGATCCTTCTTAGCTACTTATAATCACTTTAGTGGGTACGCCCTTTAAATATGTCTTGATGGAACAGTTTTATCGGTTGATGCGTGGTGCTGACCCTTCTGTCTATACTGTCATTACCTATAATTCATTTACTTTCCAACAGCCACGTTAACTTCTAGTTAGCTTTGCTTATGTGAGTCTCCACGGTCATAAGAAATCAAGGCAATCCTACACGCATGTCATAAATCACAATCAAAACTCATTTTGCAGACATTGACGTTATATTCGCTGAGGCATACTCGCTTTGATTTAACAATCCTGTTGCACTCCAAATAGCTGAGATATGTCTAGCTTTCAAATAACATTACTGGGTAAAGTAATTGCGCTAGTTACCTTGAAATTAGCTGAAGTTGTTTTGTGGTATACATGAAATTTGACAGTGTGCTGGGAGTTATGCATGTGTAAGTATCTGAGGACTGAAAGCTTAGCAGTGATCAATACCAGGCAGCCGATCAGGGAAGGAAGGGGCTGCAGCAGCATCAGTCTGCAGTTCGAGTAGGATGGAGGAGGTGTGGGCATGCACAAACAGGCAAATTATAAACGGTCTGCACCTTTACAGCGTGCCTTGGGAAAAAAACATTAGGCTGATTGTGTCTCAAATAAATCTTTGTCTCTATATTGCTTCTACAGAGGTATGTTTTAGGTCCAGATTCCAGCTCAGCTGTGCATCTTGGGTTTATCCAGTTTGTTTTATGCTGCAGAGCTGCATGTTGCCCATTGCATGGCATGTCTGGGTGAGATGTGACCTACCCAAGTATGCTTTGCACTCTGTCCTGTGGTGTTTTGTGCTCAAGGGCCAAGATGGACAGGTTCACAACATGCTCTGCATAGTCAGCATGCTGACTGGGTTTTGTATTGAAAAATAAATAATAATTCTCCTGCCTTGTTTGCAGTGGCCATGAGCTCTTAATTAATCCCATCTGGGTATTCATATCTACAAACTAACCTAGTCACCTAATTTAGGTAATCCCCACTGGCTGCCCAAGAGACATAGTCACCTGGGTTACCCGAGCAGATTAATGCAAGGGGGATTCTTCCAAACTGGGAATCTGAGTGCCCAGATCTTCATCAGTTTGGGTTATACAAAGGAGAGCCATTTATGTAGCTTATGCTTCTGCAAACAAACCAGACCACATTTATATTTAAGTTATTTAGTGAAGCGTCTGCACCTTGTTTTATTGCTTCTGCAGAACGTCACCCTGCAAAAGTTTTTAGAATTGTAAATTGGAGCTAGCAAATACAAGAGGACATTGAGTAACAAAAGTATAGCACCCTTTTTTTTGGAAGCCAGCCTGTGGAAGAATGAATTAGCAGTTTCTAAAATATTTACATTTCTAGATTCGCTCACCCATGCTTTCTCTTTCCCATTTTCTGAAGCAAGCAGAAGGAAATAGCTCTTTTTCATTACCTTGGTTTCCTGCCCTTCAGCTATTGTGTGAATTGAAAGTGAAAAAAGGTCTTGTCTTGATGTTAAGTAACCTTGCAGACTTTAATTTGAAACAAACAAAGCATTTAAAGCAGTTCTTCTCTGGGGGATTGTGCTGAGTGCTATTAAATTGCTGAATATTTAATAGCTAAACATGCACCAGAGCCTGAGGTCTGTCCCCCAAATGATAAGCCTTTTTATTAAATGAACTTTAATTGCTTAATAATTGGGTCTTCTGTAAGGAAAGATGGGGATCCTGATAAGCTGCCAACCAGATTGCATGGCAAATCAGAGCTGGGTGCTGTTTTCAATTAGTTTTCTTAAGTAGGTTTGGGTGTAATGCAGCGAGGTGCATCTGCGACCCTTTGGCTGCAAGAGTGAAGCATCCCCGTGAATCTGCAATGTTTAATTCCGGAGCCTGTCTTGGAAAGTGACTTTCTCAGAAGGGATTTGCTGGTCTGTTCCCCTGAGCCAGCTCCCAACAACCCAAACATCTGTGTAGCTTCAAAAACTGTCTCGAGAATGAATCAGCATAAGCCAAGAGACCTGCAACGACCCAGAGATGGTTTTAAGGTCTTGTATATTGTGGTCCTGCAAAGAGATGAATGAGTCCTGAACATAACCATGGGAAAAGGTGGCTGGTGTTTTACTTTGAGACGCAGCAGGAAGGTTTTGGTGACATCATGATTTGTTATGCACAGATGTTATGAATTTTTAAATCTTGATGTTGTGACACCGTGGAATGGGAGGTGGTGCAGCGACAGGGCAGTATGCAGCAGCACGGCAGGTTTGGGACTGCTGGGAACAGTGCTAGAGAGAAATAAAAATAGAGGGAAATAAAAAGTTACACCGTGAATCCATGTGAGGGGTCGGTCTGTCTGCTAGAAGAAATACTGTTGTTTTCCTTGCCTAAAAACAAAGCTGTTGGGATTATTGCATGGATCTCTGGGCTGGGGTGTATGCATGGGGAGGTTCCTCTGTTAGAGCAATTGTTTTCATCCTAGTTTTTACAGTACACCGTTAAATTTAGCTTTCTTTCCTCCTGGAAAATCTGTAGTTTTCAACAGTCTTCCCTCGCTGTTCACACCATATCTTCAAACTTTTTCAGGTAAAAAACTGAAGGTGTAGCACTCAGGGCCTAGCGCTCACCACAGTTATCCCCGAACACACGCAGCTATTTGTGAGCACCACTTCTTTACACAGAAAGTGTAATTTTTATTCCACAGTATAATGCCTTTGCTGAATGCCTGAGTGCCAAGTTAGTGTCTGGAAACTCAGGGCCTTCCTCCTTTGCTTCCTTAGTTTTACACCACCTTCGGACAAATGCCTTCTGAAAGCCTTCACTGTCATAATCTGAAAGATTCTTGTTTCAAGTATACTTTTCAGTTGCTTTTAGTGTCTTATGTTCTCCATTCCTTGAAACGTACATTTGTGCATACTTCTCCGAGGGCCTGCATTTACTAGGCCGATGTCCCATGGCCGTCCCTGCGCTTTAGGCCTTGTGCCGGGCCAGCCTTGGGGTGTTTGGCAGTCAGGCAATTAAAGCTCCTAGCTCTGCTCTCTTCCCCTTGTAAGACAAAAACATTTCTTAGTGAAGCAGACACAGGCCCTTCCGTTTTTGAAGTATTGGACTGTGACCTAAGTGATTTCTTCAAGAGAGGATTTCAGATTATTTTTCCTCTTCTTCAGAGGGAAGGGCAAGGAGAAAGAGAAATGCAGAAAGATGAGACTGCAACATTTTTCTGACCTCACGTAGGTTCAGGCGTGCTCTCCTTTGAATGCTGTTCTGAGTGGTTTGTGTTGCACCGTAGTGTCTGTACTTTGTTCAAGTTGTTTATGAGTGGGTTTGTAAGTAACAGATGCAATTTGTTGCTCTTTAACACATCTTTTCTTTGCCGTTAATGAGTATAATTTACAAAAGAAGGTGTTAGTCACCCAGCCATTACGGCAATCTCCAAGTAGTTTTCAGAACATCACCATTCTTTTTTTATTATTATTATTATTTTTAAGGCTGGAAAGTTAACAGAATCCAAATCGGCATGGAAACAGCAAACGAATTCTATTTTCAGCAGCTATATAACTGCATTTTTTGCTTGTGTTTGCAGGACCACTGAGGTTTCTTTCCCAGACGGAATCTGTCACGGCTTTTGCAGGAGACACGATCCTGCTCAAGTGTGAAGTTGTGGGGGAGCCCATGCCCGTGGTGCACTGGCAGCGAAACCAGGAGGATTTATTTCTGAGCCCAGCCGATGCACGAGTGGCTGTCTTGCCCTCTGGAGCTTTACAAATCAGCAGGATTCAGCCTGGGGACAGTGGGATCTACAGGTGCCTGGCAAAAAACCCAGCCAGTTCAAGGACCGGGAATGATGCAGAAGTCAGAGTGTTGTCAGGTAAGAGCTGCACACTTTTTCATTGCTTTTGTTACTTGTCTGATCACGTCCTTTGGTTCTCAAACTGCAGTTACTGCTCCTGGGGCAGCTTCTTGATTTATCCCAATTTGTAGCTACTTCTACAAGCTTCCGTGTACTTCACGTAGAAGAGTTTGGAGACTTTTAGAAGCAACTGGATGCAAAGTTGAGGAGTTGACACTGTAAGGAAGTATTCACGTTGCCTAACTTCAGGTACCTCATTTAGATGTGTCTGAAGTTGATCTTTTTATATGGTTGATACAAAGAGGCAAGTAATTCCTATCTCACAGTAGGCAGAGTACCCAAATTACTGTCCGAAAATACTCACTGGAAGAGCTCCTCCTTCTCCAGTGACTAGAAAAGCAATCTCTTGGGACAAGCTGCCAAATTTATCTTCTCAAAGTCAAGTTACTTGGATTCTTCGGTGCCTGATAAGATCTGCCAAGCTTCACAGACTGCAGTTTGGGAGATGACACGGTTTGACTGTGACAGTGTTATAAACTCAGCCAAGTGAGCACCTTGCTGTTCCATCTAAATAAGATGGTAACCACTGCAGTATTTCTTCAAGAACCAGGCATCAAAAGGAGGCATTCCTTCAAAATCTTCCCTTCTAGATTTACCTGGTAATGTGTAACCACTAATATAATGGGGCAGAGATACTGCATTTTCAGAAAGTAAGATGCTTTTCCTGAGCAAATGGCTTGCATAATTTCTCACTAAATATTTCTCACTAACTGAGAGGTAGCGGAGCAGAGTCCTGAACTGAAGTCAAAATGCTTCCAGGATCACCATGAGCCTCAGAGCCATGTGCTGTTCCCTACGTATGGGGCAGCACCGAGGCATCGCTACTTCTGCAGTCATTAATGGTAATTAAATTTCCTGCCCGTGACTCTTATTTATCCAGTTTTCTTGGCTGAAATCAAGACTGCCACAGAGCTTTGTGTGTCATGCAGACCTGGAAGAGTTGTCTCTGCTTCAGGGTGTTTTTTTGCCATCCGTCTGTATTTCTGATCATTTGTGGATGGGTTGGTGCTTCTTCCTTTTCACAGCTCTGGCTGTTAACTTTCTGAGAGGCTAAATGGCCTCTCACGCTGCCTGGGGGGAGAGGGGGAATTCACATTCACTTGTCTCTCCCCAGCGCGTTTGAATTTTATACCAGAAAAACACTGGAGCAAATAATGAGGAAAATATATAACAAGGAGCCAGTGGAGTCCGTCAGACTTTGGCTTAGGGCAAGCAGCACAAGGCCTCATCTCAGGATAATGCGAAGAGACAGCAGCTCTTATAAGAAATGAGTGGTGTTCCTGAAACAAAATTCAGATCCTATTGAGCCTCTTGGGAATTTAGTTCTTGTGTGCATGCTTTGATGGTTCAGAGCTCTCTGATACTTTGCTGCTAATTCAGCCTCTCCTGTTTTCACTTGTTGGCAGAAATCTATCTTCAGCTGCAGCTTTCCTCTTCTGTAATTAGCTAAAGCAGTATTTTTTTTTTTTCCCCTGCTTAGTGCAAAAAAAACTTTTTTTTTTTTTTTTCAAAAGGATAGGTAGCAAAAGAAAAAGGCTTAGGTAGTACATCCCATCTCTGCGTTTTCAAAATGTACCTTCTCCACAGCTAGTGGTTATGATCTGCGATCGCAAGATCAGAGATGAGAGATGCTGTGAAAACACAGCACCTCTGCAAGGACGTGTGGCAAAACTGGCTGCGATCCTGGCAAATAATTGATGATCTTCTTTAGGTGTTCCAAATGAAATGGAAGAGAAAATGAGGGATAAACATGAAAGCAATTTTTTCTCTCAGTCAGAATGCCTGTGACTTAAGGATTTGCCTTGATGTTGTGGTTGGTCTAGAAATATCTGTACCTCCTCTTGGCAGAAACATTTGTCATCCAATCTGATAGAGGTTAGCAAAACAAAATGTTCAGATGAAGAGATTACTGATCTCCTGGGGGACGGGGGGAGGATTAAAATTCACCTTACCTGACTCAAGCCTGTTGTTTCTCTCCTGCTTGTAAACTCAAGAGCGATAAGCCTTCAGCCTCTGGTACCAAAGAATTGGCTTGGAGGTGTGTTGTAGCTTGTAGTGGTTGGCCTTGGCTGGCTACTGGCATCCCGCCCAGCTGCTCCTCAACAGGATGGGGACAGAAAACAAAAAGAAGGGATGCTTGCAGGTAGGAATGGTCCCACTGGGATCCTGGCTCAACGTAATGCTGGTGGGGGAATTGCATTCATTTCAAAACGCACGTTTTCACCTTTTTTATAGAAGCTTTCTTTTCTTTGGGACCTGAAAACTTAGTCCCAAGTGAAAAGTTTCAGCAAGTACTGGAGAAACGAGGAAGCACAATTTCAAATAACTTACCTAATTAATTTAGAGGGAACAATGCTACTGTAAGGAAAGCAAAAGATCTTACACAAAGCAGGGCTAAGGAATTAATTTATAGCCAAATTCCTTGCTTCTGTAAATTAATTAGCAAGTTTCTTTGGGAGGTCTGTACACTTCAGAAATACAAATGACGTCTGAAAAGGAGAAGTTGAGCAGTTTGGTGCCTGAAAGGCATTCGTTCTCTATTTATAAATAATAATCCTGCGCTTATCAGGATCCATCAAAGCAATCTGCTGTCGTACTATTGTCTGCTGTGGATGTTCCTCCTCTCTCTCTGAGCTTGTCTGCTGAGCTGCAGTGCAAGATAACAATAGCAATATTGTGTAATTCCTTCGTTTTTAATGTTAATCGAGTTGGGTTGCCGTAGCACCTTCCTCACTGTTGTGTTTCTGAGGAGAGAAGGGTAGAGCAGCAACGAGGACGGATTGAAATGGATCCCTCAAGGCCTTGAGGCAGAATTAGGAAGGAGAGGTTGGTCTTGTGTAAGTAATGCTATCTTAGCTTAAATTTGGGTAGTCACATACATAAAGGAGGTGTCTTGGCTGTTTGGCTGTAAGTTCTAACTGCCACCAATTGCCAAAGTTGATCCTTCACCTTATTTACACCTAACCTCAACAGCTAGTGCTTAACGCTGTTTATTCTTTCGATGAAAACAGATTGCCAGGAGACGTGGATGAATACTCAAAGTATGGATTTTATTTTTTAATCTAACCATTTTCATCCTTACGTTCTCCAGTGCCCGTTTCCTGCAGGGATGCCTTGCCCTGAACTCACACCATGTGTATTTGTGCACACATTTACGAGCATGCAAGTGTGCAAAGCCTCTGTTAGAGCCCAGGCTGCTTTGGGAAAGATTTCTGCCATGCAAATACCATCTAAATAAAAGCTTCCTGTGCAAGGCAGTAGCTGAGGGAGTGAGTGCTGATTAATAATAGTTCAGAAAAGAATTATGGTATTTATTTTCCATAGCCTGCCTTTTGGTAAACACGTGGGAAATTTGTACTTAGTCCAGGACATCTTAATAGAATTGCTGTTATTGCAGTCTGTAAGTACATATTTGGGGGGGAAAGGGCTCTTTAACCTGCAATTTTTGATAAGCCATATAAAGAACTAATGACTGGAAACCTGCAATGATATTTTTGCAAGCATTAAGAAGCCAAACACTTAATTCCAACGGCTATTACTGGTTTCGCTTAAGTATGTGATGCATTTTCCACCAGCTGCATTTAAATCAAGGTTGAATTTGCTTCAAGAGAGATCGTAGTTAGTGTCATAAGGGTTCAGAGCAGGAACTGATGGTAAAACTTGGTGTGTGCTCAGCACCTGGTCAGGCTGGATGCTGGTAGCTGCTTCTCCTACTGCTTTCAAACCAAGCAACAAATGGATCAAATGCCTCATCCTGAGCTGTGGACCAGGTGCGGGTATCACTTGTGCTGCTCGATTGGTATCGTGGCTGATGAAGGTTTCATTTTCTTCATATTAGGAGAGAGCCCTTTGGATACTGAGAATATCCATCTCGCACCTGCACAGAACATTATGCCTCATTGTGATGACTCTGTTTATTTTTATTAACAAAAGCGTCCAAATAGCGAATTTTGTAATGGATTTCTGGATGTATTTGAAAGCATAAGGTGTTACTGGAAGATTTTTGGTATACAATTAATGATGTTAAACTAGACTGAGGGTGCCGATGCTGTCAACCTGTGGGCAGTGGATTGGCATACAGGGTTGGTATACAGCCAAGAACAAGGTAGTTTACTGTAAATTTACCAAAAAATCATCTCTAAAAACGCAGTCCATGACAGATCCCAAACACAGAATTCCCTTTTTCGTGCTGGAACAGCCCTTGCTGAGATTTTTATACTACGTAGTGACACTAGATGTTTTCTTTAATACAGAAAATTGATTAACGCTAAAAAACCATTAGCTACTATAACAATTATACATCCTGATTATCAGAGGTGGTGATTTATACCTTTGGAGGAGATTGAAGGCTTTTGCCTTTTTATGAACTTCTTGCTTGTTGTATTTAATTGCACGGAACACTTTGCTTTCTTCTCCGGCCATTAGCCTAATTTGCCAGTGAAACGTAGACAATTCTTTAATAGCCACTGCCTTTTGTAAAGCTCTCTTAAACCAAAAGAGTTTCCCCCATGCAGGAGTGAAATTAGCAGCCAGAGAGAATTCAAGTGGAATAATTTGTATGGTTATTGTGGGTGTATTTAGTGTTTATTCAGGATTTTACTAAAACACTAAGAGAAAAGGCAGTCTTGATTAATACCCTATTTCTACCCCCTACAGTGTTGGGTACAAAAAGTTCAAAACCTCTAAATATTGGAGCAAATAATCTGGTAACAGTAACTATGAATTAAAAAACAGGGTTTTTGGAGAGCTGAAGGAACTGAAGATATTGAATTAGTGATGCTCAGGGTACAAATGTCTTTCAGATATACATGAGTTCATTATAAATGGGTGGAAGAGGCGGAACTTGCTTCAATACTTCTACCTGCAAGGCAAGAAAGCTCTTTTTTTTTTTCTAAACGAGTTTGGGGAAAATATTTGTACTCATAGCATTGGTTATTCAGAAATATTTCTTAAATTTAAAAATGCAACAAGTTGTTTTTTATTCCAGGACTGTCTTGTGGGTCTTAAAGCTTGTGCCTCAGATGTCTTCAGGTCATCGTATCCAGTTAAAAAAACAGGTCCTGAGGGAGCAGAGAGATTCTCCGGACTATTAATTGTTGACCATAAATTTTGAATACTGAAGTTTTCCTGAGGTCTAGGAGAAAACTAAGGGAGCTAGCGATACTAAAAAGCAAATAAATCATTGAGTGGCTGATGGACCATCAATCTGTCATCTCTGAGAGACAAACTAATGGTCAGTGCAATTAAAGTCAGTCAATATCAATATGAACCCAATGAAAAACGTTTTTTGTTGGAGATGTGCATTGTGCAAGCACTCCTGTGGCAAACATCGTGAAGGATGGTCTTGGGTATTCAGCAGAACAAGGGTGAAACACTGCTGGGAGGAAAGCTGACTCTCCTCTTAAGTTATATTCCTAATATTCATAGGGCCACTTCTAAAATCTTATTAGGTTCTTCTCTGAATTTGTTTATCTACCTGGATCGAACCACTGCTTTTTAATTGCTCGTGTCTCTGCTTCTCAAGGATGATGGAGGTCTAAAACAACATATACCAAAGCTCTGCTGCTCAGCTGAAAGTAAGAGTATAAAGGTCTTTCTTTTTTTTGTCTCTGCTCTGCTTATGCAGTTGTGGAGTAATTCTTCTTTCTGCTTCCATTTGGCCTCTAAAACTTTAATGGATAGAGAGAAAGCTTCCTGCTTTTGTCTTGTAAATACAAAACACCCAAGTCCCCTATCTACTCCCAGAGTAATAAATCTTACATTATTCTTTCACCTAAGAACAAGTAAAGGACTGTAAATATTTTTGTCTTCATTATGGTTGAGCAAAGCGAGTGTCGCACAAGAAGTCATCGTTAAAGCTGCAAACAGGAGCCCTGATGTACGGTCTTACGTTCCAGCAGTGACTTGGCACATTCCTCCTCGTGCTTTACTTAATGTATTTTGAAGTTCCTTCAGGAAGAAGAATGTCTTCACACCCCGATGTGTGTCAGTGCTAATGTTACAATCTTTGCATCCTTATTTCTTACATTTTCTCGGTCACGTCACATCCTACAGCTCTTCTGAGCTGGGTTTGCATTGTTTGGGGAGGGCGGAAAGGATGGAGCAGGGAAATGCTAGAGGGGGTTGGGAGATGGAGGCAAAAAAAAAAAAAAAAAGGGCAAAATCTCCAAGTAGCGGCTGCATTCTGGTTATACATTTTAATGCATTCTGTATATTGCAAGATCGGTATCACTTTAATGACAGATTTCTCTAACACTATTCGCCCATAACCCTTGCTTTCTCGTTGGGATTAAGTGTTCAGCCTCTAGGCATGATGGGGAGATCTGGTCGGGGAATTTTGCTGGCCTTTCTTGGCTGACAGCGGAGAGCAAAATTGGGTTTTAGTTGGTCTAAATCTTTATCTCATTTAATCGAATTTAGAAATGCGACTATAAACACTTAGAGATATTCCATCACATCAGTGTCACATTAAAGGCATCTCACTTCTGCCATTTGCAATATAAAAACTGCTGCAATAAACATAAAATCCTACTGGCCGAGTCCAATATTATCCAAATAAACTTGGAAAAATTTCGTGGCTATGATACCGTGGGAGACTTTTGTCAACTGAACGCTTACAAATGCACATTGTAGCACCAAATAGCTTCGTATAGTCAGATGCTGTACAACAACACACAATGTTTTTATGGAAGTCATTTTTTTAATACACTGCATAGCTAAAATACTGCAATGTTTTTTCTCCTTGTGTGCTGGAGAGCTGTATCTGCAGAGCTGAATCCAAGTGAATTCCTTGCAACTTCATTTTTCTTTGAAGATGGGAATAAGTTGCATCTGCAGATCCGTTTGGTATGAGCATAAATACATACATTATTGGTGCGTATTGGCACAAATCTGAGGTTTTGTTGGGAGTCATCAGTGAAGGACTAATGCTGGTAGTGTAACAGAAGCTACGCCTTTGACATAAAGAGGAAAAAATTAATTCAGGACCTTTCCATGTTGCTGAATGCACACAGGTCTGTAGTTGCATCACAAACCATCCCAATTACTTCATTAACCATCTATAAAAAGGAGATAAAAGGACTTATCTGAACAAGGCTTTGTGAAGCTGACTATTTTTTCTTTCCAAATAGCGTGTTAGGCTCAGCTATCAGGGTAACGGGGATAATCAAAATCATGTACACATTTGCAAATCCTATTTGTAGCTTCAAATTTCAACTATGTCATCGATTTAACGAGCATGGAAAATGCGTATATGTGATGGCACCTCGTTACTCCGCATTGTGTGCTCAGGAAAAATGCTATGTAGGAAATGAGAGGTTTTGTTTGGTTTTGGGGGAAGTAAGTTCTTACAGCTCACTGCTTCGTAATTAGTTTTAGGTAGATCTGTTCAGTTTTAAACACTAATGTGTAGAAATGTGCTAAAATCAACAGTGTTAAATGCTGGCAGCGTGATGGGCTCTCTGCAGGCTGGGAGGTTGATGTAGTGTTTGCTGCTGGCGTATATTTGGGTCTGGCAGAGATGGGGCTGTATGGCCTGGCAGTGGGGGCAGCTCACTGCATTGTCCCAGTGTGGAAATTGGGTTCTGAGGAGCAGGATCAGGCCAGGATGAAAAATAGGTTTGAAAAGAGCAGCAACAACAAACGAAAACCCTATGGCGAAGCAATTTTGCAAGTTGGGGTGAACAAGATGAATAAAGTGCTTCACTTAACAGTTTTGGGAGCACAGAGAGAACAGCTTCGTAAGAAGACCGAGAGGTGTCCTGGCACGTACCTGTAGATGAGGACATCACAGTGTTGGGTTCAGGACACAAGCAACTCAATTGTGCATAAGTGATGAAATCGTGGCTGGAATGAAGTCAACGACTCCAGCGGAGCACTTTGTCTTTCGCTAAAGTTGTCCCGTAGCTGGGTGATTGTGTGGGCTTGATTATGGGCTGTGAGTACCTTGTCAGGGAGAATATACTAAGTGCTCTTTAATCAGCTGGAGAAGGGCATAACGAGAACTTTGATAGCTTGATAATCAAGACTGGATGCCCTCTTGAAGAATGCACTTTATTCAAACGTACTTTCGAGTTCAGGCTGGGTGTAAATCCGTGGCCTCTGCTGTAGGAAAGAAATGATTTAGTGACCATTTAATCTTAAAATCTCACTCATTTTTCCTTTCTGATATAAAAATATCACTTATAGACCCTTTGTAATGAGCTGGAATTAACTGTTTGTAGTGGTGGAGCAGTCAGCACTTTGATCCGACGACTCAACCAGATCCTGAAGTAGCTCTGTTGTGCCGTTAATCCATATTCACGCAGGGTTTACCCAGTATACGTTTAGTGGTATTTTTAACCCCATTTCCAAGTGTAAGTGGATGGAGATCGTACAAATGATTCTGTACCTAGTGCTGAAGCTTGCAGCCCGTGTTCTGCATACCTTTTGGCCGAAGACTTTTCTTTTTTAGCATTAACAACGTCCTGTTGTTCAAGATTTTGTTTCTTAGAGAAGAAATTGCAGATGCCTGCAGCTACAACAATGTCCTTGGATACTTTTCCCAAGGATCCATGTGGCTTTTCAGCTAGCAGCTGTATCATTAGAGTTCAGAGAAGTTCGCGTGCAACCCAAGGCGTATGTGAATCCTGAATGGAGCAAGAAACAACGATGCCATATGACTGCAGAGCATGGCTCCCTCCCTCCTCTGGGCACTGGGGTGTTTGTAGAGCAAAGAAGCAGCTGGTGAGGCGCTTCTGAGGCTAAGGCACAGGCAGAGAGGCAAAAGGAGCTGTCCTAAATGAGAATAAGTTGGAAGAAGAGGGGGTGAGAAGATTTATGCGTATTGCAAGAGGTATGGGGCAATTCATAGACTAAAGGCATCGCAGCAACCAGCTGTTGTGGTTTGACCTGGCACTAAACAGACCTTTGCTTCCATCCCCCCACACCTCCGTCGGTGTGTTATCATAATTCTCCTCCTAAAACCAAAACACGGCAGCACACCAGCTACTAGGAGGAAAATCAACTCTGTCCTAGCAAAAAAAACAGGACATAAGCTATGATGTCTTCACAGACTGAAGCTGTTGAATTACGTGTGCTAACTTCTGCACCAGTTGTGCTCCCGATGGCTGGAAACGGCTCATCCATCTGGTTCCGGTACCAAGCTGAAATATGCTGCAGTATATCCCGAAGAAATGCACACGGTTACTTACTGTTTCTTTCTACTTCTACGGGAGAACCAGTTAATTGCTTGGAGATGATGATTTTGGAAGATCCGCTAGCTGTTAATTTTGGTAGGAATATTCATTTATATTGTGTAATTTTTATGTTTGTGTCAGAAACAAGGAGTAACGTTGGATGGCTGTGGTCCAGCACATTTGCTTCAACATCTGCGATAAGAAAATGAAGCAATTTTTTTAGAGGAGGAACAGACTCATGTAAAAGCAAACAAACCCAGCAGATCTCCTTGGCGTATGGCTCAGCTTGCTGGTATTTCAGACGCCACGGGTGGGATTTGGGGCCAGCTCATTCATTACCTGAGCGTGGGTGTCTTAAACTGGTTGGTTGGTGTTGACGGAGAGATTTGGCTCACCCTGAGGTGTGCACCTTGAACTTGGCTTGGTTTTATAGACATAAGTGTTTAGGGCCAGCTGAGCCAGCCTCAGACACATGGCACGTCCACACGGACATCTGTAAGGCAAAGAATAACTTTGGGATGCTTTCTCCTAAATTCCTTTTCAGTTCAGGCTTTTCAAGTTCTTTCTTCATCTGCTGCTTTCCTTCACTTGAAGCTTTGCTCCTCTCCCCTCGCCATATTTATGAACTTCCCTTTCCTCGCTCCAAAACAGCGTCATTAATCCAGTACCACTTAAACCTCACATATATCTCTCTCTTCCTGCCCTTGCCGTGCCTCTTCCTGTGGCTTTCCAAGACCTGGCTTTAATACCAGGCTATAAACAGTCCATTCTCACCTTGCTGAAAGCTGGTATTGTTCCGCCTGCAAATTGCTCCCTTGGTTCAACGCGTAAGTGGCTCTAGGATTGTGATTTGATATGTTTTTTATGGCTGTACTATGATTTTCTATTTTTTTCCATCAGTAAAAACCCGTGAAAAGTGTGGTCTCTTGGGGCCATTATTGATCAGCTGTTTTATATATTCCCCATTCCCCAACAAAAAGAATGTCTTTTTTTTTTTAAAAAAAAAACTTAACTACCTCTTTTGCTCTTGTAGATTCAGGTCTGCACAGACAACAATTTTTCCTGCAGCGACCGTCCAACGTGGTGGCCATGGAAGGGAAAGATGCTGTTTTGGAGTGCTGCGTCTCCGGGTATCCCCCTCCCACCTTCACATGGCTGCGAGGAGAGGAAGTGCTCCCCATCAGGTAGCTCACTCCTTCGTGCCTTTCATATCGTAACATTTACCTTTAGCAGATTAAAGGCAAAACCATTGAGCAATACTTGAAGTTCAGTGGGGTAAACTTGGCCGTGATTTTTCTCCTAAATATTAATGACACTGGACCAGTTTTTTTTTTTTTTTTACCTGCCAATGTAATTAATCTCTACACCAAATCTGAGGGTGGAATTTGATCATAAATGTCACCTGCTACAATGGATTATCAGGGTGGTCTTTAATATGGAGGTGTAAAGTTATTAACAGCAAAAATCGCAGCTGGGAATTACTCGTGGAATAATCTACGATGTGTGTTTTGCTGGATAGAGATCCCATCGTAACACACTGCAAACATACGCCATCGTAACACACTGCAAACATACGATATCAATGTTTCAGGTCCAAAAAGTACTCATTGCTGGCTGGCAGTAACTTACTCATATCAAACGTGACCGATGATGATTCAGGGACATACACGTGCGTCGTCACCTACAAGAACGAGAACAGCAGTGGCTCGGCAGAACTGTCAGTGATGGGTGAGTAGGTGAAATACTCCTGCTTTGCTTCTCGAAGAATGTTTCTAATCACTGCCTTTTTCACAATTACTTAATTCCTATAACTCCAAGTAATTGTAAAGTGTACAATTCCTTCGTGATGTTGATCAGGTATTTACACCCACGGAAACCAAATCCTGTAAAATCTTTGGATATATCCAATGCCTTTTTTCTATTTTCTTCATTTAAACCCTCGAGCAGTAGCAGAGTACCTCAGTGTTGTTCAGTCAGATCTAAAATATTGCGTAGTTAATTCTTAGTCAAACAATAATGTATTTCAGTACGCTCTTCATTTTACATTCTGACTTTAAAGCTTATGCATAAAAATACTTTCATTAGTGAATACTGCCTTAATTTGGATTATAGGATATTCAGTGCTTGTACAATGATATCCTTTTATCTAGCTGTAATAAAAATATAATAATTACTGATGACGGAGGGTTCAGTTCTGTTTCTTTGGGTACATTAGCGGAATACATTGTTTTACTGGGTAAAAATAAAAACGTGGATTTATTACTGCAGAAGTTGAACTTGAGAAATTGTTTTCATTATAAGGAATTATACTAAAAAGGCAGGTGACTTCTTGGCAAACGTACTTGTCTTAGTGAAAGATGTTGACCTCAAATCTAGAGTGCAGTGGGTGATTAAGAGTTGATTGGGAAGTAGAAATTAGATTAATATTTCTCCCCAGCAATAGAATATCAGTATCAATAGCGGTATCTCTTGGTGAGAGCAACTGTGGCTGGATGATCGTTGCGTTGATTGTTGCATGGATTGCTTCTGGCCATGAGATTCGTGTAAAAATTAATAGGAAATTTGCACAGAGATCCTTTGTATACCTGTTGTAAAATTTATTCCTGCCTGCATTTAGTGTATAATGCATCTAGCTCTAGCTACGTTATGCCTTTTTCTGTAAGTGTCATGTAGAAATTAAAGGCGCATACATTTTCTTGAGCGTTCGAGAGGTATGTGATGGCAATATGACACGACTGGAAGGTTGAACATAAAAATGAAAGACTTTAAAAGGAGGAAACATAATGCCAAGGTAGTACTAAGAATGAACCTAGAACTGCACGAGGATGAAAGATGCCACAATTGCTGACTCTTTGCGATCTCAAGAGGAAGCCAAAACTGCATTGCCACGGCACAATTCAATTGTGTTCTGTGTTTGTATTACATAAAAGAAGCAGCTGCTACGAGCTGTGTTGATTTTTTCTTTAAGTTCCTTTTCACATATGTTACCGAGGAATTTACCAATTCAGAGCGGATAAAAAAGGCACAATATTTATGTGCGTTTCTCGTTTTCATGAGTAAATCATTCATTTGTGACAGGAGACTGAAAACGAAGCGTCGCGTTCATGTATGTTTGCATTCATAACAACTGTTCGAAGGATTCAAATGTTATTAAGTGGCTAAAACTCGGCAGATGATGACAACAATCCCCTGATATCTGTCTTTCTGGAGCAATATAGCAGGGCTACAAATCCGTTCACTTGCTGAATCCATCCTTACCGGTAGGAAACTCTCAAACGTACCAAGTTTCTCATGTAATTGTTGCAGCTCGTAAATGGAATAACAAATTGTTAATTTTATTTTTGTAGTGCTAGATACAAATGGAGATACGTTTTCTTAGAGCTAATGCGCTCGTTTAGTTAACAAACTGTAAATCACTGATCGGCGTTTTGCTGCCAACCATGCATTTTTTAATATCGATGTAATCCTTTAATTGTTGAAGCATTTGTAGCACGAAGAGGGATAAGCGAGACGTTTGCGGTGCTTAAAAAAAAAAAAATCAAGTCCAATAATTATCTCTTCTGAAGTCTAGCTGGGTAGACGGCGTCGGATCAAAGTTAGTTACATCACATGGTGGCAAGATGCTTTTGATCTTTAAAGTAATGAGGCTGTTTGCAAGAAATGGAGTGTACGGCACAACGGAATTCCGTTTTTCTTTTCAAAAGCTAAAAATAACTTAATTGGACGTAGGCCTAAAATGGCAAGATAGGAATGAATTTGCAAGGCGAGCTGGTAAATTTTGCGAAATCGTGATTTTGTAGCGTGGCTTTTTGGCAATATTTTAGCCGCGTCTCCCTGCGTAATGAATATTAATAGGTCTGGTGCAGATTACCTTTTTCATATATAAATCATCTGTGTGCTCAGTAGCTTTAGGGAACTTAGAGTTTAAACAAATGTTTGAAGATTAGATGTATAAATGGGACTCAACTAAATTCCTTTCTGCATATTTTCTAACTTTGAGAAGTGCCTTTTTTGTTTTTATACCCTTTATGTCCTCAGAAGGGTTTTTGATATTTCTTTCCATGTTTTGTTGAGCAAGACTGAAAGTCTGCTGGTTTTGGCAAAGAAAACACCCTGCCTCAATAGCCTAAATGTTCTCAAAGCGACATAAATGTAGACGAAACTTTTCTTTATCCTATTTTTTCATACGTAGTCTACTTTGGTGGTGGGACCTAGGTCTGGGATTTCAGGTCGTGGTGGAGTTTCCAAACCCAATTCTGTAAAATCGTTTTTGTAGATGGTCATAAATTTGTACGATGAGATCTGAATGTCTATGAACATTATTTCTTCCTGCTTACTTCTTGGGTTGTCCTTTGATTGCATCAAAGAGCAAGCTACTATTACAGTTGTGCCAATACGGTTGGGGAAGAGCACAAAAGGAAAAAAAAATGAATCCGAAATGGTGTTTGTAGGAAAAACTATTGCTAAATTCTATGAAGCATCCATATGTATAAGGTATAACTTAAAAAATACTGCCAAACTGCAGTCGTCTATACAAATGCCTTTCATGAGGGAGTTTTTAATATGGAGTGTTTTTAGCACTGGTTTCGTTTTGCCACCACAGAAGAAAAGCTACATGAAAAGTAAGGTTTGCTGCCATGTGAGAAGTGGCTTATGAAATCACCTAGGTCTTTTTGACAAGAATGAACGATTGTAAGCGCTCTGCATCTCAGTCAAATCCCTTTTTTCTTGTTTTACTTCGAGCTCTGCTGCATAAATTCCACCAGCAAAATGGATATTGGGAGATCAAGGTCGTGGGAAGCAGTGAATAAAGTGAGCATGGATCATGTTCTTGTGTGTGAATCATTTAGGTAGAGAGCAGCATTGAGAGGGAAGCCTGCATCACCGTAATGTGGTTTGACAGAGCAGTGAAAGCCTGAAAAATGAGTAACCTCCTCACACTTCCTTGGAGTGCTGCTTAAGGTAACGTTGCAAAAATGCATGAGTACTGGAAGATTTACAAAACCAGTTAGAGACTACTGCTAATATTAAGTCAAACCCAGCCTTGTACCCATCATAAAATAATTTCTGAGCTATAGCAGACCATCCGCTATTATAAACATATTATATGTTTATGTTTTAAGCCTTTTTTTCAGCAGAGGGATCTTCACTGGGTTAGGTGTTTCAGCAGCTCTGCAGCTGGTGAATCCTAGAAAACTGATTTGGGGATCTGTTCCTTCGTGACCCTGCACTGTGGAATTGGTTAAACTTGATCAAGGCTTGCTATCTTGTTGGAGAAATTAAACACAATATAGACCAATTATTCCCTGCTCTGAGCTCAGTTTTTTTATGGAACAGGACATGTATATCTGAGCTGGTACAGTAATCTCTGATAGTTCTGTGTTGGTTTTTGGCAGGCAAAAATGAGAAATATGAACCTAGAACCCAGTCTCTCACATTCATTTTTACTATAAATTTTAATACCTGAACAAAGTGTAGATTAAAGCATTGATACCATCAATTATACTATCCATTATATTTCTCGCAGGTCTGATTTTGAGTCTGTGGCATGGTAACAGAGGTTATCTGTCCCTACAGCTCCTCTGTCAAGCCCACAAGTCAACCGAAATGTCCAAGGTGTTGTCCTGGCACCCTTTTCCAGAAGGCTGATGAAACATATCTTGTTCTCATGTGATAAGACAATATCAGAGGTAGCGGGACCTGAGAATATCAAAGTCAAATGTTGAAATTTGGCCGTGCCAAGGGACTTGTTTCCAGTGTGTTGATGTGGGGTAGGCAATCCTAGCTCTGAAAATAAGGGATTTATATGTAGAAATGTATCCAGCCTTCCTAAGGTGAAGGTGCTGGAGGAGATGGATCAATAAAACCAACTCTTCCTGTGTTCACTCCCACTTATTTAGAGGATTTTTCGAATGTGTTACATAATCAGTGGCATTCACTGTTTTCACGGAGGCTGTAAGGTTTTTCTGTCCAGGAAAAAAATGAATTTGGACAGTGTTTAAAATGAATTTCACGGAACTGGGGCCAAAACATTTCCATTGGAAATCATTTACCTACTGTTGTGTTGCGCTAATGGGATGAACAGTGCAGTCGCACAGTACCGATACGAACGCAACTAGAGACCCCGTAACCAGTAAAATAATGTTTATGGGGATTTTGAGACTGGATACAGGCGATTAGCTGCTTCATTCAAAGGGTTTGTGTATTTAGGAAAGGAAATATCACAGTACCAGCAGGGCTGCGTAACCCTCTGACAGAAATGATGAATTCTTGGCACTACCGAGGGGCTGTGCTGGCACAAACAGTAAACTGCAAAACACCACAGAATACCCCAGGTTTCCCCCTGGTAAAGCTCTCTGAGCTCTGACAGTGTTTTTTTACTGTAAATTCTCCTTGCACTCAATCTCATATTTGTTCTGCCTTCTGGAGGGGTGCAGACAAAGAGAGGAAAAACAGAAGCATGGCAACAGATTCGAGGGATGGAAGGGGAAAGGAGCTGTCCTTGCTGAGACTGATGTGTGAAGAGTATTTTATTAATAGGACACTTGAAGAAGGGCTACAAGAAAGCATATGCACAACGAAATTCCCAGCCTCTCTTGGAGCAGTGCTGAGTCAGTGCAAGTATTGGAATCAGCAGCCTTTCGTGAAAAGTATTTGCAGTTTTCCCGTTACGTACGAACATGCCTGACACTCTGATGGATGATTTTAACCTTAAACTACGTAAAACCAGGCAGCCGGGCAGCCTGAGCAGTGCGACTGGCTTATCCAGCACCCTCAATGAATCAAACTCATGCCATGACCAAGCGCCGTCGAGACAGACAAAATATTTGAGCAGGTGCGAGCGCTAACATCTCTGACGCGGATGTAAAGCTGATGAAATGTTTTTTTTTTTTCTTTTTTTCCCCACTTGGAAAGATTGTGTTAATCTGTGGAGCTTCCTATTGGAGAATAACGTCAGGATCGATGGATTTGTAGGTTGAATCAAGACTTGGCGTTGTTTTATTGGATAATGAGAATGTTGAACAACGTAGGAAAGAGGGTTTCAACAGTCTCTCTTCTGTTTTTGTGTGTATTTGGGTACATAGATATATAGATATACACGTGCGGGTGTGAAGTTGAGGATGGATTAAATCATTTATGGAGTAAGTCAACGCTGAATTAATTCTTGTTGGGAAGACGAATCCACTTTGCGCGTATTACGATACACTTATCTACCAGCAACCTTTGGATGCTGGTTACTACCGGTAGTGGTGATGGACTGAAGCATCAGTCTTTATGGGTTTTTAAAAAAAAACAACAGTTTAGCTGTTGTGGGTTGGTTGGACTGGGCACTGAAGTATGCATTTTGTCCTTTTTTTGGGTTGGGAGAATAAAACCAAAGCAAACAAGCTTCCACAAATTCCTTCAGTTCATGAATTCCTGATTTTTCAAAAGCGCTAGCGTTATTTTATAACTGATTGTTGCGTAACTTTAAATCCATTTACATTTAAATATTAACTCATTTTTTTAATGAGCATCCAGCAGGAAAATTTGAGAGCACGACCCAGGAAAAAGAGGTACATGTTCTCTCACTGTGCAGCTCCTCAGCTGGTAGTAATGCTAGAAATATTTCATAATGCTCAAGTACAAGAAATATATTAGCACTTTTTAGCACCGTGCTCTTTCCAAGAAGGAGAGCATATTAAACGCTTCCCCCAAAATGGAAAAGGATCAGCAGGGAAGGCACAAAATGAAATGATTTTCTCCATATTGCTGGCAGAATTGGAGAAATAAAAACAACAGATGTCTGCAAATGTTTTAAACAGCTTGCTTTTTTAAAAGAGAAGCTATATATTTTTTTTTCTCTTTAACTGTTTTAAGCAGAAAGGTTCCTGGGAGAGGAGTGGTGCTCAGTGCTTCACCTGACTGTCGGGTGTTCAGCTCTTCCTAGTTCGTGATTCAATGGGAGAGAAGAGCTCGTAGCTGGGTTACTTCTGCAAACAGCCTTTTATCTCTCGTACTATAAATGAAGAACTGCGTGAATGTAATTGTGACAAAGGAAGTGCCCTTGGAGTGATTCGCTCTCTATTGCAGAGCTCTCCAGAAGACTTTGTGCGGGGAAGTGCTTGAGTGTAAGTCATCCCGGTACTTCCTACACGCCGGCCCAAACATGCAGATCTCATTGCAAACCATATCAATGCCATTACTTAGTAACAAAAAAATAATAATCTGTGTTAAAACTTCTTTTAGCTGATGCTTAAATGTGTAGCTTTTAAGAACAGGCTGCCCAGGGCAGTTAGCAGGCGTGCTTAAATTAAAGCAGCTCCTGATTTCAACCCTTCTGTTACCGGCAAAACTTTTCCTTGGACTCTGACCTTAAAGCTTCAACATCTCAGAAAGTCATTTTCCTCTCCACCAACAAAATTCTTCCGTTAATGATACGAGATGATGAAAATCAGACTGAAAGGCACTGAGAAATCACTCTGCTTACGTGCTCTTGTGCTTCCCCACGTTCTCCATTTATAACGAGAGATAAATAGCGGCGTTCGTTAGAGGTTTTTTGTTCTGTTTGCCTTCCGGCTCTGCTTGGATTTGGCGTGACGAGAGCGATTGGCCATCGGTTTGATTAATCGTTGTACAAGGTCCTAAATGAAACGAGTGGTGAACTCCGCTTAGTTATGGAGTGGTTCCCATTCAACTACGTAGTTAACAGAAATTAATGCACCTGCCAAAATTCAGTTATTAAAAAAGAGGACAGCGTCCAAGGCCGAAAAATGTCCGTTCCTCATAATAAATGTACCAAGTGCTACTGCCGTGGCTTTTCCCAGCTTTTGCTCTTCTTCCCGATTCCTAAAGATGCTTTGTGTTATATCCCAGTTGAAAGGGAGAGGCTCTCAAAAGTCTTAAAGGAGTAAACAGTTCTGATTATTTTAACGAGAGCGTGTTGAGCGGGGCATGTGGCAGACTTCCTGCGAGGTGCCTGGGTTAATACGCACATTTATTAGCTTAGACAAACAGTTTGCTATGCTCAGGGAAAGGAAACGGAGAACTCAATTTAGGCATCATCGTTCATAGTTGCTGCATAAACAATCTGGCACTGAATTTGGTAGGACTGCTAAATAATTGCGGCTTTTGAAATAACACAATTCCTTCTTCCTGCGCTGCCCAAGGGAGACGTTCCAGAAAAGACCGAGTTCTTTATCATAAGCATATTTAGATGGATAGTTACACGGTTAATGGAGGATTAGTTCTGTTCTTCCCGCAATTTTGGATCTTGTTGCGGAGTCTTAATATAACATGTTGAGAGGCTGCGGACGGCGTGAAGCTCTCTGGTGGAGAATTACTGTGGACGGACACTGCATGGTGATCGTATTTTATTTGCAGATGTACACCAACTTAAAACTTCCTTGAAAAATCAGCCTCACTGACAATTACCCCAGCAGCAGAGGGGTGTTGAGGACTGCATACCATGGGGTGCCACGGCTAACGTGCTTTAAATAATTCGTAGTTAGTTTTGAAGGACTCGTGTATGGCCAGCATCTCTTTTTCATTCCCTTTTAAGCTTTGTAGATGCAGTAGATATGCACAGTATGGGGTTTGCGAGCAACTCTTTATTACAATTTATCTAATTAAAGCATAGCTGCAGGCCAATTGGAGATAATGATGAGTGTTTTTTAACCAAAAATGTCAATGGAGAAGGCCAGAAGAGAAACAAATGTAGAGAAGTTGGGACTGAGCTCTTGAAGTTCACTGTGTGTTTAGTGTGACTTGCTAGATTCCATGAGGATTTGTCAAAAGTCTGTGTCGTTAGAGTAAAATAATGCAAACAACCTTTGGGATGCAAGGTCTTGGACCTTATTGCTGTAATGATAGCCTATCTATGTAATTTTTGAGGTCCTTTTGTAACTGCCCAGAGCAAAAGAAGAGGGGAAACAGTTGAAATATTTCATTCAAATATTGTCCTTATATGCATGCAGTTTCAGGAATAAAAAAGAGAGAAAATTGAGCTGGGGAGGAGCTCTCGTTGCGGTTTTCAGCTCTTCTCCTCTCATCCTGATAGAAAACCAAGCACAGAAAGGAAAAGCACAGCCAAAATAGAAAGCGTTTCTTTGCTTTGTGGTTGTGACCTGTACTCGCAACCTCTCTGGGTAGGGCTGTATCGCTCTATCCAGAATTTGGAGACCCTCATCGAGGGTCGAGCTATTTTTAAAACATTTATTTTAGCTGCGTTTTTCAAAGCAGCCTGAGAAAAGATGGGCTGCTTGGCAAAGTCAGATCTCTGAAGGCAGGATAGCACGAGGGTGAAGGTTGAAGGATGAAAGAGAAATCCCACTGAGGTGAGGAAAGAGAGGCAAGGAACAGCACTTTGGGGCACAGAAGATGAGAATTTTGGGTGGTGTCTGGGGATGAGCTGCATCCCCAAGTGTTTGGGGTTGTTTTCAGGCTCCTAGCTGCTTGTAACATTGTTTTGGAGCTGGAGAGAAGGCAAACACGCTGGTGTTGGTTGGAGTCAGGGGTAAGATGAATTAGTCTTCCTTCCAGAATAACGTCCTCAAAATAGATCCCTCCTATAATCTCCATTTTTATTATTTCTTCCACCAAATTTGCCTTAAGTTTCATGTAAGCGCTCCTGTTTACCAGAGTGCAATTAGCACAGTCTTAATGGTGCTGTGAGCAGGGCTCTCTTTTGTTAGGCTAATTTTAATTTCTTTGTGCTCAACTTTTGATGGTTCCTTTTGTAAATTGCTTATTGTTCAAAAAAAATGAGCCGGACTTCTGTGCTCAGCAGCTTAAAATGTAGGTCTTCACAAAACAGGATCCGTTTGAAGTCTGAATCATTTATTAATAGCTTCATTTTTTTTAAAAAAAGAAGTACTAATTTTAGTTAATATTTTTATTACAAATGTAGGAATCCTAGAGGCTGCAACTCAATTAGCTTAGCATGGGGACTAACCGGTGGCTGTGTATATTTTCTCCCCCACAATCTTTAAATAATGGAAAAATGTATTAGTTCCTGGTGCCGATGCTTTTGATACTTAAAGCAAGTGAACTTTTAAACTCAGTTATAAGAAATGCTCTTGATTGGTGTATCTTTTAAAAATAGTGCTTTGAATATTCTGTGCAGTATCTTTTAAAAATAGCGCTTTGAATGTTATTCCAACAGTTTTTTGCTCAGTTGGTTCATCATAGCCCTCTTTTTACATTCCTAGCCATGTATCATTTGCCTAAATCTTCCCTCTCTAATTCATGCTGGTTTGCTGCATGGAAGATTGTCTTTGTGTAACATCACAAACATCCATCTAGTAAAGGCACTCTTTAACCTGAAGCTATTTTTTTCAGTGATCTCTTCAAAATCTTTGCTTAATTTCCATCTTTCCATTGTTCTTCCCACCTATTTGTATGGATAACTGAAGAAGCGTTGGCTGTTTTGTGCAAAAGATTTTGGCTTTTTGAAGGTAACAATTTATTCCCTTTAAAGAAACAAAAGTCAACTCTCCTCCTGAGATCGGTTTATGAAGAAAAACCTCATTTGAGGGAGGAGAGGCTCTGGAGGTAGCTGTCAGGTGAAGCTGGCCCCCACTAGGCATCTCATGACTTTTGGTCTGAGAGCACTTTCTGAACCATGAGGATAACAGGACAGTCAAAGCTGTTTCAGAAGAAAACTTGATTTTTATTGCATGCAAATGCATAGCATTGCAGCTCTGTCCAGACTGTTCCCGTGCCCCATAGCTCTTGGGAAGCTGCAACTCCAAGTCTATTTTTCAGTGCCCACCTACACAAAGTGACTGCTGAGACCTCAGGCAAGACACTGCTCCATGCTGCTTTCTCCAGGTAAAAGCCTTTGAGAAATCCAAGATGCCACTTATTTTATGAGCGGGGCTGCTGTAATAACTGTTCTCCACGGGCAGCGTTTTTTGCTTTTGCAGACAGATGTCTGGGGTGGAACAAGAGGTGATCTTTGAGCCCAGGTCTGGGGCTGGAGGCTGCATCGCTGCCCCGGTATGAGGCATTACGCAAATGCTGCCAGAGCTGTGTCGAGGGCGAGCTCGTGTGTCACAGGGAGGTTAGGAGCAGTGTCAGGAAGATGCATTTCGGAAATAATTATAAAGACAGTGGGACCAGGGCGAGAACAGAGTCATGGATGCCAGAGATGAATAAAATTTCAAATGGAAGAGCGTGGCTGGAAGCCACTGATGATCTGTGGGCTAGAAATAGCTTCCACACTTGATTTTTTTTTTTTTTTTCAGTAAACACTAATGATTTTAATTATTTCCCCACTCTCTCCTCCTCTGCTGTACGAGTAGCTTGTTTATCACAGTTTTTTTTTTTTTTTTGTGCCTGCAGTCTGTTGAAGCATTGTTTTGGGTGCATTCTCCCCCCCAAAAAAAAACAAAAACAAAAAACAAAACTTATTAAAAATAAAAATGCAGCACACTGAGATAATTCCCAGCTTTAAGCAGTGTCTGTCCTGAAGGCTATCAGTCAGTGCTTAATGAGGACAGCTTGCCTGTGCTGATGTCCTAGTCTAATGTCTCTTTTTTTACTCTGAGCATCAGGTGAATTGCCTGTTGAGTTCTGATTGCCAAACAAGCTGGGAGTTTCTCTTTGGTTCTGTAGGTGCACATAAAAAAGACAAATATTTCTCTGTGGCTATCTAGGACAGTGATAAAACGAGTGCCTGTGCATTGAGGATGGAAGGTCTTTACATCATCTAGGAGAGCACAGCTAGCGAAGCACAATATCGGGTATAGCAGACTTCATATTTGAAGGCAAATAAATTTTGTTCCATTTAGGGCCTCGGTTTGTAAGATTATATAAAACAGCCGTGACCTCTGAGTTAATGACACAATTTGGTTTGATATTGTAATCCATATTTATAAATGAATTTGGCAGGTGGAGCTGGCACAGAGAGACAGCCTTGCCCACAGTATGTTTTCATACAATGTTCTCACAGACTTGATTTCATTTATTAAAGGAAGGATCTAATAGTTGAAATTGCTGCTTTCACAGAAACAATGATTTAGATAAAATTATTTTTCCTTTGAAAAAGCAAAATAAAATAGTTGATCAAATGCATTTTTTTAAAGCCAGGACTTCTGAAAATGAAATTAATATCTCAAGTGATTTAGAAGACTAAGCATGTTTCATATCGGCCTGTGTAACATTGGGAACACAGGAAATAATTTCGTAGACTTATAAATTGATTTGCCTGCACCTTGCTCTGGTGTTTGCGATGGAAGAGCTCAACTGACAAGCACGAGGAGATTTAGCGGTTTCCCAGGGAGGCTTTGGATTTTTTTTATTACTTAAACTGAAATCATAGGAACCACCTTCTAAAGCAAAAATGGATTGGTTTTGACGGTAGTGGTGTGGAAAACAAGGGGAGTAAGGTTAGTGATGGCTCTTCCCTCAGCCCTGGTGGTTAAATTTGGGTGCTGCTGGTGATGGTTTGGACCTTGCAGTCCTGCCGCTGGGTGCCCTGCCCATGGGCACTACGCCCAGCTGCCTCAGGCCTCTGCGGCCTTCCCTTGTGTGGTGTCAGCGGGTTGCCAAAGGACTTGAATCTCATCCTGGGTTTGGGTATGGGTTGTTTCCCAACCGTGGGATGTCATTGGGAAGCCTGGGAAAGCTTCACGTCCACAAAAGACCTTATTAGGCTTAAAAGGCCTTATTCAGCACTGCATACAAGTCATACTTGTAAAACAAAGTCGTTCTGTGAGCATACGTATGCCAACTATCTAGGACTGGTATGCTAACACTGTTATTCCTGCTAAATGTAGACGGGGTAGGTCCCACTCTTACTTTTTTCCTCACATTTGGAACTGGGGAAGATGTTATTGGTGTTTTTGTTCCCAGAGACATTTCTTCAGTGTGCTCTTTCAGCTTCTACTCAGAAAACCAATTTTCTGTATTACCCTCAATTTTTAGCCAGAGCTGTTTCAGACTTTTTTTTTTTTTTTTTCACAGCTATTGTTATGTGTCCTCACAGTTTTCCCTTGAAGAGCTTTCCCATCCCGATTGATTAGGTGCTTTATGAGGTTGCTTTAACACTTCACTCCCCCGCTGCCTGCCCAGAAATCCAGTCAGCTCAGTGTCATTGGACATACAGTCACTTTAATGCAGGGTATATCCAAATTCCTCCATTTCCTAGTGACTTCCCAGCCGTAGAAGAGGCATGGTTTGGCTTACTCCTGAGGACACAGAAAATATTTGAGGGAAGTCATCTGAGAGATCGCACACATCCCTGTGGTTTTACGCTACCAAAAATCTCCCCTGCAGCCAGCAGGAGTCTTGTTTCTATCAGACCTGCAAGGTATAAGTCCTTATCTTCAGAAGAGAAGGATAACAGTTCTGAGTAGCTTATAAATGTGTTAGTGGTGTTTTTGTGATGGTCTCTCTGATTTTTCAAAAAATAAAAAAGCTCAAAGAAAACCACAACCTCTATTCTTTCCCCTTCTTTTCTGTTTTCCTGTTCCCCTTCATGCAGCATCCTTTGTGTTTGCTTTTGGCCCTGCAAAGTTCTTCTGAGAAGCAGCAATGATATTTATTCAGCATCTGTATTTAAGTCTGCTCTGTGTCTCTGTTGTGCCCCATTATCTTCAAATGCATCATTGAGTGCAGTGCTGAATGTCTCTTTGGCCGTATATCTTGTCTATGTGGGGCAGCAGCCTGTTAACTTTGCTTCATCTGCATTCCAAACAGAACCAGGAGGAAGAAGGAGCAGTTCAGCCAGGGACAGAAAGGATTTGCAAGCAGGGCTGTGCTAAATGCAGAGGCTTACCCATTGCTCTCCCCTGCCCGTTAGTCCTGCAGCTCAAATAATAATTCATGGGGCTCTTTCTCTCGACTCCACGGTGTCAGGTAAATAAGTAAATCAGAAAGAGTCCTAAATGGGCTGGTTTGTTGGAGAAGAGACATCACCTTGTTCCCCAAGGGTTTAGTGACAATGAAGCCTTGTCCTTGTCTTCAGTGTGCTGATGAGGAAAGGGAGGATGTTTTTCTTCCCTCCTTTCACTTCAGGGAGAGGAAAGAGGAATTATGCCATGTGTATGGGTCTTTGCTGACCACTGCTTTCTTCAGCTACTAGGAGATTATTTAATAAATTAAATATTTTTTCCTTTCTGGAGAAGCAAGAATAAAGACAACTGTATCAATTGCCTACATGAAAGGGTCTCCTCTGGCCTCCTGATTTAGCTTTAATCTTTATTGTATTTCATCCTTATTTGGTGTTAGGATAGCTTTTTTTTTTTTCTTTTTTTTCTTTTTTCTTTAGTGTGAGGTGTTTCTTCCTTCTGGTATGCCTTCCTTTAAGACATCCTGCTTGGGAGTTTGAATATGTGGTCCCATATGCTCAAAACTTATTTGCTATGAGAATGTTGGGTGCTCTCCATCTTCGTGAAAGCAGGCTGCTGAGCAGTGCTAAACACAGGATTCTGGGGCCAGAAAATAAGAACAAGAAAACGATCATCTGACCTCATAGGTCAGCACACAGACTTCTGTTTTCTGCAGAATATTTTCTATTCTTTATGTAAAGTTGTCTCTTAACTGGAGTAGAACCTGGATCTTGTAGCCCCAGCTACCAGGCTGCAGTTATTCTCTCTTTCTGGACCAATGGGTACTTGCACATTTGATGCAAAGTTTTTTTCTTAAATTTTTATTTTTCATTTATTTATTTTCACTGGTGGTGAAACTTCAAAGTTTTGATTTACTGTTTCAGGCACTTTTATTTGAGGCAATGTTGTCACACCCCCCCATGATGAGTGCATCAAGGGTGCTTCCATACAGGGCAGCAGCAATGTCTAAACCCCAGCCTGACGTGCTTCCTTCACCTTGTCTGAAGCTTTACTTATAATGAAATAATTCCCTACAAAAGGCAATAATTCAAAGAAGCCATTTTGTAGTTTATTAGAAACATGGAAAGGGATGCCTGCATCTTCCTTGAGCCAGCTTCTGAGGGGTTCTGTGCTCTCCTGAGAACCGCAAGCACAGTACATAAAGCCTTCAGTATATGAAAACATAAGTTCATTGAGCAAAAATGAATTTTGTGAATCAATTTTGGGTTTAATTCTAAATCAATAGATAGAAAAAAAGTTGGGAGGAGTACTACAGCTTTTCTCTTATAGAACAGTATTTCATCCTTTCTGTCTCAACACCGAGGGAATTGATTGCCGAGATATCTGGGTATAAAAAAACCCCCACACAAATCAAAACAACCATAACAACAAAAATGACCTAGATTTCAAATAAAATACCTGCAAACTTTACAAAGAAACCCTTTGATTTTTTTTAATGCTCTATTTTTGGCTCAAGAACCTCAGCCTGTTCTAACAAAATTAAAGCCAATTAGCAAGTCCTTGACCTTTTCAAGTAAGATGATTACTTTTTTTCTAATATAATAATGAGAAGATCATATTTTTGGGGGGTATTTATTAGCCTTGAAAGAAAAACACTTCAGTAATAACAAAGATACAGAAAAAATATTTTCTTTACCTAAGAGCTTTTTCACTTTTTAAAGCTGAGCCTCACAGAGACAAGTGCTTTGTGTCTTTTTTTTTTTTTTTTCTTCCGTGTGTTTTACACCTTGGATGAAGGTCCTTAGTATTTGCGCTGGAAAATTCATCACTGATTTTCTCTGTAAATCGTACACACCAGGTAACCTTTTGCAATAGTGTACTGGAGCTCTGCAGCTTGGGGTGCTGTTGAAATGAATGCACGAAAGTCTCAAGCCTTGTAGTTTATTAACAAAATAATCTGGATTCAAATTAGCAGGGCACTGTGCAGGGACTTGGTGTGCCTGGCTGCCAACTTTTACTCCAGATCAGTACCAGGTATCCTACAGGTCCTGTGTGATATCTGCCTACTTCTGAAATACTTCTGGACACTTCAGATGATGCTTGATGACTCTGTTTAGATACATGATTCCTACCCTCATTCTTCATCATCGTTTCCCCAAAATGATGCTCGTTGACACTCGTTCAGCTGCTGACACGTGCACAAATCAGTCCCCTGCCTGGCCTTGCAGTTTGAGCACTGCTCTTTGAACAGGGTGACTGCAAACCAAGGATATCTTCAAGGGAAGTGGACAAACGTCTGCTATGCCTAGATTTACATTCCCAGCTGTTTCCGCCTTGATTTGGAAATACAAATACCAGTAGGATGCAAATTCATCCTCATTGGCTCATTTGGGTCTGAGATTGATAAAGGAGAGATTTCAGACCCTCGGATGTTGCTTGGCTGAGTTCTTTTTCTCCTTAATTTTTAAAACTTCAATCCTGGCAGTTGCTGCTTTGTCATCTCTTTGGCTAAGAGAACAGACGGGCTTCACTTCTCAATTTGAAACTAAAAATACTTTCCAGCCTGGATGGGGGGAGATGCCGGAAGAGGCCCCGGTGCCTTGCAGGTAGAACAAACCAACCAAAAAGTTGTATATTTCCATATACTTTCCTGTGCTTTAAAGAGTAATTCTGACAACGTGCATAAGGCTTTTATGTTGTAGGTCTCTGTGCTGGTTAACTTAAGTATTTTGGGGCTTCCTTTGTAGGATTTTGCTTGGGACAAATCTAATTAATCCGTATGGGTGTCTTGACTTTTATTTCTGTTTGTCAGTAATTCCTCTGGCTTTTTTTGTGAATGCACTCTTTGTAGCTCCTGTGTTTCTTCGTGACCACTTCTCTACACACTGTGTATTGCGTGCATCATAGAAGGAGATGTCCAGGATTTGTTGGTGTAAGGATTTTATCCTGGATGCGTGATGGGGTCAGGGTTTATTCTGAGTTATGATTGAGTTTTCAGTCTTAACTACCCACCTATCTGCAACGCTGTTGGAAATAAACCCTTCAAGAGTACTTCAGATATTAAAAAATGGAGTGCAACTCTTAACTTTTAAATACATTAACTCAACAGGATGCATTTGAACCTCACAGCATTGAGGAATTTATACGAGAGGTAGAAATTAAAAACGAGGAATATTCAGGGCAACTTCTCATGACTGCAGGTTAGTGGATTCTTAATTTGTCAGAGATCTGTGGTGGATCCTGGCTGGTAAAAAGGCTTTGAGAGGGTAAAGATTGCAAGCTCAGGCATGCAAACTGAAGTCAAAGGATACTGCTTCTTCTGAAAGTAGAAGCAGCAGCAATTAATATACATAATTATTGAGGTGAGAGATGGGAATGTATATTTGGGTGTGAGTGTGTGTTTCTAGCTGGGATTTTGCCCATTATTTATTGGCTCATGCGTGGTCTTTCCACATCCTGCTTTTAATGGGAGAGTCCAGAGCAGTGCCATAATTGTGCAATACACAGCATACTATTAAAAATATAGATTTCAAATGTCTGAAAGGGATCTTATTGCAGCATCTGTAGTTGGTTTTATTAAAAGCAGTTTAAATTCCCCTGCCTGGAGCAGTTTGGAATTACAGAGACGGGCTGCAGAAATTTACATTTTAATTGAGGCAGAAGACAAAATAGGGCACGGCGCAGCATTCACACATTGCAAGGGAGAATAAATAAGATATGTATCAGTTGGGAGAAAAGAAATGACTGGTCGTTTTTCACTGCCTCCTGTGCAATGTTTTCAAACAGTCCAATGAGCAGAACCAGGCTGGTTTTGTTTGCTCCGTATCAAATCGTAGCAACTAAAGTTACCCCCATTGAGCAGGCTGTTTATTTAAAATGTGCTGTAAGGCTACAAATATTCTTTACAAAAACGATACCAAGGATCCAGCAAAAGGTAAGGCATGCACACATTCTCTGTCCACTCATTGATTTGAAAGCCTAGCAGTTAATTGTAAAGCGCAGGCAGATGGCTGAAAAATTTGAGGTCTAGTTTGTGAAATGCTCATCCTACCAAGAGTTGCTCAGATGCTCGTAGGACCATTATTTTTATTATTTATTTTTAGAAAATGCAAACTCTAAACTTCACAGCCTTGGTCTCTGTTGCATGTGGTCGACAGTGGAGGTCTTATCTCCATCCAGCTGGGAATAAAGACAAACTTGGGAGACCGCAGAGTCTTCCAGCTCTGGTAGGTGATCCGTGACATCAGTTAATAAATTTTTGGAGGCAAAACCAATGATTTTTTTGGTTGCCTGGAGAAACTGATACTAGTGTAAGCTGTGTGTGGCGCAGATCAACTCCTCTTTCTCCAGAGGAGGAGGGAATCGTGCAAACAGGACTGTTGTCACTACGGATCAAACTGTGAACGTGTTAAATAAGGGTCCCCTGCCACACATACACATCTCAGAACACGTGCGTTTTGTGGGCTGCTCTTGAAAAGGAACAGATGAAGGCTTGAGAAGCTGGCAAAAAGTTTCTGCCATGTGTTCGTTCCTTATGGCTGCCCTAGAAATGCCTAGATCGTATTCGTTTGGATCGGTGGAGTGCCGTATTAAGGGGAAAAGAAGGCATTGGCAATCCCAGAGATTTTTGTAATCCACGTGCAGATTATTCCCTCCTTTAAAATAAAGAAATTAAAAGAAGCTGAGGAGTGGGGGGGTCACGTTGCACCATATTTGTCTTTACATTTTTATTCCTTTGCAATTAACCAAATAAGTTTTCCTACTTTTAAACTCCCGGGCTTTGACCTTCCTTGTCTTTGGTCTTAAACAGCTAATCCGGTAGGAACTTAATTTAGTTGTGGTTTCCAAATTTGGCTTCCTGCTGATTTTTGAAGTCATTAGCGTGAAACGCGACCAACTCACCAGCAGCGTGGTGCTAATTAACATCATCGTGTGTTTCTCCCAAGTGAAGCCCAAAGGCAGAAGCCAAATCTGAAGGCGCTTGTCCAAACCACCTATGGAGGTCGTTGCTTGGCCTGCGTAGTTCTCATCTTTGTTTAATTACAATGGATTGTCTCTCTCTTTTAAAATTAAATGCAGGGTTATTATTATTATTGATTTCCAGCCTTCTGCACAAGGGTGTCTCCATCTGTGTTGTTCTTTCCCCGAAATATTTCCTACATAGTCCCTTGGTTGCCACAAAGGTGCCCGGACATTGAGTTAATTTTGTAATTCTTCTCTTTCTGACTTGTTCCACACATTTTGAAACAGATTTTCAGTCTTTTTGTTTGTTTTTTAAATGTTAAGTGATCTAGTGGTTCCATTTAGTCTCACTTTCCTTTCAAGACATCCATTATGGTTAATTTTGGCAAATAACTCAAGACCTAAAGTGGCCAAATAATCTAGTGTATGATGTTTAAAAGAAAGCAGCTCTTAGTTGCCTTAAATCCTCTATTTGTTATATTTCTTGCCTCTGATAGATTGATCCTAAGATCATAGAATAAGGGAAGGATTTGCTCATACGTTGAATTAAATGACTTTCATGTCCCCAAGGATAGGTGTCTTTTCTCATCTGGCTTGATAAGGAATGATTAAAAATAAATGTTCCTAGAGCCAAACGTAATTGTTTTGTGATATGTGCTAGGGAACATAGAACTCAACACAAAGCAATACCATGAGGCTGGATGGACCAGATAAAAATATTATGTCTGTAGCCTGCTTTTATTTTTCTCCTTTGAGTAATTATCTCTCTTCCTTTGAGAGGTTGCATGTTAGGTCTAAAAATTAGGAATTCCTTGATCAAACAACTTCTGCTGATGGATGCAAAGTGAAACAGACCCACGAGCTGATTTCTGGAAAGGTAACAAGCCTCGTGCTCATGTAGACGGACTCTGGAGTTGTGTCTGACCTCTGTTGTGGGACAGCAGATAAAATTAGTGTTGGCATATCATCTGAAGACACGTTGTGGCCTAGCATCTTGATCAATGATGGCGCAGGAATTGCTGCTTAGAGCAATCAACGTATTGCTTATGTGTGACAAGGTTTTGGATGGAAATTCCATCTATGATGTGTTGTCAGGGCTTATCTAGATTTTAATATGTGAGGCAAAAATCTGTTGGCTGCATCGTTCGGGGAAGTTACAGGAAAATCAACGGGAGGTTTTTGGCTACCTGCTCCTTTTCTGAACGTCCCAGGTTCTCGCAAACACCAGCAAGGAGCAAAGCATCAAGCAGTAATTTTATCAGTGCCTAAGCCTGAATTTAACACTCACATAAAATCTACGCCTTTGAAAAGGACTGGTGTGCTTCATGCATTTATATACGGCTCCTTCCACCTGCGGGTGTATTATGTCCCTTCAGGTTTAGACCTAACACCGAGGAAGGGATTCTTGTGGCTTCTGTCTTACTTTGGGTTGTTATGAGCAGACTTTGCTAACTTCTAAGAAGCTTATTAGTCTCTGTAAGCTGTTTGATATCGGAAGATTAAGTTCTGGGTCTCAGTTGTGTGTGCTGGACTGGAGAGTGACTGTTCCTTAATGTTCAGAGCAACATTTCTCCGGTATGTCTGGGTGTTTTGTTTGCTTTTTATCCTCTGCGTCTGACGAGACTGATGCTCTCTGCAAACATGCTGAAATCGTAGAGGAAGCTAAAAATAAGGGCAGGCGTTTTGTTTGAAAAGCTCAGCCTGGATGGCGGATCTGAGCTTTTAGCAGCCTCTTGAATTGGAGTTGATGTTGTTGAGTTTGGTTTATTTTGTTTTCGGTTTAGGGAATAGCTGGAGAGGAAAAGATAATATAGATGTATTTTTCCCTTCGGCGTGTCTTTTTCTGTAAGCACAAGCTTGCTAAAATTACTGAAGACTGCAAAACATCTGGTCTGCACCGCGTACTTCACCTTCAGCTTTGTCTAGCATCGTATTTTACTATTCCTTCTCACAGGATAATTCCGTCGGGATATCACGAGGTACCCTACAGCTCACGGGCTTAGCATCCTTTGCTTACCCTGTATCAAAATTTGTTTTGTGCCATTTTCTAGCTGAAGCTGCAGACGTCCTCTCAAGAAACAGATCCTAAATGATTCGGGAATTCCTCTGTGTAGTAACTTCTATGTTTTTGGAGCGCTGCCGTGCGTTAAATGACAGCAAGCACCAGCTACTCTGCTCCGCTCACGGAACCTTTAGCCTTGCCGAGGGAAAAGCTTATTTCCCTTTGAAGCAGAAGCTGAGTGACAGCAAGGAAGATGTTCTGGAGGACTCGACAGCTTCTGCTCCGCTCAGGTTTGATCTCGCGGATGACTTGCGGGGAGTTCCTATTTTCTGGCAGGTTTCAGCCACCTGGAGCACAGGGAAAAAAGGAAAAGAGGAGCGTGCAGCAGTTTGTGCAGTCATGGAGTCCATCTGTGTCCTTCTGAGTCCATGAAACAACAACAACAACTACACAGAAGTCTAAACTGTTGCTATATTTTGCTTTCGCGCGTTTTTATCGGAGCATTCATAGAACATAAAGACGACGGAGAAGTATGTTTCAAGGCTAAAGAGAAGTGTGAGCTCTGGTTTTCTGTCTCATCACACCTCAGTCTTTTAGATCTGACATAGAAGCAAGAAAAAAACCACACAGATACCAGGTATGGGATTGAATGAAGGCTTTAATTACATTAATTTCTTTTATTTTTTATTATAATGCCAGCGGTGTGTGCAGCCAAAGGCTGCCACCACAAGTTCAGGCTCATCCCAGAGAGGGTAAGGATTCCCTTTTGAAAAAAAGCTTTCTCCTTCTGTCTGATTCTCCCAGGAAAAAGAGACAAGCCTCCGTAATTTTCACGTAGGCAGGGTTTTTCCTTAATGTATTTAATTTTTGAACGTAAAGCCTTTTTTCCCCAGAGTGACCTCCAGCTCTTAATGCCAAGAAGGAAATTTGGCCCCGAAAAATAAATCAGGATGCAGTAGAGTGGAAGGAGGATGGTTTAATTTTATCTCTCTATTTTAAATACCTTTAATTGGTGTTTTATGAAGATACTATAATGTTAGGCATGTTGTACGCATAAATAAATGCAATTTTAATAGTGATAGCTGTAGCTGTAATAACTATAGCACTCTTGCCGTTTATAATTCCCATTTTGTTTTATTTTTACTATTCATATTATCTCTCTTATTAATGAAATCCCTCTGGAGGGAGGGGGGGAATGACTAATTTGCAGAGCGCCTTGCCTTAATGACAAGCCCTAAGTCTAAGGCTGCTATTATGTGTTTATCTCCATTTCCCCTCATTGATGGATTTAATTCCTGAACTACTCGCGTACGGGAAGGCTGCGTGCATCCACCCTTCATATGTGAATAGTGCAGTTTTTGTTTTTTTTTTCCGTGACGTTTTAGCTCTGGTTTGAAGGACAGGCATATGGCTCCTTTCAGGAGGGAACCTAACAGTGTCATACAGATCCACACAGCCCCGCTGATGGAAGGAGACAGCCAACAGACCACTCATCCCAATGCACGTAGGCTCTGCCCAAGCGGTTTGTTCTGATGGAGGTGGTGCCTGCCCAGCTGTGATCTGCACTGCATAATAACAGGGGGACTCGGGCTCGTTGCTGCGAGGAAATCGAGTGGAGAAATGAAACTTGAGTCCAAAGCAGCGGCGCACCTAGGCATTGTTCCGTCTCGTGCGAGGCGTGCGTTTTAATGTGTCAGAGCTGCTATTATCCATTCATTCCAGCTGAGAGCCCTAGAAAAGACTCCCTAGGTTCAACAAAGGAAAAGGAGACCTTTATGGGTGGAAGAAATAATTGTAGTGCCATGGGCGGCTTATGATTTGGATAGCAGGTGGGAGGGAGGGAGAGCGTGGCTCTGAAACTACCGTGTAATTCAGGGTTCACCTAAGGCAGCCGCAGACCTGGAGCTGCTGAGAAGTGAAGAGCTCAGCCTCTGGAGTCTGTGTTTGATGAAAAAAATACAAAAAGAAACGCTAAACCAACATTAAATTGATGTTTTCAGGAGATGGTCTTAGCAACTCCAGTCCGAACCTGTGCTGTAGTGAGTTGACATTCCCTAGGATGATTTCCCAAGGTTTCCTTGGCATTATGGGAACTCTCAACCAGTCATTTAAAAATGTTTTTACTGGAAATGATGAAAATAATCTTCAGTTTTATATTTGCAAAGGATTATTGAAAGAAAACCATCGACAAATGGTTGAATGGGCTGTTAAACGGAGGGGACCAAGGAAAAGGATTCATCCTGCACATTCAGCAGGACACGGCGCTGGGGCTCCTGCTTTTGTGATGCGGGAAATGAAACCACTGGAATCCCAGCTTGCTTTTACACAGCACTAATTGTGGTGAGCAGAATAACTGTCCTTATCAAGGACATCTCATAAACACGTGGAGATTTCAGGTCAGAGGAGAAGAACCCCATCCCCTACATGTGGAAGCTGCTGGAAGAGGATGGCCTGGGACAGCAGAGAAGGGCTGAGAGGAATGACTTATTTCATGGAAAGTTCAAACTCGAATTATAATTATGGTCATCATGACCATGCTAATAAACTTGGCACTGTTTGTTTTTTTTTTGGCTAGGGTTAATTGACCTTTCCAAAGATGTGGGAGGAAGAAATGGTGCTTGTAAATGGTGTTGTCTGTAGGAAATGCTGAATCTCAGTGCCTGGCAGACAAAATACAAAGGAGGAATCTCTCAGCTTGCCCTTAGAAAGACAAATTCACCTGTAGAGTGATGTCTTTTCCCATGGGCAATGGCCAAATCATGAACGTCAGTGAGGAGGAGAGAGATCGGGGAAGGTTTTGCGTCTGGTTAAGGTTTTAGCACCCGAAACGAAGATAAAAGACCGGAGCATCTGACAGAATCATCTCATCTCTGTAAGGATTCGGTAAATATCCAGAAGTGAGAAGAAAATGGCTTTTATGCTCTTTTTTATGCCTATTTCTGTTTGCGGCTGTTATTTAGAAAGGTGATACATTGGGATGGAAGAGGCCAGAAAAGAGCTAGCAACAGAATAATGAAAGCTTTTTGTCCCAGCGCTCCCCAGCACTTAATGCACATCTCAAACCCTGCTGAAAAGCACTCCGGCTGCCTGCTATCCCTCCACAGAGTGGATTTGGCGACTCCAAAGACGATTGTTTCTCTTGGATGTCTGCTGATCCTCCTGGTGGCAACGAAGGGAAGGTCAAGCTCAACATGGGCTGTCCTGCTCCAGAAGTGCGTGGCTGGACCCAGAGGGCCAGGACAGAGGATGGATAGCGTGAGGTGGGCACCTCCCTCTGTCTCTCCCTCCTGCTCCTGTGATCGGTTCCCTTTGCCTCTAAAAAATATTGCCATCTGTGCCTGGTGCCCCAGATGCCATGCATTGATCAATGCTACCACTGCTGTCGGTGACAGCTTGCTTCTGTGCTTTTCGGAGGGCGAAGGAGGTACTTGGACTTGTTCTTTTGTCTGTTGTTGTGTTGTTTTTGTGGTTTTCAGGAGGATTATGACAGTAGGCACCGCTGGCTTAGCTCTCAGCACTCTGATGACTGACTGCAGGGACATCCCTCGGCACAGCGGAGCTGCCAGCGTTCACGCTGCTTTCCTTATTTCTCCGGAGACCTGCGAGCTCCTTGGTGAAGCAGCATGATCATTTTATTTTCCCCATCTTCTTCTATGAAGTGCCTCTTCGAGTGCTTCATGGAGAATAGGCTCTGATTGTGCTACGAGGTGACGTGAGCTGGTGACAAGGTCCCGGGGCGGGCAGCAAGGAGCTGAACCTCCCCATTACTTGGGGTCTCAGGGGTGTTGGAGCTGTGCCCTCTCCTTTCTTTGAGTGGTGTTTCTCCAGTAACAAAGCCAAACGTTTCCTGCTGGTGAATCTAACCCCGTTTTATTGCTCAACACATGATTTTAGAGAGGCGGGTGTGTGCGTGTTGGAAAGAGAAGCACAGTTTGAAATAACTGCTGGTTAGATATTATTTTAATGTGTTTAAGGCTTCATGCTGAAATCCTCATTTAGATCTTCCTGCGTTTCAATAGGTGTTATTTCCAAACTAGGGGTTGGTGTCAGACGCCTGAAACTACCACATTGCCGGTGCAGCGCCGCTCCTCTCCGCTTCCACTCCTTAATTCCAGACTTTCACAGCCTTCACTATTTCATACAAAGTAAAATGCCCTGGGAAAGGGGGAAAAAAAATCCTATTTGAAAATAGTTTGGGTTGGGGTTATCTCCTTCTAAAGCTTTTGCAGGTCCTGTTTGTATTTTCCTTCTGCTAAGGGGAAGAACAAGTCTGCCTTCCTGTGCCCTATTATCTCCCAGCTGTTATGTGAGCACCCGAGACCTCTTCAGGACACAAACAATGCGTGGGATATCCGTCAGCCTCCGAGGTCCTTCAAATTCAGATTTGAAGGAAGACATCTGTGGGCTTTGATTAAGGTTTACAAATCGGGTTCTGCTAGTAACTGTAGACTGGAGTTATCCCAGAGTGTGCTCCGGCCCCTCTAATTTCCCAAATCAGAACCAAGTGGAGGCAGCTTGAAAGTTTCCTTCGTATTACTTCCATCCTGGGATTGCTTAGCCTGAGAGGATGACATTAATCTCTTCTAATGCTTTTTGAGGGCTGAGTTAAAGGAGGAAAGGCCCAAGCAAGGTTAAGGGAAAGTTGTTTTTCCTATTGAAATAAAACATATTTGAGCCTCGGGGAAAGAGCAGCGCGCAGAGGACTATACCAGGAAGATGTGAAATAAAGAAACAAATCTTTGCACTATGTGCAGTTCCCTTTAGTAGATGTCAGACTCCTCTAATGAGTTTGACATCCAGAGTGAAAAAAAGTAGAGCAGTTCATGTGTAAAAGATGTTTTCTGTTTCAGAGAAATTATATTAGAGGACCTCTGGCAAGGCTGCCCTGTAGCAGCTAGGTTACACTGGCTCCAACCTCGTCAGCTCTGCTGAAGAAGTATTTAAGTTGTGGGCCCCATCAAGAAACTTCTGGCAGCTGGTTTGGTTCATTCAGGGCAGGGCAAGGTCTCTGAAGGTTCGTGCTGTGCCCTATAAAATGATGATGACCCTGCAGAGCCGGAGGAATTACTTAGATACTTTCGGATCGCCATAAAATCAGGCTGGATGTATACATCACTGCCATCCTAATTGCTAGGATGTGCTTTGTGGGAAATGGAGGATTGTTACAAGACTACACAAATGTAGATGGGTGGAGGTGAGGTTTGCTTTTCCATCTTAATGTGTGGATGTCCAAAAAAAACCCAAGGTATTTGTGAAAAGAGCATGTTGTACCTCGGCTGCCTGCTCACAAAGAGGCAGAGAGATTAGACTGCGTGTTTGTTAATCTTTGGGTACCAGAGACATGGATGCAATAATTGAAAGCTGGAAGGTTGCTGGGGTAATAGGAAGAATTGACACTGAAAAATACGAGAGCAAATCTTCACTAAGGTCAAAAGCGGATGTCATCAGCTGAATATGCAGAAGGCAGGTACGGCGTTCCCACCGGAGGCCATCAATTTGTTTGCTGTGAGCTGTCAGTTGGATCAAGAGCCTGTTCCATCGCTTGGTAAGGGCCGGAAACTTAACGAAATAATCCATCAAGACAATGAGGAGTTGGTTCAAAAAAGACTGATGGGTGGAATTTGTGAAATATGATTCAAACAGAGAGAATGAATTTGGGAGTCTGCTTTAGCTGATAGTCTTCAAAGTGGAGGCTGCTGAAAGAGAGGCAGGCCCCCAACTTGACACCATTCGTGAACTTTTCCTGTATGTTTTTAAAGGAGAGCAGAACAGTGCAGTTTGGGAACAATGACGACAAACCCACTGCTGTAAAACTGTCTCTGAGTTGATGTACGAGATGGAAGAGATGAGATTTGCAAGAAATTTAAATTAGGTTTATAACACGCAGCGCTGCCAAATGGGACTTTTGCATCCGGAAAACGCTCCTGGCAGGAGGCGACATTGTTCTTTGCCAGGATGGGAAGCATCAGGGATCTTTGAGCAGTGGAGGAGGAGGAGGGTGATCAGTCTCTCATGCCCTTCCCTGGGTGAAGGCACCGGTGGGGACAGGATGAGAGCGGAGAAAGGCAGAATGTCACCTGTCAAAGCTGCTCTTGCTCCTCAGATGCACAAGAAGTTAGAAAGATCCTGTGTGTAGGAAAGGTGGTGATGAGGCTGATATTTACTTTCTGGCTAATTTTTCCCAGAAACTCCAAATTAAAAAGCAATCTTAGTGCAACTGGCTTTCCAGTTCCAGCCTTAGTATGATTGCTGTTATACTGTTGTGTCCGGTCTTCAAAGCCAGAGGCTGGGCTGGGAGGAAATTCCCTTTTTGTCAGTGCTGGCAAGCTGCCATTTGTTTTTGTTTTGTTTCTATCTTCACTCATCCATCATCCCGAATGATTTGATTTGGGAATTAATACGCTGCTTTTGTGGAAGCTTCAGTTATTCCCCGGGGTTCAAAATCCACTGGTCCTTGGCACAGAATGGTCCAGAGAGGAAATGTGTCCCCGAGATTGTCGCTGCTTTGGTCTTCCTGCCACTCCCCCTCAGTGCATGATAGCAAAGCTTTGATTTAAAGGCTATGGTAAAGAGTAATGGAGGTACAGAGTAATCATAAATTTTCTGCTCTTCGTTTCCTGTTAGTAAGATATCTTGGAACTGTGCATTAATGTGGTAAAATGATTTCTTTCACCTTATGCATGAAATTCCCCAAATTACCCAGAGTACAATAAAAACAGAGATGGGATTGTCATGATAACACATTTCTCTCCCGTATGGATGGCAAGAGACATTTACAGACACTGCTCTAACAGTTTCATTTGTTCTTTTATCACCTTTTGATACCATGGGCTCTAGAGCTACAAGGAGATATTAAAGCAAAAGAAAATCAAAGTCATCATCAAGGTGCACCTTTACAGTGACATTACTATCACAATCTGACAGCAATCTGGTCTTAAACCAGTATGATTTACACACGGACTCGAAGGGCAAGAGAAGTTCTGTTGTTTTGTATTAGGCTTATTTTAATGAGGGAAGGAAAATACGTGCAATCCCTCAAAAATGCTGGCGGGGAGCAGTGTTTGTCCTTATATTACTGTTAACAGATGAAGATCTTAAGATGTTGATGTTGTTGGGGTTGTTTGAGCTTCCCTGTGGTGGTGATGTCTCTGGTGGGAAGACGCAATGAGGCCAGAGGAACATCTCTTTAAAGAATGTGACAGATGTTTTCTTAATCAAATATATCAAGTATTACCATTTAAAATTTGCTTAGAAAGTGATTAGGCCCAATTATGGGATATTGCCTCATACTGGTTTGGTTTTCTTTTGTTAATGTTGCAATTAATCTTTAGTAAAAATCTAATTCATCCCTGGGCTGCTTTTATGCTACGATCGGTTTGTCTAAATTGAAGGCAACAGCCCCCCGTCTAATCAGATAAGTTATCTTGATTTACAGTAACAGCAGGTTTATGGGGCTTTCTTAGCGAGTAATAAAATTTTTGTCGTGAGTTTGGTGTATTTAATTATTGTTACAGAGCAATGTCTAATAAGACGGTTATAGCTTTGTTACTTTTTTTGTCTTAAAGGATTTGCGGGGGTATGGAGCAGCATGCACTTCACAGCACTAGTCATTGCTCTGTAAGCATTTAAACAATGGGTACGGGCATTAATGAACAATATCCTCAACTCTGACAAAATAAGTGAATGCCTCTTTGGCATGAACTAGGGGAATAAATGCAGCCTTGGCATTTAATTATTGCTGCTGCATGAATAAAATCTTACACTTGCTTCGTTTCAGGTGAAATAAGTCTGTTTAGCACTCCCCTAGCAGCAGAAAAAGGAATTGAAAATGCCCCCAAGTGGGTAACTAGCAGCTGCGGGATTAGATTTGTCCTCTTCAAGCAGTGTTGGGACATGGATCTGTTACTGATCAGTAACAAAGCTGAACCCTGAGCACCGTTTTGACCCTTGTGGCCTGCTGGCACCGAGCTCCTTCGCGCTCCTTATGGAGGTGGAACAGCGTGGCGTTTGAAGCTTGGTGTTTAATGTACTCGATTTGGGCTTGAACTTGCTTTGACAGAAAGCAAAAAGCTTCGGCCTAGGCTTGCCGACATGACAGGGAGGCCTGGACCTGTGTGGTGCTCGGCATGGGGGATGAAACCAGCCGCGAGCCTTCCTGCCGTGGCACCTCCTGAGGTGATGGGCCATGTTGTGCAGCAGTAAGCTGGGCTCGGCCGGGCGACAGGCCCTGAAACGGGCTTTTAAATTCAATCTCCTCACAGCAAAGTGGCCACCTCTCAGCAGTTTCAGTCAACTGAAGGCACTGAACGTGTTGAGTCTCACTGTGTGTGGCTCCTGGGTCAGTTTTCTGTCTTTTCTTTGTGCTCCTGTGGTCAGGTACCTCCGTGTCTACCTCAACACAGGCACTAGGCATGGTTCTGTGGTAGCAGCCTTACACCGTGTAGTCAGGCAAGATCAGTCCCTTCCATCTCCTTGATGTCCTTCTTTTTAAACATCCAAGGTTTGCACAAGCTTTTTTAAACCACCACGGCGTACTAAGAGCTCATATTGAGTCTGTTTGAGACCTCTGTATGTTAAGCATGTTGCCTGAGGTCGCGTAGAGAGCAAGCTCTTGTAGCTGCATGGGATATCAAGGTTTTTGGCGAGCCTTTGGTGAGCCCATCAGACCACCCCGCTATCTTTCAGAATGCCCTTAAGTTCATGCCAGTAGCTCATCTATTTTTTTTTTCTTGTGTTGTGCTTCTTTTTCACTGTCATAACAACGAAAAACTGTGGCTTTAAAGATTTAATAACCGTGGCGAAACAGGATAAATACATTAATAGGCTGGATCCCATATATTAAATGCCTGTAAAAATGTCACCGTTATGAGGAAAATGTGCTAAAATCATTTTTGAAAGAATTCCTGTGAAGGCTGGGATCACAGTATGAAAAATAACGTGGTATATTTGATGTAAATAGATTGGTGGATAGATGGAAGGCATTTCAATAATTCAATTTGATTGTATAACATCTAATCTGCAGGAAACCAATAACTTGCCACTTAAAGAACTACTCATTCCTCTGAAAAATCTTCAATAAGCATTCTATTTAGAAACAATTCTCATTTTATGTTCTACATTTTCTTGATTTTTTTTTTTATACACTTAACAATTCTGGATGAAACTTGATGCTTTCCACATTTATTTGCCCGTGCAGCTTATCTAGCACCTGAAGTTGTAATTCTTGGTTCATGAAAATTTGATTGCTTTAAAAGCAGTGGCTTCTGATAGCTTAATGATTTCTTGTTATGGTAGAATAAACTGCCACAGGTAGGAAATACTTTTTAGAAACAACAAATGATTTTCAGGCAGGAGTCATTAGGAGGATGAAAGGCAGGCAGGGACACCTGGGCTCGGGGTGCCAGCCCTTTGCACTTCAGCTGTGCACGAGGTGGTGCTGGGGAGGTTAAAATACTGGGGTCACAGCACTCCTCTGAAAGCCCAGCACCAGCCAGAGTGGTGAGTAGGCTTGTGCACCCCCAGGGTGAACAGCCAGATCATTTCTGAGAGGTTTGTCTGCTTTGATTTAGGATGGGGTGATAATTTCTACCGTTCGCCACAATTTAATGATAATTGGGATGCAGGTTCTTGTTGATCAGATATGTTCTGATGCTGATGAAACTGAGAAATAAGTAATAAACGTGTCTGTGGGATGGGCTGCTCCGTGCCTGTCCTTCTGTACCATTGCCACTAGGGTAAATCTTAAGAACAAACCATTTCTTCTGTCCTCTGTGCCTCCAGCTCTGGGTCCTTGGCTGCTTCTCCTGCAGATCTCTGCCTGGCCAGCCTACAAATGTGGTGGCCCCACTGCTACTTGTGCACCCTTTTGTACTCTGTTGTAAGTTGTAGAGAGCGCTAAGGGTGGAGGATTTTCACAATACTTGCGCTCAACCGTGAGGTGAATAGAGGTGAATCTGTCTAAAGATAACACGTTTCAGGTAACCAACTCCCAAGTTTCTTCTGTTGCGTCCCAAATTGCAGGCTTCGTCTTACTTTTACAGGTATTGTTTGCATAATGTGGTTTTTCCTTTGGAGTATGGCTGGCTATCAAAATATTTGGATTATGGAATTTTATTTTTCTCAATTATGCTCTAAGTATGGTAGACCAAATTATGTTCTTGCTGTTTCAGTGAATTTTTTGGCACTTAAATCAGAGGTGAATTGTCTTGATTTTTACTTGCCAATTTTATCAGTGGTCACCATCCTTTAACAATGTTTTTATTTATGTATTTATTTTTAAATTAACGTGCCAGAATTACTAAGGTCATTGTTAGAGAGACTCAATCATTGTTCTCTAGGTTATTTTGGAGGTGCGGTATGTGTGCATGTACAGTAATTAGATGATCTTGAAGTTACTGATTGTCAAGATATAAAAGTACTGCAAGAGTCTGGATTTTCACATCCTCATTATGTGTCTGTGGGATACATGCCAATGCATTTAATTAAGAAAAACTTCCATTAGAATAGGTTTTTGACTCATAGATGACAGTAGTGCTTGGACCACTATTGCTACTACTGGGTTTTTACTCCAGATAATTTTAGCTGTGCAATGCAGCTCCCATTAATACGGAGCCCTTCCTAAGGCTATGACTTAAAAACCACTTGTTTGGTACTCTAAACATTTCTTTCATGGGCTGCCCATCATCCTTGAGGAAGTCCCAGTCATGACCTTGGTAAAGCTTGAGCTGATCTTGTAGGTTCAATGATAAGAAAGCAAAATCCCAGCTGATTCTCGAAGAGTTGCAGGAGTTGCATATGTTTGGGTTTCTCTGGGATTTGCCCACAGCTTCTGAGAGGAAGCGTTGTTCGGCATGAGCTGAACATCTGGGAAACTTACTTTTTCCTTTGAGCTCCGTTACCGTCATCTTATCCAACCCTGGATAATTCATTTAGCATTTCTGTGATTCTTTCTCCCCTGTGTGTAATGTGGTTAATGATAGCTACCTCAGAGGAGCACAGCGAGATTTTAATTTATTAGTTTTTTTTTTTCCAAAGTACTTTGTGACTCTTAAATGGAAAAAATGCCATAAAAGTGCAAAGTATTATTATAATAAATTAATGTGTGCACTCCTTTCAAATTAATAGCCAGATTGTGAGCCATTTACTCACAGTAGAAAGTGTCCTAATGCTGTGTTAGCAGCTCCACTGACTGAGACAAGCTGTGATGGCAGGATACACAAGCAAAACTTAAATGTATTTTACAGGAATTGTATTGCTGAACTGGGTCTGGGGGTGCTAAGACTTGAAAAACAGGGCTTTATAATTATTTTAGTAATCGTCTTGCTTCATTTGGGCATCTGGAATTACTTTTCCATGCAGGGGTGTCTGAATTGAGAGCTTCGGTTTTCTAGTTACGGTTTTCCAGTTTTATAACTAGGATAAACCCGCTAGATTTGTGATCATGTACTCTGTAAGGTTGGGGCTGGAGAGAGTTAATCCTCCCGTACTCATAGAGGTTTGATCTATACAGTATTTAAGGCTGTCAGGGTATTGAGACAGAAAATATCAGGGGTCTGCCTGCCTTCTTGGACTGCAGGCATTAACGAGAATAATATCGTGCTCTGATTTTACAGCGCTTACATGACATGTATTTCGAAATCACTTTATTCAAAAAATAAAAAAATAAAATAAAAATCAATATATACAAACTGAAGCAACAAATGCCCAATAAAATGGAGTTTAATAGAGCTAAGCTATGGATTCCTCAGTAATTGCAGAGAGCATGCAGAAACACGCACCCAGATGGGTAAGAATTAAACTAATTTGGATTCTGAAGCCCTGGCTCGGTTCGTCGATGAGTCCTGCAGCAGGAGTGATGTGGCTGGGAGTTCAGAAACCCTGAGGGCGCAGCAGCACCGACAAACAGAGCGGCGTCCCGGCTGATGGATGGAGGATCCGGGGCTGAGCAGTAGCTACGGTGCTTCTGGACATCCGAGAGCAGCCAGCTGAAGTCGAGGCCTTCAATTTTAACATCAGGGGTATGAATCTGTTAACGACAGCAAACTGTAAGAAAGTCCTGAAAGCAGGTAGGGGAAATGCAGAGGGGTAAATTAACCTGCAGTTGTGCAGCCTCCTTTTGCTCACACAGCCAAATAAATGTGGGATTTCCATGAGCAGGATCATACCTGCCAAGAAAAGATGCCCACAAATTCCAACTGTTCAGTAGTTAAATGTCACGTTGGGGTTTTTTCAATCCAGCAGGTTGCAGGTTTCCTCTCCTTGCAGCTTACAACCCGCTAGCGAAGCAGGGCAGGTTCTTGGCGGTCTCCCAGCCACGGTAAATACTGTTTCTGTTTGATGAAGACAATGACCACCAAAAGGTCATTTAATATCAAAGCCTAACCTTTTGCTTAGGTAAAGGGAAAAATGTTTTCCCCTTTTCTGTCTTGAAAATCCCAAAGAGAACTGATCTGTGGGATTCACGGGGTTCTCTAGTGCTGCTTTTATCTGTGTGAAGGTGGTGAATAGCATTGATTTGGGGGAGAAAAGAAGTATTCAGCTAGACACCATCTAAAGAACATCATTGTGATTATAGAAGGCCATCAGGAATTAAGGGTTGCTAAATATAATGAAATTTGTAAACGCCCATGTGTGTAACAGGTGGGTTCTTTAACAATCTGAACATTTTGCATCCTAGGGGCAAGCATGCTTGCCAGTGGATGGCCAACCAGGGGAAAAATCACCCACGAATTCCTGGCTGCCATTGCATTTTGCAGTTTCCACAATGACTGAAAAGACTTTGTTTTATCTCTTCATGTGCTTCTCTATCCAGCTGAAGTTTATTTGGATTTCCCAGTTTTGGCATAAATAATTTTACTTTTTAAAAGGGGCAAAAGATGTTTCAATATCAGCCTGTTTCCCATGAGGATTAAAAATGTAGGGATCTTTGCTCCTATTTTCCTATTTCGAGAAGATTTCTATCCTGCAACTCATGCACTTTCTTTTTCTTTTTCTTCTTTGTTTTCCTATACTCGTAGGACCATCCCCGTGGAGTGGTCTTTATTGTCTTTCCTTTACGAGGTTGAAACTGGAGATTTACTTTTTGGCTTTCGTGTTCATGGTGTTTGAGAAGTTGGCATGATATATGCAAATGAAATCATTTTGTGAGATTGTTTCATGAAAGCAAATCTTTCAGAGTGGGTAGGGTGGAGGGGAGCCATCTGCTTAAGGATACGCCAGATGAGAGAAACCATCGGTGAATTTGTTAAGCGGAGAGCTGGAAGAAGCAAGGGATTGCCTCAATGTTGGCTACGGGGTATTTAAGCTCCTTAGCATCCTGTATTGATAATACAGACTCAGCGTTTCTGCTGAAAAACAAACACATTTGAATGTTTGCACATTCAAAACGTGTGCGCTTCTCGGATGAGATTGTCAAAGACAAATCATGCATTAAAGGTCGCGTATTTCCTCCGACTCGAGGGATGCCAACCTGCTCGCAATCCAACATGCCCCAGGCTGCGTGCCCAGCAGTCATTCTGCACGCCCCAAGAGGAGGAATTGCATTCACTCGTGGTCGTTTCAGTCCATCATTGCTGAAATTTCCTTTAAGCAGCACAACTGCAGAATATTGTGTTCTGGGGATGAGGATCAGATGGTAGATGTCTCTTAATGCTGGCCGAAAACACTTTTTTCTGGACAGATGTTTGAGGTTGGTGTTTTTTTTTTTTTCCTCTACCTTACTTCCTAAATCTGTGAAAATGCAATTAAAATCAAATATATATAGCATTTTACGCTCCCAGGGTAAAAAGAAAGTAGAAGACGAGCTTTGCCCTGTGATTTTTTTCCTCTTTTTGGAATAACAAAAGTGAAATATTCACAGGATTTTACGTCTTGGACTGGAAAGTAGTCCGATGAGGATAGACAGTCTTACCCACCAGCTCGTGATTCCTGTTTGGGGTGGGCAGTTCGACATGAGAAAATGATGAAAATAGAGATTCCCAAGTAAAACGACTTACACATTTAATATATAAAGATACTTCCATATACTCAATAAAATGGATGGAAAGAGAAGGAATTAAACATCGGATTATATCACAGCTTGAGTAACGAGACAAAATTAGGGCCTTCCAGAAGATTTTTGTGGCTTATTATGTTCTCCGCTCCGGTTTGGAACCTGCTTTGTCATCAATTTCTATTCTGTGTCTAATGAGAAATAATGTCGACCACGTTCGGGAGGTTTTTAGGTTTTGCGGTTATTGGGAAAATTACATGAAAACATACAGGCTAATATAGACAAATGTGAAAGAAGTCTGGAGGCAATGAACCAAGCTACAGAATACATGCGACTATAATAGGAAAATCCTTGAGGCCATCATTTTAGCTTTCTGATAGAGTCAAACGGCGGAGATGTTATTGAGATCCATCAGCAGAAAGGAATATCAATCATGAAGGTCACGGGAGAGCAGAGCTGATGTTTGTACGAGCTCCGTGCTGCCCGGGGCTGGCAGCAGTAGAGGAGGAGACGTGGCGGTGCTGCTCTGTTTGGGGAGGAGTGGTGGAGTTAGTTTGGTCCCTAATTCCAAATAATTCCAATAACTCATCCAGAAAGTCTTTAATAAAAATAATAATAATAATGTGTTATAACAAATACTTCAGATGGAGAACTGATGAGATTGCTGCCATCGTATCGCGGATCTTCATGGCTGCCGAGCAACACCGAAATATTTCCCAGACTTAAAACTTGATAGAAGTCCAACCTGCAATTTATGTAAGTTCATATCAGTTGGGTTTTTAACCGAACCTGTCCTTTTTTTTTTTTTTTTTTTTTTTTTTTTACCCTACTGGAAGTTGGGCATCAGAGTTTTTCCAGCAAAAATAGCAAATTCTCTCTGAGAGCTGTAAAGCTTCGTATGGTCATGAGCGTCGGGTGCTTTTTCTTCATCTCAGCTTTTAAATTTCAGTGCAAAAACTCCTCAAGATTTTTTTTTTTCTTAAAGGTTTTTGGCCTTCAACATATTTTTTGATCATCCATACGTTCTTTGGGAAAGGTATTAGTTTCTTTAAAAAAGAAAAAGGGAGGAAAATTAAACTTGAAAGAGAATAAAGAAGAAAAGCAAGCTAAAAAGCAAGCTACCTCCTTTTGCCAGGAGCTGGACTCAATGATCCTTATGGGTCCCTAATATTTCCATTAGCTTTTTCAGCTTTCCTTTTTATCTCCTGTACATCTTTAAAATTACTGAGTCCTTCCAGGGGCAAAGCTTTAACCTCTTTGTTGCAGGATAAGCCAATTTTTCCCTTTAACAGCTAAATATGTGAAGTGGCGATGGGAGGAGTGACAGCTGTCAGAGCAATCGGTATCGCGTCTCAGCAGCCGAGCACTAAAGATGAGAATTTAGTTGTGTGCATAAATTAAGGGTTGAGCAATTGCCTGTGGGATGAAAGAAGCAGCCCAGTGCCTCCTTGTTGTCCTGCCTTGAAGGTGTTTTTCTCCTTTGAAAACAATAAAGTTTCTTCAAAAGGATGCTCAGTGGGGGAAATTCCTTGCTCAGCACAGAGCCTGTTTAGCAGTCCGTTAGATCCTGCGCAAACCCTCAAGGAAAGGAACCCTGCTTTGTGTGCCAAGGTGAGTTTGACCCACAGCCCGTGAATTCTTGCTCTGTTTGAGCAGAGAAAATGAAATATGTATTATTAAAGAGGGGTCAAGAGCATTACTTAGGGTGGTAAAGCCTAATCCTGGTAATACCGTCGGAGCCTGCAGGTTTGGGATCATACCGGTGAGACTTTAGGGTTATAGATGATAGCTTTTATTTCTTCTGTAAACTGCTGAGAACACAAGAGCTGCAAAAATGATCTTGCGCTGCTTGTAAATACTGGATCTGGAGGTAGGAGATAACCACGCGGGCGAGTTTCATTCCTCCCGTTGACGTTCGTTCAGGATCTTCAAATTAATTCCTTCCTTGTGAAAAAGGCGTTGCAGGTGCTTTCATCCTACTCGTGCTCAGATAACTCTGGCTGTGGGATGTCCTCTTTGGCTTGAGTTAACACCACTCCTGTAACCTCACTCATCCACAAAATAGGTGCAGCTGCAGGCTGGCTTTACACGTGGAGTCGAAGTTCAGTTCACCTGGTAGATGCAAGGACTTTACGTAGCTCCTTGGTGCATAGGCGGCTTTTACGGTCACTATAAAAGGCCAAGTTGCAAATAAGATGATTATAAGATAAGATGATGATGATTATTTCCTGATGCAATCATATGCTAAAATTTGCAGGGTTTGTGCTAAGAGACTATGAAGGGTCAATATAGTAAAATTTACCAACATTTTAGAGGTGCTAGTTGTACGAAGACACAAAAGCTGTATGACACGAGGCATTATCGTGTATATTTGCATCTCTGTCCTTGAGCATCTGGAGGTAAGTCATGCAGGAAAACCCCGGTAACTCGGGCGGCTATCAGGACAATATTGGGAAGTGGTGGTAACAAAACAAGCGGCCGTATTTTGGAGGAGTCACTTTGGGTTTCACGTCAAATCTGGGATGTGAATAAGAATGGGTACGTGATTGCATCTATGGGTATATTACATGCTTTTGAAAAGAGTGGTTTCTTATGTCAAAATCCATAGGCGTTTATGTTCCTGTGCGTATACCTGAATTGAATTTGGCAAGCAACCTGTTGACGTCGCAGTAAAACCAAATTTTATCTTTGTTTTAATGCTTTGCTTGTGCAGCAGGCTTTTATTCACCTGTGCTTTTTTTCTATGTTTCCATCACTGAGTTTTGCTGAGCTGTACGTTTACAGGAGGTAGGCTTTTCAGGAATCCCGTGGACATGCAGATATTCCCTGGCACCAAGGGGAGAAGGCGGATGATGCATTCAGAGCACAGCAGGGCATCAAAGGAGCTTCAGCAAGAGTTAAGCAGCAGATCAGGAAATTCTCCCAAGTACCTAAAACAGACATTTCAAACATCTCATTTCAAATCAGCCTGTTTAAATGTATTGAATTCAAGAACTTTGAAAGAACTGTTTGAAATGTCTAAATTAAAAACTTTACTTTCTCAGTTAACATTGAAATAGTTGAAAGTTGAGGAAGGCTGGAGGGGAGCTGCTGGTGTGGGAGGTTTGGAAAGGTCAATGGGGGTGGACTAGGGACGGTCACCCTGGCAGCCACATCAGATAACATCTTCTTTGAATATTTTAATGTTTTTCTAATATTTTGATCCATGACCTGAAAAAAAAATGAAAGTACAGACCAAATTCACAGCTCACAGAAACATGTTGCTTTGCGAGAGCAGGATAGATCCCCAATCAGGACCAGCTGAACATCGCACCCAGCACATGCACTGTCAGAAATGGTTGTGTGATTGTGGATATTTGTAAAAACAAGACCCTTGAATAAACCCAGCACGTCCCTACCTGGCACTGGGGAAAACACCGCAGAAGGACTGCATCCACAGTTCAAGAAGGAGATTTAAGTGATGCAAGCATCCAAGGTGAACCGTGACATTGGTTAAAGGATAGGAAAAGATGCTGAAGATGAAAGAGCCCCTTTTATTTCTTTGATCATGGTCTGTAGGTGTCTGTGCCAAGAGCAGGAATCCAATAATAAAGAGCCTTACAGTCTACCTGACAACGAAATGAAGAACATCCAGCGTTAAAAAAGGACAAGTTTAGACTAGAAGCAAGAAAATATTTAAGAAAACAAGAGTAAGTAGTAGAACAAGGTACTGAAGTCCATGGTGTAGTTTGTATCTCTAGGAAAAAAGGAATGAGATTCCTAAAATATACACAATAATTCAAAAATCAATTGATTTACAGAAGTTTTCCTCTGCTTTATATGCAAGGTCAGGCTGGATCAGCTGCCAGCTGCTTTAGTGCTGCCCTTCTGGCAAGCAGAAAGCTGTGCTCGTGGGTCCTGGAGCAGGTGACGTGGCTGTTACTGAGCCAACAGCTCCTTGATTTCTGTTTGGGCGAGCGCTGCGTGGATACCTCCGTGCCTTTTATCCTCGGTGACCTTGGATTACTTAAAAATCATTTGCTGCTTTTGTGTGTTAATCGAATTAGAGTGCGCTGGTTCTTTTCTGTTTGATCTAATTCATCCCCCTCTGCCAGAGCGTGAGTGTGCTGGAGTGCCTGTAGCTGCTTTGGGTCCTTTCATCTGTGCTTAGCTTTTGGTGGTAAGACCAGAGGTCGTCCTGTGCCAGGGCAGTGCCTGGAGAGGGAGGTTTGCACCAAAAGCATCCTTGGTCCTTTGAACCCAAAGCATCCATCAAGGGAGACGAGCACGGAAATGTTTAAGTCGGAGCTCTGGCATCACACCCTGCATGCTGCTGCTATCCTGTGCTTTACCTGGGGGCTCGAAAGCCAGCAATTCCTCATCCATCTTTCCATTTCTTGATGGAAGTGGGGACTTTTAATTACTTCTTAGTAATGATGTCTATGTTCCGTGTCCTATGTAGCTTAATCTTTCAGTTGTGGCCCAAATCTTTTGAGCTTCTGACCTCAGTCCGTGTTAATGATTGCGTTTGAATGAGCTTGAAAGTTGTTTAAATAAATGAAAGCTGCTTGAATAAATGAAATAAGAATCCTCCTGTTAACTTGTTGGGTAAATGGAAGTACAGTAAGTATCGTAACAGGCTGCAGTAATGTGCCCGATATTGCTCTAGCAGATTTCATTTATTCTCATGGTTTTGTGATGTGACAATGAGGCTGGACAGGCACAGGTCTATGTTCTGCCCGTGTGTGGACTTGAATGAGTTGCTTCATGAGTTCCGTGACCTCTACTTATACAATAACTTCAATTCTTGCTAGTTTTATTGGGAAAATGTGCTGATGAATCAAAAGACATCAGTCAGAAGTTTATGAAGGCACCTCCTGTGAGCAGCTAAAGGTGAGAGCATCTCCCATGGTGCTGTAATTTTATTTCTTCCTCTCACGCTCACTGTTTTCGTGGACCTTTGCTGGCATCCTTTCAGTACACCCAGGTCTCTCTTGCGCTTTGGGGCCTAGAAAGTCCCAGAGTAAATCTGGAAAATCCGTATGCGGAGGGGTGGCTGTCGGTGCTGGCTACGGAGGGGAGGGAGTCTTAAATATACACAAATCTCTCAGGGACATCTATTAATTACACTGGCTTTTAATTATCTGTCACTGATACTTTACATGACCTTGAGCGAGTCATTTACTCTGCGCGTGTGTATCTATCTGTAAAATGCTTGTGAATTATTTAATGCCTACAAATTGCTTTGAGATCCCAAAATGAAATGCATTATCGTTGCAATTACTGAGCCTGGAAGCGCGGTGCATGCTGGTGTCAGCCCGAATCTCAGCAAAGAGCTCCGGAAAAGAGCGTTCGCTGGTCCTCAACACACTACAGGGAACGGGGAAGCCATCATCCTGCAGCTAAGGCCAGCACTTATCTTGCTGTCTTGATGTCTAACCACAAAAACATCTTATAACCGGGTTATACAAGTTGAAATTTTGCCTCTCGTACAGATACAGAAGAGGAAAGTTGGTGGTGAGGTCCTGAGATGTGTTTTTTATGATGAGACAGGTTGGAGTTCAGTTACCTTGAATTAATAAAGTAGTTATCTTGAGTTAATTCAGAGCCATTTTATCCTTGTGTTTCTATAATGGGAAAGAAAAAATATATTTTTCAGAGTCTTGTTTTCCCATTAACTGTTTTCCCATTTGGGCTACCCCTAAGCAAACAGACAAAATACTCAGAAATAAAGAAATTGTGGAGATAATACAGCTCTTCCTGCATTTTTTTTTTTTTTTTCAGATTTTTTCCTGTTGTTTACTAAAACTTTAGCCAATTGTCAGCATCGTATTAGCCCTTAGCCTCCTCCGTGCTGCATGTGCTCCTGTTTTACAGGAGTTGACAGAAATAACGTTAATGCACCCGAAGATAAAGTTGGACCCAATGCACAATTATGAAATGCTCGTTTGTTCCCGGGGCAGATGGTGGGCAGTCAATAGCTGTTGTCCGGACCATAAGTCATAAAGACAGCAATAAAATAAAATCTTTAGGTATTTAGAAAGCGGCAGAGATCTGTGACCTTAGTTTTCTCATCGTGGGCTGTCCATTATCGGCGTGTCACGTAAAAGCCATGTTTCTTCGCATCCTGCTTCTGTGGCCTCTAGCTGGGCACGTTCATTTAGGAGCTGGGTCAACATTTAGGGATGTTGTTACAAGGGACAAGGATGCTTTGGTTTGTTTTTGTGGTTTTTCATTCGGTGGTCATATACAAAACAACTATTTAATGGTGGAAAAAGTCATCTCTCCACGTCAAACTTGTTTACAAGCAGGGACAGATTTGGGCAACAAAACAAAATTTGAACCAACATGGAGACAACACCATATTTTCCTTCTCCCCTGTGCTGGCTTCTACAAATCAATATGAAAGTCACCGTTTATTTAGATAAGATCAAGAATTTTACCTTCAAGCATAGCGCAGGTCATTGTAGCATTACAGAAGGATTTTGGCCTTTGGGAACAAGCGGGAGCAATGCTAAGCTTTGCTTTTCACCGTGTTTTCTGGATGTAATGAAGAATCTGAAGTATTTATAAAACTGAAATTGCGTTTTTCTCTACGTGTCTCATCAGCGTGCTCATTGATAGGGGGACATTTAGTAAGGTAGGCAATAAAAATCAAAATCTTTTCATTAAATTATTATTGTTTAATAGAATACAGCAGGTTAGCAGCTTTTTACTTGGCTGAAACTGCTGGTTCTGTGCTCACAAAGAAAAATTGCAGATGTTTTTTGCCCTCCAGTATCTAGCAGGCTCAGTACCAAGGGAGATGCATGTCATTGTGTAGTAGAAGGCAAAGGAGAGAGCTGTTTGACTACAAAGCCCTGATGGAGCTGCGCGAGTTGCCTGCACACCTTCCCCACCTCTTTCATGCACGCGTGACCACGGTGATGTATCGCTTGAATTTTTGGTGGCTCAATTCTTTCTCTCTCGGGAACCACAAACTGCCTCTGTTGTGATTTTTTTTTTTTTTTTTTTTTTTTGTAGTCATGATAGAAGCTGACCTTCACGTGGAGAGCTAAAGAAGCATGGAGATAATCTAAATCATTAGAGAAGACAAGCAATAGCTTTATTTAGGTGAAGAATGAAGTTTTACATAGAATAACAGCATCGTTTTTCTTTTATTTCTTCAAGGCAGGTCTGAGGGGAGATGTATTGATATCATATTGCCTTCCTGAACATCAGGTGTTAGAGTACAGAGTCAGACAAGGGTACCGAGCTGTGGCAAGAAATAAGAAGATGGGAATTTTAATCTGGGTTTTGAAGACACGTTATTAGCTATCTATTTATTTATTGCCTCGTACTCTTTCCAAAGAGCTCTTGTGTATTGTAAGAGCGTTCTCAGGACCTTTTTTGTAACCTGTTGAAGTAATAGTTTCATGGATTATCACAAATAATAGAGGGGCAAAGGCACATGGAGATCAATTTATGAATTTATCCAAAAATCAAGTTCTCCTGACGTTTGTAGAGCTGGAGGAACTGAGTTGGCTTGGAGGTAGGTGCTGCTGACTGCCCGTAGGACAGGCACAGCTTGACCTGTTCTCTTAATGTAACTTCATTTTAAACCCAGGGCTCGTGCAGTGAAAAATACAAGGGCCCTTTTCAAAGGATTGGGATACAGGAGATGACAAAGGCTCCCTTTAAGCACACGCAACTGAAAGTCTTCCCGTTCTGCCTGCTGACAGGGTTGGGCACTTGCTGACAGCAGTTATCTTTCTTGGGTCAGTAGGAACACATTTCTTATTCAAACATGCAAAGGGAAGACACTTCGCATTAGGAAATGCTGACATTGCTGAGTTAAAATTGCTTCCTCATGTCGCAAGATCAGCTGCCATCTCGCAAAAGGTATCTCTAGAAACGGGGAGGTCGTCCCAACACCCAGCGCTCGATGCTAGCTGTTCCTGCTGGCAAGGGCTCCATTAGTCCCCACGTCTCTTCTACAGGCTCATTATGACCAATCTTTGACATTCTTCGTAATAAATGCAGCCTGTTGTGCTCCTGGGAGGGGAAATCCCATTTATTTGAAGCAAGGCTCGAGACCTCAGAACCCACAACAGCTTTCTGCAGCATTTCTGGATTCCCTCGGAGCCCCCTGGAGCTGTCAGGGGTCCCCTGGTATTCTATTAAAACCCCAAATCTCGTGGACATCTTTTATATATCTGTATTTATCTTTTGGGTTTTATTTTTACTTCCCTTTTTTGGTACAGCACACAGCATAAAATATCCTCAGTCTGAGACCAGGGCATTTTTGTATGGCTGGGTTGACATGAAGGAATGAAGATGAGCGCTTAGAAAAGTGTTTTCATTCTGATAAGGTGTAAAAGTGGAGCCTTCTGAGATTATATTTTAAATTATTTTTGTCTGAGGATAGGTTTTAAGGTTTTCACTCACAACTGGGCAAAGGACGATATAAGGATACCGTAGCGCAAGGCTGGTGAAATCTCGCTGAACTCGCGCTTTCCACCAATTCACAGAAACCTAAAATATACATATAACTTCTCTGAAACCTTGTAAGTTCTCTGGTGGGAAAAAATGCCTGTGGTTTCTTCAAGTTGCCTTTATATTGCCAGGGTATAATTAGAAGGAACACGAGCAACAAGCGAGCATTTTCATTTCCTTCACATCCCAACTCTCCAATCTCCTTCACGTATGCGTGCCTTGGAAATATTCAGCACGGAGGAAAAGAACCGAGCAAATACGGCAGCGCTTGATGTTTATTGATCTGTAAAATATTTATAGAATGTGTATTTATAGAGCTTGGCATTTTATATGTATGCATACGTCTATATACCAGGCGTCTGAATGCGTTACATCTGTCTGCTTTGGCATGGTACGGTGTCCTTACGTGTGGTATCTACCTGCAAACTGTGATGGTGTCCTTTGAAAATAATACGTCTACCCCAATATAAAAGGTTTGTGAATGCATGATAATTATTAAATACATTTATTCTGCATGGAACTCAGCGCACGGAGGCATATATTGAACATAAATCCTTAAGGAAGCCAGCACCAAGATAGGCCTGGGCAAGGTGAGTGGGTACACGGCTTGTGGGGTGCACATGGGTGCAGATGTGAGCCCTGCTGGTCCTCTGAACCCCTCAAAACATTCCTGGCACCCCTTTCTTGACGTATACACTCTTAACTCCGCTGTTCATGTGCCCTGGTTGCTCTTGTGGGACTGCCAAATCCATCCCTGGGAATGTATTTACTGCCTGCGAAGCTGCTCTCCTCTCCTTGTTTTAAGTGATGTAGCTGTCAGAGGGATAACCCAGGTGTCTGAGCAGCTTCCTTGCCAGCAGGAAATTCATCGAGCACGTGTGATTTCAGCAGTCCAGAAAAATGCCAGTGATCTTTTTAAAAACAGAGGGAAATGGGGAGGGGAGCAGCAGTGACCCTGTGCTGGTGGAGGGAGGGAAAACCTTCGGGTCAGGGTCCGTGAACGTGTGTGTCAGGAAGAATAACTGGCAGGAATCTGTGAATTACAAGCCTCTAAATTAATTACAGGCTTCTGGTGACATGGCAATAAACCATTCTAATGAAGATTGAGTAGTTTATGGTTTTGTCAGAGCTCTGAAAAATTGCGGGGTTTATCAACTGCGTAGATAGCGGGGGGTTTGGTGTGAGCTTGTTGAATAAAATACACTGGTGTAAAGAAGCTGAAAACGAACATGTGAATTTGATTGCTGCTTAATTTTTAAATCAGCTCTTTGTTACACAAGCAGCTTCTTTGCTTTTCCTTGAACCATGCTATTCAGGGCTGATTATGCTCAACTCTGCTACAGGGTCTTTTTGTACGTCTCTAGTGTATAAAAATTTTTTTAAATCTCAATCATTACCGGTGTTTCCCTACCAGTGATGCCTTTTTTTTTGGAGAAACCTGCAGAATTTTCTGCATGCTCCTGTGGCTGCGTGGTCTGGAACCTGTTGTGCCCCCTCCAAACAAGCAGAGCCTTCCTGATCTGCACACACCTCTGTGGGAGCCTCTTCAGTAGGAAATTAGGCCGCTAAGTTAATCAGGACAGCTCATCAGGTTTAATTTGTGCACACTGGGTTTGATCTGAACCGGACTGGGAGCTCCTAGGTATCCAAAATTGTTATGTGCATGGAAAATAAGGATGAAAAAAATGGAAAATAAGCTAGGGAAGATTTGACGTGGGAGCAATGCTGAGAGGCCATGTGCTTATTTGTGTAGATAACTTAGCTCTAAAGCAGAAGCAACTGCTAAAAATTAAGAAATAGCTGACATAAGTCTTGCAGTCTTATTTTGATCTTGTTTCTATGCGTTATGTACAGCTTTTAAATAAAATAATCAAATTTTCTCCAAAATACTCCTACTTCATTGTGCTTGCGAGTTTGGTGAGCCCTCCAAGGATTCGTCGGGAGCGTACGATTAAAGAGTTGGCATCTCAAGGACTGCTTTTATTTATTACCCAAGCTGGAAACTGTAATGCCAATAAGGGCAAGGAAGTGATTGCAGGCAGAGTGTTGTGGGTAAGGATGTTAAATGCATTTGTCTGCATATCTGCATAGTATCCCTACAAGATAACTCTTTGGTCACTTGTGCGACGCTTTTCCTCTTGCAGCTGGTTGGGTAGACTCATGTTCCGCTTGCCACATGAGACTTCAAGGCCTGGTGGACAACTGGAAGATGTTAGTCCCAATGGAGACTGCTCTAAGTCATACCTCACAGGTCCAGAAAAACTGGGGGGTAGTTCTCGTGTCCTTTAATCTGTACCTTGGATTTCTTCTCTTGATTTGTGAGGCTGATGGAGTACTACAAGATTAAGGAAGCGCGTGGATCATGCCAAAATAGGAACCAAAGGAAACCCTACTCGAAATTCATAATTTTGTTTGCATGGAAGAAGAGTTCGAAGCCTAGAAAGCACGAAGCCACGTACTAAATAGGAAGCTGGAAATCAGATCCTAAAACGCTCTTACAGTGAATGTGCTCCTCTGAGTGACCTGGGAGGCTGCAGAATTTGATGGTTTAATTGAGGAGTGTGCTGAAATCCTTGCAAACCTGGCATCCGAATTAGGGATGCAAGAGCAGCCTCCACTGTAACGTTTCTTTAGCTTCTGAGCAATTGATTTTATAATCTTCACCTTCTTTTAATTTTGAGGGGGGTTTTAATATTACGGCTTTATAAATATTATAATCAGACAGCAGGAATGATGGCTCCAGAAATACAATTGGATTTTCTGTCTGAAATGATAAGTTGCGGATGGTACTTGGAAATTTAATCCTTTCTGGCTTCCTGGGGACTATGGATATTCAAAACAGAGGCTGTTGTTCCCCTGGGAAAGCTGGTGGGAATGTGCACGGGCTGCTGTTTTTTTTTGGTGGGTGCTTTTCAGTTGGATACAAGGGGAGTGGGCTTGTCAGGAATGTGACATTAGTAGTGGTTTTCCTCCAGTTGCTAATTTCTATCATGCTAGTACTACAATAATGATGAAATTAAATTAACATATCATATAGCATGCTGAAAAACTGTGAATAGATTACAGTAATGCAAGGCAACAGATAATTGCTGGCTTAATAAGTATTCCTTCTCAGCGAAGATAACTATTTTTTCTTCTTCCAATCACTGGGGACAGATTTCCTAGTTATTGATTATCTCTTCACCTTCTCTAAGCTTGGTCAGAAGTCCTGGTTTAGATGAAAATGTCTCTAAATGCTTCTAATTCTGTGTCACTCGTCAATGGACTTGTCTTATACCTGTATGTACCTCTCCCTACGTTGACTTGTAGGTCCTTGTTAAATTAGCAGTTGGCATCCCATCCTTTGAAATGAATGAGATTGTTATCATCCTCCTTCTCACTTCTTATAGATTTTTTATTATTATTTTTATTTAATTTCTTACTATCAAGTTACTTTTAAAGAAATTTGTATTGTACGCGTTAGAAAACAACTTGCATGTTTCGTAAATTGAAGTTCAAATTCTTTCTTTTGGCCAAAAAAAAACAAACAGAAAGCTAGAAATGAATATTAAAAGCAGCCATTAAGTGCTCTCGCTAGAATAAACATTTTCCCTAGCATTTGCTTGTTAAAGGTTGAAGAGAATAATTTGAATTACAGATGTGTTTTCTACCTCTTTCTGATATTTTTCAGGCTTATTGAAATTATTTACTTGCTAAACCTTTACTTATATTTACTCATTGCTGCTTTTATTTTTTCCCCCCTCTTTTTGTAGTTCCACCATGGTTTTTAGTTCGCCCTTCGAATCTTTACGCCTACGAGAGCATGGACATCGAGTTTGAATGTGCCGTGTCTGGCAAGCCCGTCCCTACGGTGGAGTGGATCAAGAATGGAGAAGTGGTCATTCCTAGCGACTATTTTCAGATAGTGGTAATTATCTATTTTTTTTTTTTAACTCACTAATGGTTGATATTTTCTATTAAGTTGTGAAATGTGTTCTGATATTTGACCCAGTCATTGCCTTTGCAAACTTGGAAGCTTTCCCGAAGAAAACAACATTTCTTGTGCCTCCTTGTGCGAATAAGGAGCGTTGCAGTGAGATGTGTTACAGAAAGTTCGTTGATGTCGTCTCCCAGATTTAGGGAGATTTAAACACCTCTTTTTGCAGAGAAGTAACAGTTTGTGATCCCAATCTAAATTATAGTTAATAATACTGATGGCTATGTGCTAACGGCTTCCTTACTAACTATTGGCCTTGGAACAAAAGTACTAGACGTCTTCTGCAAGGAAGTCAGACTCATAGGATTGTTAGGAATGACAAACAAAGGTGGTGGTCAAGTGCAAAGGTTCATTGATAAAGACACTTGTTCAGAGTCATGGCTTGGTTCAGTGCTTTCTAATTTTTCACTTTGTAACAAATAACATCTTTTAATTACCAATCAAAAAAGTTTTTAATGTGGTTTTCATTCAGGATAGATTTACTTTGCCATATGAAATAGTAAGTTCAATCTTTTTTTATTTTTTTTTTTTTTTTAATATTATTATACATCATTGCTCATTAAAAAGCAGCCAGAAGCGTTAAGCTTCCAAGGAAAGGAAAGCTCTATTGCTGTCGTGGTTATGTGGTGGTAGAAAACTCTCTCACTTTTAAATTGTTGTTAATGGAAGACATGTTTCAGCCAGAGCACACCCCTTGCTCATTTATTTTTTACCCAACATAATTGGTTTCTGTTTGTGCTAACAGAAGTTAAAAGCTAAATCTCTCTCCTATGGGGTAAGCACAGAGTGAGGATCTCCAGGCCTCAAGCCATAAGGAAGGAGGGTTTGACCTTCAGAACAACATTTGTTCAAAGACACAAGTTGAAAGTTCTTCTAAATCTTCCCTGCAGCCAAGGGCCAAGACAAAATTTGGAACACTAACCAAGTGATTGGCTGTAATTTGGAGAACAAGCCTTGAGAAAGGTGTTGGATGGCCATTGCAACAAAGTGAGTTCAACCTCAGGGCCGTAGGCACCTTCCCTCAGACAAAATGTGAAGATATCAAGTGTTGAGAGATTTTTGATGAAGATGCTCGTTGTTACAGACCTTGTCTTTAGATGACTACGTGAGCTAGGGCTGAGATTGCATACAGAGTGCCTTTGTTTCACAGAATAGCTGTTCCGTAAAGGTTTTGTAATCCTCGTTCACGTTGGATGGTGTTTTCCTAATTAATTCTCTTCCTTTCTTTCCATTTTCCGTATTTCTCTAGGGTGGCAGCAACTTGCGGATTCTGGGCTTGGTAAAGTCAGATGAAGGATTTTATCAGTGTGTAGCTGAAAACGAAGCTGGAAACGCACAGGCCAGTGCACAGCTAATCATCCCAGAGCCTGGTAAGATGCAAAGGACACAGAATTGCAGATGTAATTAATGCTATTAACATAAAAATCCCAAGCGAGCGGCTACTGTTCTTTATTCCCTCTTACTTATCCAGCTGGCTGGCTGTAGTTAAAAGTGTGTCCAAGCTCTCAGATACTTTGAGACATTTTGTTCGCTGAGGCAATTACAGATGCTGGCCTTGTCCTAGAGCTGACTCTGGAGGCCAACTAAACCTGCACGAAGAGCCAGCGGTGATGCCTCACCCTCTGTAGGGGAGCTTTGTCCTCCTGAAATAGGAGAAGATGGTCATAAATGGGTAAGGTGATGGAATAAAACAGTCTGTAAGCATTAAGGGATTATATATCTAGTTGTGTTAAGCTTTTGTAGAAGGTTTGTCTTGAGGAAAGGAACAAAAAACATTCTGGCAGTGGGATACCAAGAGCAGCCAACCACTGAAAGGTTTGATAAGGTTTGTGTCTGTATGCTAGAAGGACAAATATTGCTTTGTTGCTCTGGAATTAACAGTACTTTGGTCGTATGGACTGCACTACACAGCAGCATAGGTGTTTTGGTTTACTGCTTTATGTTGTTTTAAGCCAGCAGAAAGATGTCTTCATCTTAAACCAGATGCCATGTAAAATGTGGTTAAAAGCCTTTCAGAGTTTCTGGGTTGTAAATGATTAATGACCTGCGCCAGCCTGCAGGATGCACTTGCTGCTTCTCATAGATGATGCCAGTAAGCTGAGGGCAAGGGAACATGCAGAAGCATCATTCGTTCCCTGATTTGGGCTGGGAAGAGCAGAATTTTTGCAGTCACGGAGTGATGTAGCTTGGTGGGAGAGCCCTGCCCTTGTGGGATCCTGCCAGATGAATGTTTCCCTCAGGGACAAAGGTGAAAATGAGAAAGCACTTAGAAACTAGATTTCATGGGTGGAAAAAACGCCTGTGTGATATTGAGGAAGGACAGCAGGGACCAGCGAGGCATCATCCTGTTCAAAAACCAACCTGTTCCCCTTCAGATTTGCCGTGGGGAGATGCAGGGTTGTTTTGCCTTTGCTTTTTATTTTCTTTGGTTTCTTTCAAGCTGAATCTGGCATTCAGCTCATGCGCTCGAGTGATATTTGCATGCATGAACATCTGAAGGAAACAGGCCATCTCCTACTGCAGGGGGGTGTAATCTGGCTCTAGGATCAGCCAAAGCAAAACTGGGTAACTCGGCGCTGCTCCCACCTCATCATGAAGTGCTGTCAGTAAATTTTATACTCTGTGTTTGAGTTTATTACATTGGGCATTGGATTAAAATAGAAGAAAATGAAGAGCAAATCCTAAAGAGCTCCAGAGGACGCCATCACAAACTGTCTCTGTTTTCCCTTTTTCAGTGATGGATTACTTTTTCCTGACTGTTTAATCAGATCTTCAAACAATGCCACTCCAATTCCTCGGAGATGAAGGGGGTGGGGGGCTTTTTTTGGCTCCTTTGGGGAGCCATTTACGTGGAAAGGGCATAAATGAAGGCATAGAGTTGTCAGAGTTTGCATTTTCTGAAAGCCAGGGTCAAGTAAAGCCCAACGGTGATTTATGCCCCAAATTTGCATCAGGGTAAAATAGTACTTTTTTTTTTTGATGATTCATAAGATTGCAGATAGTTATTGCTTTTATTAATTGTAAATAATTTGGACCATGCTGAGAGCTAACTATAATATATGTTATATTGGGGGATATTGGAAGTCTAAGGCAGGTAAAAGAATGCAGTCGGTCCATACCATCATTATTACAGGGATGCGTAGGTTGACATCCACCGTGTTGACCACCATTAACTGTAGGACTTGCAGGAGTAGCACGTGAGTTGGCCTTAAAGCAAGAATAAAACAGCTCCGATTGAGACCCAGCACCGCCCTTGTAAAATGCTGTGCTGCTCAATTGGAATTAGCCAACACTGAAATGAGAAGTGAAAGCCAAATGGGCTGTGAGCTCCCGCAGATAATAGCCTCGGCTTTCACTCTTCCACATGTGTCTGTAGGATGCTCCAAACTCTTTTGGTAGGTGTTGTGCTTAGACTACAAAAAGCCAGCAAGCTCCCTGAGAAGTATAAAATTTCTGTCCTTAAATGAGTTTGTGGCTGGAGAGACGCCCGTCCTTAGCAGATCGTTATGAACTAGGTTGAAAGAAGTGCTGGTGGCTGGGTGGCAATCCACACATCAGCAAATCAAAGTGCATTTGTTGATTCACCCTTGGGGAAAAGGCGCCTGGGATTATTTCTTCTCCTGTTCCCTTTCTTTCCCATTAAGGACCTTAATGCTAGATTTCAAGCCAGAGACTGTTCGCCAGTTTATAATAAATTTATAAACTGCAGCTATAAATTCTTATTTTGTTAAAAATTGAAGCAGTAAATAAGAGATATCTAAGGATTTCTGTCATAACCTTCAACCACCGTGCCCTGGGTTTCTCAGGCCACTTGGCTACTTGCCGGCCTCTATTTTTGCCTCGTGACTCTACCAAAGACCAATTACTTCTGCTGGACCTAGAGCCATACGTGATCCTATTAAGAAGGTAAAGGAACAAACCCTACAATATGCGCTCCTGATACAGGTACTGGCAAGCCGATTCTCAGCAAGAAAAAGCAGCTGAGAGATCTCCGTTGGCTGCCTTATTTTTATAACTGTATAAAACCTGTTATTTGCACACCTAGAAAATGAGCAGAAAGCAGCGTGGTAGTGAATGATGGACACGCATAACTTCAGCTGAAGAGCAGATCCCCGAGGAAAATCTTCCTGTAAAGAACTTCCAGGCAGTTATTTGCTTTACTCCAGCAGCTTCTCACTGATCCATCCTTCAGATATTCACAGGACGTACGGAGGGATTGTTTTATTCTAGCAGGTGAAAGATCAGATAAAGACAGCCCTGAAATCGTCAACGTGTGTATACAGCACGATAATTATTAGCTATGTTTCTGCAATAAATTCCTTGCTGGACAAATCCACATCTTAGGAAGTTAGCCTCGGTCAGAGACTGGTAGAAGTGCTGTAAATCAGCCTTCGCTCTTGGCATTGGAATGCTTGAGGATGTCCAAAGTTGGATGTTGTAGGATGATGGGGAGAGTACAGAGAGCTAAAACTCTTGGGAAGATCCTTGAGGGGTGAGCCCCATCAAGCTCTGAACTCCCCTCCTTGTACTAAGCTGTACTCAGCTCAGTTTCTCATTTCCATCACATCCTTTTTAATTCCTTTACTTAAGACTTGTGTGGCTGCTTCTCGTCACACGTTTTCGGCTTAGCAGCTTGCAGCTGCAACGTTTTTGCATGTGCAAGATCTTTGCAAGGACTTTGCATTTTTGTATAATAAGACTTAGAGTGGGAAACTTGTAAATTGCTTTTCCTTGACAAAGACACAGGGATGAATCAACTTTCAAAAAATCATTTTCCCTGATTTCCTATTAGAAATCCATTCTGTGAGGCATCGTTTCCCTTTATTATAAGTCTTATTTCCTCCTTAAGAAATCAAAATCCATCTCCGTGCTAAGAAACGAAGCTAATTTTGACATTAAAATTCAGATTTTTAGTCTTTGCAGGTTTGTTGGAAGAGCCAAACAACGTACAGTAGTCTTGCTTGTGTTTAGTGTTAAAACTCATTGAGATAAAAAAGCACGGTTTCGAGTATCGGGAAAAATGAGTGAAAAAAGTAACGAACTGGAAGTTTTTGGAAGAGGTTAGGCAGGTGTATCTTCGTGCTAATAATCCCCATCCTGCTGTAGCATGGGAAGCTGGTACGTGCTGCCTCTCCAGTCTGCTCTCAATGCTCTGAATTAGAACTAGCAAATTTCCAGAGCTCCTTCGTGCCGTGGACGCAGCTGCAGAGCAGAAGGGAGAAGTGAGGGGCTATTTCAAGACTCCACTTGCAAATTTAAAAATCGAATGTCTGTGTGTACATATAAATATTATTTTTTTTTCCTAACCCGGAGAACGGCAACTCCGCCAGCATGCAAAATTTATTTTCGGAAGGCTTATTTATTAGGCTGCTGGGGATGGCCAAAGAGGTGCTACGGGGGAAACCTCTGGCAGCAAAACAACAGCAAAAGCACCTAAGGACCTACATGAGGATCGGGGTTGGGAAGAAGAATGACCTCCTGAACCTATGTTGTGTGTTTTCGTGCTGAAACAAGAGCTTTAACCTCCTTGTTTTAGTATGCACAACTGGTAGGCAGCTCGCATTTATTGCACTGCGTAAGCAGTAATAATCATGGTAATGGTAAGAATAAATTTGGTTTATATGCTTGTATGGTGGTCTCTGCCATAACATTATGACACCTTGCCAGGGATTTATATCAGATATATGCAAAAATACGAAATCAGCAGAATATGTTTCTGGTTTAAAATAAAAAAAAGATGTATAAAGGTCATCCTGGAAACAGTAGAGGTACCCGGAAGACTAACCAAAGCTCTACAAGGGATTGTCTTGGAAGACATTTAGAATTCCTCCTTCTGCAGGTCTTCGTGAGCAAGGTAGGCAAATGTTTTCCAGGATAAATAGGGGTATTTTTAACCCTGCCACGGGATATCAGAAGAGATTGGTTGAGCTCCTGAGTTCATTTCTGGTTCTGCTTTCTTTGGATTTAATAGAACTTTTGGGAAACTTTCAACTGTAACAGATTCAAGAATTGCAGTAGAAATCCGGCAGGGAGCATTATATCCAGAGTTTTCTATGTTTTGTTTTTAATATCTGGAATTATTTTAGAATTTAAATGTATAAGTCTAAGGGAACTGTTGGGGTCACTTGGGATCAGATTTGGGGATGTGACACCTCTGGTTTGGACCAGAAAGGTTCTGGATGTAGGGACCAGTGTTGTGAGAAATGCTTGGGTGTGAGCAGCGCCCGTTCCCTGAGGTCTGTTCTTAATGGACACAGCTAATGCAGGTAGGGGGGTGCTTGATCTTGTCCTAAAAATCCCAAAATTACATCTTAGTTCTAAGGTGGCAGTCAGATACACGCGAACATTTTGTTTTTCCTGAGTCATTTACAAACGTTTTCATGTTTTCTTTAAAAATTAAAAAGAGCATAGAACAAAAGAATGATCCAAGCACAAAGATGCTGTAAAGACACGACAGATTTTTTTCTGAAAACACTGTGAAATCTCTTGCATGTAGCAGAGGCAGACCTATTGTCACAAACGCAGCTGTGTATTAAAATTGATTTAGGGTAATCTGAAAAAAAAAAAAGACAGGAATAATAATTTCCTATAGAGCTGTTTATAGTTTCCAACCCAGCCTCCCCATGATTTTGTGTTTCTAGAACAGGATATATGTTGATAAATAATAGTCCCAGCAAACTGGAAGGCAATTAACATTTAAGTGGTGTTAATGAAAACATCACTTACCGTATATTAACTTTACGTGGTAATGTCAGAAGAATCACGAGATAGAATAAATAACTGCACAATTAGTTCCTAAACTTCAAGATGTGTCAGAATTTAATTTGGCAGGGTAGCAGAAGTGAAGTGCTGTGTTTTAAATGTGCAAGTGATGTAATTTCCAGTCTTGTATGAGTTTCCAGACAACTGAATGTAATTAGTATGATAGCTTCGTATCGGAACTCTTACTGTAAGTGTTCTGTTTATTTTTTTTAATTATTTTAACCTGTAAAAGGAAACCTTTTGGTTTTCACAAGTATCATAGAAAAGACTGGGCTTAGGTACCCAAAAGCTTCATTTTATTTATAGCAATTTGAGGGCAGATAAAACAGGTTTTCGTCAAGAGCTCGTTGAAGAGCCACTCCTTTGGGTTTGCATAACCTCAGCACTTTACATTTTCACCGAGAGCAACACATATTATTACACGGGAAGATAAAGCTGTTGAAAAAAAATCCATATAAGGCTCCGAGTCAAATTCTGGAGAAGCTCCTGGTTGAGGTGAGGACGGCGAAGTCGCAGAGGCCTGGCTGCGGGAGCCTGCTGCTGCCTGGGTCTGGCATTGGTGCATCTCCTTCCTAAGGCTGTTGGGGTGGCTGCGTGTCCTCGTTGATGAACTTTCAGGCTCCTTACAGCTTGTAGGAACCTATTCGTGTGTATATTCTGGGATTACAGTTTTACTGGAAGTAGAGGTGGCAGCACTGGTGTCAGAAGTCCTGGCCGTTCGTGGAGGTCTGTGGCCCTGTGCACGCTCGGAGGTTTATTTGCCATGGGGCTTGATTGGTTATGTAGCCATACATTTTCTTCCTTTAAAATGCCTCAAAAGAAGAAATTGAGAAATTATTAGAGGAAAGACAAACGAGTGCTGAAACTATTAGTCTGACCCTGGTGTGCCCAGGTTTGACTGCAGACCTCCCAGTAAGTCACTTGGGTGCCTTCTGCTCAAATGAGTTCAATTTTCCTGGTTATCTAAGGTATCCTAAAGATTTGAAAGCGTAGTGTTTTTGTGTTCTGTAGCTGAATAGTGGGTAGGAATTTAAGATATTTATGGACTTGTCACCTTTGTATGGCTCATGTCCTTGTAGGCTTGTTCATTTGACCATGTGTAGTTGGGTGACCAACGTCAGACCTCACCTGCTATTTCCCAAGCTTAATTTTGAACTTAACTCCTCGTTCCGTCAACTCTTCCCCCCCCTTTTTTTCCAGGTGCTGATTGTTCCCTAACCATAACATCTTCCTTTAAAAGCACAGATGAAGTTAGACTGCAGAGCTTGCCGGTAATAAGGTCAGGAGATGCATTGTCTGCAATCCTGAGTGCTGATGAGTTTTTATATGTAGTGCTCTACCTCGTCACCTTCGCAGCAGAAACCTATTTACTGAGCTGCCGTTTGATCGCCGATAAGAAAGAGTAAGAAATAGCTGGACGTGTTTGCTTTATGGGGGAAACATCAAATTAATCTCCGGGCATATTTGTCAGCGATATTAACTTCATATCTTTGCTTCCTGATGGAAAGATTTAGGGAAAACAACCCCCAGATGTGCAGTCTTACACGTGGCCCTATTTAGGAACTGCAAGATATGATTTGAGTTTTTGTTTTTATTCCTACTCGGGACCAATGGTACCTGATTTTTACAAAGTACACATTTAGGGTAGAGTTTATTTGGACCTGTTCAGCCTCAGAATTAGGGTTGGACAGGCTGCGCAGTGCCACGATATCCTCACCATTGCAGTGGATATGACAAGGATTAACCTCAGATGTCCTTGGAATCCCCTTAATTTGAGAATTTACGGGGTATTTCCTGGAAATCATGGAAGCTGGTTCCTGATACAGTTGTGCAGAGGACGGACATGAGATACTAAAACGTGCTGCCAATATCGCTCCGGAGACGGACGTATCAATCCCATTAGCACCTACAACTCCAATCATAAAAGGCTGTGTTATCATCCCCTATACATGTACAAAAAGTGATTTTTTTTTTCAGCCAAAGATGGGCGGGAGAGAATTAGAAGAGGAAGGAGAAACTCGGGCTCTTTGCCACCTGGAAGGAAATCCATTTAATTCGCCCTGCCTACCCTTGTTGTAGCGTTAAATATAGACTGAATAGTTGAATATGGATTCATGTAATGAACTCACCAATTGATTTGGGGTCTGAGTTTAGGAGCAGAGGGCCTGTTAAGATCAAAACGCTGCCCAGCACCAGTTCGGGGGTAAGGAGAGGATGCTTTTTCTCTTTGGGTTCTGATGCTGATTCACACCTATCAGGACTTTGTATGGTTATTCACACTTGGCAGATCAGAGTGTAATAAGGATAAAGAAATAAATAAAAGCCTTATGCTTCTCATATCCCTCCCTTTCTCTGCTCTGTCCCTTCTTTCTCCCTCACCCTCCCCACTGCTGCTTGGGAATTCTTCCACGCACCTTGTTGGAATGTTAATTATTTAGCTCAAGCGTTTGGCTAATAATCCGCCGAACGCAATTTCTTGGGAGTCGAGGAGCCTGATCCCCGCGAAGGTGCATCTTTCATCTGCCCCTTCCCCTGTCTGGCTCGGTGGCCTCAGTGAGATGTAATTGTAATTGGTGTCTGGGCTGGGATGACAGTGTCAGCCTATCATTTCAGGGTTTAGAGCTGCGCGTTGGATAGCTGGATTTGTAATTATAATGTGCTTTGCTCCTATTTATATTCAGCAGCGTTCTCGCCTTGCTGTTGCTTTCCCTGGAAGGGGAAGATTGAGCCGGGGAGGGGTGACTTGAAAGCAGAGAGGCGTTATTTGTTCAGAAAACACCCCGATTCTCAGAGGAATAGAGGGCCGAGCCATCAAAAGGTACCTGTCCTGAACCACGGAGGCTGAAATCGGTGCCGTCAAAATTAAATGCGCAAGGCCCCTCCCGTAGGATAAGCAGAATTTTCCTGGTGGGGATGGCTGAAATGGTGCTATCGGCACTGCGAGATTGCTGTGCCCTGCTCAGGCTGCTGCACGGAGGGTTTCTGATATAAGGGCCTCTTAACCATGATTATTTAAAGGCCCTGTTTGCCTCCAATGTACCTCCTTTCAGCCGCGGTTGCATCAGCGCAGTGACAGATCTGCACAAGTCAGCGACCTCCCACCAGCCGAGTGGAGATGAGAATTGATTTCCTCATCCCCTGTCACTGTCCTCGACAGGGCAGAAGTTAATTTTGAAGAGGTCCGAGGAAATGATGGGGTGGAGTGAGCCCTGCTGGCTGCGTGCACGGCAGCGCGGAGCTGCCAGCCTGGCTCTGGCCATGACCATCCTTTGCAGGCAAACACTTCATTTTCCCGTTCAGGACGTTATCCCCTTCAGACCGTTTAATATTTTTCTTTCAACTTCATCTCATTATCTTTATTCACTCGGAAGGATTTCAGTTTCTTTGTCATGGGGTCTACCTTCTGCAGGTTCGTTAATGGAATTACCATCTTCGCCTCTGAACCGCAGCTGCAGCCAGCGCACGGCACCGCTGCCTAATGGGATTTGGAGCAATAATCCCATGGGAGCTGCCAAATCCCTCATGGATTTGGAGGTGAAAGGTGTTCCCACTCCCTTTCATTTCCTATTCACAGGGCTCGTATCTGCAGAGAGAAACATCAATTGGAGGAAAGATTAGGTTCGAGAAATTCACACCCTTCTCCATTCGGTTTCCTAACACCCTGCCAAAGAGGCGAGGGATGCCTCTAAAAGCATTCACAGCACACAAAAAAAATGAAGTTTGAACATGGAAAAGACAAAGATTATTTTTAGGAAGACAGTTTCTTCCCTCTGTATCAGGCACCCCAAAAACCCTAGCACGTACCAGAAGCCCCCGTTGTGTCCGCTGGAGCAAAGCAGGACCCTTGTTCCCCATCCAGACCTGAGCATCTCCTGCCTGAGGAGGGGATGAGTACAATAACTATTGTACTGTCAGCTATTCCGGGCTCTAAATTATGTCCTGCACGTATAGATTTTGGCTTACCCACATTGACCTTAGGTGGCTGTGTTCCTGATTTACGGCGGCTGCCTGGGAATGAATCCATCTCGCGGGACCGGAGCCATGGTTAAGAGCCATCCCTTGGTCCGATTTTAAGGAATTGAGACTCTCAACATACTTGCATTTAAATCAGTCAAAATGAGGAGTTATTCTGCTGAAATTAAAGGCAGGCAACTGGGTCAGTATTGGTATTTCTCCAAGTTTTTGGAAAACCCTTTCAGTCTGCTGGCTTCCTGTAGGAGAAGAGACTAACAAGGATTACGAAGACTTTTCTTCGCAGCTCATAATAACTGATTCTTTTTTAAACCAGGATTAATGAGAGCTTAGATAGTCTTTGTTTACCTTCTTGTTTGTTTTTGCTTTCAGGTTCTTTTTTTTTTTTTTTTTTCCCCTGTTGTTTGTAATTTAGTGTATTACAGTGGATTTCTGAGCTGCTCAAAGATATTAACAGTTTCATTCCAGGAACAGTTGGCAGGATTTTCCCTGCCAAAACCTCAGGATCTTTCCTTCAGGTAACAGCAGCTGTTCCCAGTTGTTGTCATTTAGAACATCTCCACCAACAGTTTCCGTTGAATAAAGCAACATTTTGCTAATCTCATGGCTTGGAAGAAAGGACAGGGGCTTGGAAGCATCTGTCGCAGCTGCAAAAAAAACAGGAATTGGGTAAAGAGCCCAGGAATCAGGTGAGGATGGGTGCCTTTTGCAATCGTTACAAGAAATAGGGCATTTAGGGACGTGGCACACTGGTTTGCACGGACTGGTGCAAAGAATCTGACCCTACGTCGACTTCGATGGAGGTACAAGTTCATTTTTTCTGTATGGGAAATAATTGCTGAGGGCCAAAACATTATCTGTTATACCGAGGGGAAGGCAGACGAAACCTGCCGAATTTAGTGACTTAATTAGGGGGATGTTGATAGATCCCCTCCTGTAGCAGTACTTTGCCCTGGGCAGTGCAATATTTGGGATATGACCTCGGACAGCAGGGCTGGAGGGAACGCCCTTTAATTCCCATACAGACATGGAGCCCAGATGCGTAGCATGAAGGAAAGTCTTTGCCTGCATTATAGCTGTTAAATATTATCATTTTTCAAGCCAGATGATGAAATAATAAAAGCAAAGACAATTTTTATTACCCGGGACCAGACAAAGGTACATATCTAAAAATCATAAATTAAAATGAATCTTCCTTAAAACAGCTTTGGCTGAAAAAAACAGAATACAGTAGGAAAAGCGCCGAGATTCACAGGATGAGTGATTTAGTTGGCATCAGCCAGGCTTTGGGATGAAATCTGGTTTCCAGTTTTGAGCCCTTCATTGAAGGAATCAGAGAGAGAACAGATGGGAAAGTCATGGACATGATCAGAGCTTCATCAAGGGAAGACTGAAGGAACAGGAATGCTTTATTTTAGATGGTGGAACAGAAGACACATGATCCCAGCTTGTAAATATGCAAGCAGAAGTGGGAAAAGTCCTGGCATCTCTATCACTAAATGTCCCTAAAGCCAGATTTTTGCCAAACATCTACCAGGAGTCCATTGGTCATTTGGGCAGACGGAGGGACAGAAGTAAAATTCCCCCAAGAAGTGAAATGAGAAACCCAAACCAGTAGCATTGGGGACCAAAAGGATGCTGTGAGCCTGCTCCTTTTTCACCTGGTTCCAGGACTTTTAGGTATTCTTCTTTCTCGAAGCTCGATGACAACAGAAACCCAGTCTACCAGGAAGAATTTGTCTCATTTCTGGCTTGATTTACTGGGATGTGAAGTTGCTCAAAATCAGAACAACTCTTTTGGAATTAAACTACGATGTGTGAGATGAGAATCCGGCTTATTATCTTTTACTGCTGTTTGTGTTTTTGCAAGGTTTTATTACTGAGCTGGCTTTGTGACATCTATCTTCCCATGTAATTACCTTACAGTAGTAAAAAAACACAAACCCAACCTGCTGATACCCCCAAATTAAGAGATTTTTCCCGCGTGTTGAAGGCATACTTTACAATGCCAACTTGAAATCAAGCTTTTTGAGAGAAATATAAAGCCATTTAAAAATTAATGTTGCATGTGGGATCTTGTGTGTTTGCACTGCTGTGGTTGCTCCGTGGCTTTCAGCATTGAAATCCCATTAAACCTCACCTTCAGCACGCAAGGAGGAGCTTTATGTAGAAATCTGTAGATAAGCAAGAAAAATACGGCTTTATCCTCCAAAGTGGGTTCAGTTTAGCCACGGGCTTAATAATTTTGTCTGGTTTTGTTCATCCTCAGCGCGGGATGGAGGAAAACGATTCGGTTTGGGTGCTAAACTTTGCAACTCTTACTCTAGCATGTCCTTTTGGAGGAAAAGGTTTGGGAAGGAGCAGTGAATTCTGTGGACTTTGGATGTGGCTATGGACAGGGGTGGAAAGCTGCAGTTTATTCTGTCTCTGGAGCAATACATGGCCACTTGAGTGGGCTTTTCACTGCCTTGGACACGAGGCTTCAGGTCGAAGGCCGTCCTTGTAGCAGATATCTAATGGGGTGACGCCTGTTCACTGCTTGTTTTCCACCAAAACGTTTCTGATGTTTCATTTTGTGCCTGCTCTAAACCAATTTTCTCGCTCTCAGGAGCATTTGCAAATTGCTGGCTGGTGCCAGGTGGGATACTGAGCCCCACAAAAAATTTGTTATGGAAACCAACCTTTTTTCTCTATAAATTGTGCCAAATTTAGTCTGTGTTTCTCTCTGCCACTGCAGCCACAGGTAGGGGATAGCTAGCTGCAGGGTGCTGTGCATACAATATTCCCCTCCTGGCTTCCTTTACAGGTCTTTTGGGATGGCAGCACCCTCTGCTTCAAGAAGGTACAGGAGAAAATGCCTTGGGGCAGCACCTGTTGTGTTCCCAAGGGACTGTGTCCAACAGCAAAGCAGCAGCAAATGCCTTGCGATGTTTTTTCTCCTTCTTCAGCAAAGCTCTCCCTGGCTTCTGGAAATCCTCTGGCTCCAGCCCTTACTTTGTTCCCCTTGTTTGCATCTTGGCCAGCTGCATTTGCTAAATGCACGCTTACTGCCCCGTCGCTTTTGGGCTCTCTCTGTGCCCCGCTGCGCTCCCCCGTGATGCCTTTTCCGCCGCCGCATCCCATTGTGCTCCGGGTCAGGGCCTCTCAACCCTCCTGGCTTAATAACTTCTCTTCTTCCCCAGCCAAAGTTATTAAAATATATTTAGTATTCAGGGATTTAGATCCTGACCTTCTATAATTATTGACACCTATTTAATTTCTCCTTTCATCCGTGGCCAAGCCTGGTACAGCTGCTGTGGCACATGTATATACATCATTGTTGCCAGCACGAGCTGATTGGCATTCATGCTTGAGTGTCTTTTTATTTTCTCCTTGGATGCTGGGAGCAGCCTGAGTAGCTCGGAAACTAAAGAGCTTCATCTATTAGGCGTGACAGATTTGTATTCAGCGGTAAACGCCTGACCTTGCTCAAACTCTCTCATCCATCGCCATCGTCCCCTCCCAGATGAAAGATTTTTGCTTCCTGCCGGTTGCCTTGGAAACGGGGCGAATTCAGCCCGGGAGAATGGCTATTAAGAAAAGATGTCGGGTGTAAGGATGAAAATGCATCGTGAGGAGCCGTGCTTGTACGGACGTGCAAGAGGCTTTCACGAGATGGATTTTAAAGGCAACACGATACGGGGAGCGCATTCACGTTACCCGACAGTTAAACAGGCAAAGAAATAAGCTACAGTACGCCCTCCTGCTGGAGAAAAACATGTTTTAGTTTCACATGGGTATGTAGCAGGGATTGAGCTATTGGGCATGAAACTTGTCTTTCAGACCCGTGCACCAAGTGGGCAGGCTGTGCCCATCACCCACCACCACCTCCCATCCCTGCCCTTCCTCTCCTTGCACCATCTTGGTCAACGTGCCTCCTTAACCTCTCACCAGGCCTATTTGCAGAGCAAACAGCTGTCCTGGCTGATAGAGTTGAAGGTGGAAGCTCTTCACCATGGCCTTTGGAAAGGATTTTGAACTCGGCGCTGCACAGGAGCTGCTGTTGTGGTTGTGAGATCCAGGAATTCAACATGTAGCACGTGCTGAGCTGGAGAGGACAGAACGACAGGGCGGTAAATAACAAAGGGTGTCCAAGTCTTTTACCGCCAGTTTTTTGATACTGGGGAAAACTGTTCTACTACTTTTTGTAATGGTAAAAAAAAATATATATATATGTGCCATGATTATCCTTCTTTATAATGTTTTCCTATGATTTTAGTACTCAAATAAGGAAGAAAAATCATCGTAGTCACTTTAGCATGTGGTGTGTGATTTGCTGGCATTTCTTTCATGAAGATTTTATTTAAAAGCATTGCAAAATAGCAAAATATATTAAAACCTGAATGGTTGCAAAGGTGTAAAGGCAAAACAGACCTGCCCAGAGAGGGGCTGGGGGCTCCTCGGGGAGGTGTCCATCAGCCACCTGCTCCCTGGGTGTCCCCAGCTGGGCTGGGGGGGACCAGGGGCACGCAGGGCTCCCTGCCCACCCTGACCCATTGAAAGGGTGAAAGTGGGAAAAGAAAGTATGATTGTGGTCTTACTGCGAGGTGAAGTTCGTGATTAAATAGATACCGTGTAATTAATCAGCTAGGAAATAGTTAGGTTGGGTTGCCAGAATTAAGAAAAGCGAAGATGGATTATTTAAAGGAAGACATGAATTATTTTTAAGAGGCAAGGTTCTTCTGCTAGCATGGACACAATCAGCTTCAGAAGAGACGGAGAATGTGCTAGGAAGGAAAAAAGTTGCCCAGTGCTCTTGCTAAAAACATAAACACCGTTCGCTGTCAATACAGCACGTGTTTAATGGATGAAAATTGACAAATTCTTGATACTTTAATGACTGGGGAAGAGTCACTGGGTTGGGTGTCTTGGGTTGTGTGGATGTTGTCACTGGGATGGATGCTGTTTCAACGCCTAAGAGTGATGACCTGAAAATAGATTTGAGCTGCTTATCACTGGAGTTAAATGGGTTTGAGATGGATACACAGCGTGATTTGGCCATCGGAGCAAGCTAAGCCTATTCCAACTGTATGTTTTAACTGTAGGCAATTATGAAATAACTCATAAAAGGATAAAGGAATAAGGATTAAGAAAGGAATAAGGAAGTCGGCAACATGTAGTTAAAGCAAAAAAGAAAGAGGAGAAGTGACGCATTCAAACAAACCCTTGTGAGTGCTATGAAGAGAGTTAATGAATTAATTTTGGTAGATCAGTGAGCAGAGGGGGAGCTGTGATGTCTCTGCATTGCACAACCAAGGTGTTGGGTGGCTTTCTCCAACTTTTGTTGGCTTTCTCCAAGTTACCTTTCAGCTAGACCCAAATCATTTAAACACAGTACTGCGTATACTATAGGAATTAAATGAATCTGTTTTATTATTCCAGTATGGGATGCCAAGATTAATAGCCTTGTACTTCATAAATCTGTGGTGAATCCGGTGTTATGTTACTGCAGAGGTGCGATGCTGAAATCTAGGGGAGTTTGGTGAGGCTGGCCCCAAAAAGAGGATAGATGGCTGTCTGGTGAGAGAGTATCACAAAATGTTTTACTGAGTTGATTCAATTTTAATTTTCATCTAATTGGAAAAATGAAATTACGTTCAAATGAAACGAACCCAAAGGAATACTTCACGTTAATATTTCTAGAGGGAAACTGAAACTTTCAGCAAAAGAATGAAGAAAATTCTGAATTTGTAGAAATTTCTGTTGTCATTGGAAGTAAAAATCAAATTGATTTGGGTAGTTTGGGGGTTGAGAGAGGAAGGGTGGTACAGGTGGGGTGTTTTCTCTTTTTTTTTCCTCTTTTTGTTTGCTTTTCCTGCAATACAACAAAATTAGTTGATTCTGTTGATAGATGAAAGAGAGCATAGGTAGCTGGTTTATACAGGATGCCTTCAGTGAGACTAGTGGTGGGAAGGATGTGATTGTCACGTTTAATGAAGTGTAGGGTATTTTTATCTATATCATCATTATTTTTTTAAACGCGGCGCTGAAGACGCCATTACAGAAAACTCTTCTAGTATGGAAATCTGCAGAGTGATGGAGGGGAAGAAGATAGAGCTGATGCTAACAGAAGAAAACTACTGAAACGCACAGGTACATTTGCAAGTCTGTTTGCAGACAGATGCTCCTCTACAGAAGCTATAATGCAAGGTCTCGGCGACCTTGACAGAATTTGCTGGGGGCAGTCTCTGTATGAAGAGGAAAACACTCTTTAATATTTTTTCCAATATGTTAGTCACACCCTGGCTTTCACTCAGCATCAGATATGCATGAGTCTTTTCCTAGCATTTCCTTTTTTGTTAAAACTATTGGGCTGTATTCTGCTCTCCACATGACTTATTTTGATTTATTTTTACTGGGAGCTTTGTGCATCTTTTTTTTTTTTTTTTTTTCCATAGCAAGAAAAGGGAAAAGAGCCATGTCCTCTGCTGAGCCGTTTCGGATCCGTCTGGGCTGGTGATGCATTATGGATGCTGGATCCCAAAGTAGGCTTGTTTGTTTTGGCTCTGCTTCCAAGACCCTGGTGCCACAGAATCAATATTGTTTAACGTCAATCTTGCCAGTGCTCCCTTTCTTTGGGGAACGAAATTAATTTTCTTCAACTTGGCACGTATGGGACGACAGCGTCCCCCCTGACCTACCGCTTGAGCATATGCAATTATCCTAAGAGTGGAGGCTGGGAAGGAAAGAGCTTTTAAAACATCAGACGTGGCAGCTCTAGGACATCAGCAAGTGCTAGGCTGAGCTGGCTCTCCCATGATACTACCCAGTTTCTAACCTCTGGGCAGAGAAAAGGTAGGTTTTGAATGTTTTGTTGTGTACAGCCGGCACTCAGCTTCTCCTGCCCAACTCATGAAAATCCTGTTCCGTGTCGAGATACCTGGGTAAAAGTACCCCCAAAACAAACATGTTTTTGTTGACTGTGATTTATTGGCTGGGTCATGCAGAGCCTGGAGCTAGCAAAGTGTAGAAAAGTAGTATTTTGGCTTTTTTTCTGATAACCTTATAAATTATTTTATTGTCCTTTTAACATGCAGTATAGAACAGATTGCAAGCAGACCCTTAAAAAGCTGTCCACAACCCCTCTGTGCACCCACCCACCATGACTTCTCTTAATCTGATCTACGTTTGAGTATCAAACCCATTGTTTTTCACTTCCAGTGAGTTATACGTCTTCATTCCCAGCCCTGGGGTGGTGGTGGGTGGCAGGTTTTGGCTTTGTCTTTCCAGTTTTGCCTGAATTTCTTGGGGTTGGAAAACAGAATGGCTTTTCTGCTGTAGGTAGATTATTTTCTTATCAGTTTCTGCCAATTTCTGTTCTAAGGCTTTGGTTTTTTACCATCCTGCCAGCCTTGGGAGAATTATTCTAGTGTGACCACTGTTTGAATGTACTCTTTGGTGTACTCCTGAGTTGTGCCGGAGGCAGTTTGTCTGCCTGCCATTTCTTACATTACCCCGATGACCTGAGAAAGAAAGCACAATCTGTAAAGCAGAAAATGGTATACTGTTTAAAGGAGTGTTTTGCATTTAGCCAGACTTCTTTTTTTTTTTTTTTTTCTTTAACTTTATTTGAATATATGAATTTAAACCACTCACTTTTCATTTAGGGACCGTCACAGAAACCCAAGCAGTTGCAGCTCTGTGGATGTGGGTGTTATTTTCTCCTGAGATGGTATTTCTATTCCTAAGGAAAAAGGAGCCAGTATTTTACATTCTTATCCTTAAGAGAACTGAATGCAGGTCACTATGACTGACCTGAGGGTAACACAGGGTATCCAAGGCAAATTTGGGCTGGGCTCAGTGGGACTGTTGGTAAGTCCAGACCCTATTCAGCTCTCAGGAGGTGTCCATGCTGACAAGGGAAATGCAAAACCATGCTTTATACCTCTCTTTTTGTGCCATTGGAGAATTCATCACTTAGTTTTTATCCCTCTCTCTCTTCTATCTCGTCCTTGGTTGGAAAATGCTTCTAATGAGAACTGCCCTCTTCCCTTCCTCTTGCATCGAGCGATACCAACAAAAACGGGGTGTGAGTTGACTGGCTGTTCTCTGCTCTGCAGAAGATGGTTAGCACGTGGGAGAAGAGCAAATATTTGCCAGCACCATTGTGTGTTCCCCAGAGAGCCAGCCCCTGCCCAAGTTACGGGTTTTCACAAGGCCTTGTGTTGGGGCGTACCTCGGCAGGCCTTGAAGGACAAACGCATGAAATGGTTTCTGTGCTTAGGTTTTGATTTTGTAAAATTTCTTTTCTGATGGGAAACTTCATTCTTGGGAAGGTTTCTCAAGCATTAGGAGCTTCCTCAGGCTCCGGGGGGTGATCTTCCATGCTTGTAATAGCCACCATGATGATATTTTCTCTCATTATTTGCCATTTTTTCTCCCATCTTTCTCTGTCTTACGGAAGCTTCAGGGCTAGTGTCTTCCTCATCATCTGAGATCAACTCTATTCCTCTCTTTCAAGCAGTGCTATTTTCAGAGAACCCAATTCCGATTTCCTGAGGCTACTTACTGCCTGAAGCCGACAGACGCGGCCCCTTCCCAGGAGATGACTTCCAGCAGAGCAGCTAATCACCAGTGCATGCTCCTTGCCTTTATTCTTGCAGGCTCCCAGTTCAATGAGACAACTTCTCTGCTCCTGAAGGTTCCTAGTTGCTCACCTGACATATCTGAGCACATGACATGGTATATTTTTCTGTTATAACACATGATAAAAGCTGATGTATGGGTGGTGAATACCCCCGAAGATATATCTTGTGGTTCTTCACCTCCTCAGGTCTTGGCATAGCAATCAATTACTGGCTCTTTGTACAAAGGTCCAAGAAGAATGATCTTTTCTATTTTTTTTCCTCATGTATTCCTTCACCTCCAGTCTTTGTACAGACAGGCTCTTTTATTTTCATGCTTACATGGTGGCCATACTCTTTGCGGACGATATCACCCCTATCACCAATACTGTGATGATCTTTGTCACCACAATGTCAAGGACTCATGAGTTTTTAGGAAGTTGGCTGTTTTTTTTTTAAATATATTTTTCTTTTGAATGTTTCTTCCTTTGTCTGCATTAAATATAGTTCTATTTTTGGGTGTGTAAAAACTAGCTTGTTTCCACTTCTTGCTGTCTTGTATTTTCATTAGCATAGCTTTCTATGCCAGTAGCACTTCCAGAATTCTTTATCATTCACATTTTCATCAAATATAACTTCCTGATTTATATTATAGCCTCTTTATTGTATGGAGTCATAGAATTCAGTATATTCAGCAAGATCTGTAAAATATATATATACATTCTGAAGTTTTCTGTTGCTTTGTTCTTCAAAAAACAAACCCCAAAACTCATCCCACTTTAGTCTCAGAGTAATTTGTTTCTCTGTGTAAATAAAACATGAAAACCTTTGTATCATTTGAGAAGCAAAAAGTCTCTTCTTAGAAGTCTGAAATCTTTATGTAAAGAAGAGCCCATTATTCCCCTAGTTACTCAAGTGGAGGATTTCCATGAAGCTTGTGGAAAGACGGGGAAGAAAAATAGGTAGGTTTCCTCTGTGTGGTGCTGGGCCCTTTTTCACAATGCAAAACAAATTTAAGCCTTTGAAATTTCAAGCCCTGCCTAAAAATAAATGTCCATGAGTGGCTGGGCGTCTCAGATGGCTTCTCTGATGCAGCAACTTGTGCTGTGGAAGCAAGTTACATAGGTCGGAGATTTTGGTGGTGCAAACCGCGCGGCTTTGGGCTCCTTGCAGCCTGTGCTGGAAGAGCACTGACGGTGAAATATTTAGCTCCGTTTTCCCATCAGTGAATAGCTGGAAAATAACTCCGCTGACGGGGGCTGGTGATTGTTTACATCTGACTGCAATCTTTGGTGAATCATCTTTCATGAGTACTGTGGGGAAAAATTATTTATTTTTTCTGTCATCTGAGCTGCAGCTGGAAATACCTCAACTGAAAAAAAACTTTCTTGTGCTAGAACCAACTTCATCATGTTCTGTTCTGTTGCCTTGTTTCAACTTTTCCCATTCTCATGCTGTATTTAGCAGGTTTCCTTCTAAGCCAGTGTCTCCCGTTAGTGTTGCATCCAAGACCGGTTTCGTGCCACGAAGGGTAGGCTTTGGGGGGCACGACGAAGCATCCTCCCCCAGCTCTGGGCTGCAGCTCCTTCTCCCTTTTTTCCTTGAAAAACGACTAAAGGTCTCAGGCTCATCCAAATGCAGAAACGTCTCTCTCGCTCTTTTATCTCAAATTTCTTCTCAAGACAGGAAAACCACTTCTGTCTGGCTCTGAATAATAACAGAGAGCACGGAGAGCCTCGACGATATCAAAGTGTAAGCACAGCTCAGTGTGAATAAGGCTATCATAATTCATCCCTCCGACATCAGATGCTTTACTGTAATTTTTAATTCTTTATATATTCATAGGGGCCTAATTTGTACCTTCAAAAGCAACAAGGAGCTTGCCCTTGGCTTCAGGATGAGGAGGTGCCCAGGCATTCCTATACGGGCTGTTTTAAACTCAGCTCTAGAGGTCTTAATTTTTTATAATTTTTTAAAAATAGTTTCTTTTTTCTGCTATTGTCTGTTAGAGGGCTATTCCCTCTGGTAACAAACTTAATGCAGGGGAATGCAATAAACTAAAAGTAAATTGATTGTGTTATTCCAAATTCTCTGAGCTCGTACAATGTCTTGTAATTTTCAAAGGACACAGTAGAAAACTTGCAAGACTAATAATCATAATTATTATGAATAATGAATCCTGAGATTATTACACAATAAAAACACGCCCTCCCATGCTGTGTCTTACTGTTCAATTATTTAAAGCTCCCTGACAATTATAAACTCCCTTTAAGTCTGTCTCCTTATGTGATGAAGAGCTGTAACCCCAGCCACAGCAGCTTTTTTTATCATTTCACTTCAAAATAAAATTGCATGTAATGTTTCAAAAAGATTTTTTCTTTAGTCCTCCAGTTGTTTTTTTTGCTAAGATTTTTTTTTTTTTTAAGTGTTATCAAGGAGAAAAAGCAAGCAACGTAGCAACATTTCAAACCAAAGTGCTGTGATTGTGTTCTCCCAGGAACAGAGCTGGGGGAAGAGGATTGTGTCGACTTCTTAAAAAAAAAATTAACTGTACTAGAAAACTGAATTATGTATTAATATTTGTCAATTTGATAAGAATTCTGTTGATTCAGCTTAAAGCACCAAGTAGTAAACTCCTCTAACTGAGTCATGGCAGAGCTGCTCAGCTTCCCAGCACTTGTGAACCCTGTCCAGGCACTGCAGGTACCTTGGGGTTTTCTCCAATTTTCCCAATTTCCCCAATTTTTATTTTTTTTGAGAACCCAGGGTGCAGCGGGAACAAATTTTGTGCAGAATTTTTTCTGTAAGAATTTGTAACTTGAACCAAAAGAATTTCCTCCGGACGCCCCGTGTGGTGGGTATTCAGTAGAATTATTTCCACATCAAATTTTAGCTCCTGTGTAAAGCAAATAGCTTCAAAATGTTTTTTTCCCTGTACTGAGTAAAATATTTCTCATGTTCGATCCCCCATATCCTTCCCCTCACCAAATACTGGTGGGTGGTTCTCCGCTGAGAAATTGCGACCTAATAGGTGAGGAGAAGGAAGGTTGGAAATTACAGGTGATTGAAGAGAGAATTAGAATGGTAGAAAGCCAGCAATTTTTAAGATGCTACTGTAACTACCACCATTATGTCTAATTCTTTTTAAGTCTATGGCAAAGTAGATAATGTTAACAAAACTATTAGTATCACTGCACACTGCTATAAATATCCTGTTGTCTCAGAGTAACCGCTCTTCTAGCAGGGCACGGTAAGTTTCATTAATGTACAGATTAGTTCTGCTGCTTGCTTGCTTTTATCTGTAAATTCAATATTACAGAGAAAACACATCTTAAGAAATATGTGGTGTTTTTTTTCTCAGTGCTTTCTGCCGTGATAATGGTCACAGAATTAGTATTCAACCCATCTGATTGCTGCTTTTCCAGCTTGCTTAGGTGGGGAGATGGTTTTTAGGAAGGACACAACCCTGCCATCTCTGACTTTGATTCCTGTGATCTGCCATTGAGCTTTCTAACAGGTTTATTAGAGATTGTGGGTATGAATTCTCTGGTTGGGAATCCTCTTAATTACTCATTTTCTTTGGAGTGATTGCTCTGGGGACCACGTAGCTGATGAAGCCTGCTTTCCTACAGACTTGCATCCTTCAGATTACTGCAGGTCTGTGGCATGAATCCTCACCGGGTCCTTTCCTGACCCCTCATCCCCTAAATTTCATGCCACACCATGAAGAAATGCAGTAATGGCCATCAATGCTCACGTTTTGGGTGCTAATGCGAGGCTGATGTTGGCCAAACCCGTACATAAGACAGAAGAGAGAGTCATTGAATTCCCTTTGAAGCCTGGGACAACTACATCTAGGCATTGACTTTCATTAAATTCTCAATATTTCTTTTTTTTCAGATCCATAATCTCATGTGGATTTCAGTTAGAATTGGCCAAAAGATGACAGATGCCATGGAGGCTTTAAAGGACAGGCGGATAGCATGGTCATTGTTCCCGTTTCTTAAAGATATAAAATGGTAAAAACTGCTGTGGAAGATGGTCTCGCACCAGCTTTGATCTTGGGCTGAATACCTTGGTTTCAGGAGTACGGAAATTGCTCCTAAAGCAATAAATCGATAGATAAATTGAGTTCAGTCCGTACTTAGGACCAGTTAGGGTCAGCGTTCATCTCTGCAGTGTAGCAGCTGCTGCAATTTTGCTTCTCAAGTCCGATGGACCGCAGAAGGCAGATGACAAGAAGCCCTTCGGTGTTTTGCCTTCCTGGTATCCATCTGTCCTTTGAGTCCTGGATGGGTCCCCTTGATGGGACACCGACTGCTTCGGTGGCTGTTAGATGCTATATCACAGCAGTGCTGGCAACTGCGGGGCTGTCCTTCTGTCCCCTCCCTCTGTGCTTTGCACAGTGTGGGCTTTTAGGGTAAGAAATGCTGGATCTGGTGCCATAGACATGCCTTTAACAGAGAGGATGCTTTGGGTAAGTGTAAGCCAGGAGCAGGACTTCTTCTTTTTTCTTTCCTTTTTATCACATTTATAGTAAAGCTATTTTGCTATGAATTATTTCCGATGGAAATCAAATTTTCAGTCTCCCTCTTCCCCCCAACACAACAGACATCACCTATCCCCTCAGCCCTGTTCATAGCTCTGGAAATGTAGGAAATTTCTGTGTGAGAAGAAAGAGCAGGTGGTACTTTTGCCCCCCCAAACCTTTGGGGTTGTGAGGCACACCATTATCTCTTTTGATCTGCTGTGGGCTGATCCAGATTATTTAAAATCTCGCTTTCCAGGAAATGTGGACTCAGACGTTTCTCTCGTCTTTGGTTATTTCCGAGCTGGATGGTAGCGTTTATTTCATCCCATTTACGCAGACTGCGATAAAACGATGGGGCGAATCACAAATTCAAAGTGTCTGGTTGATGTAATTCCTGTGTCATGTCAGGAAAAAAGTAGCACTAAGAGCAAAGTAGCCATGGCACCTGGGCAATTGCAGACTGAAAAAGATCTCTTAGATCCTCGTCAGTCTCTTTTGATACTTTTATCTCTAAGATCTGAGCTTTTCACATTACCAAATTTACTTAAACGTCGCCTTCTGTCTCAAGCTAAGTGATTTGGGAGCTTTTTTTATTATTATTTCCTGCATTATAATCCGCATCATAAAAAAAACAATCAAAAATAGGCATTATTATTTCATCGTGCAGATGAGAAAAGGCAAGAGCAGTGTTATGCTGAAAAACTTGCAGAGCTGGCAGTGGAAACAGGCACGCAGAAAACAGGCAAAAAGGGTTTGTTACACAGCCAACCTTCTTTTTATATCTCTAGCTTGGGCTACCTGATAGAAATTCAGATGGTTTTGGTGTAGGTCAAAGCTGGCTCCCTTTCAGACAAATACTGTCTCAGTGAAGACCAAAGATGAACTAATGAGTGAGTTACCTTAGTTTTTGCCTACCAAGAGGTGGCAGAGGCTCAGTAAAGCAAGAATGGTTGGCCAGTTTTTGCAGCTCTCAGAGTCCCAGGCTGGTCCCGATGACCTTAGGTTTGCTAATTGCTCTGGGAATGGGCTTGTTGCCTTGAAACTATTCCCATCATGTACCAGCAAGGACGCTCACTTGGATTTTTTGGAGCTCGCGAGCTGCCTGCAACCACCACGTGATGGCATGGTTTTGCTGCTGGTGGAGGTGGGTCAGTTGGGCAGCCTACCTGCAAGGATTTTAGAGTTGTTCTTCGGAGAAGAACCTCTTTGCTCCCGTGCTCATTACCAGAAAATACGAACGGCTGCACGACCGTGTATGCACTTAGCTTGTAATTCTTGGCTTCTCAGACGAGGAGGAAAGGTGCAGAAAGTCTCGCCTCTGAAGCATCCCCATTAGCTATGCGTGGCTGCCCCCAAAATTCATGCTAGTGTCATTAGTTTGATAAATAATCCACTGAGCAAATAAGGAAACATATGCCGCCTTCTGCTAAACCTTTGAGTAACATTGAGAGCTGAATAACGATAATAAGAATTAGAAATTATAAACGGCTAATGTGCCTGGTAGAAGCCTGAGCTACAGAAAATGACTAATTTATTGCATAGCATTTGAGAAAGATTAGGTTCCTAGGAATCTAAAACATAAGAACTAAAATACCAAGCAAGTACCTCGTTTAGCCAAATTAAGGGAAATTCTACAAAGAAAGAAGTGGTTCCAAAGCAGTTTGTTGCTGTACTTTATGATGGATTCGTAGCTTATATTGGATTCTTCTATCCTCATAATTATTATATCAGTTATAAAATACATCTTTGCCACAGAAAGAGGGACCTGTTTGGTCCCATTTTATCTGAAAACAAAGGGTTTGGCCCAAATATTGAAGGCATCAACAGATGTTTAAATCCTGCCATCAGCTTAGGCCAGGTTTGTTGAGGAGGATCCATCCATGGAAGAGAAGCCAGGCGCGTGCTGAAGCTTCAGGCAACTTGACATCAAAACTTGGAGGCTTGTGTCCATCCATCAGCAAAGCCTCGTGGAGTGGGGTAGGTCAGTATAATTTGAAGATCTTTCTTTCTCACACGGTTACATGGAATTTGACTGAAGATTTTGAAGGTCTCGTTGGTCATAATGTTGGGCTTGGATGGCCACATGTCTCTGTGAAGAAAACTTGAGCTAAAGGAGGGATTAGAGATGGGGTTTCAAGACTGACAGCTCAAAGTGTGAGTACGTAGTCTGCCTCCCTGGAAAGTCTCCAAAATCAGAGTACATGAACCCCAAATGTAGCAGCACATCGTGGTCCAGCAGGAGGTGCTCTAAGGAACAAAGACCAGGGGGTGCAATTTTGGCTCAACTATAATTAAAGTTATGCCATCTTCTTTTGAAAATGGCAAGATATTTCAAAATCAAAGATCAGAAAGCTGTACCAGAACATTTCCTAAAAAAAACACTTCTTTCTCAAAATGACTGAAATGTTCTCGTGCTTTCAAAGTTCTCCCCTTATCATTTTTTTTGTCTTCCGCATAAAGTATTATTCAACTTTCTGTTAAATTCATGAATTGTTTGAAACCCTTTAGGGCTCAGTTTTGAAGCAAGTTAAACTTTTGCCCAAATAAGTAAAATAGCTGACTTTTGAGCCTTCTATTAAGGCCCGATACTTACTAGAAACAGCCGCTGCAGCGCTGAGTTCACTTGCAAAAATAATGAACCCGCTCCTGGTCCCTTGCTGCATTTTGAGTACCGTAGATGATGGCTCCATTTATGTATGTCGTTTAGCACCGTTGTGTTTGACCACAAAATGCCTTCCGAGTCCCTCGGCTGCCTTAAAACCGTTTGCTTTATTTCTGCATTTTCTGTGGGCGGCAGCTAGTGTTGCTAGATGAACTGACCAGCGGCTCCTGGGGAAGCGTTCGCGGGTGATTGAATTGCTTGCAATCAACAGCCCCCCCCCCCCCCCACGTTTTTCCCAGTGACTAATTGGTGATGACAGACATCACCTGTGCTGTGATGCCCTTGTGGCATCTGTTGTGGATAGCAATAGAACAACCGAGCTGATCCCACCCCTGGATTTTTAAAATATTTATTATATTCCTGCACAGTGCCAGTTAGTTAATAAGATCTGATGACTGTGTAAGCAGCCATTAAGAGCGTAGTTTCCATTTATTTTTTTCTTGTGCACGTGAATAGCAATTTTATAGTCTGTAAGAGGAAAGGGGTCTCTCTCCTGTGGAAGAAGAGGAAAAGTTGAAGTCTGACTCTTATCTGGGAGAAATGAAGGGGCAATGCTGCCTTCCTGTCCCCCCATCTTCCCCTAGTGCTTGTTAATATGGAATTGAAGGAGTAAATATTTGATGGCTATTCCTCCTGTGAATGAAATTCCAGTAGGTCTAGGATATATGAGCAATGGTCTTCCATTGCGTGCTGTTGTTTGCTGAATTTACCCCAAGGTTTGGTAGAGAACAGCTCAGTGATGGGGGTTGTATGTCAGAGAGGAGCTGGTAGCATCCACCTCTGCTGTCCCCTTGTCCTCACGTAGTGTCAAGGGCACAGAGAGGCTTCCAACACGATTATTACTGCGTAGGGTGCAACTCTCGATGTCTCCCAAGCCTGTAACCATTTTCCATTTTCAACATGCTGCTCCGAAAGCGCTGTTGGGCTGATCCTGGGAGGTGCTGAGTCAGGAGAGAACTCCCCTTAGAGCAACACCCGACGTTGTTGACACACGTGAAATTTGGTGATTTATAACGAGGTTCGTAATGTCATAAAAGGGGCATAATAAAAATTAGTACCGCATGACTCGTTTCGAAGAACATCATTATGGCACCGAGCGATAATGAATGGCTGCGCTAGAAGCCAGAAGGGAGGAAGTACGTATGGCGGCGAGGACAGATCTTTTAGTTGAGAAATTAGTATCACTGCAGATGGGCTGAAAATTTATAAGCATATGCTGATGTACCCTGACAATCCGGCATGTGCTCGGTGTCATGAGTAAAACCCAACGCGTGTGAACAAATCCAACGGGGACACGTGCGGTCACATATGAGCCATGCAAATGCGAGCTCTGCCTGCATTCGGAGGATAGATTGATACACAGAGCCTGAAGAAATGCTTCTGAACGCGATGCTTTGAAACCTTGTTTGTGTGGTTAATCGGCTGAATGAAAACTGGAAAGGCCAAATTTTGTAGATGGTCCCCAGGAAAGGTGATAGGAATTGCTTGTGCGGAAAAGAGTATTTTGTTTGGCTGTAAGTAATGAGCGACCAGTAACTTGTCCAATCTGATAGATATTTGAGACAGCAAATTACACCTATTTCACGTCTCCCTAAAGGTCATCCGATTCAGCGCCTGCTTTTCTCCCAGCTGTTAGAAGCAAGATCAAAATTTAATTAGTTAATGGTCAGGCCAAAACATGGGGTCTCATCATGGTTCGTGTTTCTCTGCTTCACCGGTTTGTGATTTAGTTGCTTAATCCGGGGTGATGAGAGCTCCTGGATCTGGGTCCCAGGGCTTTCCTAGGGAACATCTTCCTGATGCAGGTTAGCACTGGGATTTAGATGTGACCATCCATGTGAAATGCAGATTTTTTCCTTGCCTTCCCCTCTCAGATCCTGGTTGCTGTCCTAACCTGCCGTGGCTCGCGTTGAAGCATCCAGATAAATCTTCCTGGGATAAAATGGTGCTGTGCAAAGCTCCAGCTCCTCTCATCTGCAGCTCTGGGTGCAGCCTGTTTAATTAGAAACAATTAGTGATGTGTTACCAATTTAATACAAATTCCTATTTGTCGGGTAACTGGTGCAAAGAAAAATTCGGCAACTCATGCTCTACAGCCATGATTGCTGATTTTGTTTCGAGTTGTTCTATTTTTCCTTGATGTAAATGAATATTGATTTTTTTTGAAGAAGAAGAAGAGAAATTAAGAACTGGTTTTAATCCCAGCCATGGGTCAGGAACTGCCTCAGAGGCTTTGTCCAGAAATTATCAGCCCCTAAACTTCCTCCGCTGCCTGCAGTGACGCGATTTAATGGCACAGCCCCATTAAAATAAACGGTCATATTCTGTAAAACGAAATAAGAACAATTCTTTCCGAAGCGTCTGTGTTCTAAAAAATGATGAATCTCCCCAAATTGGTATCTATTACAGATCTCCTTATGTAAGCCAATTTCAGTGGAAGAACGCCTCACTTGTTCAGTTCCTAGGTGTTACAGCATCTCTCCGGTTACAGATATTCCTGCAGGGAGATTTTTCTCAGATATAACTTACACCTTCCGTAGAGAAAACTGTGAAAGATGGGTCAGAGAGGTTCTGGGGAAAAAAAAAAAAAAAAAAAAAAAAAAAAAATCCCTCAGTGCAGGAGTGCCACAAAAGATTATATTGACCAGGCACTGAGCAACACTAGACCATAAGGACAGGTTTGATGTTATTTGTGGCATTAAAATTCCCCGTAAACAACTTTTCCATGCAATACTGAGGATGAGAACAGGTTTATGTTCTTGCAATTCATGCTGTGTGAATAACTGCAAGTGCTAAACACAAGGAGGTTATCGGGTGCAGGGAGGAGACTTGAATTAGTCCAAAAGTTTCTATTTTTGCATGAATAAAGCATCTTGTTGCCCTGGAATGAAGTGCTGAACATAAAACGTGAATGTTCTGTTTATGCTTAAATATATTCAGCAAAACTTTGTCTTTTAAAATGGAAATATATATATATATATATATATATAAACCCTTCATATCTGTATTGAAAATACCAAATGAATGAATTGAAACAGCTGCTAGAAAGCACGGCGGATATTTTGATGTAGTGTCTTTGGCTGAAAACTTCCATTGGATGTCTTGAAATATCATATTTTGGCACCAGGGTACGTGGCCTGTTTAAGGGAAGTGCGATTTGCAGCAGGAAGTTGAAGGTTGGAAGTGCGGTAGGTTTCTCACTTTTCCTGAAAAATAGCGAGTTTCAAATCTTACCAGCCAGCTCTAATTGACAGCGTTTTAAAAGTTTAGATAGCCTCTAGTATGTGTTCTTATTTTAGCGTACTGCAAGTGTTAAAAGGGTGGCAAATGGCTGCTTGAGTAGTCTTGGCTTAGCTAAGATTGCAATTAAAAGAAATGCTAAATGGATAATGTCATGAAAATTAACCACTTGCTGTGAGGTATAGGCAGATCCTACGTATAGCTCAGGTTACTAATTTCTGTATTAATTTATGACCTGAAAAATGATTGTATTTGTTAATGCAGGGGTGTGGCAATATGGTATAACAGGCTCCGATTTTGTATGTGAATTAAACATGAGTAATTAAAAGCATGCAAATTTTAATTGCTCTAAGAGCCGAAAAGTCAAACTCATCTGAATTGGTTCAGGACTTGGTCCTCAGTGCAGATTACCAGGATAACTTTTAGATCAAAGTTATAATTACCAATTGAAAAACAAGAGCAACAGTTTCTGAACGCACAGCCACTTTTCAACTTATTTTTCGTCTTAAACATACATTTTTTTTTTTCTCTTTTCCCATCAGTTTGGTAGTTTTGCAAGAGAAGCAAATGGGTCTTTTTGGTACAGAGGTATAAAACCTGGGTTGAGGTCTGGGACAGCACTATATAAAGGTCCCAGGAGCACATTAGTGAAATCATTATTTTATTTTATTATTATATTTTTTATTTTTTCTTGGATTTAGAGGATTAGAACCCATGTCTCTTACCAGAAGAAGCTCATGAATAAACTCACATCATCTATTACCACCTTTGCTTAGCAATAATGTTATATCTTTTTGATACCAAATCCATGGTGTGATATAATTTCAAATTCAATTCTGCATTAAAAATAGTGGGAGATTTGGTTCATAATTTGAGGTGCTTTATGTGGCTTTGTAAAGGAAACACGGAAATCAGACCCTATTGGGCTATATTCAGGCCTTCTCTGTGGGTTCTTTAGTCATTGGCACCTGTGGAAAATGAATGGGAGCAATCTGATTTCGTGCTTGCTTTGTACAGAGGTAGGCGATTATTCACACCGCCATGAGAGCAGAGAGAGACGTGCCTCATAAGGAGTTAATTCAAACCACATCGGGCTAAAATCAGCCCCTGTCAAACTGGGATGTAGATGGTTTAAGCAGTGGTGGATTGATCTTGTGTAGTCACATGAAAGAGTGAAGGATTTCAGATATTACTTGCTGAGATAATTCCAGGTTATATGTCTTTCTATATTGTACAATATATGTTTACTATTCACTGCTAGCAACGATAAAAGCGAAATTGCTTTTGTCAGTGATAGCTCTACAGAGTTTACTGAAAGCCAAAGTAAAATAAGTACTTGGTGGGCTAGAACTATGGTCCCAATCTTGCTGCTTTTCCCCTTGTTTTTTCCTATTATTTAAACAAACGGGCACCTAGCAGGTCAGCCACCACAGCATCCACATGCATGAGGTCACAGCGGGTATGGATTCACCTCCAGATTTAAGATATTTATTCAGCAGGTTTAAAGATAGATGCCTTTTCACGGTTTTAGTAGCTTTTTAGGCTCCATCATCTCTGTTAGGTCTCCCCGTTTTTTATGGGGGGAGCTTAGACACCCATTATGTGTAGAGTCACCCAAACATCGAGACTTGGGGCTGATGGTAGCTCAAGTTTCTGAACGCTAAACTACCTCTGATGGAAGAGACTTTCATGAAAGACTGCTGTGCTTTGCCATGAGGATGGTTCCTCAATGGAGGAATTGCGTACTGGGGTGTTTTGTACGGGATCCTGAGGGTTTCTACAGGTTCTCAGATGCCAACATTGTTAATAACAGGGCAGTTTTCTGAATTTAAGTACAAGAACTCCACTGAAAAAGCCTTGTAGGTTTTTCTGTGTCCTTTTTTTCCCCCCAGATCTTGCCCTTGATACTTCTCTAGAGATGTTTACCCAACACAGCTCATTAGAAGACAAAGCGCTTACAATACACGAGCCAACACACAGAACGGGCCAGAAGCCCAAATCTCCTCACTCTGACCGTGCAGCGAAGTATTTGTATCTTTCTCCTATAAATGTACACAGATTATACTTTAGTCTTGTGTTTGCACATTATTTAGAGCAGTGGCCCATGACTAAGGACACTAAACACAATCTCAGTGCAAATAATGGATCGCAACTTCGCAGCCAAAAGAGCTGAGGCGAGACCTTAATACTTTCTTTCAACACATCATTACTCTGGAAATGCCACTGGGAAATTTCTTAATTCCCTCCGGTTTTGGATTGATCTCAATAAGTAAGGGGCAATAATATTTGTTATTAATAATAACGGTATTAATTGCTCTTAAAAAACAATTTAGGGACAATATAAGGAAATGCTGCGCCAGTGTTTAGTGAGCATTGTGCTTTTCACAGAAAGCTATTCTTCATAAGCTGTTTAGGTAATAAACCACCCTTAATGATCTCACAGTAGATTAATGCTACTAATATAGTTTACATGATGTGCATGGGTGTTGGTCCAAAATAGGCTTGTAATAAAGGAAAAAAAAATGCTTTTGGTTTGATACCAATGATGAAAACTTGGTTGGCCAGCTTTCACATGGACTTGGTGGCCAACAACCAAACCCTGAAATGTTGTAAAGAGGTATTTTTCTAAAATGAATTCTACTGCTTGAACCTGTAGTTTATTCATTTCTGGATTTTAATTATAGACAGAGCACTTTTCTACATAAAATGGTATTATTGTTAAGTCTCACTGTCACTTTCCTTCTCGCTATATTCCGCTTCAATGCAATTACCTAACAAATCCTGTGCTGAAACACCCTACCTAGTTTGTGCTTTCCTCAGACCAAAGGTTTGTAGGCTTGAGGCTCTGAGTGGCCAGTTATTGCTTGTTTATGAGGTTAAATACTTAAGCTGCTTGAGGCGTACAAGACAAGAGCACTGAAATAGGAGTGAACAAATGAATATATCAGACTCTGTGATCACATGTACAAGAAATAATTTTCAAGTATCCTGAGGAAGCAGCTGACTTGAGTTTTCCATGTTGCTGTTCTGTTGAGGATGCCGTGTCTTAAGGTGTGATTTTACTGTTAGGTTTTTTTTTTTTTTTCCTCTTTCTTTCATCCCCTCTCATTTATTCACGCTTATTCCGTGCCACCTTGGCCCTTTGTTTCGTGACACCTCAGCCGTGCCCTCCACAGCACCTCCCACTAGCCCTGCTACCTCCGTGCCACCGGCCTCTCTGACTGTGTCCTCTCCTTCCCCTCCAGCTGTCCCAAGCTCCAGTGTCCTCCCCTCTGCCCCCCGAGATGTGGTCCCTGTCTTGGTCTCCAGCCGATTTGTCCGTCTCAGCTGGCGCCCGCCTGCGGAAGCCCGAGGCAGCATCCAGGCGTACACGGTCTTCTTCTCCAGGGAGGGCATCAACAGGTAGGTGTCCTCTTGCATCCCAGGGGACTGTCCCTCGTTGGGGACAGCCCCTGAGCTCCTTACCATCGTCTTGCAAAAGATTCTTAACCTTGTGTTCTTCCCTCTGTCTGTGTGTGGAAACAAAACAAAAGGAGCCCAATGTTTTGAGGCCAGCAATGCCTTTTGTTGCAGTCTATTTTTGTAGACAACACATCAATGTTTATATAACAAGACTTGTCGTCTTGGTGCAAGGGACTGTTTTGGATGACAGTGATGTCCATAGATCCTACCCCTCCAGCTATTACTTGGCCATCTAACGTAAAGTATTGTTAGCTCCATGTTTTACCTTTCATCTTCCCCCAAAGCCACGGGCTCAACTGTTGTTTGCATCCCCAGCGGAGGCGAATTTTTTGAGCCCTAATCAACTCGAGAGGAGGATGCTTTTAGAGCACTGCAAGGGGTGCAAGGTCTTGAAAACGGTTGGGGAGAGGGCGAGGAAGATTTTAACATGATTGTAAATGCAGTGGACAAGCCTGGGCTGTTCCAGCCACACAGCTGATTGCTGCCCAGCAGATAGCTCTTTTGTTATTACGACACTAGAGATTTTGTTATAATGGCACTAGAGATTATTTGGTCTTTTCCTGATTCCTCATGATACATGCTCATTCCACACTTGAACAGGTACTGTACAGTTACTTTGGTTTTATTTTCCATACAAAAATTATCTGATGCCTGAGAAGAACCTCGTGCTTTTCCCTTTCTGTACAATCACTGCGAAGAACTCACTTGAAATATCCCATCCTTTATGTCACTGCTGGCTGGCGACTGGTACGTGTGTGTGTAAAGCTGAGGATGCTCAGCTGCCCCCGTGTCACTCCCAGTTTGGGTACCAACCTAGGGTTCACATGGCAGAATCAATTATTTTGTACAATTGGGTCCTATATTTGTCTGTACCCATCAGCGCTGGTTGCAATGGGATAGGATATGTGCTGTGCAAGGGGATTCCCATTTCTTTTTTTTTTTTTTACTTTTTACTTTACAAGCACGTGTGGTCTTGCAAATTTTTAGGCTAATAGCAGGATGAAATTAATGTAGTTTTTCTTTGAAAGCTTCCATGGAAATGTTGAGCTGTTTGACTTCGTTGTTTACATGTTGTTTTTCCAAAAGAGCTATTATTCTTTTTTTTTAAAAAAAGATAAAATACAAATGGGTTTGACATTAACCTCAGGGATGCAGAGGAATTGTCAGAGAAATTACTGTAAGTCTGGAGTACAGAGCTCACCCCGTGATGATTTGCAAGGCACGAGGCAGCACCAGCACACATGGTGGCTTTGGGGACAATCCGGAGAAGTTGTCCCCTGTGTTTTGAACTCTCCCATAAGGGCTCTTTGGCTCAGCCCTTTGAAAGAAACCACTTTTGGAAGCGATTGCGCTTATTGCCATGCTGTAATCACCAGGGTCCTTCTGACGGGATGCTCTTTAATCTTCGTGCTCTGCTAGGCATCCGGCGGGGGATCAAATGGTTTTTCTTGCAGATAAGGATGACTGGAAAGAGCACTTAAAGGTAAAAGGCAGGCTTCTCAGGAAAGGATAAAACAAACCTGAAATCTATTAGGAAATAAACAGCCAAGCAATACCTCTGCACTCAGGAAAGTTGCTGGGTTGAGAAAAAGTTCAGATTAAAAAGTGATATACTCTATAGCGTTTGCTGATAATAGCAGACTACTGACAAAAAAGGAACAAATAGTTTTTTATGTATAGGATCTGTTAGCAGATACATGTCTGAAGCACACATTTTATTGTTCTTCTTTTGTGTTTAAATATGGTATTAGAATATAATGCATGAATTTCAATGGATACCGCTCTACAAGGTACACACATAGACATAGTATAAAAATCCATCCTGCCCTGATGGAGAGCAGTTTCGGGAGAGAAAGGAGCTTTTTTACCTTTTCCCTTGACATTATAAGCTCCCTGAAAACAAACTCTTTCATACCCAAGTAATAACGTCAATTGAGAGATTAAAAATCCTTGTCGAGTTCTGCAATGGAAGAGGTAAATCTCTGCCTTCTTGCAGCGTTTCCTGTTGCACTGCCCGGATGGTGAGCTCTTGGGAGTGGTGCTGCCCACACTGCCGGCATCTCATCCATCCATACTGAACTTTAAATTACTTTTTTTGTTGCTGGAGGTGGTCTTCATGTGAAAAACAGCAGAATTATATATATAATTATATATTAAATATATTCATCTAAGCTTCCTCAAACCCAACAGCGTTTGTGTCTGGATGTGGCTGCCGGTTAATTGCAAGCAAATTTGGAGTTGCAGCTTTTTTGATGAGAACATTTGCAAAATCGTCCAGATCCATTATTTCGTTTTGAATTTTGGTCTCTTTTTGTTGTTTGGATTCGCTCTCAGCCTGATGGCTGGTTTGTTCGCTCTTCTCATCCATCTACGCTGCTTTGCTTCTGCACTGAGCATTGATTCACACAGGCATTTGATATTTGTGTGTGTTAGTCATCACGAAGAAAGAGGCATTGTTTATTTTTGATCTTGTAGCCACAGAACAAACAATAAACCCTTACATGTAATCTTAAGCCATATTTAATTACCTGTCCGGAGTATTGAATTAATTCTGCATCCTCAGTGAGAATTTATGTGCTATATTTAAAGTTAAAAATTAAAGTTTTAAATTAAAAAATGATTTATGAGAGAAATATTTATACAATAATTTATTTGTACAATAATATATTTATACAATAATGTATTTATACAAAAATATATTCCTGTTTGACATTTTAGAGGGGAGACAAAGCCCCAACATACCGTTCAGTTTTTTTATTGCAACCTTGGAAATGACGAGTTGGTCTAAATAATGGGTTCGGATTTGTAGCCATCCTTCTTTAACTGAATGTTTGCAAGCATAAGTGAATAAATACAATAAATTAAATGGGATGCCTTGATATTAAAATAAAAGTAGTAGGAAAATGCTCCTGGCAGTCAATGGTATTCCAACATAACATGAACTTCCTTCAATGAAGGGCTCTTGGAGAATTGGGAGCTGCTTTGTTTTTAGTTGAACGTTCACTACCATTTGTTTTCGACACCAAATTAATGAATGCAAGGATAGTCACGAGCAACCAATAGAGCTCCCCAACTGCGTGGTGCAGAGCAAAGAAATGAATCAAGGGACCGCTTAATTGAATGCAAAAACTTCTGTTTGATTAGAGTCTATCTTTAGAATTCAGCTTAAGTTCTAAAATATCATTCCCAGATGAACTGTTTACATTAGTTTGGAGGTTTGCTTGTCACAATCAAGGACTTTGTGTTATTTCAGGGGAGAACGATAGTAGGGGATGAAAAAAAGAGCTCAAGGTAGTGGAAGTCCACCCGTTTTAAAATTAATAGTATTCATTTCACAGCAAGGAGCATTAACATGACTTGTCTTACTCGAAGTAACTAATTAGGTGTTTGAAACATTATAAAAGCATTTGTTACACACCTAGGAGATATATGGGGACTGTAATTATCTTTTTTTACATGCTGATACTGTAATGTAACATGATCCTCAGTCACTGGAAATTACATGTCGAAGCCTCCAAGTAAGTGAATGACTTTAGTCAAGGGCTTTTATTTTTAGCCCGTAATTTATGGCTGAGACAGGTCTGAAAAAGAGAGCCCCAACTGTAAAGGTGCTTGGTTCGAGGATATTTGGTGCTTTTTAGGGAATTCCTCCACTGCCCTAACATCCTGGTCTCTTTGCTTGGTTATTTTTTCAGTCCCTATGGCGGTCTTAGTAGTGTGAGTGCCAATTGCACTGTAGAGGTGCAATTTTTAATTTCTTACTAATTAAAAAAATTTTAATTTCTTACTAAGGTATTGCAAAAGACTTACCGAAACAATGCTCCAAACCATACACTTGTCCAGAATTTCATACACGTATCACCACGGGTGCCACTGTCACAGAGAAGTATTCATCCAGACACCTGACTGCAGGTTTATTTATCACTTCATCTCCTTTTCCTTCTCTCACTATTCTGCTGTGGTCTCGTTGCTTTTTTGCTGTTAAAAAAGAAAAGACATGTACAGTGAGATACATCTGATGACGGCTCCATCATCATACAGCTGGGAAGTCCCTGCATATTTTGGTTTTTCTCTTAGTGCTGTGGGTTCCTGCATCTCAGAGGATTTACACGGATTTTGTAGCCATTCATTGCAGGTGTCAGACCCCAACACAGCACCCCTGCTTTCAGAGTTGTCTCTTAGTCTTGAATCCATTGGAGGCATTTTCTGTGCAACTGGCTTCTTACTTCTACAGCATGAAAATAGAAATGGAAAAGGAGGCAAGGAAATGCAATTTGACAAGCCTTGCTTGGGTGAGGTTTCGGTTTAGGAGATGCTCCCCAAAGAATAAAGAGCTCGCCATCCCTGCCACATCACACAGAGCCCCAGCAGTGCTACAAGAAGTTGGACAATTAGTTAATTCACTCTTAAATAATTATTTTGCAGTGTGAAATCTCCAGGTTTTGTTGTTACCTTTGCAGAGGGCTTCTGGTAAAGGAGAAGAGCGATGCACGCCCTCCATAGGAAATCAGCCACAGAAGCGTTTTTACCTGCTTCTCTTTGCACATTGCTTTTCCATCAATATTACTTTGCCGTTTTATTAAAAAAGGCAAAGGACCAACATGCTATATTACTTCTGAAGTGCTAAAATACAAGCCTTTTGTAGCGCTTGCCACATTCCCAGTAGGCACCATTACTTGAATTAGGTTTTTGAAAGCAAAAATCAAAAGAAACCTTACAGACAAACAAGCTCTGAACCGAAATTTGATAAGTAATCACACCTTGCACACTACTGGCTGCAGAAAGAAGTATCCAAAATGCATTTTACAATTATTTTTGTTGTTGTTGCAGGGAACGGGCGGTCAACACATCGCAGTCCGGGACGCTCCAGCTCACCGTGGGCAATCTGAGGCCGGAGGAGACCTACACCTTCCGCGTGGTGGCCTTCAATGAGTGGGGACCTGGCGAGAGCTCGCAGCCCGTCAAGGTGGCCACGCAGCCCGAGTGTGAGTGGGGTCGGGGCCGGGGCCATAATTTTGCCTTGATGTCACACGTCCCATCTTCTGTCATGTCACAGCGTAAATGATGCTGAAACGTAGGCTTTGGTATTTGTATTTAAAGATGAACATTTTCCATTAGTTTATGGTCACCTGTACACGTGTTTTATTATTGTATTATATTTTTGGAGTACTTGGAAGCTTTCAGTTCAGCCTTTTCACATTCTGTATGTCTCATCTGTAAATATTTCTGGGACTATGGTCTCCAAAAAGAAGAGGAATTTATTCAGTTTATCCAACTATAGTTTTTCTCACCTGGAAGGTCCAAGAAGGGCTCTTGCAGAGAAAACAACATGACTTTAGCCCTCCCACAGCAAAATTCATTGTTCAGAGGAGTTTTTCATAAAAATGGTGTCTGTAGCAAGAGCAGCTCCCATTCTAACAGAGATGGGTGCTGCTGGACCTCGTAGGGACAGGTGCTGGTCTGCTTTGGTGAACCAAAGGGGTGAAGGTGGGAGGCTCAGCCCCTGCCACATCACCTTCTCCTTCTGAGACATGGTGGACAATTTCTGCTCTGAGATTGCTCTGCTGTTTATTGCATTTATTTCCAATTATGCAATTGCTGTGTGCAAACGTAACCAGGGTTGTATTTCAGCCCTTTTGGGGCAAGTAATGCTTGAAAGTCAGTTTAGGAATCTGAGTTTTTAGGAAGTAATAAGCAAATTTTACGCAAATAACCATCAGCGTCATTTAACTATCAGCAATTTCTCTCTGTTAAAACACTGAAAATGCACGTATGCACGTTCCTGTAAATGTTTGCATTATGCATACGTGTATTTACAGAAGGAAAATAAGATTTCAGTGGGGAAAACTTGCTCTTTGCAAAGCCCAGGTGAAAAGCAGGCACCACTTCCCCTTGCTGTTACTGACTGATGCTGCCACAGCCCGGAGTTACCTGCTCCGTTTAACGCCAAGCGTAGACGTTTGGAACATCTTTTCCTATTTAATAACTTCAAGATTCCTCTAAAGTGTCAAGTTAGAGAGTGGAGGAAATATTGCTTTCCATTTTTCTGTTCGCTTTTTACCGGTGACCAAATTATCTTATCATTTTTGAAACAACTCTCTCTGGTCCTGGGAGGCAGGCAGCCTCGGTGTGGCTGTCTTTTAGAACATGCCGTAACTATTGTACAATAAATTACATGGCTGCCCCGAAATTGAATTTCCACATTATTTGAAAATATCCGAAGTATTATGCAATCCGGCATTGTTAAAGAAGAAAAAAAAGCTGATGAAAAAGGACATCTGAAATTCATGTCTGTCAGTGCCTGTTTCTAAAAGTGCATACATTTGCTCGGTAATCAGTTTAAAAGATCAACAGAACAAGTCTCAGCTTTTTGAAATAATCATCCACAATATACGTGCTGGATTTATATGAAGGTTTTTGTCCCCAGATTAAACCTTTTTTTTTTTTTTTTCTTTTCCTTTTTCCACTTTTTTTTTGTAAACTGCAACCCTTTTTTCCTTGCCTTTATGGTATATAATTTCACTACAGTATTATCAGTCCGGATTTAAATCCCTGCCTGCTTAAGCCATGTCTAATCTTTTCATACCACATGTGGCGACTTTGTGAGTTATTATTTTGCCTCCTCAAGATGCTGTTAAAGCAGCTTGGAAGTAGAGAATAAAGAAAGGCATCTATTCTTGCACAGGGGATTGAAATTGTCCATCGGAGGTTTGAAAGGGGTTCCCCGCTGCGGGACCAGCTCCCGGCTTTTCACATCCCTGAGGAATTAAAACCCACTTCCTAATAAATCTGCGCCTCCATGATGTGTGTGTTAGCTGCTGGAAGAGAAGATGAATGGGGAGGCATGTTGGTGTGCCCCAAAGAAAGGCGGAGGCATCGCTGCAGCCTTATCATCTCCGTTCCAGGGAAATCAATTTAGCGTGCGCTGACATCTCAACTTCCACCCAGGCAGCTTTATGAAGGACAATTAATAACTGCATCTCTCTGGGGTAGGGAGGTTTTCTTATACTGCATCTTTCTGAGGTAGGGAGGTTTACTTACACCTACTTGCAGAAGCCCACCTGTGTGTCTGCCACCTCCTGTGGGAGCAGATCTCCGACCCCCATGGTTGCCCCACATGGTTGAAGGTTTCTGGTTCCAAACCAGCGTGGTTTCGTGGCCAGAAACCACCCTCGATGCATTTGTAGTCCTCCACTTGGGATCCTCCTGCTCATCCTGAGGCCAAGAGACTAAAATCAGCTGTTGTCCTAGGGTTATTTGTGAGCGATAACTGCAGGCTCTGGGGAATGTTAGGTTTTAGGTTGACAATGGGAGATGGTATCACAGCAGGTTCCTGTTTTCATTAGAAAGAGGTAAATGCAGTTACAGGAAAGAAATTGCCTGGCAGCTGGGTTGGAAACCAGTATTTCGGCGATGATAAATGAGGGGAAGGTGGATGTGAGCACATGAAATCCTCAGGATGCTCACATGTCTCTCAACATGGGCTAGGGTGAGTTTCAGGGACTTCATTTTCTGTGTGGTCTGAGAGAAGGAGCAGCAGAAAGGCAGGGCGTTTTAGGACATTTTCATCACTGAGAGACCACCGGTACCCAAATCAGTGTTTAGACTGGCTAGCTCTGTTTTTACATGGACAACCAGTACTTTGTTTAAACTGATATTTAATCTCTTAGTTGACTTAGAGCAGGTGGACATCCCCGTGTTGGGCCCAGACAGATGCGTGGACAGACTTCAGTAGCCGATCTGATCAGTGTAAGGTTATTACACAGCATACATGAATATTACTAAGGGGAGACAAGCACTTAGGTTAGAGTTCGTAAGCTCTTAGAGTTCATAAATGTCTTCCCTAGTTATCTCACTCGGCATCTAGATTTCCAGAGAAGCTGACACTAATTACTTTTAATTCCCATCGGAGGCTGGTACATCCAACCTCAGAAATCAGTCCCTTTGTCAGAAGAAATTGTCATTTTTTGTGATTATGATGGGGAAGATATATATATATATATTTTATCCCTGACTGGCTGCACCTAAGATTTTGTCTCAAAGCCAAATAGCAGCAAAACCTGCCATCAACACTGCATTAAAGCAATTGCTCCAGAAGCTACTCATGTTGTTTGTCTTCTTCTCACTCCAAGCTTTTCAGCGGAGACAATATCCTTCGAAGGTATTAGTTGCACAGGAAACGTTGAAAGGACATGAACAAAATTCCAACTGCAGTCTCTTTGAACGCACGTTTGTCATAGAAATGTCAAAACTGCATAGCAAATTAAAAGATCATTAACATGAATGCAGTGAAATTTGGCATGAAAAGCAAGGGAAGGCAGTGTTGTCTTTAAAGAACACGTAGATGATGATTTTATCAGGCAGTAATCGGTTCCATATATGTTGACCTGCACAAATTAAGTTTGCATGTGCTGGAGTAATTGAATTTTCTGAAGTCTTGCATCAAACCCATCCATTTTCGACACCGATGCAGAGGTGGTGACACGTTGTCACCTCTCGGGGTCCCCAAATAGGGCCGGACCCTGCTGCTGTTGGGTGCTGAGTGTTTCAGAAGGGTGCTAGCGCCATGTCAGCTGGTTTTGGGCATCAATTTGTCATGGAGCTGATAATGTTGCTATAAAAGATGCTAAATCATTTTGTGGTAGTCAAGAGCAGTTGGTTTGTTCAGACCTTTGTGTATCGATGCACTAAAAATGAATAATTTTTATAAGACCTGCAGCTAATCCTATTTAACGAGGGAGCCCTGGGGCTCTGTCGGGAGCCTCCTCTGCTCCATCCCAAGCTGGCTGTCACGGTGATGAACGGAGGACAAGAGGCTCCTGCTCCCCATCCATCAGCTCCTAACGACATCACATTTATTATTGTAAAAGAAAAACTCGTCTCTGTCCGAGGTGGCGTCCTCACCCTGCCAAATTTCAGGTGTACACAACACAGCCCTGAATAACGAAGGGCCGAGACGTGGGAGATGTTTATCAGCATGTGATGAAAGGGTCAGGGCAAGCAAAAAAAAAAAAAATAAATAAAATAAAAATAATAATAATAATAAAAAAGGAGCATCTCCGGTGGATTGCTTCGGCAGGGAATTTTTCTCATCATTGGATGAAAGGGGGAAGCAGCGCTGAAAAATGTGTTGTGTGGAGTCATTAATATCCCCCTCATTTGTGTGTATCCTTCCGTAATGGCTCCGTAAAATGCACCCTGGGGTAACTTCGCGCTGTTCTTACATGGTTCTTTAATTTTATGAGTAATTTACGGGGAGGGTTGGGGAAGGGGGGGGGGGGAAGAGGTTTTCGATTGCTTGAAATTTTAATGGAACGTGTCTCCCTTGCTAGATGTTGGGCAGGCATGAAGGGAAGGATGGTGGTGTCTGTTTTTCTGTCTCTTTGACTCATGCGTCTAGCTTCCCATCCACTTCATTCTCCCAAGACTTTGAAATCTGGTTTTTTTTTTTTTTCCTGGGAGTGAAGCCTGGCTTCTGGCTGCAGTTACTGAATTTGAAACCACTTTGCGATTAGAGCTCATTCTGGTTGTTGTTTTTATTTGGTGCTTGTTTTTCCCCCTAGTAAGCATCAGAAACGGGGAGGGTATTTAAAATACTTTCTTTTTGCGGGGGGTCAGACAGCTCCTGGTCTCTGCTCCAGGTCCGTGCTTCGCTTTGCAGCAGGAGCAGCTCTGGTCTCGCTCTAGCCTGGCCCTTAGGACACTTGGTTAGTCCCCAGCGCTGGTCCAGGTGACGCCTCCGACCTTCCTGCTGGCCTCAGTGCTGCCTCGGGCAATGGAAAACATGCACTCAAATCCCACGGACGCGGCTGCAGCATGAATTTTGTCCTCTGCTCCCTGCCTTGTTTTTGTTTGTTTCAACCCAGCTACCATTTCAAATAAGGTAGAAATGATAAATATTTATTTTGCGGGGAAGCTGAAGCCTTTACCCATGGCAAGCATCGCTCCTGCCACAAGCTCTTGTACTCCTTGTCCTTTCCCTGCCCCATCTTGAAGCGGGGCTGCTTATTAGAGGCTGTTAGCACTGATAATTGAGATTGAAGACCATCTAAAGCTATTTTATTCTTCAGAATCTGCGTAGCTTTAATGTCATGACTTTTGTTTTGTGTCTTTTCTGTTTTCCCTTGAATTTCTCATTTCCCTTGGGTAGTATCTACTGTTAAAAACTTTTCTCTTTCTTTGTGGTTACATCCTCATGGAGCAGAGTGTGTGGTGCCAGCTGTGCTCTCTTCCTTCCTGTCTCCTCCCATCTGACCAAATCCATAACTTGAAATTTGTTTCCCAAAGGAAGCTGCAGCAGTTTTGCCTTTTCTTCCCATCTCCCATTTGCTCCAAAACTGTAGGAGTGAAGAAGTTTTACAGCAGAGACCATAACGGTCTCTCTTGGGTGAAACCCAAAGCTTCAGATGCTCCTCTTGGGAGGAGGTTTAAAAATGGGATTAAAATGTCAATTTAAATATAGGATGAGTAGAGGAATAGTAGGAAAAAGGCTGGAGGTTCATGGTTCACAGGAGATTATGAAGCTGTCGTCTTCCTAGAAATAGTCAACAAAATACTTGCTGTATTTTGAAGTATTTTTTTTTTTGATTGTTTTCCTTTTTCATTGCCCTAACGAAACCATATATTTCATTCTGTCGTCCTGTGTGTAAAACTCATGAGCAGCTTACACTAAAACCATGTGAAAGCCATTGAGAAATATTTCGGAAAGACACTTCTATGTTTTGGAAATATTACTGGGTGTTTCAGCGCCATGGAAATATTTTGTTTCGTTTTCCTTGCGAAGCGAAAACTGTCACCGCTTCTTCCCAATGTTTTGATTTCTCTGAAAACCATGTTTACCAAAAATAATCCATCTCAGTGAAAATACTCCAAAGGCTCTCAATGAGAAGAAGGATTCTCCATGGCCGAGGTCTGTCCATCCGACACGCTCCCAGCCTTTCGTGGATCATGGAGGTTGTTGGTATAAAGAACCCACCAGTTGTCATCTAATCGTTTATTTTTATATATAATAAGCTTCACTGCCTAGAAGCGTGTCGTAATTCTGCTCCAGATTGCTGAGACACAAAGGCACCACTGTGCCAAGTACCATACTTCTCTTTGACTTGCAGACAAGGAGCAGAAATTTTTTATCTTTATTTCATCCGGACTTTTCTTCCTACCCCAGAAACCTTGCGGTCTAAAGAGGTAAGATAAAGAATGGGTAGGAGATGTATTATTATGCCACTTCATGGGCAGGAAAATGAAGCATAAAAGCATTAAATTATTTATCCAAGCTCCCTCTGGAAGCCCGAGCCAGAGCCAGGATTGCCGTAACCTATCTTTCTGGGCAGTTTCTCAAAATAAAAGGTTGAATTTCGGGCCCTGTTGAAGTCAATAGGAGTTGCTTTTTATTCCTGCGGATGCTCTCATTTCCCTTAAGTGCGTAGCAGGGCCTCCAGCTGAATGCTCCTCCGTTCAGAAGGGTTTTCCTTCCAGTTTTCAGACCTCAAACAAAAGCAGGACATGTTTGGACACCAAGAAACAGGTGGATTTTGTAAGAAAAACTTATTTTCTTAATGAATTTGTCTCACTGACCGCAAGCTGTTGGTCGATGGCATTATTTTAGCCTGTGTGTTTGCATCCCGTGTTTACTTTCGGGTTGCTTATTGCCAGTAGTGATCTCTTGATAAGTTTTAATTCATGGAGAGATTTTCTCCCCAGTAGAAACTGTGGCAGTAGACCAGCTCCTTCCTCCGTACATGGGCTCGTGGCTTTCCTGCAGAAGCATCCAGCCTCTTAAAACAAGGTCTTCTCTTATTTATTTCCATGGGACTAATTAAGAAAAAACATCTTTTATTTTCCCTCTGGTTTAATTATCTCTTCTCCCACAGTTTTAATGAATGACAGAGCATCCATTGGCACTCGGACATCCCGTGCATGTTGTTTAGAAAGAAAACATTTGTGATTCCTCCCTTACAACTGATCTGAGGGTGCTTGTAATGGTCACGAAGCACCGAAATCTCAGAGGTTATATGGGAAAGAGTGGCAATAATTATGATTTCCTAGGTCTGTCACCTGACCCTTGTCACCAAACGTTTCCTAAAGAGCAAATACGCTGTGAATGTCATCCTGCTTTTCCTCTAACGTGTTGTCGTCTGCGAGAATCCAACAAAGCTACTGTGTGAGCTATAAAAATAAAAAGAAAATTGCTGAACTGCAATAAGGGAAAGCAAGCCAACACGTTTTTATAGAAGGATCCTTCATTGCAACAAGAGTTTTACTCTGGTAAGGAATGATACTTGAGAAATTCCAGTGAAGAAAATAGAGGCTGGTTCGGGCTATGGCAGCAAAGGTCAAGGTCTCTGGGACCAGAGAGAAAGAGAGAGAAATAAATAAATAAAACCAATAGGACTGTGATCCTTTCAGCTTGTATTTGGGCATTCAACTTGAAGGGGATGTTTAGGGCTCTGCTTTCTCCTCCCAAGGCTGCCATGTGTAATTCTGCAGCAATACTTAGAGCTCAAGGCTGCAGCCCACCGGTAACTCTGAAAGAAGTTCAATGTCGTCTTCTAGACCTCAAGCCAATGGTCTTGAGGGTAACTACTTGAAATTGTACCTGCCAGAGGGCTCCTCAAGGAGTTCAGCTGCTCTTCTTCCTGGTCTCCAGTGAGGCTTGGGTATGAGCCCAAAAATGTCAGGTCTGAGAGGGATATTAAGCATCTTTAGGCAGTTGCCAAGCAATTTTTGACGTAGCTGCCCACATTCCTATTTCAGGCACTGGTATCTTTCTTGGATCTTAATAAATATTATCATCAACATTTTAAGTGAATGACAGCAAAGAGGAAAAATGTGCAAGTGGAGCGAAGGCTCCTGAGTGCAGAAATTGTTTTCAAGGAGCAGATGACTGTAAAAGGGATACCAGCTCTTTGTGACCCTACAACAAATCAAGGTTGCGGGGTTATGAGAGGTCTTGAAGCCTACAGCTGGCCAAGACTTCTAGTGCCCCCTTGAGCTCCGAAGCCCTCCTGCTCAGCTCCCTCAGCTCTGCTGGCCCCAAAAGCAAGCCACATCGACTGAGTTTTGCCTTGTAGGTATGCTTCTGAGTGTCGTTTCTCCTGCCAGAGGATTCCAGCTCGCCCCACAGGAGTGGGGTTTCAGCAGCCGGGATGGGATGTGGATGTACAGCACTTGTGCTCTGTGGGATGGGAGGTGGGATGGAGTTAGGGACCTTCTCCGGAAGCACTCGAGGTATTGCCAAGTGAAATCTTTGCTTTTATAGGGCCTCCTGACTAGGAGGAATTCCCCCAGATAACCCCAAAACTTGCAGTCGGGAGAGCAGCAGCAAAACTTTTGCAAGCAGTTGTCGCAGCTTGTGTTCATGAAAAACTCCAAGCTACTGAACCCATCTTTTATGGGAGCAGGAGGGCATTCCCAGAGAAACAGTGGTTTTAGAATATATTGAAGTGTTAACGTGGAGTTCATGGTAACAGAAAACGTGCTGTTCTTCTGCCAGTCCTGCTTGCTTTCTTCTTTTTCTTTCAGAGATAGGACGCTGTTAGTTGTAAAAGACCAACTTCAGCAGAAATACGATTTAATGTCTCATTTTAATGGAACGTAAAGCAGTTCTAGAGCCTCTCTGCTACTTAGAAAAATCAGAATTTAGGAAAAGATTGAAAACCTAATGCCAATTTTCCCCAGATTACTATTTGTCGGAAGGGATCAGGAAAGATTACAAAATGCTTTGTGTGCGCTGCAAATACCGAGACCTTAAGCATGTTACAACGCCTGTCGGAAATGTGAGATAGAACGAAAAGGGAAAGCCGGGGGAAGAAACTACAAAATATTTCAAATGTTAACATTTAAAGCTAAAATTGCGTGTGATCAAAGGCATGCAGGTGCCGTGCCTTGCACACAATAGCCGGTGAGTTTGTTTTGCACTGCGGCACGCGCTCTGTTGAAAGTAAAAAGATGCTATTTGGTGCTGAAGGTTTTCAGCAGTAACCTCCTGCTCGACCTTTGCGTTTTGGCCACGATTATCGCTTGCTTTTTCTTCCCATTTTGCTGGAGTTCAAGATGAAGACACGGATAAACTGGAGGTATTCTCTCCTCAAAACGTCGCTCGCTGCTGGGATTTGGTCCAACGGAGACACGCCGTGACTGACGTTCAGGAGGACGACTGCTGGTTCCTCTAGGAGTTTATTAAGATTTTCAACTCTTTTGTTTTCAGAACTAATTCAAGCTGAGCGTGATGTAGTTAATGTGCCATAATTTGCATTCAGAGTGAAATTGGAGTGCTTTAAGAGACAGTCTGCATAACAAAAGGTGACCCGCTATTGTTCCTTGAACAATGGCAAGGCATCATTTGGGGTTGGCATTTGAGGACTTCTGTGTTTGTTCACCCACCACAATCTGGTGTTAAGGCAGGTTTTGCATTTCAAATGATCTCTATTTAGAGCTAAAACTATTGCAAACTTCTATAGTTTCAGAACTAATCAAACCAGATTAAATAAATTAAATAACAGTTTCAAGGACTGGGTGTTTTAATAGTTTTATTGTCATTATTTGGTTTATAAGTTGGGTTTGTTATGGTCCTATAATTGCTGTAAGCATTGAGCACTGTGCAAACACATGGATATTATTTAAAGGCAGAGCTGGGACTACACATTAATAGTGGAGTTTATGCCTCTGTTGGGCTAATTAGGCTTTGCAGATGATGGAGTAATGCTGGCTGGGGGAGGCCTCTGATCCAGGCCCTGCTCCAGGCAGTTTTCTGGGGTTATGTAGGACAAGCTATATTATTTCTTTTGCTCAAATCCATCATGTCACTCCGTGCTTCCAGGTTTTTGCGACTTGGCAGGAGTAACCTCATGCCACTGCTGATCAGGGGGTACCGATGTGTTTGTATCCAGCCAGGCCAGACCCGGGGGCTCCTGTCCATGGGGCTGCTCTGGGTGTCTTCCCTCACCTGCATGAACTTTTTCACCATGTTCCGGTGTTACTTTTTGTGGTTTTGGCCTCCATTTCATCTCTTACTGTTTACGTTTTGAAGGTCACTCCATGTGCAGGGGCTGAGAGAGGCACAGGAGCGGAGATCTCACTCGGTCCTTTCCTTCCCCTGCAGTGCAAGTGCCAGGGCCCGTGGAAAACCTGCGGGCTGTGTCCACTTCACCTACCTCCATCCTCGTGTCCTGGGATCCCCCTGCCTACGCCAACGGTCCCGTGCAAGGCTACAGGCTCTTCTTAACGGAGACGGCGACGGGAAGGGAGCAGGTAAATGGGATAGGGGGAATCCAGCCTGGGCTGTGGAATCTGTTTCATGCTGGTGAAAGCCCTCTTCTATTTACTCCAAAATTTACTCAGCACAATGCCAAATGCCATTTAAAGACCCCTTAGAATTCCCCCTTTGCATTGCGCTAAGCCATCAAAATGTTGGCAGCAGGTTGTACGTGTGATCGTTGTAGAATATATGGGTTTAGTTGCTTCTTATAGCTTCTTCCAGATTTATTGTAGGAGGGTAAAATAATGCAAATCCGGACTAGAAATGGCTCATCCTCTCACCAGGCTGACAGCTGCTTGTAGTAAAAGTTCCTGTTGTGGATGTATGTCTGTAACAACCCATTCTGCTAGAATTTGTCCTTTATTCCATCTCAAATAAGGATTTAGCTACTCAAAGAGCATCACGTTGGTCCCCAAACTGCTCACCACTGTTCTCGTTACTCCTGGTGACCGCTTGCTGTCTGTGTGTGCTCAGAACGTGGAGGTGGAGGGGCTCTCCTACCGGCTCGAGGGGCTGAAGAAGTTCACCGAGTACACCCTGCGCTTCCTGGCCTACAACCGCTATGGCCCCGGTGTCTCCACTGAAGATGTCACCGTCACCACGCTTTCGGATGGTAAGTGGAGATGCAAAAACCCACAGGATTGCTGGGTTGAGGTCGTGATGCTTTTCCTCTACCCACCACGTTGCGGAAGAAACACTAATGAAGTAATTTGGTTATTCAGCGTGCAGGACAGAAACGAGAGATTCATAACCTGCCTGCAGTGCTCTGAGCTAATGCTCATCTCCAGGGATAATTGGTTCACTTCATTATACCTATATCTAATAATGAGGATGCTGCACGGCTCTATTTTCTCTCTAACTCGAGCACAGGTGCGGATACCCGGTAGCTATTTCATTACGATGGCATTGGAGGACACAACTGCCTGCCTTTTCCTTGCATGCTAAATGCTGGGGCAGCAGATTTGTCCATGCTTCACCTCTGCTCGGTCACAGAAGCTTCCCTGTCGTCCTCCCCAGGCCCCAGGGATGCACAGGGGAGGTACACCGAGTTGGGTTTTGCGTTTGGAAGCACTTGTGTTGGCCAACACAGAGCTTACACCTAACTCTTGTTGAAGACACTGAGTCTGATTCCTCTACCTGGCCAAGGCAGGAATTAATATATCGGAGTCACTTTGGCCACAAAGGTGTAAAAACCTAAAAATGATCCCCCCCAAATTTTCAGTGGGGTGGGTGCATGCAAAGCCCAGGCAGGATCTCCACTGGTCTGACTTTGCAAATAGATTTTTTGCTGCCAGGCAGTTCTCACTGGTTTTAGGAGGAAATACAGCCCTCACGGTTAAAAGAGAATAGCTGATACTTTCTGGGGGAAGGACGAATAAATGAAGGGGAGAAGAGAGCCTGTAAAGCAGGAGGGAGAGCAGAGACGGGAAGGTGCCAGTGCTTCAGGAAAAGTTCCTGACTGAGCCCCACAGCTGGAGGGATTTTTCTCCATGCCAACGTTTTGTTTAAAGATGATCCAAGAGGCGTCAACCGAGCTTTTGTAGTGAAATTTATGAGCAGTTTTTGTTCTGGTAACAATTCTGACAACTTATTTTTCACCCTGGCTGCTAGAGGAAGGTAGGGGAGTTCCAGTTGGCTTGTTCTGGGGTTGGATCACTAACTCAAGGTCATCTTTGTGGAAAAATGTTTATATTTACCACTTTTTGTCCAATGTTATTTCGAATGCGGTATCTCTCCCTGGTTATCCTACCCAAAAAAGCTGAAAAATTTTGTGTGGAGGTTAAGAACGGCGATTTTCTGTCTGTCTGGCGAACTTCTTTGCTTCTGAACTCTTCTCCACAGCTGAGCAGCTGAAAAAAATCAATACGAGTTTCTGGGCAGCAGGAGCAGAAGCTGTATAAACCCTGAAGAAAAACAGCAGATGAGGGGTATATCGTGCTCTGGAGAAGCTTTTGCATTTCTTTGATGTGGCTCCAGCACGGTCCCCAGGTCACTCAGGGGTTGGTGACGTCCCCTGGGGACTCCGGAGCCCCCCTTGAGGAGCAATGAGGAGGGGACAAGGTGTAGGGGAAACCCCGAGCAGGTGCTATTTTAATCTGTGTTATCCAGGCTCTGTCTTCAGTGGGATCCATCCACGAGCCCCCAGCTCATTTGGCACCGTTATTTTATATTTGACACCTCTGCACTATTTTTTTCAAGTGCTGCTTCTGTCTACCCAGTTAATTCAGTTTCCCCTGTTAATACGGGCTGGATCTTGGCAGAATAAATTACTTCACACTTATAATTATAAAAACAAAAGGAAAACAAGTGAAAAATGAATAGTTTGCATAATGTATGCAGATTTAATTCACGCTGTGAAGTGTAGAACCGCGGCCCTGTACTCCACTTTGGTTTTAAATGTCATCATAAGTGAGAAAGGGAAAAGATTGTTATTCATGAGTCTGGAAATTATCCTCCACAAGTGTTTCAAACGCTTCACCTGTCTGCGAACAAAAATCACTGCTAAACAGGAGGCTCTTCCTGGGCTCTTTCTCTACCAATCCTCAATATCTAGATGACATTTGAAACCTGGAGTACCCCCAGGGTAATTGCAATTAAGCGAGAATCTCTTAATTCTTGTTTTTTTTTAAATCCTTTCCCAAAAACCCACCCCCCCCCCCCCTCTAAGGAGTAAATCTGCAGAAAGGGGGAAATGAAGGGTTTGGAGCAGGTATGAAAGAAGAGAAAATGCCTCCAGGATTTCTTTTCATCCTTCTTATTGTGGCAGTCCCAGCATCTGATTGTGCGGAAGGAGACAAGGGAATGGAGAGCACAAACCCTCCTGCAATCCTTTCTTTTATGGTTCAAAAAAAAAAAAAAAAAAAAAAGAAAAAAAAAGACCTTTCCCAGAGTTAAGGCCTCTTCTGCCAGAGGAAGCCAAATAAAACAGCAAGAAATAGCTCCTGCACAGCTATCAACCTACAGAGAGGAGAGGCGAAGCCGTTGATCCATCCCAGTTTATTGGTGAGCGATAAAGGGAGGAGAAAGCCTGCAGCTCCCCGTATCCACATCACTTTCTTGGACAGGATTCGTTTCTGCTCCCTACTCCCTGGTAGAGAGGTCTTTGGGATTGGTCTGCTTCCTTTCATCTTGTAAAAGGACCAGAATCATTTTGAAGCCTCCTTTCCTACTGGGAATGCGAGTGTGCTTGGGCAAGTTATTTTTTCCATCCCAGTCCTTTGCTGTACAGTGTATGATACGGTCTGTAGCTTCACCAAAAAGCCTGTACTGTTAAATCCTGCAGGTCTCCACACAGACATTTCCTCTGAAGCTCTGGGATGTAATCTGTCATCTGAGAAAAAAACCCCAATCAAAGGAGCTCAGTGTGGCAACCCCGCTGCAGGAGCTACAGACCCCGGACGGGATTCACCAGATCAAGGAGCAGACTGTATCTTCAGTGCTGAGTTTTCTGTTTAAAATACAGCTCCGATACGGTTTGGCCGAGCTGCGTGCCATCACAGAAATGCTCTGAGCTATCGTGCTCATGAATTTATCAAAACGCATTTAATCCCAGCAATTGGCAGCCGGTCTTATTATTTCATGCTTCCCGAGTACTTGGTTTAAACATAATTTATAGCCCAGGCTTCCTGGAGAGGTGCTGGATGGATGCCTCAAGCCCATCGTGTTCAGGAGGGATTTGGACAATGCCCTCCTCAATGCTTTTGACTGGCCCAAAGCGGTCAGCCCATGGATTCGGTGATCGTTGAAGGTGTCTTCCAACTGAACCATTCTTTTTCTTCCTATTATTGATATTTCACCAGTTGGAAGTACCAAAACTCATTGCCTTGCCATATGAAACTTCTTCCCATCATCAGCAGCAAGGCTTATCTCATCCAGCTTTGGACACCAAGCAAGCAGCAAGGCTCCGTCGGTGTACTTGAGGTTCCCTCTACCCCTGAGTCGCCCCGTGCCAAGATGAAGGGGCTGAATTTATCCCCGGATGCATCCGTCTCTGCCCATCTCTATAATTTCTTTCAGCATCATTAAGCTGGGAATAATAAACAAAACAAGTTTTACCAGGTGCATCCGATCACTTTACTTGATCAAGATGGGAAAGCGGAGGAAGTAATTGTAATCTTTCTGGCTCGGTTTGCCAGGGGAATTGGCTGATTGTTGTGCAACCCCAGACATTAAATCGGGGTCTCCGAATTGGTAGTGCAGAAAACTCAGAGTGGAGAACAAGGAATGAAGACGCCCAGCATTGCCGTGGAAGGGATTGAGTTCGATTCTGGGTCAGGTCTGGATTTATTTCCCTTATTGATTGAAGATCTGGCAGAGAAGATAAAACACACATCAATTATGTACGAGTGCAACAGAATTGGGAAATATGACAAGCATTTGCCAAAGAGAAATAATCAGAAAAATAAGGACAAACAAATAACAGGAAAGAAAAAATGAAGATAAGTTTGCCTGGTAGGAGAATAATGCGTGGAAGCAATAAAACATAAAAGTAACGAAAAGGAAAGGTGGCTCGGACGCCCTTTGCTGCTGCCATCGCAGCTGCTCACTTTGCTGTACCATTGCTCCTAGACAATTAATTTTGAGGCTGTTGTGATTCAAATTCATTTTTTTTTTTTAATTTTTATCCTCCACAGAGCCTTCATAAATACAGTGGTATCAGAGTGGGACTTTGCTGGCAGCAGGACCCTCCTGGTTAGCTGTTGTTTCTTCTCTTCTGTATTGAAAATATTAGTTTGTTATTAGCCTCGGCAAATGACTTAGTGCTGGCTGTCTCAAATCCTTACCGCACTGAGGATGCTTCAAGGTGGTCCCCATCGTGTCTTCCTCTGTATAATATGTTGGCTTTCACCCATTCATTCTCTCCTCAACCCCATAAGTTTTGGCCAGAGTTACAAAAAGAGTCATGTCTACATGTTGCTTGGTGCTGAAGGTGCCTCTCCTCTCCATTTTCCACTGAACTCTGAAGAAGGTGAAACGTATGTCCCATTTCTACATGGATTCCAGCTCACACGTCTTTACCTATTAAATGATTCCCTACAACCAGTCTTTCTCCCATCCAGGTAGCTATAGACAATAAAACAAACACTTCTTAACTCCGTTTAAATAAACAAAATTAATTCACTCCATCTCTAAGATGCTTCAGGTCTGAGATCATTGGTGTAGATCTTTGCTGAACCAATTTAAACATGGGCAGCTGAAACAATAATTTTGCCTGAGAGCTCTTGTTAACGTCACATAAAAATAGTTTAAAGAGCACAGCTTTGGCTTGTTGTATTCATAACTGTACACTGGAAAAATCATTTTCTCTCATTTCTCCTAATGTATCAGGCTGCCAACTCTTCTTAAATTGGGTGTTTACCATGGTCCTTTCTTTTTTTTTTTTTTTTTCCAAATTCAGGGCCAACTTGGACAGGCGTTATTTCTCGACAAGGAAAATAAAGCTTTAGGTGCATGGCAGGGGGCTGATGCCTCACAACTAAGAATGTATTTGTAAAGCTCTTGGCTCCTCAGCAGTTGAATTAATACTGGCCATCTGCTGGAGGGATGAATATACATTTGAGCCGGTCTTGTACAAGCAGGTTGGAAAGAGAGATATACAGAATAGAAAAGAGGAAGAAATTTGTCAGGAAATACTTGGTTGTGGATGACCTGAATGGCTGTTTTGTCACATTTGAGCCTTAACACTGCTTTTTAAGTAATATCTGGAGAAAAAATGCCCTTTTTCCTTCTTAGCATCCTTGGAAAAGCAAGGTACAGGTACCAGGGAGGGGAGCACACGGTCTGTCTATGTGTGCCGCGTCCTTAAAATGCACTTACCTTGATGGATAAATACCAGAAAAAAATTGTGCCCTGTTCCTCTCCTTTTTCAACCGAGATGATAACAAAGAAATGAATTCAAGTAGTCAGTGTCACTGCAGGGAACCCGCTGACTGACTGTTTAAAGGGCTTGCTAATAGGTCTATCACAAACGGGAAGGAATGAGCAGAGGCAGTTGGTTTTTTCTCTCCCTAGGGGACCTCTGAAGTGCCACCTGGATTATCTGCACGCTTGTGAGCAAATTATAAACTCCATGTAAAAACCTCACTCCTTTCTGTCCGACAGGAGCAATATTAGGCGTAGCTTGTTGGGATTTGGACATTAATGGCACCTTGTCCCACTTCTCTCCGTTTCTCTGCCCTTGCAGTGCCCAGCGCGATGCCCCAGAACGTCTCCTTGGAAGTGGTCAACTCCAGGGTAAGTCTGCCCGTGCTCAGCATCTCGTGGCTGGTGATCCTGTGCGCAGGTTTCCCTGCTTTCGGCAGCCTCTGCATCTCCACGATCTGCACCTCATCCCTCTGCAGCTGAGTGTCATTCGGGGAGGCGTTACACTTTTCCTTTCCACAGGCCCAAATGCCACGAATGCCCCAAAACTTGTTAATTAGGAAAAAAAAGCCCTCCTACAGCATCAGTCCAGCAGAGGTGGGTGGTATCTGATGAGTGAGATTATCTTGGCGTGTTCTCGATGCCAAGAATCAAAGAGGGATTTGCTCCTCTGTGGCTTTTTGGGTCTTATTCTGCTTTATCTCTGTTGGAGCTGTGTTACTGAGCACAGAATGTGGTTTTCCAGGTATAAAAGTGTCTACCAAAAGGTTTTCTGTTCCCCTTGGGGAATCCCTCCTTGGGATTGCCATTGCAACTTGTCTTGTGTCACTGTAAAGGGCGAAAAGTGACGGTGGCCGTACCTGAAAGGATCGAAATAATGTTTTTGAGATCTTAAGGAGTTCTGCGAGGATTTCTTTGTTTTCTTGCATGCTTACCCACGTGCTTCGACTCACGCAAAAGTGTCTCAGGTGAAATCTCATTAGAAGAAAATCTCAGTGCTTTTTTTTATTAAACATTTCTGTACCATATTTCAGCACTGGCATGAGGAGACAGAAACAAAGGCAAGAAAAAACCTGTACATTACTAACTGAAAATCAGTGAATCATAGCAAAACCATGAACAAAACCATGTATTCTGATCTCTTGGAGGTTCATATGAGAAAAAGATAAAAGGCAATCAGGTGTTGTGGTATTTTCCTAAGCAAGATGGAACTGCTTGTTGATGATGATGTGAATAATTTTATAAAACAGTTTTGTCTAACATATAAATAGGATTCAAAAATGAATTTTGACCCTGCTGCAGAGCCACGACACCTCTGAGCATCCCTGCTGTGCATGTCTAGCATGAATTCTCCTGTCCTGTAACAAGGTTAGCAGTGCTGAAGGTTTTCCGTGTGTGGGGACACCAACTGGCTCATTCTCAGCCCAGCTCCTTCCTTCCCCATGTCCAAATTCAACCCTGTGAGACTTTATGGTATTTAAGGGAAGTGGGGAGAAGCATCAAAAATGTATTGGTGGGCTCCTCAGGTGGACACACCACATACTCCCATCCACAAGGGAAATGCAAGGCCTCATTTCCTTTCAAGATCTTGTTAAAATAAGCCCCGAAACACCCCAAAAATGTTCTAAAGAGAAGCAGTGATTTTTCAGAGAGGCTTCAGCCACAGGAGTGCCACTTAAACTTAGGAGAGCAAGGAGAAGCTGTTCCCTGATTGCAGATTAACGTCTGTAATAAACATAACTGTGGCATGATTAAGTAGAAAAATCTCTGGGAATAACGAGAAACAGAGCTGCTCCTGAGGGAAAGGAGTGGGGAAGAAATGTCTTGCTGATAGGGTTATATGTACCACGTGCAGGTAGGTCTGTTGTCGTCTTGCTTATTCCAACGAGCACATCTCAATTTTCTTCTGAAGCGTTCATTTGTTTCATTTCAACGCAGTAATTCCCTCCTTAGAAAAACCTGTACCGTTTCCATGTCGCTGATGGAGTGGGCTAATATTCTTTCGTAATATAATATTGTACATAATAGGTGTTAATTGCGCTTCCTGCTTGATGAGTGCTACTTCTGAATGCGTTCAGAGAGATGGGTGAGATTGCTCCTTTTTATTTACTCCTCACGTTTACCGGGACTGCGTAAGCTCTTGTTTTGGAGCTCCTTTCAATGATTTTCATGGGCTCATTAGGATATTGGAAAGCCCAGACTTCAGAACATGAAAGAAAGGCGCAAATTCCCACCCGTTGTGTCTTGTCAGGATGCCCCCTTTAGATGCAATCCTAACGACATCCATTGGCACAGCTTCCCAGAAGCACGTTCCCAAAGCTCAATGACAAGGATGAAACAAAATTTAAGGAACATTTATAGGATCTCCGATCTGTCGGGACTATTGAGTACCTGTCAGGTTGATCTTGCTCTTCCCTGCTTGTTTTCATGACATCAAACATACATTCTGGATCTTTATTTATTTATTTTAAGATTCCCTCTACTGCAGTTACTTTTAAATTCGTCTTACATGCAGCGCCCAAGGGGCATTGTCGTCTTGGCGCATCTTGTTCCAAACCTTCGTGTTTACTTTTTCCTTCCTTACTCTCGAGATAAAATGTCACCGAGCAGTTGGTCATGGTTAGTGACCTTTTGGGATGATCGCTTCCATTTAAAGCGCTTAGCAAAAAAATAGAAAATAAGACATGGGTTACTACTCTGCACGGGATGGGGCATGGATGCTCCTCCCTTAGGATGTATTAGTGGGTTATTTGCACTTATAGGTCGCGTTATTTTGTACATGTGGGGTAAAAGAGTCTGCCTGGAGTATCTCCTCCAAAATTCATCCTCTACACAGGTGATCTATGGCTTTCCAAAGCGCCTACTATTAATGGAGAGTACCAGTTTCAAAAGCTTGCATGCTGGCACCTGCGTAAAAAGGTGTTTTAAGGATATATCGTGGATCTTTACTGGGATGAAAAAGTGATGTGGAGTGGTTTGATACTCTCCTGGACCATGTCCTGCAGGTAGGGATGATGTAGGGAGGTTTCAACACCCACGTAGCGCAGCAAATCCCGGTAAGATGGGACAAGAGTTTAATATCAACATTTAGGCAACTAGAAACAGCAAATACAGCAGAAACGAGCTAAACTCACTAAATCTCAAGGAATAAAAAGTTGTTTTTCAAGCAGAACCATCTTCAAAGACCGTGCCCAGAAATGCTATTGCCTTTTTTTTTTTTTTAATGTGGCTCCTAACGAGGCAAAGAACTGTACGCAGTGTCTCACCTTTGTGAAAGGTTGTAATAACCCAGCCTGTTGCGCTTCTGCAGTCTTTGTCTTGCCCGTGTTCTTGTTTTTCTTCTCCTGGCAGCACTTGCAGAGAATTAATTCAATTAAACGCTTAAAAAGCAGGGACTGATGTGATCAAAACAAATAATCACCCATCACAGTTTGCTAACTGGGTTTGAGCCGCGCATAGAAGAGACACAAGCCTTTGCTTTGGCAGTTTGCAGAATTGTTTAAATTTTTATCTCCGGTTTAATAAGATGTCTGTCTTGCTGCTATTTTTCTTTGGTGCTGGCAGATCTATTAATTTAATAACGCAACGGAGACGGCCAAGCAAATGGAAGATGCTCGATGTGAATTACTATTATCGTGATTATCGCTTAATATTGATGGGGCTCTGGGATTGGAGACCTCAGTCAGATCAGAATTGATAACGGGGAGGACTGGGACAGAAATACAGTTCCCTGCCTAAAAGAGATTTTGCTGTAAATTGCAACGCAGACGTGGCTGAGACAATTAAGAGGACAGTTTGATCTGAGAAACTGGCAAAAGGCATGGGGGCTCGTAATCGCAGCTGGCTGGTTATTAGAAATAACCACTGCCGGCCTCTTGGTAGCAAGCGACCAAGAGTTATTTCAGGAAGAAATTGGCTTTCAAAGCTTTCTACATAATTCTGGATTTTCTTTTCCTATGAATTAATTATGTGCAGTGTCCAGTTTAGCAAAAAAAGAGAGCGGTGATGGGAGGGATATGCACAGAGGTGTGCTTTATGTGTCTGTTGCCATTAAATTCTGTGCGTGAACATAATTCAACATGAAAGCTGAAAATGCCCTTTTTTGCCCTCTCTTTTGACTAACATGTGTCTTGTTTCTAATAAGAGCATCATTTCTAGTTTATTTCATTTGAAACTAGCCTTCTTTGCTAAGGAAAAGGACGCGTCCAACACTTAATAGAGTTTTGTCAAAGAAATACCTGCACCTGCAGCTTCTCCTTCTGGAAAAAACATTGAGCACATTGTTCAGAAACAATGGGACAATTACCAAACCTTCGTCAGCAGAGGTCAAAAAAGGGGACAGTTTTCACAGCAGGCGGCTGGAAAACAAAAAAGTACAAGACTTGCAGTTCCAAGCTAAACACATTGCCAAAGTTTTTGTCATCTAAAAGAAAACCTTTCCGTAAAAAACCTGTTAAAGAGAGCAAGTGTGATCCCAAAGCACTGCTTGAAGTCGGTATTTTGCACCGTGTTTCATTTTGTTGACCAAGTGGACCCACGGAGCAGTGGTGGAGGGAGTGTGCAGGTGAGGGCATCACAAAAGGTGCCCAGAATGTCACCTTTAAAAAACTATTTTATATAAAACTTCCATGAATTATCCCATAGAAGAGGCTTTGTATGGAAATCAGGACTGAATATTAGGAGAATGCTAACAAATCTTTTTTTTTTTTTTTTTCCTATCATTTCATGGCTGTGCGTCTTTGTCTCTATAAATAAAAAGTTCATTGTCATTATTCCCTGTAATGTTTGCCAACCAACATCTACGACATCTTTGAGATTTTTGGAAGTGCTGTAAATAAATGGAAAAGAAGATTCTTCATCACTGGCTTGCTGTAGGAAAATAGAGGCTTTTGTTTCAAATTTAACAAAGGAGAACTTGGCTTAAGCAAGTGATAGCCATGGGTTGTACCCTTGAATACCACATTTGCAGCTCCTTCCTATTATCCTTAGCTCGTTACGGTGAATAATTGTATTGTTTAACATTCACTGAGCAAAACTCTTCCTTTCTTTTTGCCTCATGTGGGCAATTATTCCTAGCAAAATCTTTGTAATACGCAACATCTTGAACTCTCTGCAGCTACGGCAAGCGTATCTTGCTGTCAAAAGGGGTAGGCTGGCGGGTTGCAGGACCTCCGCCCCGAACAAATCATTTAATTTCACACTGCCTAAGCACCGCACAACTGCGGCTTCTGGAGATGCTGCGTATTCATGGCAACTTGGACCCGCTCAGGGCTTCGGGGTGTTATTGACGTTGGACAAAAATGGGGAGTGTTGCCTGATTTTAGAGTAGGGTTGGCTGTGGGTTTGTGGAGGGCTGCCCCAAGGGCTGTGGTGCTGGATACCGATGGCCTGGCGGGACTTGTGGCTGAGCCTGGTGTTGTGATGAGCCCAGACAAGGGCACAATGCGGTCAGCATCCCATCAGCTAGCTCCGTTTTTAATTGTGCTCAAACACGTTAATGTTGTGCGATGGAGAACAATGCCTAAGGTGCTGATGTCTTAATAGATGGGTCCTTCTGAGCTGGTTGTACTTTTTCTATCAGATTGATTTTTTTGATACTGTTTTTCCATCCTAAATGACGTTTAAGGGTCTCCAAATTCAAGTCATCACCAACCTATCGGCTCTTTAGCAATCCGTGGAACAAAGCTTTCTTCATTTTTATGGTAAGATGTTACAAGTTTCTCCCCTCCTCGCTCCAATTTTGATCCCCAAATTGCTTTCTGCTGCTGCGGAGGAGGATGCAGAGTGGAAGACACTTGCCTTGGGATGCTCCGTGACACGCAGGAGCCAGATGGTGCCACTGGAAAAAAAAATATATATATTTTTTTCATTCCTTAGCATCTGGGTCTGAAGGCTGCTTTGCGCTGCAGACAAGCGGTGCACAGCCACAGAGATCAACCATTCTGTCAGGCTGCATTTAGCTCAGCTGCTTCAAATTGCTCTGCTGCTAAACGTACATTAAAATGTGCCAGAAATGCATCCAAAGCTTCGCAGGAATTGTTGCTGAGCTGTACATCATGCCGGGGCAGCGCCGCGGGCTCCCTGAAGGATGAGGATGGATTGGGCCCTTTATGACAAAGCAATATCAAGAAAGGATGTTTCTTTTAAGGCTGGACAGACTGTTTCAAGTAGATGCCATCTATCCTGGTTAGAGCCTTTCATCGTCATATGTCAGACATTTAGCTGGCACGGGAGGCATTTTTCTCCCAAATGAGCGTTGTGCATAATTATCCGTTTTCTTGCCAACGAAGCTTAAATCTACCTAAGAAAGCAGCAGGTGCTGGCAAGGGGACGTTGCTGTCTGCCATCCCCTTGGGATGCTGAGCATCCTTCCCAGGTATCGACATGCTGAGAGCACTGCTCTCAAAATACGAACAAAATTGCTAATTGAGGCAGTTCTGTGCACTGAAACTGTCCTTCTGGTGGTGGTTTTAGGGGAAAATCAAGCTGATAGAGCTAAGATAGATGGTCAAGCAAAATGAATCTTCGTTGCTATCCACCAAACCTCTCCTTCCAGGGATGGTGGCTGAGTCAATGAGTATAAAAAAGTCAGGAGAAGCTTACCCGTACTACTTCAGCACGCTGCCTGGTGACGTTTCTGTATGGTAAGGCTGAAGAACCAGCAGGGTGGTTAAGCTGGCTTTTACCGTGATATTTGCCAAGTGTGAACAAACGTGGTAATTTATGTAATTAGCTAATGTTTATAAAGCACCGCGGAGGCTGAAACTCTTCAGATATATGTAAATGTTATGGCAGCAGGGAAAGATGAGCTGTGTATACTGGAAAGTGAGATTGGAAGAAAGATAAAATAGTTTTTTCATGCCAGATGAAGCAACGCAGGGTGAAGTAGCATTGTTTTTGAAACTATGATGAACGTTCAGAGAATTTATCCAAGTTGGGAAAGTAAATATGAAGATGTCTAGGAGCATCTCATGTCGGAATCGATATTGAGTGGTTTAAAAGAGCCAAAGGTAAAATCAAAATGACTGTCGCCACTATTTAGCGAAGCGTCCTCTAGAAACAATGCTAGTAACCTTTAAATATCTTACTTAAGGAGAAGACCACAGAGAAAGAGATCTTTAACCTTTAAATGTATTACTTATTAGGGAAGGATAGAAACAAGCTCTGAGCTTAACCTTTAAGAGCAGAAAAGTTTCTGATGGCTTGTAGATCGATAGCTTCTCTTTCTCAATATTAATTATCCGCATTTCTGAGACCAAAACTGTTTGTGGGTCATTCTCTCCGTAAATATCCCTTGAACTAATGAAGCTGGAAGACGTGTCATTATCAGGGAAACACTGTAATTGTGCCCGTCAAGATACTTGCGTGGCACAAGTTCCAAGAGCTTTTTCCAGCTATTTATCTTGAGTCCTGTGAGAACTTAAGAGCATTGTCCACGTCCGATACCTCGCTGCTGAGCGCATAGAAATCCTCAAAGGTTATGGTGTCAGACCTGGACGGGTTCATTACGTTATGGGATTTGATTAAACCTTGTTCGAGGTGATGAATGTTCCGTCCACCTTTTCATTTAGGATAAATTTAGCGATACTATTAAGCCACTTAATGCAGCAGGCAACACACCGAGCGGGAGCTCTCGGCAGTTATCTCTTAATGATAAAGACTCGGCGCCTGCCGAACGGTGCAGCATGCAAGGCTTACCCAGAGACCAATAAACCAAATTAACGAGCTATGACACTGATTAGTAGAGCTCTATGTTCCTGGGTATCTGAGAGAGAAGCCATAAAGAAGAAGGGGAAGGAGAAAGGCAAGGTTGCCGTTGGCCACAGGGAGCCGATACCAGCTGCTGCCATGCCCCAGTGCGATGGGACCTAAAGGGAAGGAGCCGAAATGTTTGTAGGATCCTGTCCCCGAGCAGGAGAACATCAGCTCTGCCAGGCTTTGGAAAGAAAGATCCCTGGTTAAAGTATCAATCTCCTAATGTAAGCAACATTTGCTGCATTATGCTTCGCACTTCCTTGCTTGCAAATTTTGGCCCTTTTAGCTCTGCTCTGGGATGAGGTTGGTGTCGTCCAGTCCATCTCCTTGCAATATCTTTATGTTGCATTTTATCTTTTTATATCTAACCCTGCATCTGTGGATTGGAGGTACTTAAGCATCACGGTATGAAGAAGGCACTAAATATTAAATAAAAAACACAAAGATCAGACTTCTAAATTATGACAAAAAAAATAGTTGCAGGATATTAAAAAACAAACACCAATTCAGTGATTTTGCTGAATCATAAACATTTCATTTGATTTATTTTTTTATTTTTTTCACTTTTGCACAGTCTGGTAAAGGACTGGGGAGGTAAAGGTCTCTCAATGCTCCGTGCAGTTGTGCCTAACGTCAGTGCAGGTTGAAAAATCAGCCTGGGGCATACAACATGCACAGAGTGATGGATTCAGTCAAAGTAGATTTGTTTTTATTTTTTTATTTTTATTTTTTCCTTGAGATGTATACAGCAGTATTTACCTTTGATTTAGGATGATGCTAAACAGTAATTTTACCCGGGGGCCCTGACGTGCCACGATCAAGCATTTGGCCATCAAATGCTGCAGCCAAAGCGAAAAGAGAAAGGGTGTTTAATGCACGTTGAAAGAGGAAAGTGGTCTGCTTTGCGTTTCTAGTAGGAAAATATACTTCTGACTTGTAATACTTCCTTTGGGTGAGTGACTGGATGACGGTTTTCTTCCAAATCTAAGATTTACCCCAGCCTTGAAAAGCTCTGTCCCGTTTCTCTTGGTGCAAAGCCCCGCATTGACTCATCGGGCTGGAAAGAAGAAACAGAAAAGGAAGATTTATCAGAAAAATGCTGTGATGATGACGAGGTGAGCCAGACATCGAGGGGCTGGTTCACACTCACGTGCTTTCCCAGGCACTAAGCTTGCTCTTTGCTTCTCCTAATATTTGCTTTTTCCCTTAAGAGCTCCTTATCCTTTAGCAATTAGGCAGCGAGGCTGACAAAATAATTTATAATCACACCAGCCAAAGCAGCACAAATCTGTTCCTAAATATATTTCCCCGTAATTTGATGTGTTGGGGTAAACAGTCGATTCATTTACAAACACGCTCCTTGAAAATCGCTGGTGTCGCGTTAGTCCTGATAGGCACAGCATTGTTTTTTTTTTTAATATCAGAGGAAACATTTCAATGTGGCAGAGCTTCTTGCCTTCCCAGCAAAAAAATATGAAAACTGATAGAAAGAAGGGATGCTTTGGGCTGAGAAGTGGCAGGTCTGCGTTTTAATCCCCGCTGGTTTAGGAAAAGGTTTAATTCTGTGGGTTTCCTCCAGCTGTCTGTGGCAGTGCCCTACTTTCTGTTCCCAAAATTCGTGCCTTGCTCAAGTCCTAATTCGTTTTGAAGTTACATAAGCATCTTCAAAATACGTTTGTCGGTTTTCTGATCAGACCCCCAGACCGTGGGCATTGCTGGGCAGAAAGATTATCCAAATTGTCACCATCCAAATGCTCCCACGCTTATTCAGCAAGCAGCAGACCTTATCCTAGGTCACCTGTAGGCTGAATTTCTATCAACCTTTTTAGCATCTATCAGGGAATCCCGAAGTAACGTTTTATTCACATTTCTTGAGTGAGTTGGAGGAAACGACCAAGTTCCTCGTCTGGGAGCAGACAGGAAGACAAATTGCTCGCTGTAAATAATTCACTCATCTCCAATTCTGCCTCGCTCTGTTTTAATTTTGCAGTGCTGCCAGATTTCATTGCACATGGCTTTCCGTGGTTTTCCTTGTTATTTAGCCCTCCATGCTCTAATGCCTCTTCTGGAATTGTTGTGACTGGGGAACATCTTGCAATTAAAAAAAAAAAAAGAGAAAAGGAAAGAACAGCAGGGTTGTAAAAGGGAGTAGCACTGCTATTGCAGCTGAAGAGATAAATAATGCAGAGAAGGTGAGCACAGGCAAGTCCAAGTGGGAGAAAAACACCGGAGCAGGTGAGGAGCAGCATCCAGAGCTATGTAAAGTCACTGACAGCAAAGTAAGGATGCTTTGGGTATAGCATGTGAAGGTCTCTGCTGCAGGATTTGTGCTACAGCATCGGGAGATGGTCAGCATGATCCCAGAGCATCCCGGGTCCTGGGTGGGCAGGACAAGGAGCAGCATGGTGAGCAGGGGTGTTACCTGGTTTGAGAGCAAAGACAGGTTAACGAAAGTTGTAAGTAAATGTATGTAAATGTAAGGGCATTAAACCTCCATACAGATGCTCTCAGATGTAAACTTGTGGTTTCGGTGAAGCGTGAGCCTCCTCAAAACTCCAGCACCCACATGAGAGCTCAGTGGTCCTTCATTTCCGGATGGTAACTTCCCACTTGGAAATATTTCCTTTTGCTTTCCTCTGTCCTCAACCCACCGAAAAGCAGCCTGGGGTTGCTGAAGTGGTCTCCCTTTTCATAAATCTTCATCCTCGAGGAGCTGGAAGAGGGGAATGACATTTTTTATGATGATGTTCAGAACGCGGAGCAGGACCAAGCTCGCTCTTCAGCTCCATTCCTCCTTTCATCCCCTACCAGCTGCCAGGCAATAACAGTCCGTAGCAGTGTCTGTACAAGGGTGTTTTATTATTATTTGCATGTCAGACAGTCCCTGAGAGCTGCTGTCTGTCCTCAGCATCTCATCCTGCAGCTCTTTAGCACAGCCTGCTCCCATCCCATGGCACCAATATTATTCCCTGCTCAGCCACACGCCACTTCAACACTCAATTTTTGGGAGCAAATAAACATAGCGAGGAATTATTGACAGCATTTCAGGTGTAATACACATCCTCCTAAGCTGGCTCTGAGTGCAAGGCTTCCCTTTCATCCCTGTGTCCCCAAACACCTCTTCTGCAGGTTTCCTTTGAGCAGGCAGCCAGGGTTGGCTCGCCTGAGTGGTGTATTTGGCCCTGTGGCTTTTTTGGAGGGGGAATGCATAAATAAATGCATAAACACATCCCCTACTTTTATTCCAAGAGGCAGGTTTGTGCCAGAAATAAATATAATCTTCCAAATCGTTACCCACAGGTAATTCAGGTCCTCCAGGTCTCACAGCTTCAGCATCCTCTGTTGTTCCTCCAGTGTCTCCAGGTTTCTTTTCACCAAAAACCTCACGCTTTTTGCTTTCTGTCTGCTTCTTTACCTGCTATTCAAACATAACCGCTCCCCCAACATCCCACAACAAACTTCAGTCCATCTCCTGCATATTCATGAGTTTATTTTAAGCACAGATATTCTACAGCTCTGCTGCAGTGTTCATTATATCCAGCATCCCTATTGAAGTTTTCACAAGTTTCCAGCTGTTCAAAAACCTCGTCGGAGCTGCTACGTGCCACGGTCGAGTGCAGAGCCTAAATATACTTGTAAAAAGAGTCCAAACATCATCGTGCTGAAGCACCAACATCCCATTTCCTTGCTTGTTATTTGCCATAAAAAGGAAGGGAAATGAAACCGGGGGGAGAGCGCAGTGAATAAGGGAGCTTGCCAGAGCAGCTGCTGAGCTCTATGCAGAAAAATGTTATTTTCTGAGTTTTTGGCCTGGGCTATCCCTCTGGACGTGCCATGTAAAGATTAACACTGCGTGCCACATCTTCTGTTCCTATTTATTTCTGGGGTGGGTTTCACGTTTTCTGTTCCTATTTAGTTTTTAGGGTGGGTTTGCTGCAGTAAAGGCAGGCCGGGGGCAGCAGAGGGAAGCAGTGGCTTGCAGCCCGGGCTGGGGATGTCCCTCAGACCCTTGCTGTGACGGATGCTGCCAGGCTCATGTCCTGCCAACCCTCTTCTGAGCTTAATAAGATTTTAGAATTAGCCGTGAATTGGGATTAATTGCGGGAAGCCAATCCTGCGGACACCCTGAGAGCATTTCCTTACAGACACAAGAGAATTAAGTTGGCTCGGTCAAGTGTAAGGGCCTCTAATCCTAAGACTAGTTAGAAGCTTATGAATAAGTCGTGTTCCTTAAGTCCTGGAAGTCCTTCAGGACAAGGAGAGACTTTCCCTGGCTGCACCGAGCACCGCTTGCCCCTGCTGAGCAGCCATCGGTGCTCTTTGCAACATTTGACAGGGTCTTTTTAGAAAAACCCTTACATGTCTCTTCCTCATAATTACACAGACATATTTATATATTTATACCTATTTATACATGATTTAGATATACATATTATGTTAAAAAAACAAACAAACAAAAAAAAAACGCTAAAAACCTGCTGGGTTGATGTGCTTTCCTCCCCCCGGTGTGCTTTGCCCACAGCACCTTCTTGTCCCTCCCAGCATTTTCTCATTCCCTATTTATTTTGAAAGATGTTATCTAAGCCTCTCATTGAATTTATTGCTAATTACGTTTAAAAACAGTGCAACTGTGTTAACGGAACCAAATTTGATGAAGTCTGACAGGCACGTTGCTGCTGAGAAGCCCTGATTTAATCACCCCAGCCAGCAATTTGCCCGGCGCACAGTCGGTTAGTTGATATTATTCGCTAGAGAATACCCTTGAAAAAAAAGCAACTCATTAATTTCTTTTGACTGAGCTCCATATTTTCCGGTTTCATTTCATCTGGACGTCGGGATGGTTTGAGTGACTGGCAGTTCAGAAGTACTGGAGATAAGAAGAAACTGGTATGGAAATAGAGGCAGAAAATCATATTTAATTTTGGGGAGGTTCCATGCCAAGTATAATTTTGCATATTCCCCTGCTCCCCAAATCTTTAAAGGTCTTTTATCCACTCACACAGGGAAATAAGAGCATATGGAAAGAGTTCAGCCTAAGCGATGTGTCCGGTCACATAACCAACTGCTGAGCATTTATTGCAAACACCCATTTCATCAGACCAAAGATCTTTTTCCGCCACTGATACACATCAAAATGAGCCACGAGAAATTTTGGAATGGCTTGTAAAAGTTTACCGAGTCGGGATCCAGCTGTAGCCTGGCATAAACCCAGAAGTAATTCATTCCGGAACGCGTTTGGTTCAAGATGGGAGATCATTTGGGTGTCCGTCTGCCTTTGATTTCCGATGGCTCGGAACAAGCTGTAAGATTTTTGCAGCATTGGCAGAGTTTTTTTTTTATTGGGTTTTATTTTCATTGTATTATTTAGTATTAAAAAACAAACAAACAAAAAACGGCAAATGCTTGTGCTTCCCTCATTTTCTTTAGCGTTTCTTTCCATCATATGGTTGTGTTCACCAGCCGTGGGCATGTTTTGAAGAACAGGTCTTCTGCCTTCGCAGAGACATGTCCCTCTCTGCTTTATACCTTGACTTTTCATTTATGAGCCAAGCAAGTTAAGGAGTGTTTGATATTCAGCAACATTTTAATGCGTTGCATAGAAGAAATGTACAAACACATACTGTTCTGTAACAATTTACAGTAAAAAGGCCAAAAGGCAGCCAAAAACAAACAAAGAAGTGAGTCAAAAGCCGGTGCAACAATGGAAAGATTGTGGATTAGTGCCAGGCGGCCTACGTATCTGGAAAAACGCTGTTCCCAAAGCAGGGACAGCATGTGATAGCCTGGACTACCCGCTTTGTGTCCCACCTCACATGGTTTTCCCTAGGATTTCCCATTCCTTAGGGCTGTTGTGGCCTGGGGAAGTGACCCCAGCATCGCTCTGCTGGGCTGTAGGGTGCATACCAGCACGACCACGGCTCTGCTCCCCTCTGCTGTGCGGGCAGGATTGCAGCCCCATTAACTCCATATTGATTTTGCCTTCCAGGAGCAGGAGAGCTGTAATTACAGCGAGTTTCGATGCAGAGGTGCAGGTCCTCTGTCCTCGCACGTTCTGCATGGTTTATGTCTCTATTCCAGCCCATTTACTCTCCCAGATTCCACGCCCGTGATAACAAGTTACAGCTTTGTTCTGCTGGTATAGGACAAAACACCAGGAGAAAATATTCCCTTATTCACCCTTGGTTGCAAGCATGTCTGTAATGAATGGTGTGCGTTCCCGGGCTCGTAGCTGGGGTCACTGCTGACTGGCTCAGCTGCTGCAATTAATTTAAGAGTGATGGTGATAGTCACTGCCTCGGACGGGGGTGAAGGAGGCATGCTGCCCCTCCATCTCTTAAAATAATGTCATTCTCCCTATAAGCTCAATAATTCTGTTCATTTTCCAGCATAGACCAGAAGGCCAGAAACAAAACAGCAGTGTCTTGCAGAATAAACGTGGCAGGAGGATCTTGATTTGTGCTTTTCGGTGATGAAGTTACACACTCAGCTGTGCCAGAGTACAAGGGACTTGTAGCTGAGGTTAACTGCTTGAACGTAAGAGGGTTGTTTCGGCGGTCATGGTGAATCAGCAAATAATTTCTGGGTCAAGGTTTGCCCTATAAAATGACTGAAATTAGAGCTGGAAGGAGTTATTGTGTCCTCTGGTGCCACTCAGCTAACGTACCACTGTTCCCAGCAGCCGGTTTTATGGGTTTGGGTTGGATTTTGCTTCTCCCCTAACGCTCCCCCCGCTGCCCCCGGGTACTTGTAAAGTGTTTAAGTGGTGGTGTTTTCCCACCGCGTTAGCCAGGGGATTGCTCAAGTGTCCCTGTCACACAACTCACTGGCATTGCTATCTGTCTTTCCTGAAAAACCCTAAATTTTCCCTTTCTTAATGTTTTCTCCGCTGCTTCTCGTTATGCCCCTGGGTGCCATCATGAGCGCTGCCTTGCCATTGACATTTACAGTTGTGTACACTTTATGCTCTTCTCTTCCCCAGTACTCATGTGCTGAGCTCCCCGAGGGACAGATTTTCATTAGACTGGGCATGCAAAATAAAAGTTAGATCACTGCGCTTGCTGTTGTTATTACCTGCATTAATGCGAACTCCAGGCGTGTACAAACACAGGCTCAGGACCTTACCGTGCTACACACCGTGACAAAACAACGATATATTACAGCAATCACAAGGATTTCTGGCACTTCTTACTACCTTTTGCTGTGGTTTTGTGTTAAAATATTTACAAACAAACGTATTTTACCTCACTGATAATTACTGCCATAGCTGTTCGCTGTATCCTGCCTGATTTAGTACTTCTCATCCTTTTCTTATCTTGAATAATAGACAATATTATACACTGTCATCTGTTCTGCAGCTCAGTAAATAGCGTTGCCAGTGCTTGAACTTTACTTAGTGTCTCTGGTGAGTGAGCAGGTTGGTCACGGAGGTGGTTTTGCTGATTGCCTTGCACAACACGTCGCCTGCCGCTTCTGCACCGTCAGCACCGCACGGCTCAGGGCCGGTGACAGACGTGAACAGGGGGAAAAGGAAACGTGACGGGGCACGTCCAACATCCTCGTAAAAGAAATGGTTGTTTTGACGCCAGAGAATCCCTGAAAACACCCGTTTTTTATCAAAGCCATCCTACACACTGGCGATGAAAGCAGTGTTGTCACGTCTGTATTGGCCTGGCAGATCCAGTGCCATGAAAATTAAGATATTTCCATTCTTTCTTGGCAACTTTTCAAGAGAGGTTGCACCTTCATTAGAGGTGCTTGAACTTCAACGAGGTCTGTTTCATCTGGAGAAGGCTCCTTTGTGTTCCAGTCACAGAAATAATTGTTCTGGAGTCAGGAAAAGCCAGCACCTCATGCTTGGGTCTCCATGAGCCCTGCTCCTCCAGACTCATTTTGACCTGGCTGAGGGCTTCCACTGCCTCTGTAAAAGCTGATTTCTGCTTGAATGCCACTAGAATAAAGACCTGAAAGGCCTCTCAAGTAAATTTACCCAGAAATAATATTTTTATTAAGAACTTCCTGCAGCTTTCTTCCAGAAGATTAGAGGGGGAAAGTGAGAAATGAAACTTGATTTCCTACTCTTGAAGTTTTGGCAGGATTCACAGTGTTCGTTTTGAAGAGGAAAATCAGGTTTTTGATAAAAACAAGAGTTTGGTGGGTGGATAGATGGGTGGATAGGTATCTGCAACCCAAGCTTTGTGTTCACCACAGTCAGGCCTTAATTTCCCTGAGAGATGATGTGAGAGACTACAAAACCCAGTCACAATACCACCAGCTGAATTTTATGTATTTACTTATTGACGTCTGAACTTATACTTTTACTGTAATGAAATACCTTGTGGTGTGGTGTCAAACTGGGATTCACATTTTCTGCACGGAGTGAACTTGCTAAAGCCATCGAGTTTTTTGTTCGGCCTAGCATTTAAGAGGCTAAGTGCTGGGTAGGAAAGCTCCTAAGGGATGGAGATGGTTCGTCTGTCAAAAGGTGGCATAACTAATGGCATTTATTGCAAGAATTAACTAGTGGAAACATATATATTTTTATGGGTCAGTTGAAGTGGCCTCAGTGTCTCGTAAGTCCCAGAGTGTCAGGAATGGGAGGGAATTTGCAGATATGGAAAGAAAAAAATAAAACAATTATCCCATGAAGTTAGTGACTGCATTTTCAGTGTCCTGTAAAAGATATCAAGTATTTTGAGCAACGTATTGCTTTGAATGTTTTATTGGTAGCTGAGAAAAAGCAGCAGGAGTAAGGATTTGGAACCCAGGGTAGTTTATGCTTGCATGCAGCCCAAGTGATCATACGTCTTCATCACAGCCTGCGGTTAGAGTTCATTAGAGCAAAGCCGAAGCAATTTGGATGTCTGGGTGTTTTTATCAAGTCCCTGTGCTCCATGGGGATTTCTTTCAGTTTCATCCTTCTGTTCAGGGGTGATTTTAAGTGAGAATGAGCCATATTCAGGAATATAGCATATCTGGCTATGGTCGCTCTAGAGTTGTAAATGTTGAAGTTTTTCCTTCCTCCCCATCACGGGATCTGTGCAGAAGGAATGGTTCAGTAGCAGCATTCATTTGATTTTTTAAGTTAAAAAAAAAAAAAATTGCTTACATATTTTGTCCATAAATAGAAAGAAATGTAATTGTTAGTGGAATAACACCCTATATGACCCTAGTTATAAGGATCAGCTCTTTGTTATTTTTCCCTTCAAAAATAAAGGCTAATATTTCTCTGGTCTTAGGATCCCTATGAAACGGCGATGAATGGGCAGGCTTTGCGGATTACCTCTGGAAAAAAAAGGGCAATTACCCTTTATGGACTGTTCTTTGAGTAATTTCCACTAGAAATGCATTTTATATTGGAGACAAAATATAAAAGGATAGAGTCCGTTAGCAAACAGTTGGTCTTAGCAGAAATGTCATCCTCAGGACAGACTTCAGCTGGGGTGGGAAGCTGGATGGAAAAAATATAACTGCTGCTTTTATTGATGCTTTGGGGCCAGATCCAGTCAGAGGCTGTGGCTTTGGTTTGACTGCAGAGCTCGCTAACTTGAGTCCTTCATTGAAAGGAGCAAAATAGAAAGGAAAACGGGATGCAAAGGGACAAAAGGGACTAGGTTAGAGGTACCAGATGATCTTAGAGGTCTTTTTCACCTGAATGGTGCTATGGTTCCACTAGGAGAGGCACTTTGAAAACTGTGGAGGCCTGAAGACCTAGAAAATTTGGCCGGGTTGTTGAAGCCAGGGCACAGATTTCTTGCATCCCCCAAAGCCAGTGTGGGTGTCTCATGAAGGTTTAAACATTTCTAAGGTGCTAATAAGGGTGCTGAGCTGGAAGCCCCTTGCTGGTGGTACCACATTATGGGTGCCCATGGTGGGTGTCCTGCCCCCAGCACCCTCCCAGCCCCTTCTCCGTCACGGATCGCTACCGTGGCAGCGGCTTGGCCTGATGTGCTACAGGGCCCTATACAACTGCTAAAGAATTGGAAAATAAAACACAACCGTTTCCAGGAGTTTTCTTATCAGGTTCCTACTCCTGCAGCAGCTGCTTTTGGCGTGCTGGCAGCATGAAGGTACCTGAAGACAGCTGTAAATTTGCTCTTCCTTCCTCGAGGTCTTTTTTGCTCAGCCAGAATGGTTGGAAAATTTCTCAGTCTAAATGAAAATCAGGACCTGAGGTTTATTTCTTTCTTTTTTTTTTTTTTTTTTTTTTCATTTAATGATTTTTTATGACTTTTTGTCTTAATTATATACAACCTAAGGGTTTCCTTGCTTTTCTGTGAGTTTTTTTTTTTTCTTATTCCCTGTAGAAAACATGTATAAAGCAACGAGAACAATGTTTCTTGTTAATTTGTGTTGCAGAATCAATACAGAGGGAAGCCATAAAATAATTTTTTATAAAATGTTATAAATATAGCCTTGCCTAATGGGATTGGTGTCTAAGGGGGTGGTGTTTGGAAACAAAAACATAAAACCAAAATTGGCTCCCTATACCCCAAATTTGGATCCCATAGCTCTCCTGAAGCCAGAAGAATATGTGCTCCCATCTTTAAAATTCCCAGAAACGTCTCTAGAGAATAAACTAATTACAAAACAGCCTATTTCTGGGCTTAAACTGCATGATATTTATGGAATCATACATGCCAGAATTAGCTTTGCTTCAGAATTTTGAAGGTAGCCTTAACTCCCGGCGTGCCCTTTTAATGCATAATTAACTCTTTTCACAAGCTTAATGTTATCTTTCACAGCGAATTCAGAAAAGAGTCTGATGAAAATCTGTATTTATGCTCAAGTAATATTCTCCAACGTTCTTCAGACTATTTTGGTGGGTTCTATTTTTTTTTTTTTTTTATTAGGTGGCGGCGGGGGGAGAGAGTTAATTTATATATATATATTTTTTTTCCATTCACTGAGATTGTCGTGACATTATCTGAGAGTTGTCAGGAATTGATTTATCCCCTGCCTTCTAAGTGATCTTTGAGATGTTGATGTACACCTGTGCATCGATGTACAAGTTTAGCATTTGATGAAAGAATAAATGCTGGTGATTTTAGGACTACTTGTACAATTTATGGGCCTAATCCAGCATCCATTGAAACCGGAAGAGAAAATATCTTCTTGACTTTTGGGAGCTTTGGATCAGGCAATGAGGAGCAGAATGCTGTGTAGTGTTCATTAACCACAGTGGTTCTTCAGATGCTGAAGAAAAATGCGGTATGTAAAATTGGATACCTATATAGAACCATTTTTTCAAAGCAGCAGTAGTCTGCAGAAATCCTAAAATGGAAAAATACACAGCTCAGTATTTATTTAGTATGTTAGCATTTGAATAATGAATCCAAATGATGCTGGGTATCTCCCACCTCAGCTGGAGGAAGAGGAGGCCCTGTCATCATCTGCAACAACAGCTGAAGCACTTGGATTCACTAAATCTGAACTGCGTAGTAAATGCTGTTTGGGTAACTAAATATCTCCAAATCTGTTCACATACTTTGTATTGATCGATTAAGCTGTTTCCTATATTTTTGTGTACACTCTAATATACTTCTGATCTTTGCTGTGGATGTTTAGTCACCCACGTTCCTTCTTCATTGCCTTATTTTGTCCTCAGTAAGATTTCATTTACATGCAGCAATTCCCAGTACTTGCTTCTTTCATCCAAGTGAGGCATTGAAATACAGTTCACAGAGAATTTACCAGGAGAAGCAGCAATTCTATGGCGTGGGGCACATACTGCACATGAGAGGTTCAACCCTTCTGGTACGTACTTTGCATGGCACTGTGCCTTCCTCACCCAAGTGAGGAGCAATGAGGAGGTGAAATACAGCTCCAGGTTTTGCCATTTGGACATTTCTGCACTTGAGACAGGTTTGCCAGTTGATGAGGCCATTAAATCTGTTGAAATCCACGCTTGTAAAGTCCTGTATTAAGCTCCAACTGCTCTTGTTGTGTCTCTGTGGGTTCATCTGTGGGGTACGAATGACTTCACCTGCATGGCAAGACTGAGCTATGCAATTTAGTGATGTTGGCAGGATTTTTGGACAACATTTTATGTTGACTGTTTATCTTGCTTTGTAGCTTGTTTTCCCAGCTGATAAAAACAGCTGACCGAAATACTTATTTATGTCATAATAATGACAGCCCGGAATTTCTAAGAGTTGACATCTGGTGTAATTTACTCAGGCTGGAAAATCTCTGAACTTATTTTTCCGTGAGTAAAGGTTTCTCATTTTTTTAATGATTGCTTTCTTTGTCCTATAAACTTACGACAAAGAAAATTGAAGCAAATGAGAGATGTGATGTGATGTTATGACGTGAATTTTTCCTCTTATGTACTGGATGGTCCATGCTGGTCCTCCATCTTAGCAAGCACAGAGGAAAACTGCATAGGATGAAATGTGGTGGTAATGTTTATGGGGCTGCTGCCAGGGCTTTCCACCTTCCAGATCCTAAATGGCATCTGTAAAGGTATGGTGAGGTTTCCTGCAAGATTTCCTCCCTGAAGGGCGAATGTTATGGCAGTCTGATGTAATAAAACGCACTGGCTTTGAAACCAGTTGCTTAATTTACTTAGGGAGCAAGTGCGTTGTGCACGGCACCATAAAGTTACTTGGGAAATTTTGGAAACTGAATTTTTATTCATTTTGTTCTCCCTCCAGGGCATAAATACTGTGCCCATGATAATGAGAGCAGACAGGACTCAAATACATCACTGTCTGCATAATTCTTACACTGCAGCTTTTTCTTTGAAAGTATATGCCCGTAAGGGTCCAAACTGCCAGAAGTGCTACCTCTGCTATTCTGAGCTATTTCTTTAGCGATCTGCCCAACTGGGATGGCTAATTTTGATCGTCAGGTGGGAATCCACCCCATTGTTAGTGGAACGGGTTATTTTCTGAAATTCCAGTTTACAATGTGCTGTATTCATTAGCTACTCACAGAGTAGCAATGGGGTGCTAGGCTGCTTGGGTCTCTGGATGCGTCTCTTTGCTGTGCTTCAGCACAGCCTGACCTGGCTTTGGCCAGGCCTATAGCTGGGATTATTTCTCATTTTTCTCGACAACTCTATTGTACCTTCCTTTATTGGTAACGCTATGATACTAAATCTCCTGAAAGCAAAATAACTTTTTTAATGTAGTGGCACTGGCTGGCAGGGCTGTAATCGAAGTTGGGCTGCTTGCTCATTCTGGCTGTGTTGTGCACGTCTCCCCCTTCCTTGGAAATCCGATAAAGCCTCCAAAATGTACCTCAATAAACCATTTTTTGTGTGTTAAAACTGCACAGAACCATCCCATCTCTCAAGGTCAGGCAGAACCAGATTTCCCCTGTATCCCATTCAGACAAGAATTAACTCGGAGGGGTCGCACAGCCCATAATATGCAGGGTGGGGGCAGAGGGGCTGGGCTGCCTCCTGTGGTCTGCAGGGAGATAAAAAAAGCAGCTGGAGGGTGTATAAGTGGATATATAAGCTGAATAAGCATTAAATAACTGTGTGGGGGTGGGACCGGCTGACCTCCAGAGGTCCCTTCCAACCTAAACCGTTCTATGATTCATTGACATTTCTGTCTCTTTCCACTCTATTGGAAAGTATTTTGGTATTTATGTCTTTTCCAACATAGCTCGGATTCAATCCAGATTAATGGAGTGCCTGGCACTGATCTGGATCCGTACCATGTAAATTTAGGCACTTGATTTACTCATGGAAATGTATCACCCTGCTCAGGCTAGTGATGAGGGGCAGGCACCTCCTGAAGGGTGCTTCAGAGAGATGAGATGTCCTTCTCTGACCACGTACTGGGATGCTTCGGTTTTATACATATATTAACCAGGATGAACACAGCTCTGAGCATCCAGCAGCAGATTTATAGCAAAGTTAAACTTCTTTGCCCTGGTAGTAAACAACAGTTGGGGCTGGACTAGATCCAGTGTCCTTCACTGTACAGGAATATCCTTCTGTGGTCCTTTATATCATCGAACAGGAGGTCTTCCAAACAAGCTCTTCAAGCCGAACAGATTTGCCTTAAGCTTGTAACTGCCTGGTATCTTTTCTGGGTGTGCAGAGAGCTTGGCAAATCTCACTGAATTCTGCAAATTCGGTCTGATTTTTGGAGGGAGAAAAATTATATTAAAAGTAACCTGCCGGCAGCTGTGATGGAGGTTGAAAATGGCCTGAGGCAGGTCACTTAAGCCAAGTGCTCGTTAAAAGATCTACATCTTTTCAGGGAAAGCATGACATGAAGAGCTGTGTGTTCAATGGACGGTGATGTATCAGCATGTGCTTGTATCAGCAGAGGAGGCTGGGCTTGCACAGTGCAAAGAGAAACCAGCTGGATGACCATGCCGTGTATGCACCAGAAAGTTCAGAGTGCCTGCAGAGACCCTGGGGAAACCCAGCTGGTCACTGGCATGATTCTGTGCAAATTCTGGACTGGTTTATTGAAACATTGCTCCTCAGTGGCATATGTGGCTTTTTGCCATTCACTTATAAAATACACTTTCAAGAATCAGAGTATGGTTTCCATACATATAAATGTAAGTACATATAACTGTAATTGCTTTATTTTAAGGGTTGTTTCTCCCAAGTTCAAAAAAATATCCTGCATTGAAGAAGAGAGATGTTAACTCCTTTTTTTAGAGTTAGAAAATAGAAAACACCTTTTTACATCTGAGTCAATGTTTTCTGGAGCCCATCTCAGCCTTACTGAATGTCCACAGGGAATGAAAAGTCTTTAATTAAACAGATGCCAATGGGTACAAAATTTAAAGGCTTATGCTCCTATTAATCCTAAAAATCAATGTAGTGTGTTAGGTTGTCTAGTGACTTCTAGCCATTTACCTTTCCCAGATAAATTTGGTGTGTCTGTGTCCCGTGATAATTACAGGGACCTCCAGTGCTTCACATTTTAAAAAGAAAACATAATTAAGCTAAAAATGTAGAAGCGAAAACAGAAATAATTACTGGAGATTATGTATTTTCACAGCTGGCTGGACCTGGAGGTGTTTAAGGCAAGATGTGCTACCTGGACAACCTTTGTGTTTCAGCCAGCGTTTTAGAGAATTGGAAAGCTGATAGCACAATCAGAATCCATGAATATGAGAAGCCCTGGGGTATGAAATGTGGAGGAATTAAGCAGTGGACAGGCTTAAAATGCTAAGATAATAAACACAGGCTGAGGAATGGGACCCTGGAGCGGGATTGCCCTTGGCGTCTGGGACAGATGAAGGGTTCTGATTTACCCAAGGGAAAATGTCAGAGTGCTTTCGTTTCTCGTGAAATGCCAGATTTTATATTCTCGTTTTGAAGCTGCCGGAGATGTGAACCATGAGAATTGCCTCTCTGTTTAGATAACTTTGCTGTACACGGGAGAAGCCCCCTGCTCCCGGGCCGTAGTGCGAGGTACAGGACTGCAGTGTGAGGGACCTTGTGGCCACCCTGCCCAGGACATGGGAATGGGTCCCGTGGGACGCCTCCTGGCCTCAAAATACTGACTAAAGAAGTAAATATTCTCTTGTAGGTGTCACAGCACGTAAGTACAGCATGCAGGAGGTGAGAGTAGAGACTTGTGAGCTGACAATTTGTTTTGACAAGTGTTTGACTGAATTTGAAAGCATACCTGAGGGTCGTGGCACTCCATTTTGGTTTTCAATTATGTCTTGCTATCACCAGCACTCCTCGGCCAGCTCTTTGATAACTAACTTGCGAATAGGGACAGAACTGTCCCTTACCATTACTTTTGAACTTTTTCCAGTGACTTAATTGGATCCAAGGTCAGAATATATTCTTATTTCGGATCTTCTCATGAAAAGGCAGTGATAAAATTCATGGCTGCGTGATCATTAAAACACAGTTTCATGAAAACCCATTTTATTAGCATTCAGGGCCAAACCTTAGTGACAGGAGATATGTTTGTATAATCAAAAGGAAAAGTAACACTTCTCTGTGAATAAGTGGATGTAACAAAGCTTTGAGATACTTCAAAGCGCCATTTTTCAATAGAGCACGCACAAAAAAATGCACGCAACTCGGGGATGTTGTCAAAGAAATTTAAGAAAGAGAGTTTTGTCAGCAAAAAAACTTAAGAAGGAGTTGGGTGGGCTTTTTGTCACTAAAAAGAGAAGAAAGCAACTAAGCGCCACACGGACACGTAGCAATGTCGTTTCCCATTCCTGGTTTCTGCATCTCTACGGAAGGGACTTCAGAAGTCTGTATCCAGGGTTCTGCTCCTGGATACAGACTCATAGACTGCTCAGGGTGCCCATGGTCCCCCCATGTCCCATCAGGACCCCCCTGAGAAGGGTTCTCAGCCCCAGGCCCAGCCTGGAGACGTCCCTGAGGAGCTCCCAGCCCCTCTCTGGGCAGCCGGGGCCACCCCACACAGGATTGCAGCCTGGCAGGCAGGGGGAGCAGAATAGCACCATGTGTTGAGGGAATGAAGCTAAACTTCTTTCCCTGAAGTTCCTATTTATGTCACAGCTTATCTGTAACCTGGTTTTGAGTGAGCCCAGGGTGTGCTCTGGATCATGAAGGGCACTGCCGGCATTTGAGGTGCTCCTGTGAGGAGCAGGCTGCAGCCGGGGAGGTGACAAGGGTGACTGAAACAGCCGGCTTCTGAGAAGTAAGGACTAGGGACAAGGAATATTTTTATCACGAAGCCATCCCTCCAGCTACCTCCTGTGGTATCTTGCACCATTTCTGAGGTCACCTGACATCCTTGCTTTAATTTCCTGTCCTAAGATAAGAATGATACCACTCCCAAACGTAAGGAGATGTAACATCTCGTCTATTAATTCACGTTTGTAAATAACTAGTACTAAGCTCTGAATTTCAGCTGTTTATAAATTTAAGCAAAAAAAGGTCCTTCAGAACCAACATGAAGAAAAATAGCTTCTTGCAAAGCAGTGAGGATCTTCCCCACCATCCTCTGTCCAAGCCATGCACGAGAAAGAGGAAATAATGCAGAAGTGAAGACGAGGTTTGGTTATAGCCCATTACTCAAATCCTGCTTCCTCTGACCTCTGTCACCCTTTAGTACATCTATATCATGGAAACCAACTGGAAGTAGCAATGTTCTTCAAGGAGAGTGCTGGTGTGTGGATGTAGCATCCAAAAAGCTACGTGGTCCTGGGGAAGGGAGCTGTGGTCCTGGCACTGATGGTGGACAGGTGTCTGTAAGGACACCAGCACCAAATGACTGTGTGTGGTCAGGCCACTTGGGAAGTCTCACTGTAACCTTAATTAGGAATCAATCCGTTTGGGCGCTGGTTATGAAATGTGCAATCCCCACTATTAATCTTCAGACACAAAAATGGCCAACCCCAGAAATAGGTGGCATTTCTTCTTTCCTTTTGCAGATATGTCCTTATCTTATTGTTTCCCCGGCCTTTTAAATGGGATTATTTGCCATCATCTTCCGTCTTCGAACAGTTCAACAGGAGCTCTGTGGCCATTTGTAGCATTTACCTCTGTAGCTGTTTGTTCACAGTGCTGTCCAAATCCCTTTCCAGCCCTCTCCCAGTGTTCTTACTCAGGCCTGAGGAGCTGTTCCAGTGCACCAGGCATGCTGAGTAGCACCAGGTGGGTCTTTTTAGCAACTCACTCTGCTATATACCCAAAACAGCGTATTTTATCTGACTAACTTAGCCCTTTAAATCTGAGCATTTCTGCTGGGGAAGTACCTGTATGGTTTTTACATAAAGGGCCCAAGAGACATCCTCCAGGTTAATAGTACATCACAAGAAGCAGGTACAGCGTGCACTCCCGTGCCACCTTACTGCAGTAACCTGCATACACACTGAGACTCCTGCACCTCTGCTGCAGTTACAGTTTCAGTATTATTGTTATGAAAATGTTGGAACTGCAAAAAGGAGAGTAGAAGAGGCTTCATAAAATAAACATACAGCAAATCAGAGTTAAAGCGTAGAAAGAATCTGGTGCTCCAGTTGTGAGCACAGGACCACTGCTGGGCATTTTAGCTCCCTGTTCTGCACGCCTGAAGCCAGCTGCACTTTTGGTGCCTTTTCAGCCCTGAGATCACCTCCAGGAAGGTATTCCCCTAGAATAAGAGGGAGCTGGTTGCATTTGAGTGATTTGCAGGCACAGATCTCTCAGCACAAGGCAGTAAGGGGGCATGCGTTAACATTATTTAAAATGGAATTTTTAAAAATATTCCGGAGATTTTGATTTTAATCTGAATCTTAATAGCCTAATTAATTTGAAATTATTGTGCCCTTTGCTTTATAAACTCTTAATCATGAGGCTCTCAGGCTGGTATCGTCTAAGTAATCAGCATCAGCATAATCAGTAATTAAAGTGATAGCCAACTACAGGTGCTGCTAAGTGCTAATCAATTAAATGCATTTGTAATTGAAAACCTGATTGAAGTATTGATAGTTGCTTTGATCCCTGGACCTGTAAAGTTCCAGTTGGTTTTCTTACAGCTGACTGCAACCCTTTGCAAGTTTCCAATGTTTAGCAGGTGCTGGGAAGGAGGAAGATGAATTTTACTGCGATATTCAACATTCCCCATGCCTAGGTGATGCATATAAAAATAGTGCAATAGCTCAGAAGTGGTTTTATCAGCTGAGCAAATGTATGACAGGTTCTTGTAAATAACCGTGTCATCGGCACAAGAATGAATTAAAAGAAGTGTATTGCTACAGCTCTGAAAACATACTAGATGGATTTTCCTATTGCAGGTTTTTCTGGTTTTGTTTTTCTTTTTTCTTCCTTAATGAAAGCCTAGCAGTCTGACTCTGAATGAGAAGCCAGAGCTTTGAAAAATCTTCACGAGTATAATGTTCTTTACTAATAAAGAGCATTTCCAGTAAGTGGCTTCTCTTAGTTACTTCAGAGGCTTTTGTTTTCAAACATACGTACAAAGTTCTTACTAGCTGGTTTGAATTTTCAAATGAAATGTCAAAAAGGGCCTACAGTGCCTAACAATGCCTTAAACAGAAAAAGTTACCGCCCTTTTCTGCTTCTGTTAATACAAGGAGAAACTGAAAACCAGATTCCCCTGTCCTAATTTTGACTTCTGGAAGTGAGATGCTCATGGTTAGGCCGGCTTTCCTGTGCTATGGGGAGAAAACAGGCAATCCCCTGGCCAGGCACTGGGGTTGTTTGCTTTGGATGTTCCTTTTTCTCACCAACAGCTGGTGGGTTAAGTCGGTTAATTCCGCTACCTGAGAGGAATCTCACCAGTCTTTAAATACTGAAATTGTTTTAAATGAGAAAGTTATTGGGCTTAGCAGTTTCCATTAATGAAAAGAAAAATGCTGCCCTGTTTAGCATTTAGAAACGTGGAATGGGTTGGGTTGGAAGGGACCTTCAAGATTATCTAATTCTACCCCCTGCCATGGGCAGGGACACATCCCAATAATCCAAACCTCCCCTCTAGTTTAAAGCCATTCCTCCTTTTCCTATCATGGCATCCCCTAACAATGAGTCCCTCCAAGCTTTCCTGCGGCCCCCTTTAGGCCCTGGCAGGCTGCTGTAGGGTCTCCCCAGAGCCTTTTCTTCTCCAGGCTGAACAACCCCATTTGGAACCCAAACCCAATTTGGCATTCCACATCACTCGCATAAAAAGCACACGGTTGCACTGTACGTGATTTTTTTTAAAATATGTAGAACAAAATCTTGGAAGCTGTTTTGCCTTAGAAGTTTCCACATTTGAAGAGAGAGAGAAAATTCTGATTTTTTTTTCCATTATTTGTTGTCAGAGCTCACCATTTGCTGTTTGTTTTGTTCTTTTGCCATCATAAGCCTCTGCCCAAGGTGTCTGATTTTTCTAAGCCTTGTATTTGGTTATGTTTCATCCTCTCTTTCGTTTCAAGTTAGCAAAGACACCCAGAGGCATTTTTTATCCTTAATTTTCTTTCACTGGGATATCTTCTTTGCTATCACCTTTTTTCTTTCCTTTCCTTTTTTTTTTTTTATTTTTTTTATTTTTTAATTTTTTTATTTTAAGACTGTGACAATCAAGTGGTTTTAAGTATTTGGTCATGCAGTTTTAATAAAATACCTGTTTGGAGATGTAGCTCGGAAGAGAAATACCCGGAGAAGACGATACTGGCTGGAAAGGTCTTCATACCTTAGCAGTCCTCACAGGTTTTTTTCTCATTATCTTCTCTTGGGAACGAGAGTGGTTTTATGAAACACCATGGCTGGGAACTTTACGATTGCTCGTAGCCAAGGCAACCACCAACAGCTTCAAGGTGTATTTGTAAATTAATTTGCAGCTCCTGGCTTGGCTGAAGGGTGAGAGCCCTCACCGGTGGGAGGTGGAGGAGAGAGGATGCCCCGGGACGGATGCGGTGGGGTAGGAGAAACACAGCTCCCACCTTCAGCCCTTTCTCCTCTTCCTCATGTGTGTGGCAGGGGAAGGGGATGTGTTGGAGAGGGGGTCGTTTCCAGTCTCCTACCTACTCCCAGAAGCTCTTTCTGAGCCTGGCCAAGTCCAGGGCTGTGCCCGAAGGTATGGGATCAAAGGTGAGGGAAGTGGTGCAGCAAAGGACTTAAAAGAGCAGAACCAGTTGGAAAAAAAATACAAATAAAAAATAAGGGATCCAAACCTCATCTTTTCTGCTCCTCGGCTTGCAAACCATTGTGTGAAAAACCCTGTTGTTTTTCCCCACCGGTGCCTTCAGATGTTTCGAGCAGGACTCTGGGAGTTCACGGCACATGCCGTGAAGGGCTCTCCTTCTTTCCTTGCCCACAGCTTCCTGTACGAATAAAAATCATGCCTTTCAAATCAAGATACCCTCATTTCATCATCATCATACGGGATCCCCGTAGGCTCCATGGGTCTGACTTGTAAATGGTTTTGACTGTCCAGATAACGATAATCAGCTCCTGTGCCACGTGCATGGTATATAATAAATACTTCGCAGGAATTTGCCTGCTCTTTTAAGAGAGAGCTCGCACCTAGCAAAGTGGCAGTACATTAAGCACCCTTTACTTCACCTCAGGATGCTTCATTTCTCGCTGAAATCTATTATTTTGCAGTTACGCCAGGCTTAGCTCGTCTTATTGCACAAATGAGACATCGATTTCCATGGTTGCTCAAAGCCTGAAGCACCAGCCTTGCTCTAAAGCACACCTGAGGATTTGATGTATGTTGTTTTTTTTTTTTTTTTAAATCCCGTCTTTTTTAAGTCCTTCGTGAGTCCTGTCCATCTTTCAAAACATACCTGATTGGGGAGATAATACTTGGTTTCTATAGGTTGTTTGGGTTAGTTTTGATTCCAGAGAGCTCTGCAGATTCTCCGGACACGTTATGGAGGTAACCGAAGGTAACTCCGAGTTTCCATGTAGAAGCAATGCGAAGGCAACTCTCCAAGAAGAGGACACAACTGGCTCCCAACTCTGCCTCCTTGCTCAGGAAATTCATTTCAAATCCCAGGTTATATTTGGGCTGAAAAATGGGCTTTTTGCTGCTGCTGGCCGTACGTGAAGACTAATAACCCATTCTGTTGTTGCATGAAATCAACGAGTTATTCCTTTTTGATTTTTTTCCCAGCTTTTTACAATAAAGTAAGTGTGTTCTGGATGCTTAATCTGCATACGCTCACAGCAGTCCCTCTTATTCTTAACGAGCATTTACGTCCAGAGGTTCATTGACTAAAGCAGACAAATGGTCTTTGCACATCCGGAAACGTTGATTTGATAAGATTAATGGGATTCCTGACGCTCCACGTTTCTGATCAATGTAGAGATAATACTTCAGCTTTTTCTTATTCTGGTTTGGCGTCTAAGCAGATAATGGTGAAAACGTGGCCATGAAAATACCCTGGGTTTTTGGGAACTGCAGGAAAGGTTTTAAAGGTTCATCTCAGGTTTGGCTAGATCCGTTGCACCAATATCTATTCTCTCTGAAAAGATTTATCAGTTGATCGGGGAGGGATCATGCTATGTGGTCTGCAGCCTCCAAAGGACTGCCTGCAAAGGGATCCCGATGGAATAGGAAGGAAATATTTCCTTTCTGTGAGTCGTCCCTTGGCTGAAGTGTGAAGGATTAGAGCTCCAGCCATTCCTGCTCTCCCCTAAGCAGAAGAAAGAACAAGGAGCCCGGCAGCACGTTAGTCATCGATTTCCCCGGATCAAAGGGGCACACGTTAAGCACTATTGATAAAAAGCATCACCGTGGTGGCCATGGAGACCAGGTTGAGGCGAAGTGAACTGTTGCTGTTGCAGTGACAGCTTTGGGTGGATCCGTAAAGAACCCGCCTTTTCCTCTAATCAGAAGGAAGATCTTCTTTATTCTGCCTTGGGCTCACGATCAAACCCATTGCTTCCGCGAGGGCTGCCATGGAGGCAATCGCTGCTGACTTTTTATCTCACGATTCAGTTCTAAATTTTTTATAAGCAGTACACTTGGGTAAAGGTTGGTGTTGCTACATTTTCTAAGCAGAGACCAATGCGATTCGTTCCTTCTGGTAGGATTTTTCAAGCTACAAATCATTCCTGCAACCTGCACGAGCTGTGCAAAAGGTCCCTGAAAGCATTTCTGCCCCTCCTCTTCTTGCTTCTTCTCCATATATTCTCCAACTTTTCAGGATGCTCCAGGTCCAAGGGTAAACAACTTCATGGGGGTTCTGTTCTCACTCTTCCATGAGGTGGGACGTTGCCCTCTTTTCTGATCGTTCATCCTGGTTTTAGGTTGTTGCTGTAGGATGGGGACCAAGAAGAGCTTTTCATGTTGCTCTTAGAAGGGTCAACAGTATGGAATTCCTCCTCCTCCTCTGAGAAAATATCCAGATGCTCTCCTTGCTGGGAAAGGGGGCAAAACGTCTTCTCCTTGTGGCTGTACACAGATGCTGAGGTCTCCCCGTGGGCACGATGAGAAAGTGGCTCAGTGTTGTGCAGAAGTGGGAAGACCTGGGAGCACGCTGGTAGCAAACAACAAGTTACCCAAAGATGTCCTCGGAGCTGTCAGCAGAAATGTTTTAAAGGCGCTCTCGGGGTGTTTGCATTCCCCCATAAACATTTAATACGTGGGCAATTTCAATATGCAAAGTGACCGAATCTGTTTTGAAAACAATCGCTCTCACAATTGAAAAATGGAGCGTGTCCTGCCCTAATGCAAGAACCTCAGCGTTATTTCACTCCGCGCTGAAAACCCGAGGTATTGATTTTGAAATGTATAATTGATTGTAACCATAAATCACGGGGCAATATATGTGCAGCATCGATTTTCTTCTATTGCAATAATTAATTTGATATGTGCTGTAACATATTTATGCAGGGCCTAAGCAACTCAATAATGGTAATAAATTGTATTTGGTCAAAAACTATCCACTGTGATGTGGTCAGCTTTTCTCTTTGTCTAAAAACCCGTAATGCGGTGCTGTAAGAGCCAGTGCAGAGATAATTCTGAGGCCTTGCTCCGTGAGAAACCCTTCACACCGTCAAGACCTTATATCCTGGTGGGTAAAACCCTCAAAGGACCGGAGACTTGCAAGGAACTGTTGGTGTTCAGATTGTTTTAGGAGAAAAAAAGGTTGATAAACGGTATCAGCTCTCTTATCAGTCCAGCCCAGTAAATTGAGTGCTTTTCCTGGGCAGACTGATAGAAGCTCTAATAAAGAAGAGAATGAATAGACACACGTGTGGCTGTGATACGATGGAGAGGAATCAATATGGCTTTTGTGGAGGGAAGTCCTGCTTCGCTTCCCTATTGAAGTCCTTGAAGGAATCACGGAGCACGTGGGCAGGGAGATGTGGTTGATATCATTCTCTCGGGTTTCCTAAAGGCTTTCGATAAGGTCCTTCAGAAAAGGCTCCTGAAGGAATGAAGTCATTACAGTAGAAGGAGAAAGTTCCCTTTGTGATAAGCGACTGATGCGGTAGAGGGTGAAGGAAAGAGGTGTTGGCATTCCTGAGCTGGGGAGCGATGCGTGCCAGGGTGCGGTGCATGGCGTGGTGAGGAATGATCCCTCATACAATCTAAACAAAGAAAGTTAGAACAAAATTAGTGATTAATTGCCTTGCTGCGGGCTCTGGTTCAGCTAAAATTCTCTTACGAGTTGGAATCAGCATAAAGGTTTCGCTCAGGAGGTTTGACTGCCTTTACATGGATGGGCAAAAATATGAGACTTTGGCAATTTGGGCTGGAAAGTGAAATGACTCATAGTGTCTGCTCAAGCTTTGTAGTACCACGGGTATTCTAGTGGCCTGTTGAAATGAAAAATTCCTGAAAAAAGGAGAAAACGTAGCATATAAATCCATTTTCTGTATAGCCATCCACTGCCAGCGAGTGCATAGCTTTCTTCATGCCATCACTTGCATCTTTTCAGATTTGTTTTTGTCTTCTCGAAATAAAAAGTTGAATGAAAGTTGGTTTTAAAAAAAAAAAAAAATAGCCATTCCTTTTCTTTTTCCTTACTTCATTCATTTTATCTGCTTTACTTTTGTCATTCCCTTGAAAAAAAAATAAAAATAAAAAATCAGCAGTAATATCTCTTCTTTTACAGAGTATCAAAGTTAGCTGGTTGCCTCCGCCACCAGGCACTCAAAACGGATTTATTACGGGCTATAAAATCCGACACAGAAAGACTACCCGCAGGGGTGAGATTGAAACACTGGAGCCAAACAACCTCTGGTACTTGTTCACAGGTCAGTGTTCACACGGTACAACCTTGCAAGGTTTTGATGAATTAAATGATTTGGGAATAAAATATACTTTCACTTCAAGGGAACATTGATTTCTTTGCTGGCAGGTAGCATTTATTGTGTTGTACTAAGCCAGTCTTTATATTATGTGTTTTTTTTTTTTTTTTTTTTCGTTATTTTATTTTATTTTTTTCATATATTTTTCTCCTGGATTTTATCATTATCATTAATGAATTTGAGGCCAAACTCCTCGTGTCCAATAGCTTCAGCCTCAGGTATTTTTTTAGACCGCTCCGTAAACATCCCCTATTTTCTTCCGGGTGCAAAAATATCGATTTCCTCGGTTTCTATTTGAAGATTTTAGATGGCAAATGCCTCCTCACAGAATAAAAAGGGCAACCGTGGATCATAACCAAACTGTAATTGCAATGAATGGAAGTAGCCAGGTGAGTATTGTAGGGGTAACAGTGAATTCCAGGAGCTGAAAATGTATTTCGCTTGCATTCTTGCATTATGTCCAGACGGAACTGAGAAAGCAGCAAAGCAGCAAGGGAGAAAATTAAACTTTGCCAAAGTCCGTGGCATCTTTATAAATGTGCTTTCACCTCAATTGGCCTGGTTTGGGTTTATTTTCACATATAAAGTGCAATTGATGAGAATCGGAATTATTTCTGAATGGCTTACGTAAGAATAAAAAAAGGTCATTTACCAATTTGGAAGGAAAATCAGAATTTTTATTCCATAAATAAGTAAAAGTAGACCATTTTTATTTATTTATTTTTTAATGAGGAAGACATTTAATATTGAAACCTCAGCTTGGTTGTCTTACCTCAGTTGCTGGCCCCGGCTCCCGTGGGATGATTTGTGAAGGCTGGTAGCTAACAGCTGAATGAGAAACCCGTAGTTTCTGGGGACGAATCGCATACCGAGGTCTATAACCAACTTGGAAATGATCTGTTTCCTGGCTTATAAAGCAGAAATAAAGACCAAGTCCCAGAGCAAAGGCACCGACCTCTGACGTTGCCCATCCCCAGGGCTGGCAAGGTGGAAAGGCAGCGGGAAGTCACGGCCGTTGTCTGCTGGGCTGGAAGCACAGCACATTCATCTCCGTTGTGGTGGATCCCCATACCTCGAGCTCTTTCACGTGAATTATTTTGGGTTGGAGAGCTGCAGGGTCCCAGTGGGACCACAGCCCTCAACCCTCCCTCCTCACCCGTCCACCTCTCGCCTCTGTGCAGTCGAAACAAAGTGCTTTATTTCCAAAAACATGGCAATTCGGGCTTGGGAAGGCAGTTAAGAAATACATCCAGGCCTCATGATTACCTTCTGCGTGCATATATTGCCATTGCTAGAGCCGCGCGCCTGCTCTAAATGGGCCTTTTAAATATTAACACGACGCTTTACATCTTCGCTGCCATCCTGCTCGGTAGGCAGGTGCTTTGTGGGATAATCAGAACATCTGCAATAGCACAGGAGTTTAGAGTCACAATGCAGGTTCTCAAATAGCTGCTGGCAATCGGAGAGTCACATCAGCTAAATGTGAAGCTGCTCTTTTTAATTACGAGCGTTCTTCTCTGGAGAACGTCTGCAATTAAACGGAACAGGTTTTTTTTTCCTGTGCTTTTTTTGTGGTCAGTATAGGCAAGGCGACAAGGTAAACGTATATCCCCACCGTAGGGCCTTGGAGGTCCTGTGGCACATCGAGCCGTGCTGCAGTGATTGTTTTCTGATGGCTTTAACCACAAAGGAAAACATCTGTTTGGGAATTCATGCTTATTTCATAATATCGGAAAGATTGAGTGTTTTCTTTTCCTGGACTGCACGCTCTGAAGTTAATCAGGAGCACCGGCATAGCAAAACGCTGTTCAGTTGCTAACCTCGTTCCCAGCCTGCATATTTTATGCGTAAGGAGAGAGTTAGCTGGAGTTTTGTGCATTTGAAAAGCAGGGAGAGCTGTTTTTGTGAAATGTGCAATTAGTGGCTTAGCTATGTAAAACAATTCTTCAGCTTCCCACTAATTGGTCTTCGTTCTTTTTGTACCCATGAGCTCAATGGATGGGAATTAGAGCTCAGCCTAGTCATGGGCCAATGCAGCTCTCATTCATTTTCTGAAACCTCTCCTTTTGGTCAAAATCCCCTTTTTTCTCCCCACTGCCTTGCAGCGCCATCCCCAACCAAGCTGGGAGACACAAGGGCGGTACTGCGTTGGGTAAAGTCGCAAACTGTTTGGTTTTCATCTTCTTTCTGTATGATTTCATTTGTTTTGTGTGTTTTTTTTTTTGCCAGGACTGGAGAAAGGAAGCCAATACAGTTTCCAAGTGGCTGCCATGACGGTGAACGGGACCGGGCCGCCCTCGGACTGGTACACAGCAGAAACGCCCGAGAATGATCTCGATGGTAAATACATCTCTCTTAAAACTCTTGTCTCCAAAAGCTTTCCACCTGAGGGGTTTCACTGCTCTTGTCTTCTAGCACGAGGTTGGGGTGACATTCCAGGGTCTCACCTGGAAACATCTGCCCATAAATGTTTTCTTCTGCTCTTGGATCTCTCATGTCTTGTGCTGTGTTTCTCTGTTACCACCATGACCAAGGAGTCAGCAGCCTTTGGGATTGTAATTCTGTGCCAGAGTGTAGCTCCCAAGCATCGTGGCCGTTTGCAGGAACGCTGCAAAGTGGATCTGGAACTTCATAAACGATAAACACCATCAATCAAAGGCACAACGAAAACGATGCCAGCAATGCTAATAATTCTCCAAGCAAATATTGAGATATGTCGAATACTCATTCTTAGCCTTTATCAGCAGATTTTAGCAAAGCAAGTTGGCAGCGAGGCTGAATAATTAGTGAAAGATGATGAGATGCAGATACCTGAAAACTGCAGGCTTTGTAAATCAGCGCAGATGCTGACACAAAAGGGAAGGAAAACACAGAAGTGAAAGGGGGAGGTAAAAATGATGGGGATATTTGAAGAAGTGAGGGAATAAAAGGAGAGCAATGAAAAAGTCTTACCTGAAAAATCAAGCAAAGTGCAAAATAAAATGGAACAAAGAAGCTGACAGATGGAAATCAAGGCAAAACTACGATCCATAAGAAGCAGAGATGCAGCAGAAAGGAGATGAAGAGAAAAAGAAACTGGTGAAAATTGCTAAGATGTTGGAAACAAAACAAATCACCTATAAAGGATCAAAGGCAAAGCGGATGAAAGAATAAATAAATAATTAGTTTAAATGCACCGTTGCGCTTGATATTGGCTCTCTTTTGACTGGATGGGTTTCCTGACAATCTCAAAACCAACTGGAAGGTTTTCTGCTTCGTGTCCTTTCCCCGTGTCCAAATGCAATTTGATGGCAGACCAGGAGCAGCTGCAGCGCGAAACAGGAGTGCCTGTACAGGTGGTTTCTCATCAGCGTTTTAAAGAATACTTCTAGATGGGTTGTAACTGTGCCAACAGATCGCAACCTGCCGTGGTGCGTGATGATACCTTCCTAATCACGATTTGGCTGGAGAAATGATGCTGTTAAAGTGCAAACAGCTGACTCGGCGCTGGATCGAGCGACAGATAAATTCTGAGCACACCGCAGGATGCGAAAAGAAAAAAAAAGGAAGTAACACATTTGAGCGCATTCCTCTGATGGTTTTGTGCCCAAATATGCAGAAGCGTGCAAAGATAGAGTACTCGCATGCAGGCACACGTGAATAAATTAAAGCCATTCTGTTCGTGTGTTGTATTAACATGAATTTGTATTTGCAGCAGCGATGAACTATCGTTGGGAAGCTGCAGCAGCCTGGTGCTGGGCATGCAGCCTGCTAAACCCTGGGGATAAACCTGCTTTTTGCAGTAGTTCTGCAGAGTCCTGCAAGTGGCAGCTAGAAGGGGAAGTGCTGGAGCCCAGCTTGCTCTCTGCAAGTCCCTCCCAGCTGCCATGGCTCCTGCAGCATCTCCTCCTTTCACTGGAAGCCTGCTTGGCGTCAGCAGCACGAAGACGAGCAAGATCCTGGAAAACGGCGCCAACTCCCGCTGGATATTCGTTTTAATTAGTGTGTTTTGTTCAAGTGATTAGAAATCCAAACATAGCTGCTTCTTCAAGCTTCCCTAGAAAGCTCGCGTGCCTTTACTGACAGCCGGGAAGGTTTTAAATATTTATTTTCAGCCTCACATTTTGTGCTTTAAAAAGAAAAAGGAAAAAAAAAAAATAGAAATTGAAGGCAATGCTTTCCCCAAAGGGTCAGATTTAAATAGCTGGAGCAAGGATGCAAGAGAATCTCTGATCGTCTTTGTGAAGGTATCCTCCAGGAGAATGGGTTTATGATGCTTGGTTTCTGATTACTGCAGTGAACAGATGGAAGCTGTTACACATATTAGATAGCGATATAGTTTAGCTTCAGCTCTAAATTAGTGCTTTAAGAGCATGACAAGCCAGACTGCTCTCACGCTGCAATTTATACTGAAAAGTGATTTGGGGAAATATCCGAACGAAACGGGACGAGTGAAAAGTACCCTAACTTGGTAAAATATACATCCGTGAAAGTCTGAGAAAATTGCTAAAGTGACCCAGATGTAAAGCGTTTTTCAAACTTGACAGCGAAATTAGGGACCTTTAAGGACATTAGGATGAAGAGCTGCTTTGGCACTTCATGGAAGAGAATGGGACCTCAAAAACACCTCTCAGATATATTTCTGGAAGCCCAGAAGAACCAAAAGTAAATATATTGACCTAGAACTGCAAGGATATGGCCTGAAAAAGAAAGGAGGAATATGAAGTGTGTTTCTCTAAGAGTTTTAGTCCTGGGTATCCGAGTGCTGGTAGACTGAATCAGCAAAAGTTGGGTGGTCCAGTTCCTGAAGAACTGATGGCTTAAGGTGCTTCCTGCATGTTATGTCTGGAATAAGGGCTGACTACGGAAAATATGTTTTTCTGTAAAGAGTAGCAAAAAAAATTATGTAGTTTGAGGGGAAAAAGAAGTTAATTCTGAATGAATTTTGGGATGTTCTACAAGGTGGAACTGGTTCAGAGTAAGAAAAATGCCTCTTTTCCCGAAAAAGTTTGGAATAAATTTAATTAAAGTGTAGTTAATATTGATTTATGCAGAAAAAAAAAAAAAAAAAGGCAAAAAAATGCATTTTCTGTGTTTATGAAGCTTTAGTATTTGAAAAATAGCTCCAAAATGTTCACTCCAGCTTCATTTCAGAGGCTTGCTTCCCAAGAAGGGGATGAGAAGTGAAATGACCTTTGGCTTTTTGCAACCAGAAGTCATGATTTTACTCTGAAATGCACGAATCGCGTATTTGAATCGCTTGAAATAAATCACATGGAATGTATGAGTAACGTAGTTTTAACCCAACGGTTAGGTGGTGGTGTCCGTGCTGTGGTTAAAATCTCTGCACAACGTGTCAGATGAAAAAAATCTCATTTGTAGGTCCTTTGATTAAGTTGATGTCCTTTGTTGCCTGGGAGTTGCCACTTTTAGGATGCTCAAGGAATTGCGGTATTGCTCCTTTATCTTAACTTTTCATTTCAAGGCCTTCAGTTATTGCTTTTATCCTCGGGGCTCCTTTTCTGTCACTTGTTTAGCAACCAGCTCTGTTGGGTAATTTTTGGTTCTGCACTGAAACAAAGTTTGAGAACGGATCGGGGGGGGGGTAAATGGTGTCTCTACCCGACTCATGGTGATGCTCTGGGCACAGTCTGTTTCTTCTTTTTGTGAGTAGCTACGTTGCAGTGACCTTTCCGTCAACGTTTAACCGAGATCCGTGCTTTGCAATTTTAAGGAGTTGAATGCAAAGGCCTTCTAAAGTGGCTGGGTGTTTCAGACTGGTAACGTACTAAGCGGACCTCTTGAAGATTCAACAGGTTTTCAGAGTCCTTTAGTGCCTTCATCAGCATTCAGCTGGACACACATAAAACACCAAGGACGTGTACATGGCTCTGGTTATTGAAAAGTGTTAATTCTTCCTTTTTTACTGCCTTTTCCAAGGTTTACAGTGGGAATGCTTCACAAGCGGGGAGTGTCTTTTGTTGGAGTTTACCTCATTTTGCGTTACTGCAGTTTCCTCAACCCCGTCCTTGTTGCCTACGAGCTTTTAGCTGTTATATTGCAAGCCTTTTTATTGGGGAAAAATAGTAACTTGTCTCTTTCCGCTCTCAAAAAGACAAGCTACTGTGCAGCTCCTCTGAGGAGACTTGTGATATGGTAGCTGTGAGTAAACTCAAACAAAAGGCATTTACCTAACCTTTAAAGCGAAATTGGGCTCAAAGAAGGCAACAGGCTGCCAAATAGGTGCCAAGTGATTAATTGCTACTTAATGAATTTTACCCGAGAATGCCTGCAAATAAAACATCTCAGTCTATTATTTCATGGCGGAAATGTCGATGTGTTGCTTAAAGCGGCTGCAAACTAAGAGAGGCAAGTCCAAGAGTGCAAATTCCCTGCTTGTTTTCATAGCAAAGAGACAGATTTTTGCTAGAATGTACTAGCACGTCACCAACAAAGTCAACCTTTTTGTTAAATGATGAGTGAGCACAGGAGAACTCGTGCAATGAGCTGCCAGGATCCTGCAAATAGACCAGGGAAGATAAAAGTTGTCCCGTAGGAAATTCTTGTGCAGGGCATCTTCCGTTATCCTGCGTAGTTTCAACTCTCTCTTGTACACTCAAAGGTGGAAAGCACTAGGAGATTCTCGTAAAATTGGGCTCTTGGAAGGGAGGGATGTAGCTCAGAAATGAAATTGCATGTAAGCTCTGCATGTAACCGGGGCAGCTGGTTGTTTTGTGTGTGTTTGTGCGTGTTATTTTAATTTAAATTAAAATTTTAATTAATATTTTAACATTTTAAACTCAAGCCTCATGAATAGTAAAAATTAATTAGAATACTAATTCATTTCTTTGTGTTTGAATCCCAGAATCTCAGGTTCCTGACCAGCCAAGCTCTCTTCATGTCAGACCCTTGACCACGAGCATCGTCATGAGCTGGACTCCGCCGCTCAACCCGAACATTGTCGTCCGCGGGTACATCATCGGCTATGGCGTGGGCAGCCCATACGCTGAGACCGTGCGGGTGGACAATAAGCAGCGTTACTATTCCATTGAAAATTTGGGTAAGTAATAGTTTTCGTTCATAGTGGCCGAAAAAAGAGCTTCCTCTGAGGTTATGCTAGGTGGTAAGTTCATTTTCAGGCTCTCACTGGTGTTTCCTCCATGTGACGCTCTCAAACATATGAAAGTTCTTTGACCAAATGCTAACTTTATTCAGTAGGTCGTGTCTTGTGCTCTTAATACCACCTCCCACTCGTGCAGAGAGCTGGATCTGAAGATGTTTTTCCCCAGGCTGGTCCCCCGTGTTTGAATTGAATGGCAATCAGAAAACTGGTATTTTGTGTCTGTCAGAGTGGTGTCAGGAGAGCTGCTTGTTCATTATTCATGGCACAGCCTCTGTGACAGTTCATCTGAATTCTGAGCGTGATACGCAGGGATCTGGATCCTTCCACTGGCGATGGACCGTTCTCCTAGCGCTGGGAAAACAGTTCAAAGTTTAAAGGAAGGCTGAAAGTTTAATCGTTTTCTTGTCGTTACTTTAGCATTTTTATTTCAGGTAGAAGTGGTAAGTTTTCTGCTCTATAATCTGAGGATGATCAGGTATTACTGGAAGAGTAATTAACTCGGTGAATTAAGGGGGTACAGCTATGCCTTTTATCATAATTCTACAAGGCCAAAACTCTTTGATATCTGGGGTCACTTCCCTTTGTGATTTGTACTATATAGCACCATGAAACCGAATCATCCAATGCTTTTGCCGTTTCTGAAAGTATCTTGATGAACAGCTGGAGAAATGCCATGGGTTTTATGAAGCTTCGGTGTTTGGTTTTCTTTATATAAATATATTTGCGAATTTGTTTACTTAGACCTCTGATAGCCGCTGCCATCAAGTGGAAGGTATGCTAAGAAGCACTTGCAGTTACAAAAGCTTTCTACTAGGCTAACAGTACTTGGCGTTGTGGAAATCTCATGGTATATTTTACTTACTAGAACTGTTTCTGTGGATTAAAAATTGTCCAGCATTCTTGGCTGCACTGGTAGGCAGAAGTACATAGAAGGCCCAAAGTGTCAAGGAGGATATCTCAGTAATACACTTAGAGAAATTGCACTCAAAGATCTAGCAAGTGTCAAGGAACTGTAACAAAGATTTAGTTATAAATAATTTGGTGACTGAAATCAAGGTGTTTTTTTGTTGTTGTTGTTGCTCTTGGTTTTGCTTTGTTTTGTTTTTGCCAAAAATCCTCCAGCAGCTTGAAGTTTTACAAAAGTTATTCAAGTGGCAAGTATCTTTTCACTGTATTTTTTTTTATTATTATTATTTGATTTAAATATTCAGAATGTGAGCAGTGGAACTTGATTGCCATTGTCCAGACAAGTCACAGGCATCTGGTCCCTAACTGGTAACAGATACGAGCACTTTGGTCACAAGTCCCGACGTGCAAATTTTAAATTCAACTTCTCTGAGCGTTCACATGTACAACTTTGAAAATCAATTTCCATGAATAATTGCATTAATTAAATTCCATCATTTAAATATCCACAGAAAATGAACCCCAGAGGGATGTGACCGAGGGCCCAGAGAAAGCTTTTAAAAAATCAGAACAGTTGCCAACACTTCCTGCATTATTCACCGGCTTTATTAGAAGCCATTACAAAAAAAAAAAAAGAATTATACAAAAGGATGAGACAATTATTTTCCTAATAAAAATACTGTTTTCAATAAGGTTACGAATTAAGATGTTCTGCTGTCAGGTGGGGAGGAAAAATACTCCCTAGAGGTTTTGTTGGCTCCTCTCACCAGTTGCGACTGTGACACCTATGTGGGGGAGGTAGGCATTATCTTAAAAGTGATATGCAAAAGCAACAACAAAGTTTGATACCTAAATAAATGATGAACTTCATTGTGTTTTTCTCTCTCCGCTGAAGACTTTGTCCCTTTTGATCCTTGTGGCTTTTAGTGTTTGCTTCCTCTTGGCTCTCATTGGTCTTGTTAGAGATGGGGGAGAGGATGCTCCACTTCAGCCAAATGATGTACATAGATGAAAATTTGGGGCTTTTTCATCTTCCCAAAGTTCACTGCAGTCCTTTTTATTTTTCGTCTGTATGCAATTTTGAAACACTCGGCAAGCCTATGTATCATTCATACTGGCAGATACCTGCATTAAGGAGCAATCAGATTTGTCTGACATCAGGTCCCTTTCAGAAAGCCTGGCCGACTCTCATCCGCAGCCACCGTTTTCACACACACATGCATAAACCAAATACTCCGGGTCCGTGTCAGGCATTGATTTTCTTCCATAAGCTTCTCCTGTAGACTTGAGAGAAGCGATGGTGAAGAACTCCCTGGTTAAAACTCGTGCAGGGATGCAAAATGCCTCGCACCATGAGATGGGCTCGTACGTGTATCCCCGCTCTTTTTCCTGTCTTTGTGCGTGGTTTTGTTTAGTTTTCTCAGCGTTCAGCACTGCACAAAAGCACCACCTGGATATCTTCCCAAAGATCTTACAGTTGCGAGATTGGCAAGTGGGATGTACGCGGGCGTTGAAAGCTGAAGGTAACAGCCCCCATGGCACTGCCTCGCAGGCCCTATTCCCCTTCCAGCATTTGTAGTGTGGTTGCCCTGGAAATTCCTGCCTTAGTGATCCCTCTTTGTCTGGCTCTTCCTGCCCTAGATCTGTGATATGGTTGCTGTAGCAATTCCTGCTTGTTCAATATGTAATGCTGATATTTGTCTGGGTTTTGTTCCCCCTCCTCTAACTTGTTAGTGCAGCTGTGGGGCATTGTTGGCCACCTGCTTTTATTAGTACAATTGCTAGAAAGTTCTGGAAATACGGTCATTTGTTATACTATGTATTGCTGTGCTAAATTCTGTGGTTAGTTCTCATCCCAAATTACTTCCTAGTATCATACAGCGAGGTTGGGGCAGAATCAGAAACAAAACGTAGCCCATGCTTTAAGCCAAGGACCGATCATCTCTGCAGTCAACTGGTAGCCTTCCTTGTGGCCATGGGATGTCCACGTTCACTCCTGAGACCTTTGTGATCAAAGATAACTAATAATAAATAAACTCTCCGGCCTGCACTCGGAGTATTTATTTTACTCCACTTCAGGTGAGCCACATCAGTCCGTGTTGCTTCTCTAGTCCACCAAGCACGAAAAGACGACACCAGGGGTAGTTCAGTCCATCCAACAGCCCCATCTTCTCATTCTTTCTTCTCCCTGTTGACAACTGCAGACGCCCATAGCTGTAACTTGGCCATGGTGTGCGTGGTTCTGCATCAGAATACGCCATCCTGGAGCTAATTATGAAATGCCAAATATATTTGCACCTTCAATCATCTTTAATGATTGACTAAGAACGCTTAGTACTCGTTGTGCCTAGTATTTAGAGCTTTTGGATGGAAAACAGCAGTTTCTTTAGAAATCCTATTAGATACTTCACTGCACCTCCGTAATCCTAAATTTTAATTTTAATTTGAAAACTCTGCTTGAAAGTACAGGGCTTGGATGCAACGGGAGACCTGCTTAAGTAGATCCCTCGTTAGGGAAGGATGGAGACCTGCTCGCTTACAGAGTAGCCTGCTTCTTAATTCCTTCCCTCTTGATAATCATACTGATAGGCTCACTTCATACGGCAGCTTTGCATCGTATTTGGGGTACTTAATTGATTGCTTCCATCAGGCAAAACTTTTCTAAGAACCGTCCCAGCCTGTACCCGGGCTGTTAGAGCAGTTGTCTGAGTAGCACACTTGAGTTGCTGAATAAATCACTTGAAAAACACGAAGAAAAGTGCTCAGCCTTTCATAATAGTGATTGAGAACTTTATTCTGTCTGATGATCATCTTGAATACAAGTATATAGAGGTTACACTTTCTCTCTGGAATGAATTAAGTAGGGTGATTTTCTCATGACTGAGTGGTCATATTGCCTGGGAGACACGCTCTCTGCGGGCACAGAAGAATCCAAGAATATACAGAGACTTCAGCTTTGTCAGTGAAGGATTTGTTGTGTTTTCTTTCTGCAGTGTATGAAAGATATTTGATGTCGGTCTCATAAATTTCAGGAGCAAGCGTCCCCTGCTCTCGTTCAACCTTTTCCGTGGCAGAAAAATCAGTGCCCGACTGACTTTCAAATGAATATTTCTAACGAGGAGAGGCATTTCTAGAGAACCACCTCATTCATTTATTTATTTATTGCTTTTTTAAATTTATTTGTTGCTTGTGATTCTAAATGGAAAGGTTATTGGCTGATTAATGGCTGTTTTAACAATATCGGAGAATTGACGGGTGCCAATTCTGATCTTTTACATGTAAGAAGTAACGATTTCTGTGCTGATCCAACTCAGAAGATGGCACACGTAGCAGTGAACCAGCAGGGCTCATCTCCATGGAGCTTTGTATTAAAGCCTGCTCATGAAATAAATGCTTAAATGAAAAGGGAAGAAGCATGCCAAGGAGATTTCCATTTACCGATTCTGCAAACAGAAAGCCCAGAGTATCTGAAACAAAACACCAGCTGTAATCATTTACATAAACATTTTAGTAGGTTGTAAAGCTGTGTTTTTAATTAATATATTGAAAAAATAAAGCACGGTAGCTTTAGAATAGCATATTCCAATAGGCTAACAGCATTATTATATCGTCCTGGGATGTTTTGATAACTCACTGTGGAATATTTTAATAACTCAGAGCTCTAATGGATACAAGGAGGTTCTCCTTGTAACCTTGCACTGGTGCTGCCATTGTCGTGATGTCCCAAGAGCAAAAATGCTTTGAAAAACCTTTGGATGGAAAAACTAGAGTTAGCCTCTAGTAAGTGGCATCCTACTACTAACAGTAGGGTATCCATATGGCATCCATAGCATCAGTCCATCTGTAAAATGTCATAAACCTTTCCAAGAACAAGTGTATAAAAACGACTGTTTTACACATATTCCAGTAACTTTAAATATGATGAGAAACGAGTACCAAATTCACAAGTTTTCCAGAAACATGGACTTTCTACCTTAGAGCACATCCCGTCCTTCCCCCTTCTGTACGTGAGAATCATTTTATAAAGAGTTTTTAAGCACAGCTGCCTTTCTGTGACCTAAGAAAAAGCTCCATTGATCTCCCCGAGCGTGCGGGAATTCATATGCACCCTCTTGAAAGAGTTTGATTGGGAAGCTGGAGCGCGCACATCTTGAAGTATTATTTTCATGGCTCTTTTTAACTTGAACCTTTGATCCTCCCAGCCCAGCAATGAAAGCAAAGTGCAGAATGTACAGCACGTCTAGCAAAGACTTTTTAAAAGTTCCTCCCTCTCCTCCCATAAAGCCCGGAGCTACGCACATCTGAAATTTTTAAGCTCCGAAGAGCAAATTTAATGGATGGGAGCAATTTCTGCTTAATTAGTAGTTTGGAGAATTAGAGCTATGGTATAAATAATAAGAACTTATTAAAAACTCATGCAGATAATTCATTTTATAGTGCACTTTCTTATCTCTCATAGGCGTCGTTTCCCAGCCTGTGCCGGCACACCGGCTCCCAGCAGCTCCCTCATGATGGGATGTCCCCGTCCCCCCTCATCCCGTGGTGGTGGCAGCACGAAGGGACAAGGCTGGGACACGCTGATGTGCCCCTGTCCTCCAAGCTGCCCCTGCCTAGGTCACATCGGGTGCTGAGAGTAAAACCGTCACAATCCCTTCTGTCTGCCGCATTCATCTAAACTACAAAAAAAAAACCCACAACCCAACAATTGCAAATTACAAGAAATGAAAATAAAGCTCTTAGATCTAAATTGCTATTTTAACAAACATATCGGTAGGGATACTAAGGATTCCGTCAAATCCACCTTCGTTTTAAGTGCAGATCAGATTAAATTTGACCCTCTTGCATAGACAAGGCAACCAAAAAAAAAAGAGCATTTGGGTTTATTGGAAAGAGAAAGAAAGAAGGTTCTTCGTTTTCTTTAATCTTTGCAGATGACAGTTGCGGATTATAACAAAGACATGAAAGGGAACAAAAAACCTTTTTAATGTAGTTTGGGGTTGTTTTCTTCCCTTCGCATTTTTTAATACAAAATGGAGTGATGAAAATCAAACAAAAATCTGTTAAATTTTGTGCATCTCACTGTTTCCCTCATAGCTCGCATTAAAACACACCGCTAACAAGGAAAGGCACTTTGAGGCTCTGGGGACTGTTCATTTTCTTTCTTGCCTTTCAAAACTGACTGTCATTTAAGGAATCCTGCCATTTATCCAAATACTTCATGCATCAATTTTCTCTCGTTCCTCCCTGACTTTGTTTTGCTTTGCCAGAAATGACTGGCGAGAAAAAGGGTCACTTTTGATATCCATGCTTTATTTATATTACAAACAGATCTGGTATAATTTCCTCCAAATTAGAAATTATATAGATTTTAAGAGCATCCTCAAGTTAATCCTCTGGGTACAAGTGAATCATAGCCTGCCTGTACACCTCTGTGTAGGAATCCACTCTTTTGCTTCGCTCTGGCTGACTTTCCTTGGGGTATTTTGGTTTATTTACACCTTCACCTTCCAGTTGTAATAAATAGCTAAACTGGCTTCCCTGACAAAATGTTTAGGATCTATTAACAGTAGATGGAATGGAATATTCTGTATATAATAATGCTGAAATAAGCTCTACATTTCTACTTATGGTTGGTAAAGAATGCAGCGCCATAGAAACTCTTAACGCCAAATTGGGATAGAAATGATACAAATAGCCAAGAATATTTCTTGTTTATATTCATTTATCGATAGAAAAGAAAACAAAAAACCAAAATCTTTGTTACAATCTCAGTTTTCACGCACAAGGAAAGGTACAACTCTTCTCGAGCATTACTGGTATCATCAGGGGATGCCAAGGAGAAGAAACCAGCCAAGTGACCCAAATTCATAGATCCACATTTGCTTGGACTAAAGACTTATTTTTTCGCAAGGGAAACAAACCTCTCCTCCCAGTGCAGCTTTCATTGTTATTTTTTTTTTTTTTGTGTATGGGTGCCTGAAGAAATCTCGCCCACCCTCTGGTTAACCCGACTGGTGCATTAAAGGCATTTCCTCTGGTGTCAGAAGGCATCTGAGTCACGGCCGTTCATTTTTTATTCATTCCTCCATATGTCTTACACTTCATTTTCTGCTACACGACTTCACTTTCCCCGAGTCCGGCTGCATTTGTAACGTCAATAACAAATGTCTGGGATACACACAGGGATTTTTTTGTTGTTTAGCATCCGCACCGACACTGAATGCACTGAGCTTGCAACGCACCGTGGGGGTTGTAAAGGTTCACATCTCCACAGGAGACAAGACCTATTTCTAAGCATGCTCAAATTACAGCCTTTGCTTTGAAAATACCCTGCACACTTTGTTATAATGCACACAGGACGGAGCTCACAAGCGAAATCAGGAAGCGGGCATAATATATGACTAGGTGACTTCTTAAAAACAACTGTAAATATGGATTTGTGGCGCGTCTCCTGAACTGCATTCCAATAAAAGCACTTAACAGATTCTCATTATAAATTCTCTTTGCTCCGTTACATATTTTCCCTAGTGTTTTCAAAGTTAAATGTTTCCCAAACAAGCCCAAGCATCTGTAAATGTCCAGGCTCCCCTAAAATAGCGGGGCGCCCTGTGCTGCAACAGCCTGGCGTGATGCTCTGGAGATCGGTGCTCCCCAGGTCCTCGTGGCTTGGTGGCGTGGTGAGCTCCCACAGCTGTACCTGGCCTTGGAGGTAGGTATATGTTGGCTTTGGGGACTGATTTGCTGAGAACTGTTTGAAATGGAGATGTGTAGGACCCCCTCTGTCCCTCATCCCTCATCTCCGTGAAGCAGATGGGCAGAACTCTGCTCCTCGGGGATAATTCCAGGTTGACTTGAATTGATATTTTACCCACGTCTAAGCATTAACAGGTCTTTATTATTTGTGCTACGGAAGTGCCCACAAGTTCAAGATAGGATCAGGGTTTAATTGTCTAGTTAATGTAGAAACATATTGCAAGCCTCTGCTTCATATAGCTCACAGGCAAAAGGCTAAAGGAAATGGAAAATAAAAGTTAATACCATGGGGACTGAAGGTACGAAAACCGGTGAGTGGTCCGTAGCCTCTCAAGAAGTTAGTGATGTACTGCAAATGGGAATCCAAGTTTCCACCGTTCTCTGTGTTCTTTTTCAGAACAAATGGGTCTTTTGTTTTGTTTTTGACATTATTTTTTTATTTCCTAAGGAGTCGTTTAACACCCAGGCAGTTATTCTGCCAGTGCAAATGTTTCCAGTTTTGATGCCTCAACCACCAACGACATTGCCAAATTTAAAAAACTTATAGTTCATGCTTTCTATTCACAAAGAAGTGATAAGGCCCATTCTGTATCACCATGGGAAGTGCATACTTGAATTTGACAGCATTTGGTAAATTTACTTTAAGTGAACAAAGTTTTTTGCTGTTTTTATGGATTGCTCAGTTTACCAGAAGACGAAAATCCAGGCCAATTCTGTTGTGCTGTAAAAGGGATAATTCACTGGTAGGGCTCTTGGTTATCGGAAGCGATCTGTGAGCTCTTTATTAGCCATTTTAGCCTTTCTGATAGTAACTCCTTTCCAAATGACCTGACACAGTCCTCAAAGTAATATTGGAGAGGTAGCTCCTCATCCACCCCTGAAATGCTGTCGTACAGCGTGTCTAGAAGGAATAAAACAAAAGTGTTTTGCTCTAGCTGACGACATAGAAAAACGTCATTTGGAGAACGTCACCATGAGACTCTATTCTAGTGGAATACTTAAATTTACTAATACCATTAAAGACTGCTGATATGATTTAAAGATTTATTTTTTAAAAAAGATGGATGTAATTTCCACAGCTTGTGCTAAAATCTGCTTTCTTTCATTGGGATTTTATCTACTGGCCATTGAGTGTGTTAGAGACCAATGGATATTTGTAAACCAAGAGCCAAGCCACCTCTCTTTTTTTGGGAGATGTTGTAATGCATTGCTTGAGGGTAATTTCTGCACAGAGGATGCCAAATATCTTTTGGGTTGAGGGTAGAGAAAAACAGCACTCTCTCTGACTGTGATGTTGGAAACACTTTTCCCTCTTGGTTTCTTGGAATCCAATAGCCCCGGTGTGCAGAGTTCGTACTTCAATTTGACATTTGTCCTATCGACAGATTACCTTTTCCTGGCAATAAGCTCGTGTTACCAGGTCTTGGAACTGATACTGGTGCTATCGATTACCAAGTGCAATGTTTTTGCAAACCCAGACAGGAGTAAATTAGGCTGATCTTCGGTTGCTTTTTGAGCTAATTTGGAATGACTGCCCCTTAGAGGGCTGCTCAGCACAGGTGGCAATGACATGACACGTAGGGCACGGGCATAATTCTCTTGAAGACCTTTTCTCTTTTAGAAGAGCTAGAAGAGAAGCTAGCTTCTCTTTTTGAAGAGTTACTCTGCTTTCAACCTCATCTAGACCACTGCCTCACTTTTCAACAACCCTTATATATATATATATATATAATTTTTTCCCAATAACTCTTGGTACAACTCCCACCTTGTCCCTTTCCTGTAGGGTATTGTTGGACCCCATCTGTTTTGACAAGATATCTTTGTTTCCACTTTCTCTGTGGGGAGACTACAACTGTTTCTTGTGATGGATCCCTTCCCACTGTCTCAGCCATCCCAAGGGTAGCCTCCTGTAGCCTACCGTTAAAACCGGCTTAATAATGGAAATTAAAAAATAAAATAAAAAAGCAGAAGGTGGCAGTTTTCTTCTTAAGCAAGCTCTGGCACCATCAGCATGTTATTCCACTATATTCATGGGTTCATCCTGAAGCTCAAGTAGAGTAAAAGGGAGCAGATCTAAACGAACTGCTACTTCCCTTTGTGGCTCCCTTTCTGTACGGATCAGGAAAGGTGCTGACAAAGGTGTTGGGAGATTATTGAACATCTAACTAACCTTTATTGTTCTTTTATTGGCTCCATTAAATTAGAAGAACTTCAGCTGTTGTTAAGTGCAAGACAGCAGCTCTAAGTGGTGTGATGGGATGAGCAACGTCTTCATGACAATCAGGAGACTCTGCCTGAGCTTCAGCTCTCCCAGGATACTAATCTGCAGAGCACTCTGCTGGTCCCTTGTGTCAGGTAATTGTTATAATGGGGAATGAGCAGAACCGAGAATTAATTTTTATTTGAGAGATAAAGGAACCGATCTGGAAAAGCAGCCAAGTGCACTGCCCTCTTCACAACACCGTAGTTCAAGGCTAGGGGTTTTCCTGGTGAAGAGTTCACGTCTGGTTATCAAACATTTACTTTATAGTTTAAAGAGAAAGTTAAATTCCGCATGAAAACATTTGTCAAATGACCCTGTGTAATTGATGTAGTGAAGTCACAACTTTCTGTTCTTTAAGAAGAAAATAACTGTGGTATCTTCAGCAGGTTGCTGTTCGTTGATTATTTTCCTTCCAGTAGCAACACCCATCAGAAGAAATTGATTTTGTACATGCTTAGTTTGGACTTTTTTTACCATTTTTTAAAAAAAGTTGAGCTGCACAATACAGCTTTATTTCCAGAGCATGTTCCGCACCAACATCGACATGATGGATTCTTTCCTGATGCTCTGATTAAAGCTGAATTCTTTGCTCTGCTCCTTCAAAGGCGAGAAGAGATTTCATGTGCTAGGAAAAAAAAAAAAAAAAAAAAAAAAAACAAACAAACAAAAAAAACATATAATTCTCTCCTTCTCCTGCTCCAGAATAGCTAATACAAATGGTAGTAGCATTGTTACTTGGTTGCATTCCTCACTGCAATGAATAGGAACCAGTTGAGAAAAAAATCCAAATTTACTCTGAGGTTCTTGCAATTATCATCTCTAGAGCCCTTATCTGTCATCGTTTCTTCAGCGTTGTAGCTGCCAGGAGTGCCAGCAGCCTTTCTGTTCCATTAGCTGCTGCTTTTATTAGTAGGTTTATTCTAAAAACCTTTCCTCGTTTGAACTCCCGTTCCAGTCAGGGACACTTTTCCAGAGAGCATCAGAATGACCCCGTAAGTATTACAAATATATAATGCTGTTGAAAAAGCAACTTTCTATGTGATAATACTAATGCTTTTTCACTTTTTTTTTTTTTGTTGTATTGGACTAAACAACAAACTCTAGTACTGTGTTCAAACCCTGTGCCATAGCAAATTGTCTTTTTTCCCTCTAATCTAAGAAGAGACTCATGCAATTATTTATTGCTCCAGTTAGCAGCAGCTCAAATTAGCCACCTGAATTTTTCATGTTTTTAACAGAAAGCTGCAGATTGCATCCTCGTCCCAATCTGAGCTCGTTTTTGCATTTGTAACCTTAGCCAACCTAGTTATAAACATGCATCAAACGTCAGTCTGCTCAACTGATAACGTTTGATGGGCTATATATTGTGCTGTACAGGCAGTTGTAATGAAGGATGTGCTATATGGTCTTTATTTTAAGATTTTCCAGGGATTTGTCACATTTTTCCACCCAGTTTGTCAGTTTGCCTGAGTACATTTTTCATCATCAAATTAGCTACAAGTCACTCCTTTTGCGTCTTCATTATCGGGAATTCACCACGTGTTTTGATTAAATGTGACAGTTACACGTTTTGGGGGGTTTGGACAGTAATTTCTAGAATCAGGTTTCACGAGTCATTTTTCACATTTAAACTATCGATGTTCAAGGTGACACGCTTTTCCGACTAATGTCTCATTATTTAAAATTTAAGCCAAATGAGGTCCAGATGTCTGTGCTCTCAACGTAATCAGTGGAGATATATACCAACCCTTAGAGGCTGATTCATCCGATCTTACCTAAATTCCTGTCTTAGCATTGTCCTTCAGAGGTGCTTGCCTCTTTCAACCCTATAGGGACAGCCCTAACGTGCCTAACTTGGAGAAAGCTGCAAAAAATAAGATTAATTTCATTATCTGTTGTCATATTTGCTCTTCTATAGAGCCAGAGAGCTCATGGCTTCCATCCATTGGTATGAAAACAAGAAGTGGATAGGACCGTGGTGAGACACGTTTATTTTCAAAGGTCACCAAGTAGTTAGAAAAAAAAAACTATGGTGCTAAATTTGCCTCAGTATAATAACTGTTGACAAATACCTGGTACCTCTCCAAGTCCTAAAGCTTCATCTTTTGGCATCCCTCCCTACATTCACCAAAGTATACAATAGTGAATGGCCTGTACTAACCGCTTGTGTAACTCTGCCCGATGGCTTTCAAAGCTCCTAAATAGGCACAGAAGCTGGGTTTTGGACAGAAGGAAGACTGATAGTGACCGAATCTATCTAGACTGAGCATATGAAGTTGCTTTTCTTACGCAGAAACAACCAAATGTGAGGTTATCAAACGCTCAGCTAAATAATCTCAATGAATAAATCTTCGCGTGGAACCTAGGGAGTTGCGCCACTTAAATCAGAAATTAAAAGTAGTATGCTAATAGGTAGTGGAAACCGTATGAAAATATATACTCCATCTCCGTGAATGCAAAATAATTTCCTCGTGACTAATGATATTGCAGGGGATACAAACTGAATTAATAACCACACGATACTTAGCGCAAGGATTTATTAATGCACCCGTCATTTGTTTGGCAATTTTTAAAGTTTAGTTCTTTTGCGGTAGAAGCAAAGAAGCCTCCTGAATGTTAAGTAAGTGTGTCACTGTTTCTGCTGGCCATTAAATTAAGTACAAAATACGTGGGTGGGAAAGACATTAGTAACAATATGCAATAAGTACTTAAAGATTATTTACTCATTTCAGGTGTGCTGTAATAATATTAATCACACTGAGCTCATTTGGTGCTAATGCAGATGAAATATGTAATTCTGCAGCAGTGTCACATTAAGAAATGCCTCCTCCCATAACAAACATTTCTTATTTTCCAGTAAAGGGCTTTGCGAAGGCAGGTGCCCTGTTTGGCAGGTGTTGGAGAGCCTGATATATTCAGACCAATACATTCCATAATTGTCTTTTGCACAGCTAGAATTAACTTCTCTAGGAAAAAAAAAAAAAAAATAGAAAGAGGGATGAAGCAATTTGCATGGAAAAAGTCAGGAAAACGGATAGTCTTATTTTCCTTAGGAAACCATAGCAAGAAGCAACGTGGACCTGACCTGCTCATTTCACAGCACGCCCCAAGTTGACCTGTATGTTAAATCCATCCCATCCACGGCATAGCGTGGGGGGTTCCCGGTAAGATAAGAAGTGGTAAAATGGCAATTTCTGAGCTCTTTCTGACCAGCACGCTTACTCTGGGTCCCATCTCTATCTGTGCTCATCTCTCGCATAGATGTTGGCTTAACTTTTTTGCCTTTTTTCTTCTTTTTCAGGAAAGCGCTAGTCCGTTCTGCCTGCCAGGCCTGACTTTAACAGAGTGTGTTTTGTTTTGCCCTCTCTGTTTTCTCCTGCAGAGCCGAGCTCCCACTATGTGATTTCCTTGAAGGCCTTTAACAATGCTGGTGAAGGAGTGCCTCTGTATGAAAGTGCCACCACCAGGTCGATGACAGGTGAGTCGGGAACGCTGGCTCTCGATCCGCTCCGCAGCACCGAACAGCAGCCTCACAAATGGGCGCAATAGGCAAAAAGATTTGGGGCAAGGCAATGGGAAAAAAGAGCTCTGCGGCCTCCAAGTCCCTGCTAGAATAAATTAGCTTCATTTTCTCCTTTATTGTAATGACACAGGATAAATTATTTACCTTTCCCAGAAATTGGCTCTGTATATTCAATGGGATGCTCACAAGTGCTTGCTCTTTGGTACGGTTTGGCCTGGGAGAAGCATGACTCCCAACGCTTTTGGAAACGTAGACACAGGGGTTGCTGTGCTGAATTAAGCCCAGATGGAATTATTTTTGCTTCCTTCCTTCTAAAGTAGTTGAAGTAAAAATGAATTAGTTAAAAAATAACACAAAGCAAACACATTAATGTCATGACACATTTACAGAAGCAGGTAAAGAGGTTAGAAAAGATGAAGATGCTGATTTACAGGAGAGGACAAGGCTCACAGAAGGAATTTCCCTGAGCAGAATGCTTTTAGGCAGTTCTTTTCACAATTACGATGTTGGGACAACAGCACAGTTACAGGAGCAGAACCATTTTGTACAACTGGAATGCCTCGTCGGTTTTATGCACAGGAAAAAAAGGGTTAAAAGAACAGAATTGAGAAAGAAAAAAAAAAAAAAAAGTGTTTTTCCTCTGGATTGACACCATCATTTGGCGAGCTTTTTTTTCTCGTGGCCCACCCGCGGTGTTCAGAGCTGCCTGGAAGGGGAGCTGTGTCACTGAGAGCAACCCGGTCACTGACGCTGGCGTGGGTGTGCCACGAGGAATAAAGAAACCAAATGGCCTCTCGGTGGCTCTGCAAGGAAAAACGGCTTCCAGCGTGCAGTTTTGTGAAGTATTCCCATAAGAAATCTTGGAAAGTCAGGAGGAAAAAAAAAAAAGATTCATTATACAATCAAGGGTAACCGTAAAAATGACTTTGATATAGTAAGTGTCAGGGAACTTCTGGCTCAAAATTATTGATTTTGCTTCTTGTCTGGAATCTACAGAGGTCGTTCTTGTTGAGCATGCCAACAACATGTGTCTTGTAAAATCTTTCCAGTGAGTTTGCCTTGGGGTCCACGGAGACTTTAATTTTTAAGTTTTCATGTTCCTTGTCTGACTCCATTTAAAAATGACCCATCTGGCCTGTGGGGTTTGATTTCATGCATGTGTGTGTAACCTCTTGTAAATTCAACAATATCCAGGTGAAAAAAAAAGGTAATGCAGGTTTGGGTTATGTGATGCGATGATCATCTTTGAGGAGCGCACCTCAGTGCTTCTCCCATCACTGGGCACATCTCATACCTGGGATTCCTGCCGGGCAGATCCAACCCCTGGGAGCCTGGGCGACTTGTGGAAGAGCATCTCAAAAAGATTTGCTTCCAGTAAAACAGGAAAGCACGGGAGCTGGGTGCAAGCAAGAACCAAGACCCGTGCATTTGCATGCGTGCACATGCCTTGGGGTCTGCCCAAGTTACGTAACGTGTAATATTCACAAATCAAATCTCCAAAGAGAGCGAGAAACTATTTTCCGTCCAGAGATTGCAATTTCCAAATGACAGATGTCCGTGTGTAAATACAAGCGAATGAAACTTCGGTGGAAACCGGGGGAAGTATTTAGGGACCTATTTTCAGCCACCAGTGGATTACAGACATTTCCCTCCTCCTCGGGTCAGTGATGACATGTTTCAGAAACTGAATTATTTTGATTGATTGAGTCGGACCATTTATTTTACTAAAGCCAGCCTCTTTTCATAATCTCCTCTACAACAGCCTTTAAGTTATCAGTATTGGAAAGAGTGGAAAAAGGAAGTGGGGTATTTGCTAAAATAGGAACTTCCATCATTAGTATGAAAAAAAACACAACACAGGAACAAAAATTGCTCACCTTACAAAGTTTACAGGCACTTCCTTTGGAAAACTTCAGACAAAGAAACTGTTCACTTTCAACCTTAGAGAAGCTCAATTCACTGAGACTGGGCAAAAAAAAAATGAAAAAATAAAGGTTCAGCTGCCCATTCCTGCCCTCGTGGAACATGGGCTTGGGGTTTGGATCACACAACACCAGATTGTTTCATTTCCTTCAGTGCCTGCTTCTTATCAAGAAGCTTTTGATGAAAGAAGCTACAAAAGAAGCAGGTTGAACTAATGGCTTATCATACATTTTAAACATCCTTGTCTCCTCTGTTTTTCCTTCCAAAGGCTGTGGCATCCCGAAGTTGTGAATAATAAATTACAAAATCATGAAACACAAGTGATCAAAGCGTGTCAGGAGCTGGAAATGCACACGGAGCAGACAAACTGTAGCAATTGTCAGGAAGGAAATACTAAGAGTCATTTATACTTTGATTAATTAATTAGCACATTATTTTAGGGAGAAAAAAAAAAATACAGCCTTTTTTCGTGTGCTGTATTTTACCCACTGCAGTTTGAAATGATATTTAGGAAAATCACGGCTGTTAAATAATGAATCATACTTGAAAAAGATAGACCTGGAGTTGTCCACAGGTGCTTAAACCTGGCACCTGAACAAGGAGGGACATGTCTAGGCTGAGGAGCAATGGTCTGTAGCTCCCACGGGAGACCCAAAAGGAAGGGATGTTGCCATTTTTACATTGGTGAGTACTGTTTGCATCAAGGGGTGATGCCATAAGCACAAGGAGGGTGCTGAGCTGCTGCTGCCTGTCCTCAGTGGCACACAGCACCTCTTTTGAAGAAGACTCATACTCACGTGTCTCATTTCTGAGATGAACACCTTAAGCATCAGTCCGTGGGGTAAGGCAAGTGGGTAATCCTTCCTTACTCCTGAAACAGCCCAGGTGAAGCCAGGAACATGAGCATCGTTAGAGCCAAACCGAGGTCTGCATTTTTGGAGATGAAATGAAATGTGCAACAGTCTCTATAATTTTATCATCCAGACTTTGCCTCTGATACTCCATACCACACTGTCAGGTCATGCCCAGGATGCTCAGTGTCTTGTTCCTCAAAGGCCACCCAGTCAGAGATACATGGCGGAGGAACAGTTTTTTGTTCTTCAAGGAAGACGAAGCCTACTTGAAGATAGCCCACATACCCGTACCTGGAAGCACACTTTTTTTATGCTATCAGTATTAAACCAACGACTCCCAAGATCTTCGCTTCAGCGGTGAAATTAGGATGTTCTCTTTTGCCTAACAAACGTTGAACCAATGTTAGACTCCGTTCCCTTCAAGAACCTAACACAACAAAAGAGCCTGAAAGAGGCAGCCAAGGAAGAAAAGCGTAGGTAACTCCTACGCACGTGAGATTAAGTCATGTCTCTAAATCAGGTTTGTAGACGACACTCCACTTTGGAAGTGTTTCCAATAATGTATCATATACATGATTCAATTTTTTAAGAAAACGTAAATCACTGGGAAAAGAGGCTGCTCATTGTCTTAATCTCATGTGAAGAAAACACAGCGTGCGTGGCAGTACTTAAACAAATGGTGAAAAATTGCTGTTACCACTGGTTTTGTGATAGTAATGTAAACTGAAATGTTGCTGCTGCGTTTTCATTTTGCTTTAATGCTTTTCTTTGTGTTCTTCTCATGTTCCTCCTCCTCATTAATGCCATGCATTTAACCCATTGTGCTGTGTGACCCTTGGTGGCTTGTTCATGTTTCGTTTCGTTTTTTTTTTTTTTTTTTTTTTTCCGTTCAACTTACGTATCCATTTATTTTGGAATGCTCATTTGGTGATGTATGGACCCAGACCCCATCGATCCATTAGAAGTTGATTTTTATCCTTTGCTTGATGATTTCCCTACATCAGTCCCAGATATCTCCACCCCCATGCTCCCACCAGTAGGTGTGCAGGCTGTTGCACTGACCCATGACGCGGTGAGGGTCATCTGGGCAGACAACTCTGTCCCGAAGAACCAAAAGACGACGGAGGTTCGCTTCTACACGGTCCGATGGAGAACCAGCTATTCTACAAATGCTAAATACAAGGTGAAGTTTTAGCACGTTATGAATTTACAAACTATTTCATCCGTTCGTATTTTATTTGCAGAGACTTTGAGTTGGCTTTTACGAACTTCGCTCAACCAAGATTCGCCTTTCAATCTGAAGGAGATTTGCATGAGGAACTGCTGCTTGCTAAAAACCTGTGTATTTAGTTGGATGAAAACAGCATATATTAATTCTACATGCTAACTGATGAAAGTTAAGGTCTTTAATCTTTACCAACCAGGTATAAATTAGTCATAGGTGTGATGCTGTAGTGTGGATAGCAAAAAATACCAATTGCAATATCGCCCCCCCTATATGGCAATTCCACCCACACAGCATGGTCTCAAACATCAAAACTGGAGGTTACTTTACAAGAAAAATTCTCAGTTTGGATGGATACAGCAGCAGCAGAGTTATGCTACTTCCTGTAAGAGAATTTATCTTCCAGTCCTAATGAAAACACTACCAAAACAGGTGCAGTTTAGCAAAGAGATACGGAGGCACCGGGAATGGAAAGCAATAAGCACAGACTTTAGGTTGTTCTGTTTGCTTGCTTTTCCTTTCCACACGCTACTGTCGGCTTATATATCACGCCTCATATAACATCCACCTTCCCCATAATAAGTGTGTCCTTCCTCCCATGCCCTACCATAATGGTTGTCTCCTCTCGCCTAGAGGATCGTATTGATCCACAGCAAGTTGTTTGCTAGGAATATATTTTATACTGCAAGAGGATACCCCATTTTTTACAGTTCCATGTCCTAACAAAAGCAATGTCGTGTAAGTTGTTTTTATTAGGACTCCAGAATAGGCGATACTCTACATTTTTGAGGCTCCTCCAATTAGAGCCTGAATTATTTGTCTAAATACAGGCTGGCTTTTCACAGGTCCCAAGGATGGCTCTCTGCGTTGGTTCAGGGTACTACACAATTTATGGACTATAATCTTGAGATCTTTCTCAGATAATTTCTGGAAAATGTACCCCTCGGCCCAGAGTTGTCCAAGTCTTCTGCTAAACCACGGGGGTGGCTGAAGGGGAGAGAAGCAAAAGTGAAGTCCCCTTCTTCTGCCTTCATCTCTAGTTTGGCCAGTCTGAACATGGCAAATTCAGGCAGACTCCCTTATTCCAGTTCAATCACCCCCAAGCATAAACAATAAAAAATCTTGCAGAAGGTCTTCTTTCATGAAATAGCTGCATTTTTCAAGGAAATGAGATAAAGCTTATTATGTTCTTCTTTGAAAACAGTGGGGAAACCTTCCATTTTTTTCAAAGGGCTTTAGATCAGGCTCACAAAAAGATCCCATTTGCCTATGTTGTGGTATTGAATATGCAATTCTTTTCAAATATGCCCATTAAAAACTTCCATCGCTTCAAAAATGTGTATCAAATCTAATATAAAGAAGGTTTTAGCCTTCTCCATTGAAATTTAGAAATTTAACTTTGCCCTGCCAACTTTACTTTGTACAAACCATCCCAGAAAGGCAGAGCATGGAATTAGTAAGGTACTTTTTCCAGTTCTGCTGCCTTCATCTCAACGTGATGTTAACTATAGGGATGCTTAGGACTACTGAAATGCTAATAGTTAGTACTGAGTGAAATATTCAAAGAAAAACACTCAGCTGGAGACAAATAACTTGCATTTCCAAGAAAGAACCCAACGTGGCTGTGTTCCACTAAAGACTGTTTTGTCTAGCAATGGGCTCAACTTCTACTGTTTTTTTCTGTGTGATTTTTTTCCTCATTGTGTTTACTGTCAGAGCACTTTCATAGTGTTAGTTATCAGAATTAGTTACCCTCGGTGATGCTGAGCAGCATTTGATGTCATAAATCGTTTCTTCCAAAATCTTCTCTGGAGAACAGAATTATTCTTCCCTTTTTTGCAATCCAGCTTTTAGTTGAAGAATATTTTTGTAAATTCTAGAAGCTAGATTTTGCCATCTTTGACAAGTAGCTGAGTATGACTAAGTAGTTTTTGATGTTATTAGTGCAGTCTTCGCTCCAGCAGGTCTCATAGAAGGTGGTTCTCTGCTGGATTAAGCCCTTACTACGAAGAAGTAAAAATGCTGATTTCCAAGGCCTGGGGATTTTAATTGAGTATGAAGATGATAAAATCTGGTATTGCAATTAGTCTTCCTATTAAGTAGCATGCAAAACAGCTGTCAGAGCACATGTGCAAAAACAGCCTGCCGTGCAGGCATACGTAGCGCATTCCTCAATGTCTCTGCAAAGTAAATTTTTCCCACTTTCCCCTGAAATATTACTGCTTAATTCTGCAGCATGCTGGAAACTGGATGTACCATTTTTAGCGAAGGTCAGAACATATCACGATGAGGCAGACCAATAATATCTTTCAAACATATATAAAAATACTACATTTAACCAAACAAAAGTGCATTTTATGAATATCAAATTAAATCTTTATGCAAAGTTCCTCTTAGTATTATAAATACGTGTTCCCCACAGTACCTGGGAACCCTTAGTCAGGTCCATTCTAGTGGTAAAAATTCTTTCCAAGCCTCCACTACAAATCAGTAGATATTAAAAACTTTTTTCTTCTTTCTTTTTTTTTTTTTTTGGAAGGAACACATCAAAGAGGCTGCAAATGAATGTTTAAGTCGTGGAAATGTTCCTATTTTATCCTCATATGGGCATAGATGAAGGACACAGTGTTAGCTTTCAATTTGCATTTGAAAAAAAAAAAAAAAACGCATCGCAAATTGCTTTGTCTGGGAGAAGAAAAAGAGAAAGCATCACAATAATTTATTTAACTGCGTAAATTATAGGCAGAAAGTTTAGTATCATGTATGGTCCTAAAAATACTCCCATTAAGGTATGCAGTAGCAACAGAGCTATTTTGCTTGGAGAAAAAACACCCATTGTAACTGTGTTTTGCTTAGCTACCGGCAATGAGAGTTGCTTTAAAGACGTCCTTTGCTCCGTCTCTTTGCAGTCAGCAGATACGACAGCCCTGAGTCACACTGTCATCGGCCTGAAGCCTAACACCATGTACGAGTTCTCTGTCATGGTCACCAAAGGGCGGCGGTCCAGCACCTGGAGCATGACTGCCCATGCCACCACCTATGAAGCAGGTACGGCACGAGCTGCTGAAAGGGGGTTCAGTTTTTTTCGTCCATTTATATGCCCTCAAAAGCCTTGTTCAAGCTCAGCATACATACAAAAATCACTGCATTTCTTCACTTTTTTTCATGGGTAGCAAAGCAGAACACCGAGCTTTGGGTGACTCAGTGTCATTGCAAGAAGTTCAGGTGATAGTACGCATGTCTACTATTTTGCCCCATAATATAAAGATTATCTGTGACTTTTATGATTTAAAATAGTTTCCACTTTTCAAAGAAACCTAAGATCAGGTGAGAACAAGTTTGAAGCACTCTGTTATTATTAGATAATAATTTTGCCACTTTAACATTTTAATTTAGCAAGTTCTTTGTGTCTTTGTCTGAAGTTCATGAGTTCCCACCTTATCCTTTTAGTAAAAAGGGCTCAGAGACTGCTTCTATCTAACACAGGACCTTGATTCAAGATCTAAATGGCTGTGTTATAGCTAAGCAGCCACAGGTCTGTTCAGAATGATTTTTTTTCCTTAGGTTGAGTAGTGGTCTTGAACACACTCTAGGTACTGACATAAATCAGCTTCTACCAGCAGACACCAAATGAAGTCTGCTGGTAAATATTGATCTGTCTTTTGTTTTTTGGTTTTTGTTGTTGTTTTTTTGTGTGTGTTTTCTTCTTTTTTTTTTTTTTTTTTTTTTTTTTTTTTAATGAAAACCACAGCACACGCCATTTAATTAACAAAGGGAAAATAAGAGGGAATATATGTGTCCTTAGATTTTCCCATGTGATTGCAATGCAATTATCTGAGCTTGATGGAGCAGCGCTGTTAATTAAGGGCATCCTGCACTGCTGATCTTTATTGCCTATTTTGTACCCATTCCGCATGTTGAATTTCCCGTAATGATATTAAAGAATGTACATATCAGCATCGATACAGAATTCACTAGAGATTACTACCACAGGCTATAGAGAATTGTTATGCCCGTAATTCAAAAGCAACTCTCAGTGCCAAGCTCCATCCCCAGCTCTGCCTACACAAGTCTTGCTGATGCGAGGGGTGTTAATGAGTGCTAAGGGAAACATCTAAAGCTTTGATTTTTCTCATGATATCTTATGTTCACAATCTGCTGAAAGCAGAGCTCAGCTTCAGCCACTCAAAGGGACTCACGTGGCGATAACCAGAATGGAAAACCTATGCTACAGACAAGCTTTACTAGTTTAACCTCCGAAATAACAAAAAGCCTAAAAAGGAAAAGAATTAGTCCGTGAAAACATGTCAAGGAGGTTAATATCAGAGAAAGGAAAACGGTATTTAACAGAAAGACATTGTTTCCACACTAGTTGATGGATGCATTTAGGGAGAAATAGAATAATTTATATGCAGTTGGGGAATGTTGCAGAACAGACATAGAAAAAGTAGAGAAAAGGGAAATTTTCTTTTGAAAATCAAGTGTGATTAGTTTACAGAAATATAATATTAGTAATAATAATAGTGGTGACTATAATAATGCAGGCTCCTTCAGTGATGAGGGAGCTTGCGTCATGCTGGGCATTGCATCAGTTTAAGAGAGTTCTCTAAGATCTGTGATGTAGATGTGTGGCTTGCCTACTTCAGGGTGAGAAAGGCTCTTCCAGCAAAACAACAGGTGATCAGTCACCTGCTTAATAATTTATCAATGACAACAACAACAACAAAATCCAATGTATGTATATCTTGTTTGCTTATGGATCCCGTTGTTGAAAAACTCAACCCATGTAAGTGATGTGAGACCATCTGCTCAGTGTTTGTTCAAAAAAGTTGCTAAGTGGCCATACGAGTAGGACACAGGCAATGTGATGCTCACACTGTGTGTTCTCCATGCTGTTCCCTTATCTATACACCCAAAGTCATCAGCAGCCTGCATCAAATCGTAGTAAAGTAAATGAACGACGAGCTCCATGCCAACATGATGCTCCTCTCTCTCAACTATTTTCCAATAACTGTCTGTTTTTCATTTCTCCTCCATAGTCTAGGAAGGCGTAAAGAGAATAGAGTTTTCAGTTATTTTTGTTTCATTGTTTTCATTTATTTTCATTCTTTTCAGCTCCAACCTCTGCACCCAAGGACTTGACGGTCATTACACGGGAAGGGAAGCCCCGAGCCGTCATTGTCAGCTGGCAGCCACCATTAGAAGCCAACGGGAAAATTACCGGTACACATTTGCATTACGCTCTACTCTATTTTACTGTTCCGATTGTATGTTGCTTTCATTCCCCTATTTTTAGTGGAAACATCTGTTTTTTTCTCTCAGAACCTATGTGATCCAACGTTATTTTCTCTTACTTTTATCAGCAAACTTGGTGTAGGAGTCGAGGCAATGTTAGAGACACTGCAAGATCACTTGCAGGATGTAAATATTCATTTAAATGCTAAGAACAGTGATTTAAGTTAAAAATGCAGCACTCTTAGCAAAGGTTTTGTGGTACATGCTGCTCAATGATAATTAGAAATGACTAATAATAAGTACTTTGTTTGGCAATAATGCAATACATAATACACCTAATGATAGGTTGCTTGTTGCAGCACACAAAGGGAGAATTTATTGGTAGATATTTAACTTTACAATAACAATTTAAGGCAATGATGATCAGGAAAAAAAAAAAATGCTTCATATTGACTGACAAGAGCTGAACTTAATGGATGCTTCACAATGACAGATTTTATTTTCCAAAATGTTGCGTATAACCTTAGTGCCTAATTAAGACATCCATTAGAAGCCTTTAACGTTAATTTAGGGTGAAAAAATACAGTAGAGTTCTATCTGAGATTTTTGCATTTAAATGATCGCTTTAGGCTGTTAATAGACATCTCAGAGGCATGTAATTATTGGGAGAAATATTGTTCAGCTACAAAAACGTGCACATTATGGTCTCATTACCACAAACAATCGGCTTAGACCAGTTCCAGAACGTATTTTAACATGGAAGAAAGTGTGTGTGACTACCAATAATCCCAGCTACACACTGTTGAAGCGTTGAGAAATAGAAACGTAAGAGCAAGAAGGCTTCAGCATGATGCCTTGGTTGAGCAATTTAGACGCGAGGAGCACTGGGTCGGATTTTCACCAGTTGGAAATCAGCAGGGCTTCCCTGGCATCAGAGGAGAGTGAGTTACACCAGGGAAGCACCCACTTTATATCACCGATAAAATAAGGATATATTTCTCTTTGGACATTGCCAAGCAATACGGATTCTCAGGTTAGACTTGCAGTATATAATTTCAGCCTCCATATTATTATTATCTTACAATCTCAGCCTCCATTATCAGAACTTTATTGGCTGTGACCGAGTAGGAAATGGCTCTGTTTACATTAACCCAGTTCAGTCCTTAGAGAGAGTAACTGATGGTTCTGCTGGACAACACACGAAAATGAGTGCTAACGGTCCTGAATCCCCCCTGGCTAAAAGACAAAAAAAATAAATAAAAAGCTTTCCTGACTTTTAAATTCTGAAATGCCTTGGTGGTAGCAACTTTTATGGAGTTTTTTTCCATCAAAAGCAGCATGCAGACCTGAGAGTAGAGGGGGTCCCTTGACGTCCAAGCACAAGTTTCTTTCTTGTAGTGCTTGGTTGAAGAACAACTCTCATAAAGATTTTTTACAGCATCCAAATGTTTCTTAGACTTACCAAGCAGTGGAAACAACTCCTTGCAGAGAGTAGGAATGTATAACAACCATATCTTCATCCCTAGAAATGTTTGTGCAGTATATTTGTGTTAATTTGAAAAACTTGGCTATTATATCTTGGTATGCATTAAACCAAATACCATGATCAGTGAAACTGCTTAGTAGAAAACTACAAGCCTATGAATAATATCCAATGAGGTAAACAAGCAAAGAAAAGAAGAAAAAAAAATACACAAAATGTGATCATTTCCATCCTAGTACCGTTTGTCCCTGACCAGCATAACCATTCCTGTGGAATGAGAGCTTTGAAAAGCATCTTTGTTTCATAAAATAAAATAAAATAAAATCGAGGAATAGTGATAATAAACTTTACACCGATTTTTTTAGTAACTTTGGATCCAAGCACCAAAATGAAGTCCAGAAGATTCACCTGGGCTCTCTGTGCTCCAGAAGCTCGCTCCTGTGGTGCTGGCACACAAGACCAAACTCACATCGTATGTCTTGGCATGTTACTAGAGTGTCACAGACACAGGAGGGGGAAAAATGGAAAAAAAAAGAAAGACAACAAAGATTATTTTCAAGGTTAGGTAGAGCCTGGTGTCGCAGTTCACCCGGCTGGGTTATCACACAGGACATGCTTTACCTCTCAGCTTTATTTCCAGGCTCTTTTTTCTCTCCAGAGTTTCATTTGCCAAGAAGGTTCTTCCTACAAACTTGCATCGTTTCCTAACACTGCTATTTCTACTCCCTAAATCCTAAAACTTTGAAGTTTGATTCAATCGTAAGTAGTAATTGCAATGCCCCAGTTACCCAAATTCTGAGGTTGAGTTCTTCATTCTTTTCCCAAAAATACTTCCGCTAGATTTGCCAAGAAATATTACGTGGCTTCCCATGAGCACCCAGTGTTTGATGTGCATCATTAAAGCCATTTTATTTTATTTCAGCACTGAAACCCTAAAGACTCACATTGTATGGTTTATGGCATTTATCAGACTGAATGGTGCACCTGTATTTGAGAGATGTCCTCATAACAGAGCAGTTTAGTGTGTGCTACCTATTTTTATATTTGTTAAATCTGTGTCTCTTGCAGTGAATACTGTAATTGTTGTTTTGGAATAAAAACAGACAAATACGAATTAATTGCCGTAGCCTTCTTTGAAGCTATTTTGAACAGACACCTACCATTGCTGCTTTTAAGAAGAAAATAACAGTTTTTAATCAATCTAAATTTTATATCTATGTTTTATAGGAAGCACATTGCTTGAAGCACTAACCACGAGACTGTGTTTTTTCAGCTTACATCCTCTTCTATACTCTGGACAAGAACGCTCCCATTGACGACTGGATTATGGAGTCCATCAGCGGTGACCGGCTCACCCACCAGATCGTGGATCTCAGCCTGGACACCGTCTACTACTTCCGAATCCAAGCCCGCAACGCCAAGGGAGTGGGGCCTCTCTCTGATCCTGTTTTCTTCCGGACGCTGAAAGGTTTGGATCTATGTCATCCTGATATTAATATACATCCTGATAGCTCCAGTTTTCTTAGGGCTCCATGGGAGCTTTGCAATTAATTCCGTGGCAGCCAGAAGAAATCCTACTACTTGAAACCGTTATTGAGAGATGAAAGCAAAATGCTACATATGGTAGTTGACAAGAGTAAACCACATAATGAGTCAGTAACTGTAGTTTTAAATTCAATCAACTTGGGGAGAGCACTCTGACACCACCTAACTTCCTGCCATGAATGGGAAAGCTAATTGGATGTGCCTGGATTTCTCCAGGGAGCTACCTTGTCTTTTGGGATCCTCAGGTGACTGTAGGAGCTGGCAATGACTCACTCATACCAACAGAGCAGGCACACACAATTATAATTAAAAAATCTCAGCAAACTGAGATGCAATATGACTTTGCATAGGGAAAATTGTCCCAGATATTTTTCATTGCCTGCTATTAACGACAGACAAATTACTGCCGGATCTCTCCCCATTAGTGACCAGCAAGATGAAGCAGGCAAACCAGGGGCACCCATATTTTGGCTGGTGCATGTTTTAACTGGGCCACTGTGTTTATGAGAGCAAAGGACTCGTATCCAGCCCAATTTCCAATTAGCATGGTGAGACATTCCTCTTCTGTCCTCCCTGCTGCCTAGCTGTGAAGGCCTGACATCATCTACCCAGGAATGATTCGATGTGAAGGTGTAAGCCATATTGCTGCGAGGGGGAAGCAGGATGTTTGCAGCAGCTCTTCTTCTATTTTAGCTGTCACTCACTGATTTGCACAAAGGTATGAAATTACTTCTGAAAAGAGGTATAATTAATGAAAAAGTCGAATGACAAACAGCAAACCTGTTCCAGGAAAGAAGAGTGGCGTGTGAGAGAGCACTTCAGTGCTCTATCTGCTGGAGGAAATCCAGGGGTTTGTACATAAAAATAACATCTTGGCAGAAGGGAATTGGAAGTGGATTTAGGCTGGACCTGCAAAGTCAGGGCTGGAGAGTAATTCAGAATGAAAGCGGTGTACAAAAGCCTGGGAATTAGCATTCACATTCAAGCCTCTTTTTAATCACTTCTAAGTGACTTAATTTAACGTGGGCTGTATAAAAGCTAAGCGAAACGACGGAACAAAAGGGGTGACGTGCAATCCCTCCGTCGTTCCTGTTAGTTTTATTATTTTGTTGGTTAAGAGCTCATATTCGAGTTCATCTTTCAGCAAACCCTTTGTGTGAGTAGCAAACTGCCTTTTCCTGCCTCCTCTGACGGAAGGAGGGGAACCTCCACGTCCAGCGAGTGCCTGGCACTTCCCATTAAGGAGGGATTTCGATGAATGAGGCAGTGTCCTCAGCAGCCCTGGCAGAGAGCTTGCCCTTTCTGCTTCGCTGCTATCAGTGTCTAAGAAGCGTGCTGCCGACCATTCAGGCTGGGAGTGAAAAGGCTCATACAACAGTTTCCATGAATTAGCTCAAGTCAGAAAAAAAAATAATAATAATAATGAAAAATTGTACCAATTTGTTCGGAGCTTATCGCAGCCAGCCCAGGTTTGCAGGACTTACTTGTCCAAGTCGTGTTTCCCTTTGAATGAATTACGGGTAAGATCGTGATTATTCATTCTCCACTGCCATGAAATGTGAGGAGATAGCACTTGGTGGGTGCTTCATCTCCATCAGGCGGATGGTGCCAACTTAATTTCATGCTCACAACTTGTGCCAAGCACAAGGCTGTTAGACTGAGTCGAGGCATCAAAATATAATAACCACAGACTAATGAGATATCAAAAGATATAGAGACTCGGATATCTAAGTAAACTGAAAGATTAATGTACTAGATACCCCCTACTTTGTAATGTTTACGCAAAGTACCATAAAACTCATTTGGGAAATGAATTCTGGATCAGACAGCATCAGCAGATACCCAAAAGATGAATTTATACATCTGTTACATCTTGTAATTGCCTACAAGGACTATGTCTAATACCCTGCCATGAATATTTAATGGTAACCACCCTAAATATGTCATGTTCAATAATATTCATCTTTTTTTTTTTGACAAATATAACTCTGCACTTGAGGTGAAAAGACTTTCTGGAGTCTTGAGTGCGTTCTGAATTATGCAAAAATGTTGGTTTCCTGCCCTTAATGATTATTAACAGAAGAGGTGTAGGCATCATATGGTAATGTATGCTCTGATGGCAAATGTATGGCCTGATCAGAGAAAGTTTTAAGTCATGAAGAACGAAAAAAGCATCAAAGATCCACGAAGTCACCTACCGGCTGATTTCATCTATTATAACCCATAAAGTTCCTCCAAGGAAACCAAGCCATTACTTGTGTTCTAATTGCCATGTAAGTATTTGTAGTGACTTCCCTTCACTAATGAAAATGTAGTGATCTGTGAGCAATAGGGATGTTTAGTAGTAAATAACGCTCCCATGGAGCAATGGGTTTATGTTCTTCCACCTCAGCTCCACTGGTGATAATACACAGGCAAATGGCAAACCCTTAGCTCATGTAAATTGTTGTTACACCGTGAACTTCAATCAATCCGTGACAGTTTACATCACTCGAGGATCTGCTTTTTTATGCTCTGGCTGGCTAAATTTATCACTGAATGCATGAAGAGTCTGATGCAAACATTATCAGGAGCCTGGAAGATGGATAAGATGTGATTAAACATCCCACATCTTTCTGACTAGATAACTTGGGCCAAAACTTGAAGTCATTACTGGGATTTTTCTTACTCCTTAGCAAGAAAATACCTGGATAATTTCACTAAATACTATACACATTTACACGCATGTATGGGGCTGCGGCAGAGAACAGAGACTGTCTAGTGTGAAATTACTTGGTGATGCATAAATGAATCATTCTCAGAAATTCACTTAGTAGAAATAAGCAAATACAACCCGAAATTTCTTTGCAACTGCCCAGTGAAACGTGATAGCTGCAGGGGGAGTGGATGAACCCGTGACAGGCAGAGAGGAGGGAGGATTTCTTCGGTCTTTCAACTAATTTGTCAGTGATGGTTCTCGTCTGTTGCAGAAGCAAGGAAACAGAGCCGCACTTGCTGAATGTACGTGTGCTTTCTTCTGCTGAGCTGCACCTCTCCTGGATTTCGGCCAGCATTTACAAACAGGCTGAGCTCCTTTAATTAAAGAGAATGAAACAGCATTCTGCTTATCGGAATCACACACAGCGTTGCTCCGATCCATGTACACTGGCCAAGCTGCCCGTTAACGCACCGGTGGCTTCAAGGATGAATAAAAACCTCGGTCGGATGTAAAGGGAGAAGTGGAAAGGGGGAGAGAGGGAGAAGGAGGTCACAGCCTGAGCCTCACACTCTCAGCCGTTCCCTTCGTGCTGAGATTAGGAAGGAAAATTTGATTCATGGGCCTTCTGCAGGGCACCAGGTTAAGCCCTGCAGCTGTACCATTTGTCCCGGAGCCCCAAAACCTCAGGGGCCGCCCGTGGGCCTGTGGGGCACCATTCCCAGCCCTGCAGTGCCCTCTAACGGGTTTGGGGCTCATTGAAGGAGCTCTTCCCCCTTCCACAGGCCTGGAGAATATAGATGTGGCAGTATGGGGGACAGGTTGGATGTAAGCTGCTGCTAGTTCAGCGCCTTCACCGTTCCCTAGCACAACACCATGATCTAGAAGAGGTTTCGTAGACATTTTTAGCAGTGAGGGGTTCAGCATGCCCCACACCTACAGGTCATGATCAAACTTCCAGATTCACGCACCATACCACATTTTTTCCCCCAATTTCCTGCCTTTAATATTCTTGCATATTCATTAAGCAGAGGACCGGTTAGTGCTCTGTGATGGTAGCTCTTTATGTATCCAGGGGAAGCTGAAAAAAGGAAGGCTTTTAATGTATCTATTGAAATTTGAAGTCTTGTCGAGTACACTTCAGATCACGCTATCTTTTATGGTTATTATGCAAAAACATGTAAATACTTTTAAAGTCTTTTGTAAAAAGCCGAAACAATGATAATATGCGTCAAGCTGAGCGTTCAGCTTGCAGGTGATTTGACCATAATTATTCAAAGAGCCGGAGTTTCTCTTCTCTGCCTCTCTCTCTCTTTCCCTTTTTGCTTAATTAAACTTCCCAGATCATTGTGGCATAGCAAAGAACGAGAGAACGAAAAAATACCACGGGCAACTTTTCTCCTTTGGAAAAACTTTGTGCAAATATTTGACAGAAAGCACGGTACAACCTGTGTTTGTCCTCTTTAGTTCTTCAGGGGCTCTTTGAGAAAAGGGAAGGCTAAAAAACCTCCTTCCCCACCGCGCTGCCTGCCTGGGGATGCTTTGCTCTGGGGCTTCCCTTCGCCAGCGGCCCGGCTCTAATGATTTTGTCTCTTTCTTGCAGTTGAGCACCCCGACAAAATGGCCAACGACCAAGGTACGGTGCCCTCAATCTGTCACCTTCATTCCCGGCATCCCCTCCGCGCCGCCGCCTTTCACCTGGGCTGCACACCTGATGAGGCAGGCGCCAGCGCGCTAATTAATCTTGTTAATGAAGTTCTGCTCGGCTGAGGCTGCTGCTTTGATGGGGAAGATGTAAATTTTCGGGAGAGGAAATTGTTTTGTCTATTTTCTGAAGGACCAATTAAAATGTCAAGCTGCTTTGTATGAAATAAATTTTTAGTCTCTCTGCTGCACTTCTGAATAATTCACGTTAAATATAATTAAGCTCAGCATAATTCCCCGGCTCTTCCTGCACCCTTTCGTGGATTATAGATTAAAGTTCAGAAGCCTCACAGTGAGAAATCATAAATCATCTTTTCCCTCAAAACAGCAGCTCTCGCTTAATAATAGCAAAGTTTAGTCAAATTTTCAAGGCATTATCATTATATTTTCCAAATATGAATGTGTCTGATTAGTCACAGCTCCTCTGCTTCAGTACTTGGAAGAATTGTTGCTAGGATATTTTTCATTTTTCACTGTAGACCAATTTATTCTTAAGTATTTATTTCAATTTATTTCAAGGAAACAGTCACGGAGACTTTGGGAGAACTCAGAGGTGATGCTAGGAGGTGTGTTTGGTTTGAACTCTCACTTTACACTCATGTCAAAGGCAAAGTGAGAGGTCAGCCTCAAATCCTAGCTTTACTTAGCAGCTGCCATCATACCCCTATGTAATGAATTGAATTAACTTGCAACATCAAAATTCCTGGTGGAAATGAGAGCATTATTTAGGGCTTCAGCCTGGCACACCCATGGGAGTTACGCTATTTCTTCACTAGGGTTTTACCATGTATCAGGTACCACCTGCAGTACAACAAGGCAGCACATCCCTGCAGGCAAGACCCATTCTCAGCCAGGTTGGGAAATTCCATGTCTAATTTCAGCACATAATCTTTTCCGTGAAGGCAGAAAGAAGTATCTAAATTATAAAATTAAAAGCTGGTTTTGCTCGGTGTGATTTATTGCACCACAGCACACACAAATTGAAAATGTCAGCTTTGAATAGATAAAAACTGCTTTTAAAAGGTAAATGTGTTAGGTTGCAAAGAACCTTAAAGTAAATTATCAATATATTTTTCTCAAATTTGCATTTAAAATACATTCAGGCAGGTTCAGAAAATGTAGGAGAAGCTTCAGCACAAGGTATCACCTGGTAAAGCAGGACAGAAAGAGTGTCAAGTTCATTTAAAAAAGAAAAATGGAGAAATAAGGAAGGCTAGATGGAAAACAGAGTTTGTTGTGTTTTAGTTCTTCCCTCTTTCATCTTATGTGTACTGCTGCATGACCACACCAGAGTGCTATTTAATGACCTTGTGGCACAACACATGGAGCATCTCCCATTGCAGCTGGTTGTGATTTCAAGAGGCAAAGCCTCTGGCAGGCAGCCTCTGAGCTCCCGGCTCTGCCCTCGCTGTCACAGCACCATGGCTTTTTGTAGCTATTGTAGCACAGCCACTCTTATATACATCTTCCATTATTTCTCTAAACTTGCCCCAAATCTTCTGCCTGTGAAACCAGTGTCAGTAAAAGCAGTGCCTTGCTCCTGACTTTCTGCTCTCTTTATTCCCTGTAATGCTGCAGAAAAGTCAGAGGTTTTTGGATGCTCATTTTTTTACTTGTGGGTAGAAAAATACAGAAAATGTAGCAAAGTATTTTTCTGTTCCACAGAAGTGTGATCTTACCTCCGCCACAGGGATTAACAAAATCAGATTCTCTGCAGAGACACCTGCCTGTCCCTTTGTGTTCTGTGGTGTAATTAATGGGGAGAAGTGAATACGCATGACAGGTTAACTCTGCATACGGCAAGTGAGCACATATTCCTTGAGTGACTGCAGAGAAGGAGTTCTGGGCCATTTTCCTTTTGTGCATCCTGCTCCTCTGTGGAAGCTGTGACCCTTGCTAGGGTTTCACAGCCTGCAGAAGGTTGCAGCCTGCAGAAGCTCCAGTTCATTGCTTTAAACATTTGGGAGAAGCTCTTTCTCTCCCAGCCAGCTGCTCAGAGTCTCAGCATGTATCATGCTTAAAATATAACTATGATTTGTTACTCACTTGAAAATAATAAATTACATAGTGTCACGGTGGCTAGATAAAGTAATGTTAAGAGCTATTTCTGCATTTTTTAAAAATCATTTTGAGATACTAAATGATACACAGCATTCAGCTTGTAGGGTGGTTACTAAATGCATGCTGGCTAGCTCGTGGTCGATTACAATAGCAAAATAGCTGTTATGGTGCTGCGTATAGATACCTATAGGTATGAAAGCTAAAATGGCCTTCTATAATTGGGAAAGCAGTAGAATTAGCGGGGAGCGAAATTCAGATGGTAGAAACTGCGCCCTGGGTGCTCAGCCCCATCCATTTCTGGTCACCCTGCCTTCTCCCTGCAGCAAAGCTACCTCCTGGCCATGTAAGTTACCAAAATAAAACCTTCTTGCTGGGTGTTTAGCTGACAGCAAGCATGCACAGCATGAGTTAAACATGTATAGTCCCTCTTGGTGTTACCTGAACATAAATACTGCCGTTTGTCTGGATAGGTGAAATACACTGCATTTTAATTCTTTAAGGCTGTGGTATATAAGAAGAAATCCTCAGCCTTTTGCAGTTTGTTTCCAAGGCTCGTTGATATCTAAATTCAGTTTCCACTTTTACGTGACCTCCGTGATGAATTCTAATAAGAGAAAGTCCGAGGCCCTCACTCAATCTGCAGGCAACTCTATTAAAGACAAGTCACCGAGGCCAGGTCTCACTGTAACTGTACTGCAAGCAGCGAGATAAACAAAGTCAAATTTCCTAAAAGCTCGTTTGCCTCAGAAATAATCAAAGCTAATTCTTTAATCATCCAGGGTCTGAAGCGACGCTCACTGAAGTCAGCGATAGCCTTTTAAATTACTCCGTGCTTTGGACAAGGCCCTTGGGGGCCGCCTCTGCCACAAATGCAATTCTTATTGAGTGACACGAATTAACTCTGGTAGGTCATCCATCTCCGATGTCGGCACGTGGCTATGAAGTTCAGGGAGAAAAAGGCACTTCTGTGGCAGCAGAGCAGAGTTGGAGGCTGTGGGGCACGTGAGGGGCTTTGGGCAAAAACCCCTGGGTTTCAGGGCATGAGGCAGTGCAGCCTCGAGGGGCCTGCGTGACGTAAAGGAGATGGGGCAGAGACCAAATATGAGGAAAACTTTGACAGTTTTTGGCCATCGTGAAGGTAGCAGAAGTGGTAATATGAAAATAAGCATAAAATTACAGCTTCAGATGCTCAAGGGAGATTTTTTGTCACAAACGTTCTGTATGTAGGAGAAGGCTGGCTGCTTTCGTAGGAGCTATTGTTGAGGCTTCCTGAAGTCTGTTTATGATTTTGATCTGGAATTTAGAGGCAAACTGGGCGAAGAAGAGATTAATTCACTCTGTTTTATCTTGCCACAGTTTTCATTTGATAAACCAATATTAAATTTAGTCCAAATTTTGTCAATATAGGACTTGTAAACAGTAATGTGTGGCCATCAGAATTAGATCTGTGAAAGAGCAAAAAGCTGATTTCTGCCTTTGGACTACAGCTGTTTTATAGCATCCCCTAGAAGTTTTGATAAAAGGAAACATACCTAATTTTGAACAAATATTTTTCATTATTTTAGGAAATTTCAGCACATTTTGATTGTTCTATTGTTTTCCAAAAAAAGCTATTTTCCATGAAATGGACAGCTATAAACTACCCAGATAAATTGTGTATGGAATGGAAGATATGTATAAAACACAGGCATGAGTTTTTTATGTGACATTACTCTTTATAGATCATAAACTGGAGATTTAAGGTTGGGCTTTAGCATTTGCTGCCATGGTGTGGCCTGCGGAAGTCTCCTGCTCCCCATGCCCAGAGCAGGGCCCATGGCCATACGAGGCTCCACAAAAAGTCCACGGAGAAGATCGTGCAAGGCAGTTGTGTTTCCAAATCCCAAGGAAATCTACAAATCTGTATCTGTGCTTCCAAATCCAAAGGAAAATGGTAGCCTGCATTGCCCTGCACTTGGCCTGAAGGCCTGTTGCAGGGTTCCCAGGCAGTGCTGGCACTTCGGGGGATTTTGCCTCTCCCAAACAGGGACCGAAGGCCAGCTATGTGGTGGCATACCTGCAATTTTACACCTCGGTGCTCCTCATCTCATGAATAAACAGCACACTAATTGTTTCAGCTCTCAGAGCAAGGCAGTTTGAAGCGCAGCCCAGTCAGGCGTGGAATTTGGCTGTCTGCAGTTCAGTCTTCACCATGCTGGACTTGGGCAGGCATGTAGCTCTTTACCTGCTCGAAACCTTCCTGTGCTCGGTGGTGGTGGGCTGGAAACTCTTAACGTGCATTTTTCATGTGTATTCCTGTGTGAAAACAGCTGCCAGTACATCTACAGCCTGATACCAGCCCCAAAAAAGCCGCGTTGTCTCACGCAGTGACAGCAGAAGGTGTTCAGCTTGCCTCTTTATTTCCTTTGACGGCCTCGGGCTTTTGGCTCTGAAGCTATTTTGCAAACTCTGGGAGTTGGATCAGTGAAAGGATGAGCTATTCGGATCTTTTTCAAAGAGCTGCTTCCTAAACAAATAATGCAGCAGTCTGTAATGCTCTTTGCTACTAGGAGAAGCAATAAAAAGTATCCCATTTATCAGAAGAACCTCTTCTGAGGAAAGAAAAAAAAAAAGAAAAAAAGAAAAAAGAAAAAAAACAAAACTTTCTTAAGGTCAAAAACATGGGAAGCATCTGCAAGGAGGGATCTCAGAAGACATACTTGAAATTATAAGAAGGGTTATTCCTGAATAATTCCTGCTATGCTGAGACGTCGCTGAGACAGCTACCTCAGGAGGCACCTTGAAAAAGCAGAACTAGAAAGTCGAGAGGAAATGTGGTATCTGTTCATGTAATCGTGCGTTTCTGCCCAAACCCCAGGGTCCTTCCCAGAAGTCTGCCAGCTTATACATACATACTGAAAAGCAAACTTAAGAATATTTCTGCCTTCTTGGAGCTCTTCAGCTCTCACTAGCACAGTGTGTTGTCTCCTTCATTACCTGGTGCTGGCTGTGGATGGGAAGACAAGAAGACACAAATCCTCATTCTCTGACTTGTTTAAATGATGACAGATGCAGAACTTCAGTGGTCAAAGCTGAATGTCTCGAGATCTGCCACACAGTGTGGTCAACGGGGGGAGACAGGTCCCTCAATGTCTACCAACCTGCCTATGCTACGTGAGTATACCTGAAGTATAAAGAAGTTGATGAATTAAAGCATGAAAAAAAAAGACAAGATTTACACTATTATCCCAACAGAATTTCTGGCCCATTTCCAGGTGCTGGAGACCTGGGAGGATGAAGATTTGTTGTGGTCACAGACGTCTTGGATTTTTTGCCTTGACAAGATCAAGTATAAATGGTTGTTGAATATAATGGTATTGGAAAAGGGACTCTTTCAGGAAAAAAAAAAAAAAAATTGAGTCACTGAAACATTTGAAAGACACAAGTGAAATGGAGGAGTGAGAGACAAGAAAGAATATGTAGGATCAAATGGCAGGGTCTTTGGGCCAGGATGCATCCATCCAGGACACCCATCACACCGAGTGCTGTTTTTCCCCAGGAACATAGTCCTCAGTTTCAGAAGAACCAAAAAAAATGAAATGGGCAGCTGTTCACGCAAATATTTATACAATAAAAATGTGATGTATAATGCCTTGAAAAGTGCTCTTCTGCTAATTCAAAAAGTACTGAACTTCGAGTCAGGCATGCGGGTTAGTTGTTTTTTTTTTTAAGTTCCCAATATCCAGATTGAATTTTTGAATGTGTTAAACTCCCTGTAAGATCTGTCAGTGTGGGCTAAATATCAAAAATAGCAATGCTTAGCCGTCTCCCATTGAGATGCCCAGGTTCCTAAGCACAATATAACCCCAGTGTCACAACGCATTCGCAGGTAGCAACGTTGTACCGTGAATATGACTGCTGTAGAGTGTCATCATGGTAAACAGAATTACTATATATCTTACATTTATCTCTATTTTGCCTGCTTTTACAGCTAAACATTTTGCAACCTTGTTTTCTCGGGATCAAGTTGTTGTAGCTGTGCAATTACGCTGATTGAAAAGATGATTACACTGAAGTCTCTTCTGATGATAATCATCTTACATTTATTTAGGGCCATTCATCACAAAATACTTGCCAAATTGGTAGACAAAGTTATGCACATCAATTCCTTCACAGCCCACAGAAACACGAGTACCTCTGGAGAGGAATGTGACAGTTGTTTAACGGTGCGCAGCAGCAACAAACAACTGCAGGAAAGTGAAGAAATTGTTTTTTTTTAGGGCTGAATCTGCCAAGGGATCGGGTGGAGATGGTGGTCATTGGAAGGGGAAGTTACCAGGAATGATCCCCTGCTCTGCATTGAGTTTTCCAAAGGTTTTCTTTGTTCCTTCTCCAACCAAAGGCCACGACAGGTGCTGTTTGGCTGCCCCAGGGGATGGCAGAGCCCAGGGGTGTTACAGCATCAGATCCAGCAGCCTCTGCCCATCCCAGAAGATCTCTTACTAATTTATATATTGATTTTATTAATTTAAAAGAAAGAAACAAAAAAGCTTTGGAGAGGTGAAATGTCCACTTTTGTGCTTTGCTATAGTGCAGCTTGGCTATACCAAAAGCGTGCTGTTCGCATAAGCACCAGAAAAACATTTTTTACCCCAAACCAGAGCTCTTGGGCTTTGTCTCCTTGCTCCCATACCGTTAGGACCAAAGAGGAGCTTGGTAGGAATAAACCCGACTCTGCAATTCTCCTGTCATATATGAGGAAGCAAAGATTCTGCTCTTGGCAGACCCATCACAGCTATTTCACCCAAAGCTGATAAATTGGGCAAAACTAAGCAGGTGAAAAGACGAACACCTCAAATTTTACTACATTACTTTGGAGTGCAACAACTGAGTTACATTTCCATCATTTTTTCCATCAACAGGTCGTCACGGCGATGGCTCCTACTGGTCAGTGGACACCAACCTGATCGACAGAAGCAGCCTGAATGGTAATTGCAGGCTCCCTCCGATGACATTTTATGTTCTTGCATTTCCCTTTCATCTTTCTGGAAAAGAGCATTTCTTTATTAATGAGTTCTGCCCTAAGATATGAAGAAATTCAGGATAAACGCCATGGATTAACGCAAATTAACTGGACCTAATCATTGCCAGCTGGGGTGTAGATGCAAAATCAATGACTTTATATTCCCGAGCCCACCTCCAGTACCTAACAGAGCCTTGTCACCTCCCGTTATTGAATGAAACAACAGGCACGATTCCCTGAAATGTGGTACCAAGTGAAGTTCCAGATACAAAATAATTACAAGGCACACAGCTGATTAACTCAGACTGATTATTTTCCTCAGCCGAGACAAGGAAGGAATGCTAAGTTTCCTTACCTTCTCCTGTCCAAGTTTGCTGCAGCCAGTATAGCCCTGCTAGGTGCTTGGGCTTAGCTCCTGCTCTTGCTAATACATATAAAATATAAAATACTTCATCATAATTATAGGAAAGGGGACTTTAGAACGTAAAGAGAACTTCCAGTACCTGCAGTAAAGGGTAGGGAAAGAAGATTTGGTTGTTTTCCTTGATATTCACTGTATTATTTTATGTGATGTAGTTTTTCGATGCCTTTTAGTCAGCATGGAAATGAAAAAGAAGGCAAAAGCTTTGGGATTTCTGTACTAGGCCATTGTAATGCCAAAAAGATGCCACTTGCAGCTGCTTGTCATATTCAATTGCCTGATAAAAAAGCCATGAGAAAAGGCAAATTATTCCAATAACTTAATTACTTAAGTAAAGAAAGGACATGAAGGCAGAAAACGAAGGCAGAATATTACAATTGCATTCCGTCTATCACTATCTAAAGCTGTTATTTGGAAGGATTTGCCTTTTTTGCCTGTCTCATTCAGCTGTACTGAAGGCAAAATGAACCCACACACACGTATTGTTTAGTTTGTACGTGGGAGGCTGTGGGGATGACGCCATCAGACAACTCCTGAGTTACTTTTCTTGTACGTGTGGTGGCACGGCTCTTCTCTTCGCATCCCGTTACGCCGATCCTGGTGAAGATTTTGGTTCTTTAGCTTAAGCAGGAAGGGCCTGGGGGGAATTGTGAGGTTGTAGTCTTGTAGAGTGCCTGTAATACCCCCTTAGCAAGCAGAGCAAAAGCATCCCTCGCTGTTTTTGTGGGTGTCCGTAACAGATGACCCTGTCAATAGAGACACAACAGTCCAAAATTATTATAAAAGCATAAAATGTGCTATTTCCTACGTAACAGGAGGAAATTGTCAGAAGCAAGGGAGTCAGTTTGACCGGGGCTTGATGCCAGAAATGGGGGCATCTTCAGTCCCAGGCTTCCAGCTGCACTGAAACCAAAGGAGATAAAATAATAATAGCTGATAATAGCAAAAATGAGCTGATAATAGCAAAAATGAGCTGATAGCAAAAATGAGCTGCACATTATTGACTCCCAACACCAGGTTCTTAATCTCATCTCTTCATGGCACCCTTCTGCACCCTCCATCTGCTTTTTAAGATGCCTTGGTGCCACCTGAAAGGCTTTACATCTTGTTGCGCTTTATGGGGGACTCCTAAAGAGGGAGAGGAATAAATCCACCTCTAACCACCCGCCGTTGTCCGTGTCCTTTCAGAGCCCCCCATTGGGCAGATGCACCCTCCCCACGGCAGCGTCACGCCCCAGAAGAACAGCAACCTCCTCGTCATCATCGTCGTCACCGTCGGCGTCATCACCGTGGTGGTGGTGGTGGCGGTGGCCGTCATCTGCACCCGGCGCTCCTCAGCACAGCAGAGAAAGTACGTTTGCAAATCTCAGGGCAGAAGGAGAAGGCAATTAGTACACTCGTTATGCTTCGAAGTAGATATAGGCGATGACATTCGTGCAGTGGAGAGAAAGAGTTTGGGATCAAAGTGCGTTTTTGGGGTAGGTCTTTTGTAGTTTTTGGAGGTATGGGCTTGGGGAAGCTGCAGATCACTCAAGAGTGGAGAATATCCCCTGCCCCCACGTTGCATGGTAAAAGAATAAGCACCCCTGCTGCGGTCAGCCTGGAGAAATCAGTTTGTCAGGCACATCTCCCTGTTGTTTATATTGCCAAATATAATTCGGACACGGGAAAGAATCAATCCCATCGATTTAAAGGAAGAAAAAAAAAAAAGTGTTTGTGCCTGGCAATGCTATCAGACTTTCTGGCTCCGCAGCTCTGCACCTGCACGGCTGAGGACCACTGACGGTCCTGCTCACTCGGTAACCCGTGGGAGGATGCTCTCCTCCCCAGACAGGCTGTCGCCAAAAAGCTTCCAGGAAAATGCAACAATAACTGTTTCTTGAGGTAATTTTTAAATACTTGGGAAAAAAAAAAAAAAAAAAAAAAAATTACAAGGAAAAATCTTTAGCATTCTTCTAAAATTCTATAAAAGAGCAGCATCCCTTTTCGAATTTTTATTGTTTTTATTTTTTATGAGAAATTGGAGGTGGAGTGAGTGGCTTTGAAACAGAGCTGGGCTCGATACATTGAATTTATTGAGAATTATTCAGCAAAAAGGTTTGTTATTGTACTATTGTGAAATATTGGCCATGAAGAAGTGAAGCTTAAGCATAGTTTAGCCACAAGAATGATATATATTTTTTGCACGAAGGGCAAGACCAAATTTATTACCATGATTTGCGTGGATTGTGAAAGAAGGGGGGGACAGGAGGGCTCCCACATATGCCAAAATTAGCCTCAAGCTGGTTGAGCACAGGCAGACGGCAGCTGGTGGTGGTTGACAGTCACCAGGGGAAGCGCTTTCTGTGAAGATGGGTACTCGAGCATCGACTTTTTAACTAAGAAAGCTCTCATCGAGGCAGAAAAATGAGGGCCCTTGCTTCTAGGAGGGCTCGGCTAGCTGAATGTCGAGCTGATTTTGAAATTGGCTTCTGTTGTGAATTTGAACACCTGAAAATCAGGCCATCATTGGAAGGCAATGGAAATGCGTCTGTTGAGTGGCGTTCGTTGAATCCAGGCTAAAGCTCTCTTAAGTTTCCCAAAAGGAGAAGGGAGACAAACAAATAGAGAGGTTCATCTGTCCGGCATCAAAACTTCCATGCCCAGGTCTGAATTAATCAGCCTCGACCTCCTTGGTAGCCCCATGGGAGGAACAGGAGTGTTCAGAGAATTATTTGTCCAAAGATATCACAAGACTTTCCGTCTAGAAGGCGTTTATTCCTCCCCACTAATTACAAAAATGTGAAGGTGGTAAACTTGTATTTGCTGTGTAACTTCAGGGGAGGAAAAAAACAGGTAAAGATTCAGGTGCAATAACTTAGTTGTGTGTAAGGGCTCCTGAAGTAACTGAGATCCAACCCTTCGCCGTAATTACATCCTCCCCAGCTCGTGTGTGTGCTGATGGGGTTCTTTGGAGGGTGGGCAAGGGGGTCACCCATCGCCCTGTCCCCAAATACCCTCCTGGGCTGGGCTGGACAGGTCACAGCTCATGGCTGAATCTTAAAGGACGATATCACCTTATGCAACATGCTCAAACTGCAGTACCTGCTTCTCCCAGGACATTTTTAAGGCTTTAGGAGATGAGGAACTTGTCTAACACGTCACAACAATCAGCCTACGGACCGGTACCATTAGGTTACGGCACGGGAGAAAAGATGAGGGTGGACATCTCGTCGAAGCCTGGCCTGTAGATTGTGGACATTTAAACAATTAACCACAAAATGCAGTCTTGAACAAGTGCCCAACCAATTAGTATAGCTGGCAGGGATCAACATAAAAAGAGATGACAAAAAATAAGCCGAGACCGGTTTGAATGCCACAGAAGTAAGGCGGATGTGCCAGCACGTGCTTGGGAAGACATTAAGCAAAGTGTCATCACCCTGGAGTTAAATGGGATTAAGCTGGCAGCCCCTAAGAGCCTCGGTTTGTTCCCCTGGGATGTGGGTCCTGCTCGCAGCGGTGGCACAGGTTGGGATCTTCATGGGGACAGAAGGCGATGGAGCCAGGTCATAGGAAAGACAGGGACCGGTCTGAGGTTTTCAAGCCTCCTGGCAGGAAATAGAGAGGCCAAAATGAAATGATCTTTCACTTGAAAACGGTGGGGGAGATTTAGTGGAGAAAGAACTGTTTTGTATTCCCGACGTGTCGATGCGTTGTTTTTCTTTCTTCTTCTTCTTTTTTTTTTTTTAAATAGGATTTTTCCACCAGTTGACTTGCCTTTACTACAGCCCGAAAGGCAAAAGACAGCCAACTTAGAGCAGTTACGGCGCCAGCAGGGCAAACGAGGTGAATTGGAAAAGGCCTCGCTGGGCTTCCTTTCGATGCATTTGTCTGTAGCTGCGGGGGGAGATGGAAACCCTGCCTACTGCACATGGTCCCGTAATTGGCCTGAATCAGACACTAAAAGCTGTTCGCCTGCAGGGGTCCAAACATCCCATCCAAGGGCTGATGCTAACGAGTTAGCGGCCGTGCTGCTGCTGCTGGCCTCATCCGCACCGCTCCCGGGGCGGTCCTGAGCCCTGCCAAGCCGCCTGCTCGGGGCTGATCCATGCCCGCTGCTTATTTCAAGAACAGTTCAGGACAGTTAAGCTTGGTTTTGATTGAAGAACGGTTAATTTCAGCTTATTTCTAAATTCATTTTTCGGTTTATTTCCAAATAACAGTTTATTTCTGAGATATTCACATAGGGAAGGTCCTAAAGTGTTAAAAATTAAACTAGGCGGAGTTGTTATAAACTTAACTTTGTTCTCTGACATTAATTACAAAATGAAGAGCAATCTCACTCTGTATTATGGGAAAATTGTCCTTTTTAATGTATATATTGTCACTTTTTAGCTATGTGAGCGTGCTGAATGACGACTGAAGTCCCTGCCCAGGCATTGTTGTGCTGGAGCCTATGGGAAGAGACAACTAGAAAGAGTTTTCCCTCCAGCAAATGTATTTATTTTGAAAGCAGAGCTTAAGTTCTGCTACCATCATTCAAAACTGCATGAGCACGGTATATATTCTGAGGGCAGAACCGATCTCTATTTTTACATCTATCCTTAGGAGATAAACATGTATCGTTATGGTATGCGGGCTGGGTGCATTTCACCTCGTGAAATAATTGAGCAGCAACAGAAACGCTGCCACCCGAGATCACGTTTTCAGCTCCAGACTCCTTGAAAATGGGTAATGGGCTAAATTTGAATCCCGCCGTAAACCTTAAACTTCCAAAGCATCGGTATCGGATGGTTTTCAGCTCAGGTTTGAATCCGACGTGGATGTCTCCATCACGGCAAGGTTTCTGCCTCCTCCTGGAATTGGGGTTGGATGCGTTTTCGGAGGAACCTCAACTTTTGCATTGCACAAACAAAACCTTCCTGAGGATGATTTCATTTGTTATTGATGACCTTTTCATCTGCGTTCCTGGCTCCGATTCAATTTGCTGCTCGTGGGCTGTCAGAGCATCAATAATTTGTGAGGGAAAAAAAAAACAACAATGCAAGCCGAGCTAGATCACGGCGTATATTTTTACATGATATCATTGCCGTGGCGGTTTTGTAGTTATGGTTGGAATGACATGTTCATTACAACCCCCTATTTACTGTTGTGCACAAAAATTAGTTCGGGGCTGAATTTTCCCTTGTCTGGCTCCAGCCTGGAGAAATGAATTACGTTCAATTGAAAGTGACAAAGAAATGGCTGTATCCCGAAGTGAAGAAAGCACTTCTGTATAGAGAACTGAAATTAAAGGCTTTTTTTTTTTTTATTGAATGACATTGAAATAACTTTACTTTTTAATTTCAAGCTGGACGTACATTAAGGTTTGAACGAAGACGCTTGTAATTATTCTTGCAGGTGTTAATCAGGATGCCACTGGGATCTGTCCAAGCGGGTATTAACGAGCTGTCCTTCTCCCGCGGGGGCAAAGTGCAACATTCCTTCCTTGTTCTGCTCAACGCTGTCATTTTAAATAATTACCTTTTAGCAATTAGAAAATAACGGGCTGAGCACGAAAGGTAATTACGGACAGAGACCAAGAGGCTGATTTCGTAGGGCTGTAAACAAAAATCTCCTTGCTCCCAAGGACCTGAGCAAGGTCTGCTCCTCGGGGTGGCTGTTGAGGACTGAGATATTCCTGCTGAAGCCAAAATATCATTGCCAGGGGTCCCGGTGATGGGGCAAAACCGTGCCCTTGGCCTCATTTACATCGCAGGATGCGTTCAACCCTTGTCTCAAAGGCAAAACCCTTTTTTTATGCAGGTAGTTGTTCTGCCTCCCTTTTGCTTTCTAGACCAGGCCAAGACAATTGAGCAAAGAATAGGAATTGATTCCAACAACCAGAGCTTCGTGAAGTCGAAAAGTTCCTCGAGCTTTTTTTTTCTGGCAGGATAACCCCCACGCCACCTCTCTCAGTAGTGCCTGGAGCTTGGTTTAGAAGTGGATATCTGAGCACTGTAAGGTTTTCTCTACAGCTGTGAAGAAGCCATTGTTTGAGGAGCCTAGCTGCTGAGGCCCAGGCCCTTCCCATGGAGAAAATTCCAGCTTTTCCCTATTTTTCACCCTCTTTCACCCCTCTGCTGCACACGTGCTGTCCGTGAGCACTTGGTGCCTCGTGCAGGGGACTTGGCAAGTGGCCACGTGGGGGCTTCTGTGTCACCTACACCTTTGAAGGCCACATCTAGAGGGCTTCTCTAGGAGATGCCCACGAGCAGAGATCACTCAGTGTCTATCCTCGTGGCCTTACAAAGAGGAAATGTTCTTATGTGACCATTTGCATTCTTCTTTGCTGCAGGAAACGTGCGACCCACAGCGCCAGCAAAAGGAAGGGCAGCCAGAAGGACCTGAGGCCCCCGGATCTGTGGATCCACCACGAGGAGATGGAAATGAAGAACATGGAGAAGCCCACGGGCTCGGACCCCGCGGGCAGGGACTCGCCCATGCAGAGCTGCCAGGACATCACCCCCGTCAGCCACAGCCAGTCTGAAACGCAGCTGGGCAGCAAGAGCACCCCGCAGCCCGGTGAGGAGCACCCACAAGGAATATACTGATTTTTGCTTGTTTTCTAGATCTGGGGCATTTACACTCCACATATTTACCTTCCACTGCTGTGGGTGCCAGAAGAGGTGGTCCTTGTATTAAATAAAATAAAAAATAGAAAAAAAAAAAGGATAGAAACCGCCTCTTGTGCATGGAGAGCTTCCAGCGCTGTGCAAGCAGAGCATTTCGTAGCATGAAAACCCATTGATAGGTGGGAAAACATCACCAGAATCTCGTATTTTGAATGACGTCTGAGGTTTTAAACCTACCAGTCTCAAATAGCCACTGTCACTTTAGTAGCTGAGGATGCTTTTGTAAGAAATCAAACAATAAGAAAACCCGATAGAGGCTGTGAAAAATTCTTTTCATTTTCCTAGTCATAGATGATGCTTGAGGAAAACCTGTCTTTTTTATATATTTCTACACTTTTTCTTTTTTTAAAATCCCCAAAGTCAACTGGAAGCCAACCATAGTTCAGTTTGGATCCTAGGAAACACAGGGGGGAAAAAAGTGAGGGAGCAAAAGAAATGAAAAACGGAGCTGAGGGACAGCACGATCACGAAGAAAGTCAGCAACATCCCCAGGAGGAGAGCTTGGGGCAGCAAGGCTGAGAAAGCTTCCAGATGTGAGGAAGGACATTCTCTAAGAAATAACTGGTTTCGGTGAAGTTTCCCCCTCCTGTTTTTTGTAACCTTAGCGCACCCCCCACGTCACAGATTTTGCTTCGGCTAATAACATTTTTTTTTCCACCGTAATAACGGGACGTCTTGGGAGAGGCAGGTGGAGGGCAAAGCACGGTAAGTTGGAAAACATGAACGTATCGCGCTCGAGTTCATCGTGAACACATCGCTCGTGGGCGACGGAGCACAATAATTCCACAATATCTGTTGGGGCTGTAAATAATGAAGGTGACTTTTTCAGATGCCTCTGATGTTTCTCTCTCTTTTCTGTAGCTCCCATTCTTGAAAGGAAAGAAATTTTTTTTTAAAAAAGAAGAGTTTTCAAGTTGCTTAATGGATCTAATTATCTTTTTTTTTTTTGGACATTCTGCTCGGGGCTTTCTGTTTATCAAGATTGTTGTGACACTGATTTGTATTGTTTTTAATGCAGAGGTCCTTTTTATATCAGATGCTGGAAAAACATAACCTGAAGTTTCTCTCTGCCCAGCCAGACACTGCTGTTGATCAGGAGACCCAACCCAGGGCCCAGAAAGATCAATTGGAGAGCTCCATTGATCGCAATGGGCTTAAAAATACAGAGCGCAGGAACACGGTCCCTGACTTTTCACTAGCAATTAGTTCCCTGAATGGCCATCGAGAGCAGATTCAGCATTTCAGCCCTGAAATTTAGAGAAAAGTCATTTGGGAAAATAATAATAATATGTTTTTTTTTGGTGCAGATCTTTTTGTGTTTGTTTGTTTCTTTTTAGAAGGAATGTGTTTGTACTTGGGAACATCAGCACCGAGTAGCTGGAGCGGGTATTAAGCTTCCCGGTATGACAGTAATAAATGGGTTTCACCCATGGTTTATTAAAATTGCAAAAGTGGAATCGGAGAATCACAGAACATTAAGTAACATTAATATAAGGCTCGTGTGAGACAAGGTATGAAGTGAGAAATACAGCTTTTATTTCGCCGCAAATTACTCCTCCGCACATCCAGTTCCCGGCACATTTTCTCCCTGATCAGTATATTCTCTAGCATCTTCGGGCTCTTCGAGTAGCCTATATTAACATGACTAAATTAGAGCATCTGTATTTCAACTCGTAAACAGAGTGTCTGAATGACAGGGGCACGCTGAGCCGCTTTGGAATTAGATGAGACGTAGGCAGCGATGCCCCACGAGGCAGCGGGTCTCAGCTCGCTGATCTAGGTAGATGTGCTAGCTGCTCCCGGATCACAGACACAATATTCACCTCGTTTGCCCTGACAGAGCTGTAACTGCTCCGTGTCATCATTGCCTGGACTCCAGCAACCATGGCAAGGCAAAACTCTGCCTGGATTTTGCTGTGATAGGAGAAATCGAGATGCTGGAAGAGCCACCACACGTCCCAGGGTCCGGACTATGGGCAATCAGGACGTGGTGGCATGTCACAGCAGACGTCGTTTTCATCCTTTAGATGTGTTTCAAGGACCAATTCCGGGATTTTTACATCCTTGATTTATTGCATCCTACTTCTCTATTTCAGATCTTGATACTTGAATTTTAAAATAAGTTTATACCAGGGAAGTTGCAGGAAAAATGCCATGGTTTTTTACGAAGTGAATGTGGATAATTTGCAAAACAGAAGAAAATTAAACCATGGAGGGGCTGGGAAAGGAGAAATGATATCTTAATTCCTTGACAGCAAAATGCAAACAGTAATTTTATTCGGAAAAGGCAACCCAAATACTCCGTGTGGCTCTTTGCAGGTGGTGATATTTAACGATTGGCCGAAATAACAGAACTCTAAAAAAATACCCAGTGATCTCACTGCTGGGAACGAGGTGAAGACATTCGTTCGTCAGATTTTCAACTAAGCTCTTGTGTTTTTTTTTTCCCCAGCTGCTGAGACAGAAGATGTTGGCAGCAGCATGTCCACCTTAGAGCGCTCGCTGGCCGCCCGCAGAGCCACCCGCGCCAAGCTCATGATCCCGATGGATTCCCAACCCACCAACCCTCGTGAGTACCGGCGCCTTCCCCATCTCCTGTGAGCTGTTGGACGTGGTCTAGCTACACCTCACAAGTAAAATAGCATGAACCACGTTTTCTCCATCTACAAAAATAAAAACCCTGCAAGCGCTTCACAGTACATCGGTGGCAAAACTTTGGAGGAAATTCAGAACTCAGGCATCTGCTCGACTCAGCGCTGCCTAAGCCCGAAGAATCCTTGTTTCTATTTTTACCGGGTGGCCAGCGGTGGATAAATCCCTCTGCCTCCCTCGAAAAGAAATAGGAGCAAGAGTTCGAGCTGGCAGAGCAGAAGGCTTTGCAATGCATTGATGCAAAGTGCGGTATTATTATCCGTACTTATAAGCAGCTGGACATTAGCACAGTTGCTCTGATATTTCCTTTTGTCTGGAGGAGTTGGCCACAACACCGTGTGCTTTTCTCACGTGGAGCGACTCTCTTATAAAGCAAAATTTTTAACAGGCGTTACATTTTGGTGACCACGGTATATCGTTGAATGAACGTCATAGATAAAATGAATTTTTGTTCAGAGCAAAGGAGAGGAGTAAGTGAGACCCCCAGGCACCAGACAGGACAAGCATCTGGCCTCCACCTCTCCTCTGAGCAGCCCTGTGGTCCAGCTCCTGGCAGCTCTGGGAGTTACCTCCTGGGTTTTAGCTAGAAGTTCCACCTTTGACCTCAGAAAATACATCCAATTAAAAATATCTGGAAATTGGCGTATCCGTGTTAATAACTGGAGCTGGGAAAAACGAACAGGCGTTGCCAGAAATCCATTTAATCACAAAATTTCTTTCCAGCTCCAATGGTGAAACGTAAATGCCTGGCTTGCAGGTGCTCAGGAAGAGCACATCACAAATTATACGTTAAAAAACAACAACAAGGAACACAATGAAGGAGAGGAGAGGGAATAGCTTTTGCTCAGTAAATTATTCAGGGGGAACTAGTAACAGTCCTTTTAATTTGTGTTCCTTACGGGTGTGATTCGGGTCATGCTGCTAAACATGAGCCTTGCAGGGATATATCATAGGAGTCTGGGGGAGACTGAATTCAGTTCTTCACACCCTGGGAATGACTTATTGCCAAACGGCAGCCTCTTTGTGGGCTGGAAGAAGGACCGCTGGGCTGGGGGAGAGAGCTCGGACCCTCCTGGAATGCCCTAGGAAATCCTCCCATCTTGTAACCAGCCTAATTCCACAATTAGGCAAATTGCCCGTTATTTTTCAGTGGGATTCCTCCTAACTTGGCCTGCAGCAATCCAGGAATATGGGTAGACCTAGAGCGGTGCGAACAAGATCAGAACCACGTCAATTCTAATTGTGGTGGGTCATCGTTAACCCCAAGTCAGGTCAACACCTTTCTACAGCACTCAGATCAAAGTGCTCTTCAATAAATACTTTTAGTTTTTTTCACTCAAATGATGCTTTGTGAAGAACGACGTCCCCTTTTCTGTTTATTGCTAATTGCGACAACGTCAGTCTAATCCGCTGAGACAAAATATTGTGATTGTTTGCAAATAATTAAACCCCAGTTTATGAAAGCCTTATTTGTGCATTTGTGCAGGCTGAGTTGTGCTGAATGTGTCTCCTTCCCCAGAAAATGAAACCGAGGCTTTGTCAGATTAGATGCTTTAATTAATTTCTCTCCGTTTGCCTGATACTGGAAGAAATTGTCAGTAGCGAGCGATTGAAAAGACTGAGGAAGCAACGGTATAATTTTGTAGTAAGAAAATGGATCCTGTAAAATAAATACCAAATCTGGAAGCTTTGGTGGCATCTTTGATGGTTGTAAAGCTGCTGAAACACAGGCACAAACACCAAGGCTGACGTGTGGAGAGGGAGAACATCAGGGGTGAGGAGCTCTCCAGGCTTCCCACCATCGGTCCTGCCCTCCCCTGATGTTTAATTAAGCCCTGGCTTAATTTGGGGATGACGTTTCCCTCCCTAAATCTGAAAAAAAAAAAAAAAAAAAAAAAAACAACCACACAGCAATTCTTTTTTTTTCCCGGAAAACATGAAAATGATGACTCTGTTGCTTTGTCAGCTTCTGGAGAGCTTGAATCCAATTCAGAATTTCCTTCTTTGTCATTCATTCTCTTCTTGGGTGCTGTCTTCACACCACACAGCACATGGTAAATGTAAATGGTGTTGAGGGAGCTCCTTGATTTGGTCAGGGAAGTCCTGTTTTCTGTGCCTTAGTATATCAATATTAAGTGTAACTTCAACAGGCTGCGGCGGGACAGATTTGTTGTCAGATCAGCTCAAAATCGCAAGGATTTATTGAAAATATTCGCTGCTACCTTTTCCCCGGGTTCCTTGCGATGGAGTACTGCAACGGATAGTAATCCTGCGGTGTTTTAAAAAGGAAAGTCCTGGGTGTCTACACACTGAAAAGCAATTAAAGAATGAACTTTGAAAAACAAGTGTTGGTTTTTTTTAATAGGATCCAATAAAATCGAAGCTCGAAGGAATTGGAATGACTACCTTAAAGTTGATGGCGTTGTCTGTAATTTGTGTGTGAAAGGTGCTAGACAAGCCAAACCTCATCACCGGCGAGCCAAAAATCTCTACGTATTGTTTAGCTAGGCAAAACTTTAATGAGAGTTTCCAATTTTCTCTAAAAAGCTGCAAAGAAATTTATTACTCGCCTGGCGTTATTATCCCTTCTTCTTCAAGCCCTGACTATTGAAAATAAAGGTAATAACTCACCCGAAAGGCTGGATTCAGCACATCGTGATCCCTGGCTTTCAAGTCGAAGTGTTGTGCACAAATTGAAGAGCTCAGCTCCATCTGCAGGCTTTCAGCTCCTGGTTTGCTGGCACTTCTCTCCCCTGTTCCTTACAGGCCTGGACGTGCATCCCAAGCGAGGAAAGATGGAAAGCCAGCCTCATTAGATGGATAAACCTGGGGTCTTGGGGACACCTGAGGGTATTAGTGTCACGGACTGACATTGGAAGAGCCATCCTCTTCCAAAGCGTTGGCTGAGGACAATGATGTCCTCTAAAACCTTGGAAAAGGCCCCGGGAACCCGTGCTTACACAGCTGAATTAAGCCTTTAAGGTCTTGCCTAACCCATTCCTTCTCCCATATTCGTCAAGGGAGATGAAGAGCCCCCCGTAATCTGTCTGCCTCATTGGAACAAATGCAAAAAGCTTTTTAATTGTACAGCAGAGGGGTATTTCTCTGTTCAGAGGTGGCTTCTGAAGAGATTTACAGTGAGCCTGCGGGTATTGGCTTTGGAAACCTGGTCTTATATCTCTGCTGACCCACTCTAGAGTCTTTTGCTGTTCTGCAAGCACTCGTTTAATCTTCTTTCTCTTCTTTCCTTTCAGCTGTGGTCAGTGCCATCCCGGTGCCCACCCTGGAAAGCGCCCAGTACCCCGGGATCCTGCCGTCCCCCACCTGCGGGTACCCACACCCCCAGTTCACCCTGCGGCCGGTGCCGTTCCCCACCCTCGCTGTGGACAGGACCTTTGGAGCAGGAAGAAGTTAGTTCGTTTTGCTTTGTTATTACACTGCTCGGACATCGGTTTCTCTATGGGTAGGATAAGTAAGATCTAGCCAATATAAATCCCACTGCTTCCCTTTTTGGGTTCATCGTGGGAGCTGGGATAAGCCCGGTGCAGCAGCTCCTGTTGCGACATAAAATCTGTGCTGAACACCAACTCGCCTTAAAATTAAGTCATTGCATCTCTGATCCAACCCTGTCCTCTCTGCAGCCTTGTTTCACTGTGCTTTAATTGCTTTATTCATAACGATATTCCCAGGCAAACTGAGGCTTCGAGAGCTCATCTCCATCCCAGGGCACATCCCGTACGACCGTGCGTTAAAATCCTCCACAGCAGCACTTACACGACCTCTCCACACAGTGTCTTCCCAGGCTTAGCTGCCCTCGCTGCCAGAAACATTTTCTTAATATCCAACTTCCTAAAATGAAAGCCAGCTGGTGGGTTTTTTTTTTTGGATCATAGCTGGCATAGGGAAAAAATTATTTTATTCCTTTTTCAGATACCTTTTATGCATTTGATAGCCGTTATCTCGCCTGACATCGCTCACTTCTTCCCCAGAGTGAGCTCTATATTCAGATTTCCTCCTGTTCATTCATATCCTGCCCCCGTGCAGTGATAGATTTGGGGGTTGGGGGTTCCCACATCACCTTGTTGTGCTCTGGGGAGGTGCACGCACGCAGCCGGGACCCAGCCTCACCTCCAGGAGCTCCTCGCAAAGCCTCTCCCACAACCAGCAGCCAGCTGGTCTTTGTTCCAGGCTAGCGAGTGTGCTCTGGCATACTAATTACAGCTGGAGGGCTCCTGTTTCCTTCTAATTCACCCTCACCTAGACTGCATACCAAGCCTGAATTATTGACAGATTAATGTCAATCTGCTCCGCGGCTTCTTTCGCATCACAGAGAGTCTGCGCTGCCGGTCCGCGGGGAATTCATTCTGAAAGGACTGATTTCCCTTTCTATTTGACTGTTGCTTTCAGGCGGTTCAGGCAGGTCCTTGGGGACCGACGACTGAAATCCAGCAGCAGGTAAAAGGTGGGTTCGGGTGTCCTGTTCATCACCCCAACATCATTCCCCTTCTTTTCAGTGTGGGTGCCTTCAAAGCCGGTTGGCAATTTCCTCTGGAGGGCCTCACCGCTATAATCAGGTCTTGATTTGCTGCTTAAATCAGTACCAAATCCTCCAGAAATGCAGTGCGCAGAAACAAAGCAGATTTAGTTTCTAGCATGATGTACACTAGACGTTGAAAAATAAGAATTAGCTACCTGTTGCTTGCCTAATCATGGAGATGGAAGAAAAAAAGAACAAAAAGACTGATTTTTTGGGTCAGTTTCTGAAATGACTTGGAGAAAAATACTGGAAGTGTGATACGCAGCCAGAAGTAGAGTTAGGAAAATCGGCTGCTTGGGGATCAGCCGAGCACCCGCTGTATTTGCACAGCCCCAAAGCCACATGTGTCTGGTGCGTTCAGCTTCTGCCTGAACCAGCCAGGACATTCACAGTGCAAATGAAAATTTTTCAAACCAGAAATGGCCAAAACCCTGGCTGTTTCGTACGGACGCATATAGGTTTGCGCAGGTCTTTGAGGTGCAGCACGCCTGAGAGCTGAACAAAAGGTTGCTAATGCCCCAAATTCAGGCGATTTCCCATTAAATAATTCAAAAATAGTGGACGCACATTGCCTTGTTCGGCTAATGGCTAGTTTCAGGTGATCGAGGTCTGGTAATCAGGCCTGCATGGTATTTTGAACATTATGAAAGCCCATTCCAATGTAAAACGACAATCTGTTAGAGCTGTTGCAGTCGTCCTGCTAGCAAAGGCCGTTGACTTCTGAAGCCCTCCGATCACAGAAATGAAATATTCTCTTCCCTCGCTATGCCTTACACAGCAGCACAGCAGTGAAACAGAGGCACAGATAGATTAGTACGTGGAAATCATGTTTGTTTTCCAGTGACGCTATATTTTGGTCATTTTAACATGTTCAAGGTTTTTCTGGGGGGAGCAAATAGCAGTTAAAGAGACTTTCTCATATATATTCAGACAGCTTTTTCATATATCTTACCCCTCGGTGAAAAACTCAATGGTTGACCAATTGCATCTGTGTCAGAAAACCAACACAAAACCCTCTGCAATAATTCCCTACCTGTGGCACTCCGTGGCCAAGCACCCTATTGATCAAGAAGTCGCACTTGCTGAATAAATCATGTGCAAGGCCATTAGCTGGGGTGTTGCTCTGCATCCTGCCATGCCGACCATGCTTGAACACCCTTTTCAGAAGGCTTTTTCTGGTTCCGAAGGCTTTTTCTCCTTGACCTGAAGTTTCAAGTGCTGCAACTTATCTTCAGGATAAATTTTCTGCTGAAGAGGAAAGTAAATAAAATGAAAAGGAGAGTCAGGCTCCAGCCAGAGCCAGCTTTGAGTAATAGCTGGCTTGCCTGCTTGATGACAGCTGATGACACTGCCAGCCAGAACATGCAATTGCTAAATATAAGTGTTACCAGACATAAAAAATGGCTGAACCGTAATAAAGTGACTGTTGTCTGTTCAACAATCCTTCCCGTGGCTTGCCTTCTCCTCCGGACTCCTTCAGAGTTCTCTGCTTGCCTTTTAAATAAATGGAAAAGGTCTTCCCGAGCATGAAACACCTTCATTAGACCGCTTCAATATTTAAGACCCAGCTCTAACCTCTAATTTTAATAGAGTTGTCTCACCTTTGTCTTCAGTAATAGCTAGAGAATGGCACGAAATCTTTTGTGTAGGTCTTACGTAGTTATGTAGGTCTCCAGATTTTACAGCTAAATCTGTAAGATAAACCATACCCATACAATAAACCAGTGATTTAATATAAATTCTTGGAATAGAGAGATCATTGTGCTGATGCCAGCTGATAAGGCTTTGTTATCTGAGGGCACCACCACAGCAAACACCAGGGAGGGTATTTGGTGGTGAGCAGCATCTATTTTCCCTTGTCTCTTCAAGCTTCCCCAAAGATCTGCTCGTAAAAGATGCAGTGAAAAGTGCTGGGCTCCACGGGGTAGCTCAGACTTTGACAAACATCTTGAAAGACATTTTGAGGCTACGAACAATGACAAAAGGCTTTGTTTTCACTTCAGGCAAAGGATTTGCTGTAGAAAGTGGTGTGAGCTGAGATCTTCCTGGACTGGAAGAAGGGAGAGAAGAGCGTAATGCCCACAGTAGCCTACAGCACCAAGACGTTGTGACGTCTTCTTGAATGTGTGAGCAGTGAGCAAGGGTGGAATGGGTTAAAATGGCATTCCTGCCCTACCCTCCTGCAAGTTATCTTTCCATCTCTGGCTGCTTTCAGGGGAATATTTGCCCTCAGAGAAGAAAACAGAGAGAGGTCTGCCGGGCAAGGAAGGAAAGCGAAGCGGAGCTGGGTAATGGCTTCATTATGCAAAAAGCCTCGAAGGTGGAAACAAGGAAAATGAACCGCTGCCGACCAAACTTTTTACAAAGTGTAGATGATTTTGACCTTGGTCTGATCCTGCAATTGGTTTGCTTTCTGTGGGGTTCGATATCGCTGGTGCTGTCTGCGCTATTGCCATAGGAACAAGCGGTAGGGCGGTGGAAAAGAGGAAAAATCCTCATTTTCATTTTTCAAAACTGTTTTGCCACTTAGTAGGTAGTAATTACTTATATACTTTGACATTAATTATTATAAAATGCCTTGAGATTTGACTTGGCTGTGTAATTGCATGTTATTTACACAATGAGTTCTGGTTGTTGCAGCAGTCTCTGAAAGAAACCAGATCCTCTGGAGTATTTTGGGTCCCGGTATAATAACTAATTCCGATATCTGCGAGTCAAGAAGGTTGTTTTCTTTGAGAAAAGGTTGAGCTTTTCTTAGATCCCTGTTTCCTGACACAAGCTGCATGATTAACTGGTGTGCTCTGAGCCATCCTGGCTGGCGCAGGTTCTGTGGAGACGTTGGACAAAGCCAACACGTTCAAATTAAACACATTCCTGCTGTGATCGTGCTCTTCACTAAACAGTTTGCTTCCTTCCTGTTCTGCCTGTAAATAATGTCAGGGCTTGCAGATGCTCTTGCCAAGGAGAAACTTTTTTTTCAGCGCTTCTCCTTGGGGTAGGAGAAGGAGAGTGGGGTAGGAGCTGGGGAAGGGGCAGAGGAAGGCTACAAGCCCGGGGAAGCCTCGGGATTTGGAAGAGAAGACATGAGATGGTGGCTTTCATCCATTCCTCTTATTCCATCCTCCAGCAAAAGCAAAACAGAAGGAGAAATGGCAGCGACCTTCTTGTGTCATGGCAAAATGAACTCGCCGCCATCCATCAAGCACCACCGAGGAATTCCGCTCACCGGTCCTCTTGTAATTAACTCTTAATTAGTTGGGTTTGTCATGGTGGGCAGGAAGAAATTGTAAAGATTAGGAACTTGAATGATGGTTGCTTATTCCAATTACAGTTTTATTACGAGAATTCCATTTTTCTCCCTTTATTTTCTTAAACTTCTTGAAACGTGAGCATCGTGGCACCGAGTTTCTTCCCGGCGTAAACAGCAGGCGTGATTTCTCTTCCTGACTGAGAGGTAGCATCAGATAAAGAGCCGAGCCATCAATCTGGGCAAGGCAGGGGTGCTGTGCACCACCTCGTGCTAATTACTCAGCGGTCCTGCAGGGCACCTGGTGGCTGCTCAGCACCCGTCCGTCCCTGCTGCTTGCCGCTTTGCCTCTTCCTTGCTGCGTCTTTCTCCGTGCTCCTGCCGTGCTGTTGGCTGGGTGGGTAACGTTGGAGGTCCATAAAGGACTTAGTAACACAAAAAGCTTTCTGCTTCTAAATATCTCGTCAAGGAAATTGTTTCCAGCGAAGGTAAAAGCGCAGCTTGCCGTCGGCATGTGAGCGTGCATCCTGCCTCTTGCTGTCTTCTTCTGTCCTGTGCAACATCTTTCACTTTACGCGCTCCATGCTGTAACTTTTGATGAAAGAAATGGAAGATTTTACTTCTTCTAGGTTGCATTTCAACCCCAGATTACCAAATGAACTTTCTCTCCATTCTCAGTACCATTACTGGTGATGCTAGCACTGGCGACCATCCCAATCCCAAAAACTCCCCGACAGTCATGATCCCATTGCCAATTAGCAGCGTAGAGCCCACACTGCTTTCTAGAGGGCTGCAGAAGCAAAGCACATTTCCGTCTGACCCTTATTTTCCTTTATGTCTTAGCTAGGTTTGCTTCTGTTTTCTGGCACGGAAAGCTGATGACAAAAGTTGAGGCTGAAAGTTTCTTTGAAGACACGGCAAAACATCGGGAGGCTGGGCTTTATATTAGAAGGTTGACACGGCACATTGAAATCTCGGAAGAATTGATTTTGAATATGGGCTAATAAAAAAGCAACCTAGGGCTTTGGCAGACTAAACGTTACAGCCGTCTCAAGGAAAAACAACATCGGTGATTGGATATGTGGAAATTAATTAAGTCCTTTCTTTGAGTCTATCTTCTCTCCTCTATGACTGGAGCTGTACCGTCATGCTGATCATAACGAGCTCCCATAGTTACAGCTTGTTTCAATCTCCACATGATATATTTGTGTTTTTATTGATTTTTAATATTTAAAAGCACACGGAGAGGAAAGACGGAAAGAGATGAAAATACCACGCTTGTATTTTTACTTTTTTTAAAGGAAGATATATTTTCCTTTAAATGGCACCCGGCTGCTCCGAGGAACATCTGGTTTTTTAATTCAGCTGCCAATAACTTGTGATGAAAATGTTTACGCGTTTCTTGCAGCTCGTTGGAGGACGGAGGGTAACGCTGCACCTTCTGCTGAAAACGACCGTAAAAGTAAGAAATACATGAAAAAATACTTCACTAACAGTTGTTCTTCCTTGTTTTTTTTTTAACCGATGCAGCTGTAAACGAAGCACCAGCCCCGCAGCAACCCTCCCTGCTACCACCGACGCAGCCTGAGCACTCCAGCAACGAGGACGCCCCGAGCAGGACCATCCCCACCGCCTGCGTCCGCCCCACGCACCCGCTCCGCAGCTTCGCCAACCCCTTGCTACCTCCGCCCATGAGTGCAATAGAACCGAAAGTCCCTTACACGCCACTTCTGTCTCAAACAGGTAAGGGTCCGGTCTCTGGTACCGCTCCGAACCTCTTATTTTCAATTCAGGAGATAAAAAAAAAAAAGGAGCACAAAGCTGTCCCATACCTTTAAGAACCATCCGTAAATGCTTACAGGATGGAAAATGAATATATACACGTTTTTTTATTATAATAATCCAATAACTCATTCTGACGATCTGGAATAAAAATTCAGGACGAGGCAATAGCTCAAAATCAGAGCTAACAAGCAAGTGATAAAAATGAATTAAACGAGATGCCAGCTTAATCATTTGGTCTTGTTTTCAGTCTCCTGTTGTGCTACAGTGACTTGAACCAGTGCCAACTGCTTGACTTGTTCCGAGGCTCGCCTTTTTGATAATGAAAGGGCTACTTGTGTATGCTGGGAAAGGACTGGGGAAAATAATAATAATAATAATAATAATAATAATAATAATAATAATAAAAACTGCAGTATTTCCACTTTTGAGTGAAGTTTTGGGGTTAGATGAAGTGGTTGCGTAGAGCTGTAGTGCAACACTCATTCGTTGTCTCCCTGAGCCCCTGGGCTCCAGCAATGGGCCACGCTGGGTGCCCAGAGAGCTGCACTGAAACTTCACCACTGGGCCAAATGAGAACAGTCGTGTGGTGTGAGTGGGATCTGCTTCCTTCATAACGTAGGCCAGAGGTGCTCTTTATTTTGCTCTTTGGGTGAACTGGAACTGTTGGAGTGCCGTAATTTGCCCTAGCCACGCTAACAGCTACAGCTACCAGGAAAAATAAATAAAATAAAATAAAGGATTTGCAAACTGGCATCTCATTTTAACTGTTTACCCTCCTCCTTTACCTTGGATACTTTCCAGTTTGGCTCAGAAGACCTTTGAGATTTCAGCTTTTCTTTTTTCCCATTCTGACAGTGTTTCTGAGCGTGGCTTTCTTGCCCTCCGGCATATGGCAGTTCAGAGTTTGCAACAAGCAAGTTACCCAGAAAAAATCCCTACATTTTTACTGGAAGCACCTGCCATCCATCAGCAAGTAATCCAGTTTCTGACAGCAGGCAGAAGCAGATAAATCCTTACGTGTTGGAGAACTGCTTTTGCCAAATAGTGCGGCTGAATTATTTTTGATATATAATAGAGTCCATTCATCTTTATGTAGCACACTGCATTTCACTACTTGTCTTACCCCAGCGAGGAAGCGTCGTTACCTCCAAAGGATTGTTTTGGACTGGGAGTCAGATGGAGTTTACCTTTGAATCACGGGGGAGGTAAAAAAAAAAAGTCAAATCTGGGGCTTTTTACTAATTTTCGTAGAGCCCTGTCATGCTGAAAAATAAAATTGCCTTGGTTTAGGTCTTGCTTTGCCTTGGTTTTGTGTATGACTTTATTCCTGATCTCCCCCCGGCTATTTTGTGGTGTCGGGGGCTAGTTATTTTTCTCTCTGTATGGCTTCTCTTGCTTTTCCCGATGTGCTTGTCCTCAAAATCATTATCCAGACTGATGTCGTCTCCTTTAGCAATTCTTTTTATAAAAGTTTGCTGGGTGAATGTTGATTTCTACTTGTGCCCCTGGGCAGTGGGGTGTGCAGAACTGATTCTGGTCCTCACTCACAACTGGATTTCTCCATCAGTACTCACTCCTGACTCCCACTGCTCTCAAACTCCTGCTTCTTTTCACTTAAAATGGGAGGTCAGCCACCCTTTTAATTCAGCTGGATGGCTGAAAGGAAGAGAGAAAGCATTAAAAAAAAAAAAAAAGGATGTCAAAAAAACAGCGTTTCATTTCACATTCTGTGTGTTTGATACTACCATTAGCCTGGTAGCTCGGCCATGGATACCATGAAAGGGAAATTCTGAAGATGCTTTGTGACTTTACAAAGCTTGTGACGAAAGGTTCTTAGCAATTTCCATGTTGGAATAACTCTTCCTTTCTCAATCTGAGAGGTCGAATTAATTACTTTCTCACTACGTTTTTCTTGGACTCGCGACGTTTTTACACGTCTTCTGTAATGAAGTAGTCGGGCCATAAGGAATGGATTCATCATCACTTAAATCTGTTAAACCCCTCTTTGCTTCGCTGTCCTATTTTCTTAAATGCATGTCAATCAGGTGCCGTAGCCCTTCGGACAATGCGCAACTAATGGGACAAGCCTGCAGAATTCAGAAGGGGAAAAAGCAGGAGAAGACTGTAGGGAGTGATGCAAAGACTTCACAAAGCAGGAACCTGAAGTTAAGCGGACCTTTCACCATCAGCCATCCACCCGCTGGAGTCCCAGCTGCATTTTTGGATTTTGGAAGCATAAGGCATGAATTTGGGGCAGCTGTTGACCAACGTGTTTGAGGGAGGAATATTCAGATGACAGCCCTACAGCTGGTGTCTCACACCGGTCCTCGGGCGATATTAGAGTTGAAATTAAGTTTTGGATCTTGCCCAGAGAATAGATGAGCTCTTTCTTGGCTTTGATTGACCTGATGCTAAAAGGGGGTATCGCCTCTAATATTTTATCTATTCGGTATATCTCTGTATAATTAGCTGTTAAGCTCTATCATATGGTTCATAAAAAAGACATACGGGCATCATTATTCAGTTCTGGGGGATTTGGCCATGAGGGTAGGAATAAATATTAAAAAGGCTGTGCTCCTGGTGTTGGGTCGTGGCTTCAGCCTAATGCAAAGCTAAAATTTGCCATTTTTCTTCCTTTTTTCCCCCCTAATGTTTAACTTGATCCCAATAAATCTGAACTCTTTGCATTAAGCCCTTCTTATTGATATTTCATAGGAGATCTCACCTTTTCATCACGGCTTTGTGAGCAGGCAGTTGAGGTTCCTAACACTTATTCAGAAGGCGTGAGAATAAGTCCGTGATCTTTCCAATCCCCACTGAGGCTGCTCTCACTCCTCTTTGCTAATCATGTGCACAGCCACAGAAGTGATTGGACTCAGTCCCCTTTCAGGTTAAATAGAAGATGTTTGATGGAGTGTTGAGCTCATTGCATTATAGATACGACATAAATCCCACAAATGGACGGGAAAGAATTTCTTTTCCCCCCCTGCTCACAAATGAAAATTCCTTTTAGGTCTTTACGATCAGCTGCACTTTAAATGCACCTGAATTAGGATGTCATTTTTCTTCCACAGAAGCAAGCGATGGAAAACGCTGCCTCCGAAGTGGTGGTTTTGATACTGTGTCACCGTGCCGTAACTTCAACCTTTTCAAGCTCTTTTGCCTTTTGGGAGACTATAAAAGCGCTTCATTTTTCTTTTTCTATTGCTACTTCGCAAAAAATGTGTGGCTGGAAATCCAAATTCTCATCTTAGTCCTCCTGGTGTCGCTGTCAGTGGATGCCCCAGAGCTAAAAACCACTTGGTTGTGCAGCAGAATTGAACTTGATTTCATTGCCTCCTGCGAAGCCGTAAGGTATGCCCCAAACACTGTAGTGTGGAGTTCAGGGGAAGGTCTGCACCGCAGGGAAACCGCTATTTCTTTGCTTCCTTGGGAAAAAAAAATAATAATAATAATAAAAAATACTGCGTTCACGATGTCGGATGTGTGGGGAGTAAAGGTGAAGAGTGAGGGAAAGGCGTGGCAGGAAACAGGCCTTATTGCCTCGACGGTCTTACAAATCCTTCCCATGTGCAGGTGAGCAAACAAGATAAAACCGAAGATTTGCAAAGCCCCTTTTAATAGTATTAGGCAACAGACAAATAGGTGATGAAATCAAGAGGGAAAAAAAGTTATGTTGGTATACGAGCAGTGAATCCTGGGCCGTGATAATCTCACAAAGCAAGTGTTTGGGGCCTCAGTAGATACTGAGGTTACACTTATCCTTAGAGGAGTGAATATGGGAATAACGCTGTTACATTTGCAGGGCTTGCTCTCGCATGAACAGAACTTTCTTCTTAGGATGGGATGGAAAAGCCTCCAAGAATTGCAATAAAAGTAGAAATTAGGCAAAATTTTGGCGTGAATTAGCCAAATTTTGGAGGCTTAAATTTAGAACCCTCTGGTGCTAGATTGACGCGTTTCGTTAGTCGTGTATAGCTCATTCTGAACAATCCGTTTGCTGTAATTAATTAGCTATACAACCGAATTTGGGGTCTTTTTTTTTAATTGACTAATTCTTGCACATTTTATTCTGAAATCCTCGTGCTTCTTTTGTACTATTAGCTTCCAGATTCAAAAGCAGATCATCTTTTTATTCCTTCAGCCTTTACCTCCCACCCCTTCAATTCTCAAATGCTTTTGTCTTCCACGTTGCTCTCTAGGAAAACAAGCTTTCTCCATTCGAGTGGGAGATACACTGACAAAGAAGTGTCATAAAAGGGTCAGTCCTGTCTATTAGAGCATCCTGGCCCCGGTGCTAGGAAGTTTAATTAGCACACGGATAACTCGAGACACCTGAGTTTGTCTCATTAAAATTGACGGGACTACGGGCAAGTGTTAAGTGAAGGCAGGATTGAGGTGCTGGTCTTGATAGCAAACTGATTCCCCTTTGGTAGAAATGACCCATTTCCATAGAACACAGCACTGAATTCCTTCAAAAAGAAATAAAAATGTAATGTAAATCCAGAAAGAATACTTCTTCCAGCCAATGAGTCCGTTTTGCCCTAACAGTTATTTATCCCATGTGTTATTTCTAGCAAATAGATAAAAAAACAACACGAAGAGCAGCTGAGAAGACAGAGGAGCGTTACACCAAATCCCTGCCGTGTTTCCACGTATCGAGCAGCCTGTGTTGGCTTTGTCTTGAAATGCCCTTTCCACAATCCCTGTTTATGTGCCTATTTTGAAGCCATGGCACGTACAAAGGTGTGAAATTCATCAGTGCTACTTCAAAAACCTCCCCAGTAGGCAGTCCCAGTACTTGCTCAGTGCTGTATTCTTGCGAGTGATTAAATGACTCCTTTCTCTTTCTGTGTTTTCTTTCTCCTTTCCCTCTATTTCCCTTCCTCTCAAAAATTCCTGAATTAAACTTTGTCTCCTTTTAGAACAATTTCCCTTGCGGAATGAGCCGAGCCTCTATTGATTATCACCTCCAAAGTCATTGGCAGAAACTCAATTTCACGATGAAAAATATTTTTTTTTCCCCCCAGCTGTAATGTAAAACAGCAAAGGCTTCATATTTTTCATAGGGTTACGTACTCAGTTCTCCTGAGAGGCACCGTGTTACTTAAACGGGAGCGTTCTGTCATGGAGAAACAAGCAGGCTCCCTTCTACACGTTGGTCTCATCTTTGTGTTTCAACTTCTAAGTCATTTAAACTGACGCTATTTTATTTTATAGGTGGAAAGATGCCGGTTAGAAAGAAATTCGGCAAAGGTATGAGATGTGGGAGCAAGAAAAGATGATCCTTATTTAATTACGTCTGACGTTATCTGATTTCCACAGCTTATTGTGACTTTTATGGTCCCGTTGTACAGGACACATCTTGGCACTCTTCATTCTCCAAGAATCCTCAGTTCTTATGAAATTTTTCTTACTGCATCTTACTGCAAAGTCCTCTTAGAGGACTCTGGCGTCCTGCCTGCTGTCAGGCTGTATTTGATGCTGTATATATTTACAGAGAGATGAAAATTAGACAGGAAGGTATTTGTTTCTGCTAAAATTATCTTCCCTCATGCATCTGAAGATCGAAGTTGGCTTCTCTGAGGCACATCTCCTCTTGCAAGCTTGTGTTGAGAGGTGTGCAGGCTCTTCCCTCATTTCCTGCCACTAGAGCCAGCCAAATTTAGAGCAAAACTTCCCATTCTTCTCTTTCAGAGGGGATGACTCATTCTCAGATAATTTTAGACTCCTAATGAACGGGTGTCTGCTCCGTGCCAGCCTTGTAAGCTCGCCGTGCAGCCAAAAAAAAACAAGAGGATCTTCTGAAAGACAATTCATCCAGCCTCTGCATGGACGTTGGAAGGTGTTTCCTTCCACGGATTACCGAGGGAGATGGTGAGGACTCATCCCTCGTAATAGATGTCGTAATCACACACCCGTTTGATGTACCAAAATGTCAAGTTTTGGTCCTAAATCCAGATTTTGATGAACTCCACCGGTAGTCGTCTTTAACTCCATCATCTTGAGGAACTCCACCAGTAGTCTTGAACTCCCTAGGTTTATAAAACTGCCTCTTTTGAGCTGATTCTTCTAATTACGAATTAGAGGCATTGCTTTTGAAGACTGCTGTAAAACATTTGCCGGAGAACTTGAAATACAATGGCTCTGCACGAGGCAAATCCTCTCTGCTTCATTTTAGTGACATGCATCGCAATTCACCTGTTGCTTTAGTGAGCTAAAGGGCAAAAAAAGGCCCAAACTGCGTTTACTCATCATTATTACGGCTTCTCATTAGCAATATCCAGGTGGGAACATCTGCCTTTGTGCAAAAAAAGGGGGTCTTTAAGTCCTATTACTACAAATAATGAGTCACATATGAGAAACGTGGCTTCTACCGCAGGATTTACAGGAGTACGATTGAAATGTAGTCAGAAAAGGAAATATATATATGTATAGATATATTTATATATATATATTGGAGGTAACAGAGCATTAAGAGGACAAAAAGGAAGGGAGACGGGTACCGTTCCTTGGAAATAAGCCTTTTTATTAAGAAATGGAAGTGAGAAACATTCTCCTAAAAACCTGATTTGAATGTGCATCACTTAGGAGATTGAATCTCGGGGGATAGCTGCTGCTGCTTCTCTGCTTGCTCTGAGATAGGGAAGTTTGAAGGGCCAGTTATTAGTTTTTTTTTTTGTTTGTTAGTTTTTTTAAAGCAATTAAACGGGAGCTGGAAGGGTGAGTGTATCTCGGTGGTGATCTCTTTTAGCTCATATTAAGCTTTCACACTTTCCTAGCTCCAGCGATGAAATAATCGGAGATTCTCAGCCTCAAAGAAATTGTTTGCCAGCCTCTCCGTGTTCCTGCCCGCTCTCTTCACGAACATGCAACTCGATTTAGGGAGGCATTTTGTCCTCTCCTCTGCTCCACGGTGCTTCCCCTGCCTTAAACTAATTAAAAAAGAGCACAGTTCATTGAAACAGAGGAAGATGAATCTGCAGCTCTTGTCTCCTGGCTCCTCTCTTGGGCTGCAAGGAGCAGAGGGCTGTCACGGCCGCGGTGATTTGTTGGGGTTCCGGGAGCCCAGCGCTGCTCCATCCCCAGCCACTGCCTGCTGGGGTCGTTCTCCAGGTCCTGGCTCAGAAGCTTTGCTTTAATGACCCGTTAATGATCTATAAGAAAACAGAGCTCATTAGGCAGGAGGAAGGGAAAACAAATGGGTGTTTAAATTCAGGAGTGATGGGAAGGTGGTGTGGTGTTGTATGGTACTGGGTACTTCCAGAACCAGCTGAATGGGAACAGCAAGAGAAAAATGGCAATATTTAATAAAGAAAATAAGAAAATATTTCATTACAAATAGAATACAATAGAGTACAACAGAAAAAAAAGGAGAAGGATCTGGCTGAAGATCACAGCGGAGGAGATATTCAGAAAAAAGCTGTTGGCCTAGGGTTTGTTATTGGTGATTTTTTTGTTCCTTCTTTTAAGCTGTACCTTTGGGGGGCACGCTGGAAATCGCCGTCCCCACATCCCGCCTTAAACCCACGATGTGTCGTTTCGATACACGGTCTCACTTCGGTTTTGCAAGGTGACCTGGGGAGTCCCTTCCTGTCAGGAAAGGAATCTCTTCTGATTTTTCTTTTTCTCCTTCCGAGCCGGAATAAAAAGTCAATAAAAAACTTTTCTTCAGAGAGAGTTGAACTCCAATTTTTTTCAAGCTTGCTCCATGACCCGCCCGGAGGCCGGCGCTTGCCCTGAGGGATTTCGAAGCAAAAATTGTCCCTTTTTTAACAGTGATATCTTCTTAACCTGCCTTTCATTTTGTCCTCCCTTCAGGGCCTAACCTTCCCAAGGCTCAGGTGAAAACAGCATCCCTCGGCTTGGCAGGAAAAGCGAGGTCACCCCTGCTGCCCGTCTCGGTGCCCACGGCCCCGGAGGTCTCGGAGGAGGGCCACAAGCAGACGGAAGACTCGTCTAACGTAAGAACCACCTTTAACAGCCAGCCCCGTCGCAAAGCTCATCACCATCCAGCTATATTCTCTAATCCCCTATCCGCACGTTAATTTCTCGATAATGGCCTGTGCCTCCTCACCTCGGGCAGCAGGCTGCAGCTGAGAGCTATTAGGAAGGCCGTAAAAAGTTCTGGAAAGCCACTAAAAACTTTTCCAGGGACTTTTAATGGACTTGTGATAAAGGGAAGAAGCGAGAGCTTAAACTCCCTGCTAATAGCAGCCACGGGACAACTCACACGGCCTCTCCTGAGCTGCCAGAGATAGCGGGAGAGGAGAGGGAGGGGGGTGAGAACCGCGATAAGGGAAGGAAATAATTTGGGCAGGACAAATGAGGATATAGTACTACCCGATAATGGTGAGAAAAATAACCCCGGAGAAGCAGATAAGTGAAGCTGAAAAGATGGGGAAATTAGAATAATCTTTTCGCTCCTATTAGGGCTCTCTGAGAGAAAGGTCTCGCGTGATCCAGGAGGCGAAACAGTGCAAAAGAAAAGGAATAAGGGGGAAAAAAAAGCGATATTCTAAATACATGTTGTATATCACCTCTTTCCATCTGCTCACGCCGCAGAGTTTCTTGCTAGGCACCACAGCAGCGATCTGTGCCGCGTCTTGGTTTTACATTTTCAACGTGGCTAAAGGAAAAGGCAGGATTTGCATCGGGTGTGCGTACGGAGGGATTCGGCCTGCTGAATATGGGACACCAGCGTTTGGTTCCCCTTCGTCATCATCAATGACATAAAATATAACCTTAATCTCCTCCTGGAGGGGAAGGAGAAGGACGGGGCCCTCGGTGAGAGGCTCGCCTCTTAATCCTGGAGAGGCTTTGCTGTGAGCTGCAGCCCACCCTTGGCCACTCCGGGTCCCTGAGGACATCCCTGTCCTTGTCACATCCCAGGTTTTGGGTAGGGGCTTTGTTTTCTGTCCCATCTCGCTTATTTGCCTGTGTTTGTTCCCCTGCAGGTGTACGAACAGGACGATCTGAGCGAACAGATGGCCAGTTTGGAGGGGCTAATGAAGCAGCTCAACGCTATCACGGGCTCGGCCTTCTAGGAGCTGGTGACGGATGAGTAACGATTGAGGAGCACTGCAACATACCAGGATTTCACACACACCTCCATGACCCCATAAAGTCGTCTCGTTCCCAGTACCACTCCTTCAGCTCAAGGAAGGTTCCTGCAAAATCCTTGGAGGAAAGATAAAAAGAAGTAAAAAAAGGGATAGTAGTGGAAATGTTACAGAACTGTGGGGCTGGCATCTTGAAGTGATGAAAGCGTGGCGAGACGAACGACGCCATCACCGCAGAGTCGCAGCTGGTGCCGCTGGATCGCTCGTTTTCATCTCCTAGTCTTCGTAGAGCTCAAATTGTCCTGACTAACTCATGCTTTACTCCGTAGAGGTCTGTAGCTTTTTGTATAGCTCTAGTCTTACCTCACGCACGTCTGGTTTTAAGCGTAGCCCATGCCATTAAGCAGACAGCGTCGCAGGTCACTCTTTTGTTTTTCTACATAATTACTGACTACAGAAACACCCGTAGCAAATCACCACGCCAAAATGTTGGAGCTTTTCCCAACGGCGCAACCGAGGAGACAAAATGCTCATTTATTTTGTCGCCGCGGCCCCTCATCTCGCAGCGAGTTGCTGTAAAAAATCAGCCATTTTAGCAAGCCTTTTGGAAATCGACCGAGGAATTAGGAAGGTTTCTCCCAAATGGCCTTTCCTGGTTGAGATGGGCTCCAGGAGAAAAAGCAAGCGAGGAGCGGTGAGCAGCAGGACACAGGGAAGTCTTCGGTGATCCCCTCTCCCTCTGGCCCCGGCGCTTTGGCTGCTTATTGACAAGGGGCTGAATTGAGTAAATTTTGTGTGCACACATTTTATTGCTAAATTTTCAGCTGCATTCAGAGCTAATCCCTGTTTATGCAGCTGAATCACCAAAAGGGAACTGATTTGCATATTTATCAGTTAGGAGGCTGCAAAACCCAATAAGAGAGTTTCAGATGAATTATTCCATTCAGCTCTGCCTTTGATTTCAAGCTTGAGTGGGTCATAATTTTAAAAGAGCATGGAAAGGATAGGATCTTTACAACCTAATAGCTCCTTTTATTAGGTGGGTAATTAAATGTGAATCTCCGAATAAAATATTTTGAGTAAAATGGCACTGCAACAGAAGTAATAATTCAGCTTATTTTCGACGGCCCTGGTGCTGTAAAGGAAAATCAGATGTCAAGGAGGAATTTGAACGCTTCATTAGGAACTCCAGTGTGTTTGTGAAAAAGCTCCTTAAAACAGGCCTTGTTATTCAATTTGCTAAGATTTTAACGAAATATTTCTGGAGAGTAAGGAAATCCCGTGTGTACGGGCAGCTGAGCTTTCCAGCTCCGAGATTTGTTGCCAGAAGACTGTAGTGAAAATAAACCGCACAAATCTTCCGTGCTGAAAACCCAGCGCAGCTGTTAGGACCTCCGAAATCACTACCTCCCTTTTTACTCAGAGGAAGAGGGCTTAATGCAGCTTTTGAGCAGCTCCCCTTCGATGTTTGCAGAGATTGACATCGTTTGAAGTGGGAACGTACGATCGGATCTGACTCTCACCGAGCCTTTAGAAAATACCCATTACCCTGGGCTTGCAGCAGGCTGTCTGGGAGCAGAAACAGCCCCCAGGACTTAAATCACGGAACATTAATCCAGAAGTTTGGTGTCTAGCAATCCAGAATTGCCTGATGAGCCACCATCAGGCTTGGTTTTGCTTGGACACAACCCTTGCAGTGTCCAGGCGCTCTCTTTGAACGCCTTGGTATTGATCATCCTTTCCATTTAGTTCAGGCATCAGCACCAAAGCCCCTCAAAGTCTGCAGATCGATCTGGTGCTGCTGACGGTTCGAAGCATATCTATTTCCAGACTTGGCCCGTTGAAATCAATAAGCTCCACGCCGAAAGAAGTCTTTGTGTGTTCCATCCCTGGGAAGGGACAACCCGATCAGCTCAACCTGAGCAAGGCCCAACAATTCCCCTTCCCCCTTTTTTAATAAATTCGCAAGAAATTTCAAATTAAGTTCAACATATCTCAGCAAAACTAAATTATCCCGTATAAGATCATCAGCTTTCTGAAACTGTGTGTTTTCCTTCTCCCACATCCCAGAAGGCTGGGCACAGCTGGCTGCCTTCCTTCTGTTCCTTTTGCCTGCTTTAACGGAGCCCTTGACCTCCCCTGACCCTAAAGTTGGGCGTAGTCATCCCACGGAGCCTTGGAGATGGTCCCAACCATTTTTGAAGGTGATTTTTAGGATGATTTTAATAAGATTCCTAAGGGCTGAAAAGCTAATTAGCAAACAGCTCATCCTGTGCGTGAACTACGTTACTTGCAACCCCCAAATGAGTGTTTTAGCACAAAACTTCTACATTTTATTTTGCTGATGCTCTGTTTATTTGCAGTGAGCTCGGCTGTGGATTTCGACACGTTCCTCAGCTGTCAGAATCCTTACAGCCCGTGACTGTCTCCGCCGTGGCCACTCCCGGAGCAAAGCAGTGAGAAATCTGGCAAGGCATGACAGTCACCTGAAGCTCAATGGGAGCAGGGGAGATCATTAGCTAATCAGTGCGATGGGGCTGCTGTGAACAGGTGAAAAACGAATGAGTTAGCAGGCAAAAAAGATTATTATTATTATTTTGTTGTCCTCCTAGACCTAAAACTTGGAGCAACATCAATGGCTCAGAAGCCAGGGGCATTGCAATTTTCACAGGAGCATCTTTTCACTAACCCCTTCCCAGAACCAGTTTTTTTTGAAACAGCTTAGGTAGGACTGCTGCATCTCCAGCCAATTCCCTCCTCAGCATTTTTAAGGACTAAACGATTCCTTAAAAACTTTCTCTGGAGCTGCCGGGCATGTTTGCCATGGGAAGTGTTGGGAATTTTCATCTACAGCCAAAGCTGAAAGTTTAACTCCTGCTGTCGCTCTCCAATAAACCCGTTCCCAGGACCACCATCCATGCACCCAACTCTGAGTCCTGCAGATGGATCAAAACACGTGTGGCCGCTTGTGAAAGCTGCTGTGAACAGGCGGCAGCACCCTTGGTACAAAAAGTGCAGATGTTGGCAGGGTCACAGCCAGCAGCATCACCCAGTTGTGCATTAAATCCAGAAATAGGGGTAGGGAAGGAAAGTGCTCTATAGAAGGTGGCTGAGCTGCAACTCCTCGATCTCATTCCTGAAAAGGATACCTTGGAAACTGGAGGAACCAATCTTTTTTATTTATTTTTTCTTATTTTTAATCCATTAAAGCCACTTCATTGGTGATCAGCCATCACTTTTCTCGTCAGCTTCGTTTCCCCATTAGCTACTAAGTGGCCTGGTGTCGAACTGGATTCCCGGAGGTTCCACAACCTTTTTTTCTTTTAAACGTCTCAGCAAAAAGCATCGAACGCATCCGCATCCTGATCTTTGTTGGCTGGAGAACACAACACAGCCCACACGTCACAAGGTGGCACAAGCCCATGGGCTTTGCCTTATGCTGTGCACGTATCTGGAAGTGCGAGGAAGCAACGCCGGTAGAAGGAACAATGCTGTTTTTATTATTGTAAAATAGACCTGGCAATTCCTACATTTGCGAGTTGCCATCACGTTCGGGACGGGGCGGTTGGGGGGGAGGGTGGACCTTTTTATAAGTAATATTTAATTTATTATTTTGAGTGTTTTCTTTGGGATAATTTATGGGACGAGGGATACCTGGCTGGAAAACCTAAAGCAGGCTGTTAAAGCTGCAGTGTGCCCACGGCCCCGGGCTCTGGCACCGCATTGAGCGGGACCCATCAGGAGGGTCGGGCATCGTGACCGTGGCTGTCGTGCACAAATGAACTCCTAAGTTAATTAGCTGGGAAGCACCGGCCCCAGCCTGCTAATTAAATGCTCTGACACTGGTGAAAGCAGTGCCAACTCGCCATTTAAAGGGCTTCGCAAGGTAATTCAAAAATTCTTAGCAAACTAGTGATTTGTTTCTCTGATAGAAATGGGTAATACTACAGCTTTAACTAGCCTTAGTTTAAAAAAAAAAAGAAAAAAGAAAAATCTTGTTGTTACAAAAGGCCTAAAGATGGCATTTTGAGCCTATAAACAGTTTCTTTAAATTGTCAGACTCTAGCATTGTTAACCAAATTAGAATAGTGACTGCAATATTTAAGTGTAAATCTTGTTCTATGAGAAAGGGAACTTCCTTACGGTTTAAAAAAAAGACTGTTTCTACACACAATCTTGTATACTACTACATGAAGAAAAAGGGGGTTTTGTAATGCACTGTAGAACAGTCTCATAATTCATTTTTTATAGAAATGTTATTCCAATGGTGCATTTTTTTGTTTAATAAATAAAGTTTTGATACAATTTCCCTCTCTTGGTCTGGTACATTGAATAGCAAGCACCTGGCTTCGGTGCCCACACGGCAGGGCAATGCCACAGCCCCCTGCCTCTTCTGGCTCCATCCCCACCTCGTTGCTGCCTCCTGAGCTACGTGTAAATGCAGTTTGTAACTTGGGGGCAATTTAAAGTGAATATTTGGGTACGTTCTGGATGCTGCAGGGGTCGTGTCGGTGTGGGGAAGACACCACCAGAGAGGAAGTCTTCTTGCATAGAAAGACATGGTACCACCATGCAAAAAGCTGTGCAGGTAGGCACTTTCTCACTCTTAGCAACTGGCCCCATACTGGCTAGACAAAAAGCCTTCTGGACTTGGCTTTTTAATGTCGCCAGCATGCAGAGTGCTAAAGCAGCTGCAGTGGCTGCTCCGCAGGGCCAGGTGGGATGCCCAGCACTTTCCATGTCCCCGAGCTGCCTGTGATGGGCTTCCAAGACGCCCTTCCAGCTATTTCATTTCACAAGCTATTTTCCATCCATAATGAGCAGCTGGGGTTTGGATTTGTTTCTGCACCCCCACCGCCCATCGCACCCAGTTCCTGCTGCTGTTTCTCAGCTGGTTGCTCCGTACCAGAAGTGCCAGCACCAGCTTTCCCCCAGCTCAGAGCCCTGCAACTGCTGAGCCTGTGTGCCCTGCCCCTCAAAGGCATTGTGGCTTAGTATTAAAGTGCAGGACACAAAAAGCCTTTAAAGCCATCCAAAATGCTGCTAGGTGACACCGAAAGGGACATGAGCAACCTCAAAACACATCATTGTTGAGCTCTAAGTGGATTTCCACAGCTATCCCTGCTCTGCTTCAAATCTCTTGGGCGTGAAAAAGATTTCAGCCAGCATCTGGGCATTCGATGGCATTTAGAAACCTCCCAGCCTGGGCAGCAAGAGGCAGGGAGAGCTTCTTGCAAGCGTTTTGGTCTGGGTTTTACTGATGTGTCATTAGAGGCATTCCTACAGACAATCCTAGAGATGCAATTTAATTCACTTCCTGAGCAAGAAGTTAAACCTGGGAAGAAAGCCACCACGGTAAACAGGCTTTTGTGCGTCAGGGGCATCAGTCTGCTACACCTGCTGCTGCCAGCACAACGAGTCCCATGGAATGGAAACTGGAAATGGGAAATTGGGCTTTTGTAAGGCAAATTGGAACGGCCCCAACCAGAAGAGGCACTGACCCAAAATGCTTTCCTGAGGCTGCGCCGCGAGCAGGCCTCAATGAGGCCTAGCTGGGAAGGACACTTTTATGTACCTTGTGCCTACTGCCCTCACTCAGGCACTAATAGGTGGCTTCTCCTTTGATCAGGGGAAGCAGAAACAAGCCCCTGTTCTGAGGAAACTTTTTGCTTTGCCCTGAACCCGATGTCCACCGCTCACTTCAGGCCCTGCGTGCGTTAGGAGCACTGCTGGTGTTCATGGCAAACTCCCTGGTGCACCCGTATTTCTTCCTTCACACAAAGCTGTTCTTTCTCGTCTAATTTGCAGAATTAATGGTAAAGTGATATTTTGTGTGTGTGTCACCATTTTCAGCTTTCAGGGCTGCGTAACTAAACATGACTCCGGGAAAGAAATTTCTCTTTTTCTGCTGCTCTTTGCACTTGTCCAAAGAAAACAGTATGTTATGGAGACACGGATTTTATGTTTATTTCTAAAAATGAATACTACTTTATGAACATTTTTTATGTTCTTGGCACAAGCATTTTTAATATGAAACATTTTTTTTTTCTAAACTACAAGCGGTGACAGGTAGCAAATCATCACACTGAGTGGAGAGTTTGTGTCTGAAGACTAAGACATACAGAGAAATAAGAAATTATCCCAATTTATTATTATAAAATGGAGTTAGCTAGTGGTATTAATCCTGCTTTTGAAGCAGGTCAAAACCTGACGGTCTTTTACATCTGCAAAGGAGAGAGCGACAGAGGCAGGTGGGATCTGATCAAGACCGGTTGGCCAAACTGAAAGCTAAGAAAAATGTTCAAGGGCTCCAGATGTAAAGTTTGGAGTCTTTTCTCCATAAGGCACTTCCTAAATGTTCAGTTCTGCTCTGTAGGAAGGGAAAATGCCCCTCAAAAACCTCACTGAAGAGCCGAAGTTAAACCCTCAGTGGGCCTTGCCTCCTCCAAGTCAGCACGAGCCCGGCTCCTGGGGCTCCCACTTGTTGCACCCTGAGGTGAGCAAGGTGGGTCCTTGGCCCACGTGAGGATCCAGGAGGAAAATCCTGGCAATTATTTTTGTTCTGGAGTCCTTGAAAAACTCTATTTGGGGTTGTCGGTGGGGATTAATGGGAGACCTTTATAGTATGCCACGTTTAAGCACAGAGAAATACGGCTGTAGGGTAAACCAACACGTGATGAATTGCGTGCATAGAGGCTTAAGCTGGAATTTAAAATGGTGGCATTCTAATAAATTTATCATGGTTCAGTATTTTATTGGTCAGGTGGGAATATTTTGCTTCGTGCACAAAAAGATGTCAACCCCTCTTGGGGCCAATAAATTACATCTATTTGAGCTTTTCATTTAACAAAATAATGTTAGCAGGGGGAATATAAATCAGCGGCAGGTTTAGAAGAAAGTGTTGTTAAATGTCTCACTTTAAGTCAAACTGACTGCCGTATCAATGGTGGTTTTGGCCTGAAAACCATTGTCTTTAGTGTTTATCAGGAGTAATTTCCACATGCAGTGTGTGCTCCGGGGCTGTGTGGTCTTACCTGGGGCAGGCAGAGCCTCCTGGCCATGCCAGGCTCCTTTCTGCTGAAGCCCTGAGCCACAGCTTGGTTTACAAAGCCCATCTTAAAAACAGCCTTTTATTTTCCTTTCAAACACCAGAAACTGTTGATTTGAGGACATCTCGGTATTTCACTGAAATGGAATGCATTTTATGGAATACGGTCAGGAAATTATCACAATGTTTTATTTCAGTCTTGCTTCAGTGTGGTGAAGTATTTGCCTGGGCTATAAATATTTTGACTTTTTTTCATGTATCCTGCTTTAAAGCTACATATGTTCCAGCTGATATTATAATGCAAAAGCCCAAGCATAAAACTCAGAAGAAAATGTTCCGACTTTGCTGAAACATAATGCAAGTAAATCAAATACCTTCACAATATTTCCTTTTAGAGAAAGCTATGAATTTTTCATTTTTCACCCCAGCTTGGGAAGAAACCAGGTTTTTGGCTCCGTTGTGGAATTGCAATGCAGCCTGCCAGCAGCCTTAAATCAATATGCTCCGCTCCGCCTGCCTGCGCTGCTGCCCCAGGCAGACGCTCCCTATTTAGAAACCGAGCTGAAAAAAAACAAACAGCCCCTGTTTTGTTGGGTTTTACTGCTTCACCTAACACCCGTGCTGATGCCTGGGCTTCATCCTGAGCTGACCAGCCATCCCTCAGGATTAAGATGATGGGCAGGGCTCAGCAGTGCTCTCCTGCTGCAGCTGCAGGTGGCAGGTCCCTCGGCATCCAGCCATTTTTCCATTCATTCCATCAATTTTTCCCACTATTTTCTATAAATCTGGAGTGCACAAGCAAACCCCAGCTCCTCGACCTGTGTGCTAAAGCGAGGCCCCGTGTGTTTGCCTGCGTGAGGAAGGCTGCTGCCCCACTGCTTTCCTGCCTTACAGGACTTTGTTAGTGCTGAAAAACCTGGGAACAAGGCAACGGAGACGTCATTAAGCACTGCAGGAAGAAACCACAGCACAACTTCAAAAATCACGGCCCTGTGGGGAGGACCTGGGGGATACCCCGGGTCAACCCACACCCAACGCAGCAGCTCAGAGGCAGTGTGAGAGGTTCAGGCCTCACCTGGTGGGACTGAGCATCTCCCCCACCTCACCCCAGCATCTTCCAGCCTCTCATCACCCTCACAGTGGAGAATTTTCCCCCAGTGAACCCAAATCTCACTTGTGGTCCCCGTGTTGTTCACACTGGCTAAGAGCAGCTGCAGGAGGCTTTTATCTCCCTAAAACACAAGGTGTTCTCCTTCACAGAGGCACTTGCTAGTCTTACAAGATATCTAGGGGGGGAAAGTGTACCCGAAAGGACTACATTTCCATGCCATTTAATTCAAACCAAGTCTAGATGCAGCACAACAAAACAAAAGAGGCCATACACCATCATTTGTTTTCCTTGCAGGTCATTTTTAAAACGAGAGGCCTAGAGAATGGTGAAGACGTCATCTGCTTCTCCCAACGCTCTGCTCCTGAATAGTTTAAAATATTCCAACTCCAGCCACATCAGCAACCAGCAGCACAGCGGGGATCGATCACCCTGGTGCCCTGCAGCACCACCGAGGGATGCTCGAGGTGCTCCATCTTCGTCCACGGGCTGACGCGGGCTTTATGGAGAGCCCTTCCCCTGACGGGTGCTGGAGGGAGGCTTTTTTTCCTCTCCTTTTGAAGCCTCGCCGCTGAATGAATCTGCCACTGATTTGTGTGGCACCGGTGTGCCCAAAGTGATTGCTGCTTTGTAAGATAGATGGTGCTGGGGGTGACTGCTGGTCAAGGACGGAGGGCTGAGGTTCGCCCCATCAGACATCCCTCAGCAGAGGCGAGGTCTCGAGTAGGGCTGGGTGTTATGGTAATGACCGAAATCCTATTAGCAGGTATATTTGTGGAGGTGAGGGGGTAATAAAAGGAATGCAAACCAGCTACAGAACGGTTTCAGATTGATATTAGGTTGAAATTAAAGAAAAATAATAAGCAATTTGAAAGAGCCAGGCTGTTATTTATTGCTCCTGCAGAGTTAAGCCAGGTAATGTCATCGCACTTATCTTAATGCCGCAACAGAGGACATTTTTATGTTTGAAAAATCAGGAAATAAATATTCAAATGCTGAAATCAAGTAATTTGCGAAATGGCCTTAAAAGAGGTGTCATCCACACTCCAACTGCAAGCAGCAGCACTCAGACTTGGCAGGGGGCTCCTCATGAGGGAGGGATGCAAAGAGCTGAGAGAAACATGAGAGAAAGACTAATTTAATGGATTAAAATCATCAGAACGGCAGAAGAGGCTTTGTTCTTTTTACTGACAGAGAAGCTTTTTGTGGGGAGATGGCTGGAGCCCCCATCCCAAAGAGCAATGAGCCTCACAAACTGCAATTCCAGTCAAAAAACTTGTTTTATCCACAGGGTTTTATGCAAAATGTATAAACGGTTCTTGGATTGGCAAGCAGACTTTCTGCCCACCGGCTTTGAATCCTGCTCTCTGACATCCTGAGTGAGCGATTTCAGCCCCGAGTTTGTAGCGTCTGAAAAATAAAGCGTGAGCCCTGCTCTGTTTTTCAGAGAAAGGCTGTCCTCAGGAAAGGGCTTGGAAGAGCTGGAATTGTTTCCCAGCTTCAACAAATAATGTGTCTGAGCTCCCGAAACAGCCGCATTAAAATTTCCCTAACCTTGGCAATGCCCATTAACCACGTCCTCTTTTTGCAGAGTGATCTTTGTGGCTGCTGCTGTGGTGAATCGTGCTACATTTTGTCCTTACCCCAAATACCAGATCAGCCAGGCAAGCCCCATTCTCAGCATCGTATTAAACACTTGGTTTGCGTTGCTCTCTGCTTTTGACCAGGAGGGCCTTCCCAACAGAACCGCTTCTTGCTGAGAAATATGGATTCATCAGTAATCAAAATAAAGAGGTAGACACGTAAAATTCAGTATCACTGAATTGTTGTGACAAAGCACTACCCGGCCTCCCCGCACCCTGTGCCAGGCAGGAATATTCTGGTAGGCGAGGAGGAGCAGGGAGGGCCGGGAGAGCTTTTGGGGACAGCCTAACCATGTTTGTTCCCAGAGGCTGGAGACTTCCATTGCTGCTTGGCCAGCCCATAGGGACAAAAATGGGGCCATGGATGGGGAGAGGGTGCAAGGGTGAAACCGAGATGAGCACCCAGGGCACTCACACAAGGCTCTGGAGCCCGGGAAGTCAACAGCTTGCAGGGTCGGGGCGCGAGACCATCTCCAAAATTAGGCACCTTCAATCAGTGTTTGTAAACACACGCATTTAACTTTCCAGCTCACCAAGTTTCATTAAAAAAGAAAGCCTGAGTAAGTGGAAACAGCTTTCTATAGCCACTAATGAAATTGGATGAAGATAATAGGGTCTTGTCTGAATCATTACACTTTTCCTCTGTAAATTTTTTTTCCCACAATTTCATTATTCAAAACTCTGCATATTTGCCGTATTCATTAAAAAAGAGGGCAAGAGACGAAACCTTAGCACTGAAGAGAAAAAAAAAGATAAAGCTTGTCAGGGTGTGAGTTATTTTTGCATTGTAAGAGCTGTTTTTCTTTGTTCTTGGGAGTCTTGAGATACAGTTGGAAACATGGATTTACTGGGGCTGGAAACAACTCTGTTTTATCTCTCACCATCCAAAGCACCAGTGAAACCCACAGTGATGTGAGACTACCCAAAACAACCACCTGGCAATGCCGACAGCCTGCTGCAGATCCAGAAACATTAATTAAAAAGGTATTTCTGTGAACTCCACCAAAAGGTTGATGAAATAATTTATTTGATTTACATACAAGAAAATAAAGGATTTAAACACTACTCCTCGAGCCATTGTCCCCTCTCCTGTAAGCTGTCCCCATTTTCCTCAGATATTAAACAGTTTTTCCAATCAGACAAATATTAATATAGTTTTGATTAATTTCCCTTCTTCCAATTTAGGACGTTTCATTCAATTGAATTAAATTAAAAAGTTTAAAAAATAATAATAATAAAGTTTAATTCAATTAATTGCAACTATTTAAAACTTTCTGAAAGCAGGGGAAAAAACGTTAGTTCTTAAATCCTGGGTTAATATTCAGCATAAGCACGACAAAGGCTGCCCAAATGGAGGTGTACAGCCGGGATTTGCTTGGAGGTGACAGAAGCAGGACTATATCCTTGCTTGGAGGCTAGAGCCTTGAAATTTTAGCAAACTGAGGACTGTGGAGGCTGTGACATCTTTTATCTATTGTATTTATATTAATAAATATAGTATGAACATGGATTTGGCAGGGCAGCCCTCGCCAGGAGGAGCTGGTGGTGCTTGTCTCTGCGCACAGTGCCTGGAGCTCGGCCACCAAAACTGCTCTCTCTTTCCTAGAGGTGGAAGAGGCTGAAAAACACCAGCCACAATGGTGACAGGGGGCTAGAAACGATGGCATTTTGTTTCCCAGCCTTGGCTGCAGGCCCTGGAGTGGCTGGAGTTGTGTTTGTCCATATCAGAGAGTAAGGCTAAGGCTGCCTGGATGAACCTCTTCTGTAGGCTGGGACCGGGTGGAAGTCGGGTTCAATTTTAAGCTTTTATGCCCATTGTCATGGGGAAGAGCTTTGGGGGAGCTAAATGAATGTGTTCCTAATTAGAGGGAACAGAATGACTCCCTGAAGACGGACTGGCTCCTTTCAGTTCAGTGAGATGGGGCCTGCGGCCTGCTCGGGCACCGAGTTTTGTGGTCAGGGGCATTGGAGCACCGCTAGGCCCAACTTTGTGTGCTCCTGTAGCCACGGGGACAATGCTGAGGATGAGTAGTGACCGGTCAGGATCTGCTGGGCACTAAATAACTCCAGAAGGGAGTTTGGAGACACCGCTGCGTTCAAACAGCCCTCATGCTCCTTGTCTGAAAATATGGGGTCAAAAACTGCATTCCAGCGTGCCCTGGGATGCAGCTGGGCACAATTAAAGATCCAGATATCATTCAGTTACCCAGCCTCAGGTGCCTACTGCCTCTCACACTGATATCTGCTCATCCAAGACATCTCCCCATGCCCCTTGTCACCTGTTTTTTTCAGTTTCTTCCTGCTGTACCTCTTGAATTTCATCAGGGTTAGAAAGCAGCTGTACATATCACAGCCAATCTGAAAGAACAAGGAGAAAAAGAGCTGAGTAATGTGTGCTTTTATTCCAGAGCTCTTAAACACTGTGTAGAGAACAAGAATATTTTAGGGTCTTGTTCTGCTATATTGTTCTGGGGCCTTGCTCTAGCTATTCCTGTTGTTTTATTATTATTTTTATTATTAATTCCAGTGTCTGAGAGTGCAAGTTATCACACCTCACAGGTCACAGAGGCTCTGTGTGCATGGGAGGGAGAGGGGCTTTTTGAAACCACAGTGAACTTTTTATTATCAGTAACTAGAGTTATTGGGTTTTTGTTCCAAATTGGCTGTAGTAGCTGCAGTACATTAATGTCTGGCTAAAGGAATGCATAATGCAAGCATAAATCTTGTAAAATATTTATAGCATACATGTCTCAACATGTCCTGTATTTATAGGCAAACCATTTAAATGAATATCTGATAAGGAAAAAGACTATTAAGTTGAGAAAAACCTTCCCTTCCCAGCAGGGCTATGAGTATTTGAACAGCTAAATGAATAAATCTGCTTGGCACTAATATATCAATGCTGCATGTTCTATAAACTTTCCATGCAGAAGAATATAAATATCTGACAAAGAAATAATCCTATTAAAGAAGAAAATTGACTGCAACTCAGAGCCATATGGATAACAGGTCTTTGCAGTATTATCTGCTGGGTCTTTGATTCCCTGTCTTTAACTTTTTTCTTTCTTTCTTTTTTTTTTTTTTTCCCTCCAACCTCAGGGAATCTTTCCCAAAGACATCTCCATTTAAAGTAAAGTAGCCAGAAAATCTTTCACAGTTCTAGAAAGGGCTCTCTAGCCAAGGAGGGATTTGATGCAGATTTAGGGGCTGAAGGGATTATTTTATACATGTACTTTGACTTTCCGTATTGCACTGATCAGTGACTTATGCAGTGGTTCATGCATCACTTTTATTACCTGGATGGGGCTGCTGATGCGTTTTGAAGTAGAGAGACTAAATGCCTGCAAAGGGATGGATGTGTGCTTGTTGCCTCCCTCTGGGAGAGCAGCCAGGTCCGGATTTCAGCACAAACCTTGGCCAGAGGCTGGTTTGGGTACAGCCTCAGTGCTTCGGTGCAAATCCAGCACGGTTATGCCTTTGCATCAAATGCAGGCATCCGCAGCTAGCCTAAATTTTCCAGGAACGTGTTTTGGACTAATCTACTCAGTTTTAGTTACAAGAGTAGGATGAGGCTGTTCATGGGCTTTTGGGTTTTCATTTCATAACTCCCAGCAGGACTCAGGTGTGACGAAACGTGTAACACTTTCATAAGCCCTGTGAAACAATGCCTTGTCTTCAGGCGAAACCTGATGGTTCCCCCTGCTAAACAAGCAGACAGCCCCCTCTCTGTGCCAGGGTGCTAATGCATGAGTCAGAGCAGACCGAGAAAATTAGAAAACTCACAATACTGTTAAATAAACCTGGGATTTGCAAAGGCACCTGAGTGTAGTAACTAAATCTTAGAGGATTTAGGCAAACTCATTCTTTTCTGAGAAGCTGAGTGGAAAATAATGCCGTATGTATGCTCAGAAACTTCCCTATTAATAAAAAGCCTCTGGTTCGGAGATAACGCCAGCAGCCTCCCAGCACAGCACGGAGCGTTCGTTCCCCGACCAGAAGAGCTGTGGTCAGGCAAAACAGAAATAATTACTGAAATGCAGAATGAGCCGGCCTCTGTGCATCATGGCATGTCCAAGTAAAATTCATACCTCCCAAACCACAGCCTGGGATGGCAGCCTCACCGGGCCTTTGTCACCTGCGTTTGACTGTTTTATTCATTTATTTATTGGTGACACCGAACCAGGGACTGGGGACAACACATTCTCTCTTCACTCTCTGGTTTTACCGAAATCCCTTGTAACTCTGTAATGCAAAACATATCATTGCTGCTGTAAGCTTTCCCTTCTGGCTTTATTACTTTGCTTATCACCTCTCTCTTCTGTCTTTCTGTGCAATGAGAGCTTGGTCTGGCCAGCCAAGGCCACTAAACAAGGCACAAGAGACCCCAAAGCTGCTGCAAATTCACAGGGTTGGGGTTGGCCAGTGGGCTCCCTTCAGAGGTGAGGGTGCCAGAAGAATCCGCTCCAGAAACAGACACAAACATTTTCTATTTTTGCTGGTATTTCTCTTCCTCTTTTTTTGCATTCATTAGCCTTGGTTGGTATGCAGGGAAGCAGCGCAGGACTTCAACAAGAACAGTAACAAGCTCTCCAGCTTCTTTCAGGAAACTTTTTTATTTCCCATCTGTAGTGCCATCCAAGAGACTATCAAACAAAATCTTTATTTGTTTTTTTCCTTAGTAAAAACCCTCACTGCTTAAAGCCAAAAATAATAAAGGATATTGTTAATACGGATGCCTTTGTTCGCTCTTTGTTTTCAACTTCTGTAACAGTTTTTCTTCCATTTCTGGCTCTTTCATAACAGCCTTGAAAGATGTATGGTACCAACTATTTGCCAGAGGCCAAGGCAGACCTAAACTTGTCTTCCAGCCCCAAACCATGCTCCCTGCCTCATGCTGTAGGGTCCCAGCAATAGTTTTGAGCCCAGCTTTGCCATGTGAAGGAAAACAAAGCCTGATGTTACTCCAAAGACTCCAGCACCTGCAGGTGTGTGAGTTGAGTCCCTCATTTCTTTCAGTATTTCAGGAGTGTCTCAGATACGAAACAGATGGCTTCCCAGACCGTATTAACATTTTATTGAGACGAAAGCGTTTATTTCCTCTTTTTTATTTTTTTTTTTTTTTTTTTTTTTTTTTTTTTTTAGCCTGGTGAGAACTGTATTCATTTTGATCCAAACCCAAAATATTTTTTCCACACTTTCGGTGCCTGAGCTGAAAACCAAAAGAAACAAAGCAAAACAAAACAAAACTGGTGATCAGCTGTCGGCTCTGCTTCTGGGATCGTGGAGTTGTCTCCCAGCCCAAGCTGCAAAGCTATAAATGAGTCCTTGGTGGTCTTCTTTCTTTTATTTCACTGACAGTCTCCCTTCTCTCATCTGTGGCCCTGGCAGCAGCTCTTACAGTTGCTCCCATCACCTCTCTTATCCTGTACCAACTTCTTCAAACATAGTTTCTTCTTCTGGCTTCATATATTTTCAGCCATGGGGCAGGCACGTGGTTTGGGTTACTGAGAGCACAACAACACACTTTTCCATCCATTTCCTTGCCAGGGTTTTTCCCCAGAGATGCTGGTGTGCTGAATGCGATGTGCCCAGCCACAGGTGTGTCCTTGTGCTGCTGATAGCTGCCGAGGCAGGCAGGCTTGCTGAGGAATGAGAATGAAGCAAACTGTCTGGCGCTGCACAAGGAGCATCACCGCAGCCATCTGTGATCTTCCACCGAGAGCACAAGCACCTTCAGACGAAACCACTGAGGAGTTTGCAGAAGTATTGCATTTCGGTGAAGTGTCAAACAAATGTGTTTGGAGGGGGAACTTCTTCTGCATGTAAATAGGGAAATAGCAGATGTGCTTTTTTTTTTTTTCCTCCCGAGCACCTTAACATCTGAGGCTACATTCACTGCACGTGTTCCAGATTTCAGGTCCTCAGCCTGTAGCTGTTCCCTGTGGTCCATGTAAAACCAGGTTTGCATGCCCTTCGGTCCATCTGACAGGTGTCTCCCCCTCATTCTTCATTCCACATCCCACAAGGACACCCCTGCTCCGGCAGAGCCTCCCTGTGCATTTCCCATCTCATCCAAGGGCATACAGCACAGAGGTGATTTTACTGCAGCTTTTGAAGCCCGTTCAATAGAAAAAGCAGCAAAATATGTTTGCTGGCAATGAAAGACTTTGGAATTGCCCCTGGCCAGGGGCACCCAATTGCTCTTTGGAAGAGAAGGGGCTGAAAATGGCAGAAAACTGAGTGAGGTCTGGGCAGCAGCTGGCTGCAGCTTGTTGCCAAGGTCTCCCACCAGGTCCATGACTGAAATAACTCTCATAAATGTGCTTTAAATTTTAATGGCCAGTTCTATGCTCCTAACAACAAATCATCATTTTGAAATGTTCCTTAAAATTAGGAACCGCATGCTTGATTGCACTGTGGGTGATAAGTTCATGGCGAAAAAAAACCCCACACTCATAGCCTGAACCGCCAAAAATTATGACCTGGGTGCAGGTGCTTTGTAGAAGCAAAGAAAGAAGAAACTTTAGGCAAAAAGTAGCGTGTGAGAACTCCACAATCAGACAGCAATTTTTAACTTTTAAGTGAGCTAAGCACCTTGCCCGAGACTGAAATCTCCTGCTCAATTTCCACTCCAGGCAGCTGATGGCTGAAGTACACACTTCAATGAGGAAATCAAGTTGATCAAAACCAGACGTTCCTGTTTCAAGTCTTGGACCAAAAGTCTTGATCCTTCTTCTACTGAAGTTAGGATCGGCTTTCCCATTAACTTTGATTAGGAAAGACTGTGGTTCAAAATTCTTTTATGAATACTTTCCAAAGGTAAATGAGGAGCGGCAGTAATTGTGGAAATGGGCAAACAGAGTAAGACAAGGTAAATGTAGGCCTTGATCCAGCAAACAGCCTGTTGATGTGTTTAACTTTGAAGTGAACGGGTTTCTCCAGCATGCAAAATTAAATATATGTATAAGTCACATCCTAGGATGAAAGCCGAGGTGAGAGACAACCCGGCCCTCAAGCAGCAGAAAAGGAATTTTTTAAATGAGCCAAGAGAAAGAGGCTGAGACAGCCAGGGGAGGAGCGTGACCGACATCGTCAATGCTTCCTTGGCTCCGTTCGAGCTCAAAGATGCACAGCGTCCACAGAAAGTTCAGCTTTTGTGAAGGTCAAGTAAAAGTTGCTTGTGCTCTGATTTAGTGAGGAAAAAAAAAAAAAAAAAAAAGCCTGAAAGATGAAGCTGGTTTGATGTGGGAACGAAGGTCCAGCCACATGAACACTTCACGGAAGGGAAGGGCCAGAAGGGCCTCTGTAAGATGCAAAAAAAAAAAAAAAATCTTTCCCAAGCCCCAGACCTCTGACCTGCTTCACTTATGTGCATTTGGCTGTTTCGTATAAAACACTGCTCATGTGACAGATTAAGAAATGACAGCCAGGATTCCCCCAGCCTTTTAAAAGTAGACTTATGCTAACACTAACAGATAAAGTACTGGGGGCACACAGTGCTCCGTTTCTCACAAGTCACCACAAAAAATTAAAAATAACCCCTCTGAAACATACAAAAAACAAACAATCTTGTCATGGTTGTAGGAAAAAAGGAAGTCTTGCCTTCTTCTGACGTACCCCTGATGCCTGCTGGGCAGCTTCATGGGACCCTGCAGGCCCAGCTACGCCAGGAGCTCAGCTTTGAGGTGCTCAGGTGATAAAGGACATCCAGATAAAGATAATATGTGCTAATCTGTATTTCCAGGAAGCACGTAAATGATAGTTTGGTGTAAATACTTCAGGTACATTTTCAGAATTCACCTTTCAGGCCTTTGCCAGAAATGTAAATGTCAGTACCCATTACTGACAGATAACCAACAGCCAGGTATTCACCTTCCCTCCTCCTATGAGCGATGCTGCGCACATCCTGGAAATGTAAAGGGCATTTCAAGTTGAAGTAAATTATAATGCAAAGACACTACATTTCTTATGGGATAATTGAAGTGATCTAAGAACCCTTGTTTTATTCATTTGAAGCTTTTTTTTTTTTTTTTTTTTTTTTTTCCCTTACCTCATCTTAAGAAGAGATTGTTTGTTTTACTTAGACTATCATTTATTTTTTACCGTGATAGGACTTTAAGTGGTTTCCCTACAGAGACTGCTTAGGAGAAACAGATCTACCTCCATATTTGATGATTCATTTAATTTAATGTTTGCATTAAGGAGAAAAAGTAGAGTGGAGTGTTATCCCAGTTCAGCATTTATTTAAACATTTGTGTTCATGTCTTGCATCTATGCCGCTGAAAGACACAAAGCAGCACAAAACGCTAGGCCCCCAAAACTCAATCAAATCTCCTATTTATGACCTTAATTCCCTCACAGCTAATACTGAAAGAAGGAAAGATGGACCGATGGAAGGAAGGGAGGACAAACACAAAGCTCTACAGAAGCAGAGTGAACAATGGCAAATGTGACTTTCAGCAAGTCTTTGGGAAGGAAAAGCAAGAGATGTTAAATACCACAGTATTACCATAGTAATCTGTATTGTATACATTATTATTTATCATTTATAATGCAATTTATGCAACTGCATGGTACTTGTCACTAGTATTTGAGCATGTTGCAAATTAACGTACTTCTACTCTAAATGCAAATGCACCTAAGTTGGGTGATAACATTACAGCTAACGTTACACAGCTTTTAAGCTTTTCTTTCTTTCTTTACCCAGATTTACATAAAACACTTCCAAGAGTTAAACTCAGGACTGATCAGTGAGTAGAAACTGATTACTGGTTCAGTTACTGAAAGCCCTTAAATGCTCCTAGAGAACCTCAGATCCTGACATGAGGCAGGTTCCCATGTTTTTAGGGGTGTCTTTTGAAAGCAAGTTCTGTGCTGTGCTTACTCCAAAGCTCAGGGCAGCTCCTGAAGACTACAAAGCTTTTTGCAAATTAATATTAATACATAACACTATGCATAAATAATACTACCCATTTTACCAAGGACAAAAATGTAATTATACTTTTGAAACAAACAGTCACCAGGGTATTCCTGGCACACATAAACATAATCTGAATTCAGCACTCTGACAGGTATGGAGTTCAAGTGAATTAAACTCGCGTGAGTTTTGGGATAAAACACAAGGGTTTAAACCTCGTGGCAAAATATATAGGTGCCTAACAGTTATTAAAATTCATTAATCCTTCCACAGGAAATGTAACCCACGTTGGTAGGGATTCAAAAATCATTGCTACCAAATGGTTTTTCAGTAATCAGTATAAAATTAGCCTAAGAAACCATGAAAACCAGTGAAGCAGTTTATAATCTTCATGCTTTTTTTTTTTTTTTCTTTTTTTGTTGGTGTTGAAAGAGGAAAAAAAAAAAGAAAAAAAAAAAAAAGGGAAAAAAATCAGGAAAAGAAAAGAAGTAAACAATCCTTAGGAAAAAAAGGGGCTGTGTTTCCACTCATAAAAAATGCTTCTTGTTCTATAAATTAATTGTGTATTTGTTCCCCGTGGAATATATTTTTTGCTTGTTCGCCTGGATGTGAAGACAGTGGGACTGCAAGCCTCTGAAGGAACTCAGATTTAAATTTGCTCCAAGCCCAAATAAATGATTAAGACAAGTTGTTGGCAAGTCTTCTGGACAATTTTATAAACATGAATAAACCGATTTTGAAAACATTGCAAGAATCATCCATCATGATTAATCTCTGGCATCGTATTTAGTAGACATTAACATGGAAGAGATAATACCTTGAAACTGAAAATATCAATTAAATCAGTAACTCACAGCAGTTTTGCATCCTTCTCTCCTGAAGTTACTATAAGTTGTGGAAGGAAGTAATGAAGGGGAAAAAAAAATATAATAATAATAATAAATCAGACATTTTGTTTCTGGTCCTGTTCATCAAACGTATTGATGGCATGGTCTGTGCATTAGCTTTCATGTAAGAAAAATATGCTCAGGTTTTACCGCATATTTGTCCCAGTGAGCATTCTCCTAAAGCTGTTGGAGTCAAATCCTTTTGTAAGTCTTGATGTCACATCCACTGAAGTCACCATGTCTCTCTTGAATGACTTGAGAGCTTTCAGACCACATTGCCAAATCGCTACCGTCATGCCTGCAATTGCTTCATTTTTCCTTTTCCCCCATTTACATTTGATTTTCTGTATTTTCTTTATTTGTTCACTGGTAAATTGCTAGCAACGTTCCCGGACTGGAGTTTGGAACCGTATGAAGGTCACTTACGAAGTGTAACAACCCCATTTCCCTGCCTCCTCTCTCTTTCTTTTCCATAAATGATTCGGCACTTGCAGCAGGAGATCATTACCAGTTGCAATACTCATTTCCGATGACATTAGTACTTTGTTATTTCATTTTCATAAAAAGTTAGCTATTTGTCGTTGCTTCGTAGAAACGAGTCGGTCAATTACCAAGTAGGAGGACCTGCCATCCCTAGAGGACCGTATTCTGCCTCTGCTGTATCCAAACACGCGTTGCAAACTCCTGCAAGTTTGCAACTTTTGCACCGCTCCACGAGATCAGCTTGAAAGTGGAGTTTTTAACCTGTAAGGATTGGAGCTGCCTTCAGCAGGGAGCTGCCTTCAGCAGGGAGGCAGGGCTGCGGTACAGCAGATGGAAGCCAAACCTCATCCTTTTCTCACTCCCGCTGAGTTCCCGAGCTCCGTGCGGAGGAATGGGCCTGGCAGGTTTATTAAGGACTGAGCTGGGAGCGAGCAGCGAGTGAGAGACCGCGGGAAGGGAGGGAAACAGGGCCCGGAGGAGCAGAGCCACAGGACCACAGCCTGACGTGAGAAAGCAGCGGGTAGTGGCTCAGCGGAAAGCGACAGAGCATTTTGCCTTAAGTTATAGGAACTCGCTTCTTCAAGAGACAAGCCCAGGAAAATAAAACAAGCCCAGGAAAACAGAACAAAACAGAAAATGTGAAGCAATTCTTTTTTTTTCTACCCTCCCCAACCCAGCAATGAATTTTATTTTCATTTAATTAAGGTTGTTATTATAATAATGCACGTTTTCTGAATAAACTTTATATTTTCATAGTGAAATCATGAATCCAAAAAAGAAATTGTATACAAAAGCAAACAAAAATGCTGGTTACACCAAACCTAGATGCTGTCAACACAGCACTGCTGATACCTTTGCAGCTACTCCACATTTATATATAGCATTGAAAAACAAAGTGGAATTTGTCATCAAGACATATGGAAGAAAAGTAATGCTTTTTTTAATTGTTTTTTGGATTTATTGGAGATCTTTTTTAGAGGGCTGGGAAGGCTCAAACCCCTGCTGAAACCCGGGCTGCAGCAAATGAAGACATCAAGCCTCTCCTCCCCATCCAAGTATTTCCCACTGCCAGACAGACTCTTTCTGTTACTACAGATTTTCTTCTTTTCATCTTCTTTCCCTTTTCTTTCCTTTCTTTCATCTTGAAATATCAATTCAGACGCAGGAAACCAAGGCAGCCTGCAGCCAGTGTTGCTAATATAAACCCACCTGGGAAGAAATAGAGGTTTTGGTTATATACAGGGAGTAGTAAATAAGGGACTATAAAACAGGATAAAATCCATGGAAGCTATGATTTCTTTTAGCATCTTCCATTTTCCATCGCTCGTGAAAGTAACTTGAACACAGCCCGACTTCCAGGGCTGAAACACGGAGGGAAAGTCAATCGGGGAAGCAGATAAAGACGTAACCATTAATATTAACAGCCCAGAACCATTAGCTTTCACTGCCTCAGAACAGCAGCAGTCCCCAGTGCACAGGCTGGCCTGCCTCCTGCCAAATTTAGCTGGAGATTTATCCTTCGGTGTCCTTTGTGCATCTTGCATTTTGATAGCAATACGGCTAGCAGGCAGCGTTTGACCTGGGGAACGAGGCAAAGGGACAGCAAGCAAAGGTTCCCAGGTCAGAGATGCATTTAAAGCATCCCGTAATCCTGCTAAACTGTTAAACTCAGGCAATTAGCTGAGAACAGAGACATGTGAAATTATAAAAGTAAGCTCATTGCCCAGCTACCTCTTCTTTTAGGCCACTGAACAAGATTGTCTCTGTCACGTTATTCGAGCTTAATTTTAAAAGTAGCTGAGCATTTTCCCTGCCATTAATTTTATGAGAAGGCTGTTTGGTTTTTTTCATAGCTTGCAAAAGAAAGAAAGAAAGGTTTAATTTCAGTATAGTCATTCAAGGCCAATTGGCTTTTTAGAGGGGACGTGAACTCCTGATCAGGACAAACCTCTGGGTAGGACAGATACTCCTCTTGCATGGGTTATCCTCCAGCCTTCCTCTTTCCACTTGTTCCTCTTATATTGATCACAGGGGAAAGCAAAGACCAAGCTGTCTGACTCCTAATCTGAGCCAAAAAGAGTGAATATGAGGTGGGATGGATGCGCCTTTGCCATCCACAGCCTGGGTTTAGAAGGGTAAAATCAAAACTTTTTGCTTGGAAAGACTCAGAATTAGAAGAACGGTGTTAGTTATAGCTGTGTTCATTTAATAAATTAAATTAAATTTTTTTTAAAAAAAAATACCTATTTAAATTTTCCTCTGAGCTTGCTCAGAGAAGATAGTGTACATCATCAGGCAATTACAACGCTGAGCATGAGAAATTATATAAATTAGAAAAAGACATGTGAGGTGCCTAGAACAAAGGGCTCAGAGTACAACAGGCTCCTGAAACCCAGAGGGAAGAAAATAAATCCCAGGAAAATGAGCTCAGAGAGTTAATTTTAATTGACAAAGAAAGCCATAGAGAAGGGTACAAGAAAGAAATTGAACAGAGGGGTGTCTGGTGCCAGTCCTGCGGTTTGGTGCGTGCAGCTGAGTTGTTCTGCCCCACGGGATCCTCAAGGTGATTACAATAAAGGGGAACAATAAAAAATAAAAAGGCAGGATCAGGGCCCTGCTATTACACAGAAAGCCCTCCTCTAACATGGCACAAGTGGCCCAGGGTCCACCTCAGGACTGACCAGGTTTCATAGGTAAGATGCTGGGCATAAATTTGACATCTTTGGGCTCGACTGTGATGTCTTTATTTGGGAAAAAAATCACTGATATTGATAGCGATTTATTTGATTGCTGTAGCTAGTAGAAGACAGAGCCCCTTCTTGGGTCTGTGCTCTATTTAAAGCCTGAGAAAATACAACACATTAATATTTTACTCCTCTACCTCCCTAACACAGAACTGCTTTCTCTAACTATGCCCAGACGGCCACTGTAAAGGACACGAGTTCATTCACCAGCTATCAAATCCAGGTTATGACTTTATGGGCCTCCCAGGCACTGCAGGGTAACTCTCATTCCCCTCTGCCAGCTTCTAGCTGATGCTATTCTTAAATAAAATTAAAAGCTGCCATCTAGAAGTGAGGCACCACACATTTGTCAGCTGCTATCATCGTGTTTAGAGTGTAAACATGAGGCCCAAAATGTCATACAACATTATTTATAAATGTAACAGAAAATTAAGTGTTTGATATCTCAAATGCTTAATATACATTCATTTCTAAGTTACATCAGACAGAAAGTTTACCAAAATGTAATTCAGAATTTAAGAAAATATCATGGAGTCACTCACTGAGGTTGGCTGTGGTCCCTATACATTAAGTACTATGGACTCTGTCTAAACTATGGGTTATAAATAACAATAAGAAAAGTTTCAGTGCATCACTGCTGCCATGGATGCAACCCCTAAAACTTCTCAAATCAGCATGGAGAGATTTTGTGCCACGTGAGGAAATAATCTGCTCCAGCAGAGGAACAGTTTTTAAAGCTGGAATTACATCAACTTTGCTTAAGCCAAGAATTAATTTTATTTTTAGTTACTACAGCATGATGCACCTGGTTTTTGAACGGAGGTTTTGTACGCTGGGTATTTTTGATCCACACATAAGATCCGTTGGGTAGGAAACAACCCTTAGAAAATCCAGATATCTATGTAACAAAAGGAAGATCGCTGTTTACCCAAATATGCCCAGCTGAGGAAGAAAACTTTCCTGACAACTGCTTGAGAAAGGCAACACTTTTCACAGCATTATCCATGGAATTAATTTTATTTGCAGCATTAGCCTTATTTCTTCACTGAAAAGATTTCCACATGACTTGCAGTGATTTCTCATTTGTCTGTGTGTCTTGTCAGTATCAGCCTTAATTACCTTCCCTTTCAATGTTTTAAAAACCAACCTGCCCTCCAGTCTTGCATGAAAGTTGTGTTGGCATGGTTACCCAACCCATTTCTTCACAAGTATTGATTGTATTACTCGGACGGCTCGAAAGCCATAAATTCACTAATACTATCAGTTAAACTGAGAGTTGGAATTGTAGCATAAGGAACAGCTTTTGACTCTAAAAACCCTGTCCAAAAACGAGTGGGGATTGGCTAATATAATTTTTATAATGGCTTTTGCAAGATCTCTGTGCAAGAAAGGAAGGGAGGCGGTGCTGGCAGGCTAGCACATGGACTTCACACTTAAATGCAGAGCAATGTGCAGAGGAAATCACTCGAGTGTATTTAGGAAAACGAGAGGCAAGGAGTGGTCAAACAGAACCAGGAGAGAGCTAAAGGGGATGCTGCAACTTCATGGTGGTGTTTATTTCAGACAGGGTCTCATTGCAATGGAAGGACCAGACATTGAGGCCTTCTGCTAAAAATATGATCAAATTAGGGGTTTTCAGAACTAGGACTGTACTAAACGATGAAGCCAGAAAAGACCCCACACAGGGCTGTCCCTGCAGCCCTCCCAGGCTGCTTTGTTCACCTCAAGCTCTTTCCTCCTGAGGTGCCAGTGAGAGCCCCCATCTCTTTCTCCTCTGCCTCTTGCTGTGGTTTATCAGGGCAGAGCCTCCCCAAACAGCATCTGAAGGGTGAAAGGCTAATGTTCTCCATGCACCACCATGTGTCAGCTCACAGCAAGGTGCTAGGGTGGAATTAACCCCTCTGGTAAGACAGCTCCCCTGCGCAGGAGCCTTTGCTGCATAATCATTCCTGATTGCTATTTAGTGGTTGGAACAGAGAGCTGGTAATTAGGGCTCCTGGGGCCTATTTTCAGCTCTGTCAGTCACTCTGCCTGTGACCTTGGGCAAGCCGCTTACTCTGACTCTCTGTCTAGGCCCCATCTTACCTACCTGCAAGATGGCAATGGCACTTACAAAAAGTTGGCAGGGAAGCTGTGAGATGGATCATAAAGGGCTCCAAGATACTTACATCTAAGAATCTACCACCCACAGCCATCCCTCATTTCCCCCTTCCCCGCACTGCTCGCTCCATGCCCCCTGTGAAGTAAATATATCACATTTTTACGTGTATTTATATAAAGGCTTAAGCCTTTGAGATGCTGTATTTTATGGTGTTTTCTCTGTGATTGTTTCTAATATTTATCCCGTTGGCAAGATGGAAATGTTGATGGATTGATCAATGTGCCAGAGCTCTTACCCCATATCAGAAGCAGCCAGAGCACGATTCACTGAAATATTTTGATAAGGCAAGATCTATTGCAGTGAAATGATAATGATTTAAATAAAAAAATCCAGTATATCATAGTGACAAAACTGCAGCAGTTTATTACATTGACAAACATTTTATTTTTCTTCAAAATTGTGGAAGGCCTATTTTACAACATACTGCCCTTTCTTTGTAGATCTGCCTTGACGTGCACTTTTTAAGGGAGGGTTGTTGAGTAAGAATCCCTTAGAGTCTTGTGACACGGCAATCTCCTTGTCTCCCCTGGGCTTCATCAAAGCCCATTTGTGGAAATACGCAGTAAAAAGTTTCACGAGCAATTCCTTGGCCTAACATTCGCTCTCACCATCTGCTGCAATGCCTGACCTCTGGGAGACGGGATGATGGCTTTGCAAAGAGGCCGTGTGGTGATGTAGCAGCCACTTGCAGTCAAAAGCTGAGGTAAATGTTAATATATTTTAGATGAATTTTCTTTTTAGAAGTAGTAATTACATGCCTTCCTCCTCACGGGAGTACCTGAGTATGTCCTGCTGATGACATTGCCTATGTCACTGCCTTCTTCTCTTCTGCCTAGGTCATTGCCATCTTCTCCTCAAGAGGGAATAAAGGGTAAGAAACTTTATTTAATGGAATATTCAGTGTTGGTGAGACTTAGTTTTGAACTGTAGACACCGGCTGGTGTTGGCATTATGGCAGGCAGGTGAAAGGAGAGGATTTTGTGCATGAAAAGAAAGTCATGCTGATCTGAGAAGTTAGCTGATCATTCTCAGTCCTCACCCGGGAATGTTTAGCATCATGGACCCAGACCACTATGGACACTGAAGAGAAAGACTGAGGTCTTGCCCTTGATCCAGTAGGCTTCAGAGAAGTATTGAAATACCCAGGGGAGGGCAGGCTGATGTATTTTGTTTATCGATGTCTTGCATCGAAGCACGTCCTTATTAATCAGTTTATGAATGACTGATAGCTTGAATAATGCATTGCTGAAGTTCAGAAAAGAGGTGAGAGGGGTATGTACAAGGTAAGGTGGCATTTCTTGGCAAGCAGAGAGGACAGAAATTGTTTCAGATTTTTAGCTGACACCTTGTAATCAGACAGAAAGGACAATTCTTGGGCTGCACTGACCAAGTGCCAGCTTGTACCCTCACTCAAGCTACACAGTGCCATGGTCTCATATTTACCAAGTGTTTGCTCTTTTAACGAGGTTCACTTTTAATCAGCCTTTTTGATCAAGCTGCCTTTCTACAGACTGATGTTGAACAAGACTGGGGAGAAAGTGACCTTCACGGGCTGCAGGGATGAGAGGCATAATGCTGGAGATATATTTTCCTAGCCCTGTCCTTTGTGGGTGTCCCTCGTGGAGGAACAACGGCTATTCCTAAAGCTTGGCTGGCACTCTTTCAAGTGGGAGGCAATATCTCACGGCTGACAACGTGAAGGGCTGCAGGGAGGTCTAAAATAATGAAAATGTTTACTAACAAGAGGAAACCATCCATCATCACCACTAGAGCTGTTCCACTCTTAATTCCACCCGGAACCCGGAGTGTGCCAAGTGCTGGATATTAGGTTCGGGGAGACAAATTTGTGTTTGATCTTTGGACAGATTCTGCATGGACCTTGCACAGAAACAGCAGGTGTGACTCTGCAGAAACTCTAGCAAAGAGCCGATGGACCAAGGTTAATTCCTTCAGCAGTGGTCGTGCAGGGAAAGGAAATAAAAGGTTATTTTCCTAAATGAGCCACTGCATTTTTTTGGCCAAGAACAACAGCAGCTACTCGTGACTCTCTGCATCAGCTGGGGAAAGCAGGGTATTAATCACACATGTTGGGTTAGGAATCTTCTGGGATGGCCAGGGCTTTCTGATGCTTTCCAACCTCAAAACCTGGCTGTTTTGTAAGGTGCCGTGGGCACAGTCGGGGCTACAGCATTTTCCAAACACTTAGGAGAGAAACAAGGAGACGGCTATCGTGTTTTTCTTCAGAACAAATCATGTCAAACAAATCTAATTTCCTTCCCTGACAGGGTCATGGCCTTGGAGGTAAGGAAGAAGAAGAAGATGCCTACAAAAGCACTTAGAAAGGCTTTTAGTACCGTCTCACCTGCCGTTCTTAGGAGAAAGGAAAGCAGGAGAGCCTTCCCTTGGCTGTGCTGCATCTCTGCTCCAGAAGTGGTCCAGGCTCTCCCATGTCATGATAGCGGAGATGAATCCTCTTCTAGTGTGCTCTTGAGGCAGTGTAATAGCAGGCAGAGCACTCCTGTCCTCAGTCCTGCGTAGGTAACACTGGTAAAATACTCCTTACCTGCCTGGAAATGACCTTATTTCTTCTGGGGCTATAAAGTTTGTTTTATTTCTCGGGATAGTGGCACGCACAGTTCATAGGGTTTGATGTATCCTTCTGTAAAGTGTTTTGTGCTCTGAAGCAGCTAATGCATTTATTTTTTTGTCCCTCTTTTAGGGAGAAAAAGTTAACAGTTTGGAAAGATTCGCTTTAGGATGATCTTCCTGTGTAATTATGACTTTGCTACCAAAATTACAAATAATTCACAGAAATGTTTGCTAACCAACCAAGGCCTTCAAAAAGGTGTTTTTTCCTCAGATATACAAATTAATGCATCTTTAATGGACATAAACAATTACCCTGCTTGAAGAAGTACGTATGGCATACAGAGCCATTCTTTCATGATGAACCTGTTGTCAGCTAGCCTCACGTCCCCTTAGAACAGTGAGCCTTCCTAGGTTTCAATACTGATAACATTCAAAGCTCCAGCCAGGCAAATACAATCAGCTCGTTAACCTGATAAAAACAATACAAATAACCGTGAGTGCACTTCCAAGGGACTCTGACTCAAAAACGAGCGCTCAAAGATGATTATTTCCCTCTTGGCTTCATAAACAAGCCAGAAAAAAAGCGTTTTGATATTTCCAAATCTGATTTTAATAGGAAAAAAAAAAAAAATACACTTTTGTTTGTTTAACCAGGACATCCCAAGCGCAGCACACAAATCGTTTTATTTATGCTCTTGGCCCTGACAAAATCATCTTATTCTGAAGAACAGGAGAGATGTGGGTTCATGCTAAACCCGTAGGTGAAATAACAAAGCATGAGCAAAAATAATTCTTCAGCTATCTATCACAGTTGACCCTAGCTCTGAATTTATTTCCTCTAGGTAGCTAAATAGGGATTTAATGGAGTTAGAAGCTTATTTGCTTCATATTATCTGTGTAGTTAAAAGAGATAAAGAGATTTTTTCTTCCTGGCCATGAGTTTGAGATAGCAGTGACTGAAGTTACCGCCTGAAGGTCTCATCGACAGAAATGGATTGGGATGGGTCAGACCCAGGCTTCAGTTCCACTGGCATTGACAATATTGACTGAGAATTATCTGTATTGATTGAAAATCATCCTTGTTATGTATGTTTCTTTACATCTCCTCTGCATTTGTCAGTCTCGCCCCAGTGAAGTACTTGCCTGATGCGTGATCTCCCCATAAAGGGGCTGCCTTCTGAGAAAACAATATTTATTTTATTTATTTATTTTTATTTATTCATTTTTATTTATTCATTTTTATTTATTTGTGTATTTATCTATTTCTTTTTGTGGGCTTGCTAGAGTAAAGGATCATTTTAAGAGAGAAAAGAGAAAATGCAAGCTGATAGTCTCAGGCAAACACGTTTATCTCACATCCTGCAGTAGAGAAAGTGTTCAAGAGCAGCTCATGTTTCTTTCTAGGTTGGCTTTTGGAATAACACACCCCCAAGAGAAAACTGCCTGCAGGCAAGCTTAAATGAACTCCTGATCTTTAACTTTTTTTTTTTTTTTTTTTTTTTTTTTTTTATTTTTCCATGTAATCATTCCGTAGGCTAATTTGAGGCCATTCTCCTCCTTTCCCAAACTCTCCACTCCTCTTAAAAACCTGGGCACGTCGTCATTATGTCAGGGGCTTATATTTCAATGCTCGAGCCAAAAAAATACCTGGAGGTGATTTGAGTTTGAAACAAGCTCACGGCACTGTTTTCTATCAGTCTCCCGTTCAAACAAAACGAAAACTAAATGTGCAGGGGAATTAGGCATCAACTCCCTCAAAATGCCATTTTATGGCTTTATACTTTAATTGGACATCGCAGATAAATCCTTTTAAAAAGCTGATAAACCACGTTTTCCTAGAGGAGCTCGTGTTTTGCTCCAAGGAGCTGAGCAAAATGGGATGGGTTGGGGTGTCTGCTGCTGCTCCCGAACCTCTCTTCAGAGCCCCCCTGCTCTCACGTGCTTCTCCAGGCATTGAGCAGAAGGCCTTTCCCTCCAGTTCTTTTAAAACTGATAGTTGAAACCCCTGGGGGATCTTTTTTAAAGGGTATGGTGTCTGACTTGCTGTCAGAAAAGCAGCAGACGGAAGGGGCCGTGTCTGAAAGGGTGAGCGGGCTGACAGATCCCTCTGGAGCAGCACCGTAAATCACAAGTCGGGTTGTTTCCTGTCAGGGAAAACAAGAAAGCACAAGAAAAGCAAGTGAAGCGTGGGTTCCCTCGGTGCTGGGACAAGGACTGTGAACCGTGTTGGGGGACAATACTGGGTTTTGGATGAGAGACTAATTGGACAAGGCAATCCAGCCCGCAAGGTACATCTCCCGACGGCTGCTGCCCTCACCATGCTCTTCATTCACTTCACAGAGTGAAATTCAACATCAAGAGCAAGCTGACACTATTTGGATTTATTTTCCTTCCTTTCCTACCCCTATTTACTATTTATCCAATGCTAATACAATATTGAGGATATAGTTGTGTATTTTTCCCCCTATGCTTTCCAACCAAAGTGCAGGAGACCTAATGAGCTTTGTTGTTCATTTTTAGCCCTCTTGGTTTTTATCAGCGACAGCATCTGTATCTGCATTGGTTCTAGGTGATCTGCAAGAATTCTTCTTCAAGGCCGGGGAGAAGTTTTCTTATGGTTAAAAACCTAGTCTTCCCCACTGGAAAAATTCCTTAAAAAGAGATTCGATGAAGTGTTTTTAAGTGGACCCGACTAGAAAATAATGATTCCATTTTCAGAGAAACGTGCTGTCTTTCTACACTCGATTTTTTTCCAAAGGTGAAATAAGATTGGCATAATGCAAATTGCAAACCACCCGAATTCGGAGTACTGCAAGGACAGAATGAAAATGAGATATTTGTCTGTGACAGCCACATATTTATTTTTACAAGGTCAGCGTAGTAACGAAACAAAAGTCAGAATGAAAATCAGAATGAGAATGGGAAATATAACCATTTCATTTCAGTGTTGCTTGCTTATTTATTTATTTTCTCCGAATACACATAGGCACATGGAACATTTCAACTTTGCAAACAACATTTTTTTTTGGGACCAGCCGTATTGACAAGGGATATTGGCAGGCGGATTAAATGACCCGGGAAGGTTTTTTTTTCCTTGATATCTGACGTTGATAACCCACGACTGATGGCTACGTGAATTCGGCAGGCGGAGGGTTACCCTTCCACGATGTCAGTCTCTTCAACCCCTCGCTTTCCATCAAATGATCAATAACTCATCAGCTGGCACCTATTTAACTCCAGAGCAGCAAGGAATTGATGTCACCCATAAGGAAGCACGTAAGCACGTTCAGTAATTGCTGCAGACCTTCAAGCAAACAAACAAATACATGTAAAGGCATTGAATTTTAATTTTACGGAAAAATGTGGGCTGTTTTGCTGCTGCACCACCCTCCTAGACCAGAATTTTCTTCAGTGCACTGAATGCTTAAAACACTCTTTGTGACACCTGAAAATCTCCAAAGCTGATGCTGAGACGTCTTCTTACTGGTGACACTTACTTGTTTATTCCACCCAAATCTTTTTATCACCTTTTTACACATTTTTGGTGGCATTTCTCACTGATGCACTTACCTTTCTCTTCTCTTTGTGTAACTGCAGCAGTGGATTTGAATTACTTAGAGGACCAAGTCTGCTTTTTTTCCCTCTTTTCCTCTTTTTCTCCTTTTTCTTTTTCTTTTTTAGGCTATCTCATGGTACTCCATCTGCAATAAGTCACATTTTCAGGCTACAGTTTTCCTGTAGTTCCTCAGGATATTGAGTACCACCACCGCTGCCTTTAAAGAAATCACTCTGTTTAACAACTTCTGTGCTGCTGCACAGATTTACTCTTTAGCCCCAATGCCACAAGACGCCTGCCTCTTGTTTCTGAAGAGCTGAGCACACAAGCAGACCTAGTTTCTGAAGAGCGGAGCCAGCAATTCCCCAGACACTCTCAGGCACTGCTCTAGATGGTACGGGATATTTGAGAATTAAATGGACCATTTCAGAATGCCTCCCAGAAGATTTGCTCACATTTCTGATGGCAGTCGCGGCAAACCATCCCCATTCCAGAAGATATCTTAACACTTCAGCTCTGATGCACAGGAGCACCTTTGGTTTAAAGGCTTTGCAGGTTGTTTTACAGGAAAGTCGTTAATGAATCTCACCATGGCCACGCGGTGCTGGTATATCCACCTCAGGTACTGCCAGGAGCCGTTAATTCTCTGAATGTGTATCATTTCCAACTGGAAATAAAATCTATAAATAAATAAATAAATAAATAAATAAAATATATAAAGGGCCAAGCCAACTTTTTCATTCAAGAGCATTCAGGAAGCAGAAGTCTGCCTCGATTGCTCCTGTCGAAGTCATGATAATGACGTACTTTTCATCAGAATCGGAAAGTTTCTCTTTCCGCAAGCTCATCCTTTTTAACCCTATGCGTTTCCTGAGCAAAACACCAGCCCAAGTCCTCTTCCCGGGGAGAGACACTTGGCACGGAGCTGTTTTTTTTTTGCCAGAAGTGCTCCTCCTGACACTCAGCAGCAGTAGTGCCCTTGAATCAGCTCGAAGCTGCCTGAGTGCTTGAGAGATGAGGTTTGCAGCTAATTAGATTTTGCTGCCTAAACCGTGAACTTTTTCATCACTTTCCCCGACCAGCTTGGCAAAATTTGCAAAGGTTCTCATTTCCTTCTCCTTCGGGAGGTGGCAATGCGGAGAGTGCCTTGCTCAGCATTATTCTCCGACAGCTTTTCTTCCAACCAAGGATGCAGCCCGTGTTGTGCTCCTGAAACTGTACGCTGTTGTAAAGACCCCGGATTAAAGCCTTCATGATCAATTTAATTCGTCTTGTAGCTGGCTATGTTCGGAAGTTGCGATTTTACTGCTCTGAAAGCGTTTCATTTCACTGGAAGAAGCGCTACGGCTTACACAGTTGAAAATTCCCCCACCAATTCGTGCACTTGGGTGGAAAAATAAATAGTAAGTGGGAGAGCCGGAGCTCGGTCAGGGAAGATGAACTTTTCTTCGCTCCTCCTGCCTTTGCCTCTTTTCCGCTACTTCTCTGCAGATGTGCAAAACCCATAGAAGCACACTTAGGATGAAAAATATGAATATCATTCTCTGCAACAAACACCGATGATGTTTTCAAAACCAAATGTTGCATTAAATGGAGAAGAAAATATGCATGGCTGGTAAAATATACGAAGCTTTGAGAAAGGTGAATATAATGATGCCATATTCTTTGACATTGGTTTTGGAGAGAAACCATCCCCATATCTTTCCTGCCCATCAGCTGACCTATCTGATTGTGACAAGCATTCTTTTTTTTTTTTTTTTTCCCATTAATCAACAGAACAGCTTGCTTAATGTTTCCCTGGCTCTCGGTCCTGTAATTTAGGTCATTTAAGGTATTTTTTTTTCTCTATCCTAAGCCTAATGGACACATTCAGGATCATGATGAAGAGCAGAGCTCCTGGCGAATGGCAGCTCTCCTGTGAACTTTAAAAAGTGAGTTTGCAACAGTGATGAACAATGAGGTGCAGCTCTATTTAAATCAAAAGGAGGCAGACAGTTTCCGAAAGAAACTGAGCTTCCAGCAAGTGCTGGAAAATCTGCCAAGGACCGACACCAAGTATAATGGTAAGATAGTGATAACTATGTCAAAATCACCCAGTATGTGTCAAAATGCATTTTTTTGAGGCTTTTCTTTTGACATTTGCTACATTCATACCTGCTCCTTTCTTCTGTGAAGCTCATAACCCAGAACTTCCAGCCTGCTGAAAAGGAGCATCCTCCAGTGAAACGTGTGTTAGTACAGGTACAGGTGATGCCAGCTAAATTGTGGTCTTAAATATAGAGAAATGCAGAAGAAAGGCTAAATTTTCCAACTCTCAAGGCTTTAGGAGTCTACGATCCTTAAACACAACACCTGTCCCAACAAAGCCAGTTGTCTATCAAGAAAACCTGCTTTCATTTAAGTGCCAGCAGACACAACTTTTCCACAACACATTCCCTAGGCTGGCTGGGAGCAAGCTGGCTCTACTCTTCCTTCCTCTTCTGTTTGTGGGTTTTCTGTTAAAGAAAAAAAATGACATTCAGGTATTTCTTTATGTTCAAATGAATGAGAACATTCCATTGAAGCCGCACTAAATAATCTCCTAATTCAAGCTCTAAGTGAATTTTACCATAAATCTCACTGGAGCCCCTTCTTACAATGTTTTCCATCCCAAGAACCTAGATGATTAATAACAGCAATCAGTATCGGTACTATTGTTATTCCAGTTTTCACACACACAAAAAAAAAATGAGGGTCAGAGAGGTGAAATTACTTAGCCAATAGCACTTGGCAAACCTGGGATAGGAGCAGAAATCAAACCCGGATCTCCCGAGAGCAGTGCTCCATCTGGGAAGGGAGCCAACCCCAAACCCACTAAGTACAGGAGCCCAGAAGAGTCTGTATTTCGATTACAAGGTCACTAAGGAAAAGTCATCGCTTCCACACTTTCCCAGTCAGCGTTTGCAGGAGTTAACCGTGAATTTTGTGTGCTAAACTCATAATTTCACGTCTTTAACTGTGTGGTTATCTGATTAATTGGCAATTCAATGTAAACACCTTAAATTATCGACACAGTTATAACAATAATCTGGTAATTATACTGGAAAAGTCCTAGTTATTTTAGTAAATTAGTAGATTTTTAGTAGAAGAAGATATCTCTGCATAAGAACCGCATTCACTGGGCTGCAATTCAAAGTTTAATGACTTGCCTTCGTGTTTATCTGGCTTTGGATCAAGTGGTACTGATGCAAATTGCTCCCATAAAGACCTCGCATCCTTGCATTTCCTCCTGGGTTAGGGCAGATCCTACTTCTACCGCTGTCCCAGGACTACCTGGAATTATGTATGAATTTAGTCTCATTTCTAGGATTTAGCCTTTGCATTGATTTTTTTATTATTATTATTATTATTATTATTATTTTTTTACGATTGAAATTGAGTAATCTGTTTAAGTAATATTAAAGCTTCCCTGCTAAAGCTTTTAAACTTAAACTAGGCATAACAGTCAAGAATAATAATTGGAGGAATATAAGGGAAAGGATAAAAGCCCTTAATATCTTCTGCTGCAAAATACGATGGAGAACGGAGGGTTTTCATACAATATTAAACGCCCTGCAAGAACAGCGTCCCCTGGTAACGCTCCTTGCGGTCCTGGTTGTTTACTGTGCGTGTGTGCAGTGGGACACGAAAGGAAGCCGAAGCTTTACTGCAGAGAACAGTTTGTTCACCTATTATCTCCCTGGATTTTCAGCTGCAAAACCATCAGGGCCAGGAACGATCAAAATCTTTTTAATAACTTTGAAAGCCTCGGGCCCCCTGAGTGGAAACCAAATCCTGCGGCAGGCAGCCGAGCTCCTGCACAACGTGCAGGGAAAGCTGGGAGCCCCCGAGCACAGAGGTAAAGCAGCTCGAGCCTGCTCCTGGGGGGCATCCCCTGGATCTCATCTCTAAAGCCAGCCCCTCAGACGGGGAAAAAATTAAACTCCTGAGCCTGCCAGAAAGCATGAAATAAAATATGCCTGGTTTGCAGCCCCGGTTTGGTTGAGGTGAATCTACACCGTTCTCCGGGGACTGCCCTCCAGCAAACATAAGCCTGAAGGAAGAGGCCAGAAGCCAGGGATGCTCTTTTTGTGGTGTTTTAACCAGGAGACGAGTTATAATCCCTTCGTTACTTCATGCTGGAGCGGGCTCTGCTCTGTGGTGCCTCGCTTCAGCACAGGAGCAGGGCCTCGAGGCCCACTCCCATCCCCGTAGGGACAGGTATGTTCCTTTAGTCTGATGCTCTGAATTCTTCCTATCTATGCAGCCATCTATTAAAAAAAAAAAAAAAAAAAAAAAAAAAAAAAAAAGGTGAATTGGGATCTGAATGTCTTTCTTCCCCATCTCCTGTGATGGTTTTCGAAGCCTCTACAAAGTGCTTTTACATGGGGGTCACAACCGTGAATAAAGTGAGGAGCCTCACACGTTGCAGGCCTCCGGGCACTCAGGATGAAGCCCATTTAGTTTTCAGTTCATCAGATTGAGCCCGTTTTTCATTTTGTGCACAGAGATTCACCATTAGGCCAGCCTTTCACCTGAGGTGCTGCCAGAGCCCACCCCAACGGAGAAGTTTTGTTCTACACCATGGCTACCAAGGCAGCAACAGCTAAGCCTCAGCTAGCTGGGTTTCTATTTACAAAGTCAAAGTTCGTTTTTCCTAAGCTGGTTTCAAATCAAATCAACCGCAGGCGAATCAAAATTTAATTTTAAACAGAAAATGCATCCGGGATGGAAATAGAATATCAATCTCTAAACCTCCATGCTATGTCAATAATCCGTCTGTTTGCTAAGTTTGTGTCAGTTGTAAGAAATGTGATTTTTACCCCACCATTTTTTATTACTTCCTTCTCAATTCACCTCTGGCAATAACTTTTTTCCCATATAAATCATCTCTAATTTGAGCCTAAAAAGAGGTCGGTTCTACCAAGCTGAGATGTAAAAGGACACATTCTGCTGTTAGCATGCAAAAATTAGGTGCCATTCCTTGTAGGAACCTCATAGGTAACTAAGTTGTTGCCATCAAGCAGAAACCGAGGCGACAATTTCCTTCTAAGCACTCTCATTCGGCAGTTGTAACTTTCCAAAAATCATCCTTTAGGCCAAAATTCTTCATGTCTCGAAACCTTCGTGCAGTAATTTAGAATACTTGAGCAGAACAGCAGTTACGCTTACCAGCGTCTTCATGGTGCCACTTTGTGATTATGCTGGTAGTGCCCTGGCAAAAATCCCAGTCAGGTACACTACTTCACATATTTATTTATTTTATTTTATTTTATTTATTTCTAAGGGCTGTGCAGTATAAGCACATGCCGGAACCTGAGCAGACACTGCAGTCTGTTGACAGCGGGGCTGCATTACAGTGCAGAGTGCACGGAGCTGTGTGTAAGATACTCACCTCGTGGCAGCGTTGTGTCACTCCGTACGCTTTCTGTGAGAGGATCTGGAGTGAGGGGAAGGGGAAAAAATAATAAAAAGGAAAAGACAAGAAATCTGTAGCACTCAGCTCTGTGAAAATGTGAATAAAGACTGACTTCATGGCTCTTCACGGCCAAAGTTTGTGCCAGCACCATTTTCCAAAGCTGCTGCTGAATTCGATTCCTTGTGACGATAAGCACGTTCCTCTCGTTTTGTTCCAAGTTTGCCTTTTTTTTATCGGACAGAAATGAGGAATAAATAAAAAGAACGTTTTTAGGTATGTCGCAGCAGAAGCTGATGTCCTGTAAAAACTAAGAGACCCAGCTCTGATCCTAAATCATTTAACTAAGGATGGTTCAGCAAATAAAACAGACATGAAAAGGCCACATTTTATAACTTGATGCAAATTTAGAGCTGTTGTTTACTCGCAGTTTATTAATTGCCTTCTAATATACCCTCAGATCCATCACCATCACCGACATTGCATGGGAAGAGAAGTTTCTAGAGAGAAGAACAGCAGGTTAGGAAAGGGGAAAGGAGAAAACAAACATTTAGTTAGGAGGCAAGGGCAGACAACGGATATAAAGCAGAAGGAATTGTCTTGTCACCCCATACAGACAGGGCATTTAGAGGCATTTGGGGACCTTCAGAGACCTCCTGGAGTTCACCATGTACAGCACTTTTTTTTTTTTAACTTATTTTTTCAGTCTGCCCATACATTCATTAATGTCACTCCTCTCTGAACCGCGTCCTTTTTCTTTTCTCCTCTCCTTGTAATGGCCATCCTTCATCCTCTTCATCATACCAATCGCATTTGAACTTCTTTAACTCTACGAGGTCACAAGACATTGACGTTTTGAGGTTTTATACGCCAGGAAAATGACACTCTGACTTTGTTATTCAAAGCATATATTTTATATAGAGCAAACCACAGTTCTTTGGTTAATCCACTTCATTTTCACTTCTTCGTCATACAGAGCCCAGCACCATACCCATTTATTGTCCCTATAAACGCTACACCGAAAACAATATCACCTCTTCATTTTCATGCAGCCTCTCCTTCCAGAAATACATCATCCTCCACTTACACCGTTTAGACACCATTTAATCAAGCTACCGCGCGGATATTTATCTTCTGGTGCACTTGACTCATAAATAAGCATCTCATCCATTCATCATTTTTGTTGCCGTCCCATGGATTTGCCCAAGAAGCTCAGCCTCACAACCGCACGCATCAGTCAAGCACCCAGCTGCATTTTTAGGTGCCCACGGCTCTGGAAGGTAAGGAGCTACTGCGGGTCGCATTTGGAAGGAAAACATGTCGTCTCTATCGACATGCTTCAGTGAAGAATTTCTTCTACATCATAAATTCAGAAGTCAGAAGATGCAATCACAAGATCATTCATCGCCCCTATTAACTCCGCTCCCGGCGATGGGGTGTTATTGCTCTTAAATGCCTCTTATTGAGCAGTAACGAAGGGCACAAATGAAAAATCGCTTTAGAGTACAATGCGTACTTAGATTATCCAAAACTATAAATTCCTCGTGACAGCATCATCTTTTCCCCGTGTACTCAATGTGATGGAGAATTAATCCATGATCCAGCCAAGCTTCGAGACTCCACCAACATATAAATTGTTAATAACAATAAGCAGTTAATTAATTTCCCGAGCGATGGTAGAGTTACTCTAACGTTTTGGTAGGCGCTGGAAATATTAATAGGTGAAGGTGATGGGCAAAGAATTTTCAGTGATGTAGGAGATGAGACCTTTTCTGAACCATCACCGTGACGTGGGCACCCAGGGCTCTGTGGTTTATCAACAGGACCAGCACCTGTGCAGTATGGGGAATGGAAGGGTTTGTTCCTCACCTTCTTTCCTTCCCCCCCCACCAAAATTCCTCATCGCACATCCTTTATTTTCTTTTCACCGGTTTTCTTTTGGTTTCTTTCAGCCCTGAAGAGGAATTCAGAGAAAGCAAGGCAAACCTCGGTCAGCCAAAAACGTGGATTCGAGCAATTCCCACCAGCAGCCTCAGGGTTGCTACCCGTGTCTCAAAAATTTCCTCGAGGTTTCCAGCCTTGGGACGCCATTGGGACCGTTTCTGTTACCTAAAAGGAGAGGAATTCTCACAATTTCAAGGGGAGATCCTTGGTAAGCGTCAGATATTACAGCACTCTGTTTCCTATTGTGAACGTCCTTGCATTATCCCTTCCTTTATTCTTTTTAAATGATTCTTGGTTCAGAAATGAATCGCAGAGGTGGTAGATCGCTTTCTGGGGAAAGATGAGACGGTGATGAAGTTACGTGGTGAATAATATTAGATGCAGAACCCAAGTAGATACAGAAGTCATTTTTTTCCCGTTTCGACACTGTTTGGCATCGTTTTTCTTCAGAGCCTTTACCATTTTCAGACGAGAAAGGAACCTTAAAAGAAACCTCTCACATTAAAATCCAACCCCCAGGCACCTTCTCTGGCAAAAAGCAAACCTGACACCAGCACCTCCCAGCGAAGCAAGACCTTGAGCATCAGGGGACACGGGGGACATGAGCCAGGAAAACTCAATCCACAGTCGCTAAATGGTGCTGGGATCCTTCTAAAGGAGTTTCAGACTGCTGTCAGAGGGAAAGATTTTGCTTTCTGAGTTTATCCCGCTTCCAGAAGCCGGCTGAAAGGCAGGGCTGAGGATGCTGATTGCATTAGGGATTCCGGTGGGTCTCTCTGGGTAAACCTCTTAAAAGAACGAGCCAGGCTCTTCACACATTGTTCCTCCTCATCCATATGCCGAGGAGCAAGCTGTGAAGTATTGCTGTTAAGTTTTCTTAAAGGCTGATTTTGCGTTTTAGCAGTTTTGACCTCCCTTTGCATATGATCGTTTCCAAAGACGCCTTTCCTAAGACAAAAATAAGTTTTAAAGTAAAGATGACCATCCCTTAAAAGTGGCGTGCTTTTCCCTGATACGTTTGAATGTTGCAATAACCACCTGGTTTGATACTCTTGCTCCAAATGAATTTTCAGGAGCCTGAAATCACACGAAATGGCTGAAGAATGCCCATCAAGTGTGAACAAACGAAGACGTGGCCAATATTACGGCGACGTGCTGCCAGCCCGGACCCTAGGAAACAATTTACAGAGGTTTGACAATAAGTCAGATATTTCTCCATCCCGTTTCGCGAGCACCACACACACTTACAGAGCCATAAAACCATCCCAAAAGGCTCCGTCTCTGTAAAAATTTGTAGCAGCAGTGGCAATGGGAATAAATCAAACACGCCAGCTGGCATTTGGATGCCTCTTCGCCTCGTTTGCCTCCACGTCTCTGCCAGGGAGAGGAAGAGCAGCCCCTTTCTTTATTTATTTCGATAGGCAGCATTTTCCCATAATCAAGGCTTACATTTGAAGCGGCCGGCTTTCTGAAGCATGAAATGGGTACATAAATACAATTCCATGACCTGTAACATCCAATTTCAGCATCTTTCATCGCGCAGCGGCTATCTAGCAGGAAACTAAAGGTTCTCATTTCTTGGGAAGTGAAACGTAAATATTCAAAAGTATTTAATCATGCCAAGTGAATTCTGGAGCCTTACATTTCTTTCTGATGTTTTGGTTTATTTGAATAAATCCCGAATGCGATGTGTGGTGTTGTTTTGTTGTTTTTTTTTTTTCAAAGCCTGGGCATGTGTAGCAAATTGCTTTTTCACCCTCTTCCTCCTGGGCAGATGTTAGCAGATCAAAGACACCTCTTATCCCCCCGATGGGGATGCCCGAGGAAGGGTTACCCAGCATCGCAGTTCCCAAATCCCTCAGCTCGTTCCTTTCTTCCTTTCCTAAAACTTATGAAATAAATCTTTGTGTTAGAAAAGGATTTGAAGGAATACTGCCACTGGGGTTCTCCGCAGGAGGTAGCGGGGGAAGAGGAACTTAAAATGTTGTCGTTTGAGGAAGGAAGGGATGGATCCGGGCTCCATGGAACGTGGTGCACCAGAGCAATGCCACACCACACGGCGAGCTTTCTCTGCAGATCTCATCTCTTGGTCCTGCAGAAGAAACTCAAGCAAGGGGCTGGCATCTGTCCATTTTCTTTATTTTTTATTTTTTGGAGTCAGGAAGATATCAGGTTTTTTGTTTGTTTGGGGTTTTGACCAGTGTTACATTCTCTAAATGACAGGAACAACACCTTTGGTAATTTGAACTTGATGAACTGAGCCTCAGGACTCCGAACAGCAAACGAGGGACCCCAGAAGTGCTCCTTCCTCCCTCAGCTCCACTCATACTGGACTGGATAGCAAAAAAGTTCCTCTGAAGATCCTACCCCTTATCCTAATAAAACCATCTCAGCCAAGCAAACAGCACAGTCACCGGGCTCTTTGAAATTCCAGTCACTGCCCAGTCAAAAAGCTGTTGATGGAGAAAAACGGTAGTGAGGGCTAACAGGCTACGAGGAACCACTCCAGCCCTCGATATTATCCACAAGCTGTCTGATAAAAGCTTCCACCCCAAGAAGGTGGAAGACGGGGTAGCCCGGGACGGGCATTTTGTGATCCCAGCAGCTTGTGGAAAAAAAAAGCCAGCCGGATTTTATTTCAAGAGAGGTTTTTGAAAACGGTGAAAAATAGGAAGGATCAAACATCACCTGCCAGCACCCGGAGTGAGGAGGCGATTCAGATTTCTCTTTCAGATTTGGGCTGAATTCTTTCTGTAACGTTCCAACGTCGCGGCTCCTTCGGTGACAGCCTGTGAACGCCGACGCTCTCCCGCAACGGCTCTGACCTTTTCGGCGCTCACTGATTTGATTAGGTGACTAGTCAGCTCCTGCTCCTTGCCAGCCTTGATGGCCTCTTCGAAAGGCAGGGAGGCACAGCATCGGCGGCAGCTTATTAAAGGCACACAGGGAAGTCACGTCCCCGGATTTGGGATGCCTTCAAGACACGTGCACGACGGGTTCGGTGGCTCTGTGCACCCCTCGAGAGCGCGGTGCAGCTGGGGGGGACGTGGTGGCAGCAGTCCCTAGTCCATTCTGCAAGGACTGCACCCAGGCGGGATGCAATTTATCATTTCCTCCCCATTTTCAGTAGCAAAGCGTCAGGAGCAAGCCCAAGATGAAAAGCATCGTGCAAATAACCATAACACTTCTCCTAGTGATCATTTAAACGGGGTTGATTTCAGACTCAGCTCTTGGCAACTAACCCGCAACCGGTTTATTTTGCTCTAAACCCAGTCTTACAGCCAAGACTTTTTCCCCTCTCCAAGGAGTGGCATGCCCAGTAATTGCTGGTTTATTGCACTTTAATCAGCGCAGGGTTCATCTTCCCTGAACGCATCCAAACGCCTTTAGGATTTCTCATATATTACATGTGTACGTGGGCATAATTTGGGTCCAGTCCTGCCATTTACTTGGACGGAAAGCACTCTGCACTAAATTCTGCAGACAGCCTGATGCGCTAAATCTCTCCCTGCCTATAAAATATCATTAATACAGTCAGCGGTGATATATTGGTATGAAAGGTCACACCAGTTACAAGTCGTTTGTTATAAGAATTTGGGATGAGACTAGAGAGAAAGCGTTAAAATAATCGTGCAGTGGCCACACGGAGAAAGCTGTTAGCAAAATTAAAGTTATCTCAAGGGGCAGTTCCCACTGAGGTTCGGTTGATCGGGAAGGATCTACCTGCAAGGTGTGGGTAGGGATGTCCTGGAGGGAGGGAGAGCAGAGCTGCTCAAAAATCAGCCAGTTTCCCCACGCTCCTGCCTGGGAATCAGGGAAATTCCCGTCCAAAGTGCTCTATTTTCTGCAAAATGGTTTCATTTCAATGAATCAGCGTTTGCTGATGAAATCGGGTCAAGGAAGTCGAGTTCATATTCCGTCTTCACAATCCTTTTCAAGAGGATCATTTTCAAAGGTCAGCTCCACCTCCTTCGTAGGTCTTCTAGATTAGCGAATAATTGAGAGTTGGACCAACGAGTGCACGGAGCCAAGCTGAAAGCTGACAGCCGAGCATGTCTTTTAGCTCTTGAATCTCAGTTCATGGATGGGTTGCTTGGAGAGATCAGATGGAAGAAAAATCCCTGCAATATGATGTGACGTGGCACCTAATGCTTACCTGCTGTATGCCCACCAAACATTAAATTCACCTGCAAAAACTTGGTCAATACCAGCAAGAATTTTACCCCTGGGTGTGCAAGGACCTTGGGCTAGTCATGCACGCTGGTCGGGGGCATAACGGGGCTTAGGCTCCTGAATTTAGCATGTCAGCAGCAGCCAACTTCCCAAATACAGAAGAATCTGAAGCTGTGGCTTTTATCGGGTGGACTTAGACTCTAATCGGAGGGATAAAAGCTTTTCACAAGACCTATTCTTTCAGCAAACCTTCAGCATTAGTTAAAAACAAGCTCATGTCCTGCCTCTCTCCTCCTCAATGCAAGCAGATTCCAGTCTAAAGATTTCCAGTTAAAGATATTTTCTTTCTGTAGGTAGCTAACTGACTGTGAATGCCAATTCAGTATTAAAAAGTTGGTGACATTTTTTAAAGGAATGCCATTTTTTTTTTAATTATTAAGAATACTCACCCATTTTTTCTTAGGATTGGGTGAAATGGTAAATTTTGCCAAGTTTTTGTTCTATTTCACTGCTGTTGATGGATGACACCAAATTTCTTATGCTGCTTCCCCTCTTCTCCTGCTTTCCTAAACCTGTTTTTAGTGCCAAGCACTTTAATAAATTAAATACACAATAATAACAGATTAATAAAGATTATTAATAAATGGATACAAATAAATAACTCGGGTTTTACTGACAGCAAATCTGCTATTTCTTTTCCAGATTGCCTGTCCTGGCAAAGCTACGCTGCACTTTTCAAAGCCCCCTTTTCCATTTGTCTTCCTACGTTCATTTATTGAATGCTCAGCAGCATCACATACCATTAAGGTTTAAAGTCCCTCTTTTTTCCACTGGTCGTCGTGCATTGGTAACATTTATTTATTTTTTTGTTCCCATTTAGCTTCCAGATTTAAATTTGAGCAGAAAGCAAAATGAAAGCATCGCGCATTTTATGTGGCCTCTTGTCTAAGCTGCATACTTGAGCCGGTTTGGTTCGGTAAATTCATTTAGATGCTCATCAGGTTATGCTCTTTTTATTTCCTCATTAAACTGGACGGATGTTTTTTTCTTAGTTCAGCGGATTTGGAACATGGTTAGATCCACAAAGTAATCGCAAACCTTTGTCACTTTCTACAACTCATTTATCACCATCAAACCAAACGAATATTCCAGTCGTCCCGAAATGACACGTATTAGAGATAATGCCCTTCATTTAACTCCTCTCTGTGTTGCTACAGGGACTTTCAAATGAAATATTCACTTGAGTAGCAACCACACCAAAACGTTTGAGATTCATTTTTAGGGACGGAAGGGTTGGGTAGGATAAAATAATACCAATAAAAGTCAATCATCTCCGAACCTCTTCGTGAACCAGAAGTTTCAGGTGACATTTGTATGAAATTCCAAGATAGAGTAGAAAACTTTCAGATCTGGGTGTGTACAAAACTCAGGTTGGTGTAAATCAATTCATTTTTTTAACATTTCCCCATCGCTGCATGCATATCCCATTAAAATTTCACGGGCGGACTTTTTCCTCTTGAAATCTCAGATAAATTCTGCTCGGTGCCATGGTCAGTTCCTTCCTGCCACTGATGGCTTCCTCCTGCAATAAACCTGCCCTTGGAAAGCTGCTTCAGAGGGGGAAAGGGTGAAAAACTTTCTAATTAAAAAGAAGCCAAATTAATCCATTAACAAGCTGAATTAAACCTGTATCACCCATTTGGCTCAAATAACCACCTTCATCTGGAGCTTTTGGTGTGCACGTGTAAATGAAATGATGGGGAGGATTACTTCAGTCTAATTCTTTATTTCCAAATGTCCACGTAAAAAAGACTCCTGCCCATTGCTAACTGGTGCTTTATGTACTTATAACTGCAATTAGTGGCAATTAGTACTTAAGTACTTAGGTACCGACAGCGTTATGTGCTACAAAATGACTGAAAATCAGGTCGTTTACCCAGGTAAAAGACAAAATAGGTGACTAATGCTAGGTACTCAAAGAGCTGCAGTCTGTTTTGCTTTCTCTCTCTTCTCAATAAAACTTCTCTAGCTGTCATGGCTCACCAGGGAAAGCCTTAAATATCCCTGTGGATGCTTATTAGTTTTTAGTGTATCGCCTAGGCACTACGCACAGGAGAAAGGGATTTCAAGATCTGCACAGCAAAGTGCAGACGGAATTTAAAGGAAAAACATGAAGACTTACAGGGTCTTTTATAGGAGAAAAAAAAACGAGAACAAACCCAAAAGCATCTCTTCTCCCTTGGCTACCATTTAGTTTTAAATTAGTGTAAAGCTAGAACGAGTCCGCCTGATTACTCTGAAATCACAGTGATATAATACAGGGAGAATCTGGCCCAGGTTAAAAAAACAAACAAGAAAACAAACTCACGAGAAAACAGAAGGGAATAAAGGATCTTCACGTTATACCAACTGAAGAACTGAAGCTGGTACAAGAAAGGGGGAAAAAAAAAGATAAATTAAATATTGAGAAGACTTTAAACAAGGCAATTTTTTTACTTGTTGAAAGTCAGATGTCTGATTTGGTTCCCTTCCAGTAGTGATATTTAAAAAAAAATCGTTCCGCATTTTGCTACAGCCCCCGACCACCGAGGTACCAACCTTCCGCTGAATCTTCATTCAGGACGTAGAAAAGCCTCTGTAATCTCCGGGCTTTTTTCTGTGATCCCAGCCTCCTTTTGAATACATACAATATGTCCTCTGCCAACACAAACTGCGACCTTCTGGGGTGGTACACGGAGGGGATTGAACGAATTTAGGGCAAGAAACCGGCGGTAGCCTTGCACTGGGGAATTCCTTTAGCAGGCGCCGTTGGGGATGGGAAGCAGCGGTTGCTCGGCATGCCAGTCAGGTCCGGAGACACTGAATTGGCTCGGACAAGGTAAGAATGAAATACGGATCTCTGCTCACTTGCTGATGCAAAAGCAGGGCTGAGACAGAAGCGGAATAGTTTGGGTTTGGTTGGGTTGAAAAACCCAGGCTTGCTCTTAGCGCCCAGAATTTGCATCTTGGCCCGGTCTGATGACAGCTACTATTTGCTGATATAAACGAAGGCAATAAGGTACATGGAAACACAAGGTAGAGCTAAGGCAAACCAGCTAAGGATTGATTACTTAATGCAGTTAATGCACCGTCCATAAATGAAGACGCTTTTATGCAAGAAGCGAACGTCATTATTCGGTGAAATTTAATTTTCCTTTAACCTGCTCTAAATTATGTCATAGAATTAATGGGATCCGATCATTCAGAAGCACAGGCTCCTACATGCAATTTGTTAGACTAAAAAGCATGGTCAGAATACCATCAGATTCCCTCTTGTTCTTACGTGGTCCCGGTCCTGTCACTTTATCCCTGTTTGCCTCCAAGAAGAGCTTTTTGGGTGGTCCTGTGTGGAGTTGGGCTCAGAGATCCTTGTGGATCCCTTCCAGCTCGGGATGTTCAGTGGTTGTGTGGTACAACGAGTAACCAGCCCCAGATTTATTTCTGCTTCAGTTTATAGCATAAAATCTTCCCGTGGTCCAGCTGTCCTGACATGCAGTTCTTAAATATTGATGGCAATTAGCTGTGTGTGGAAAAAGAAAAAGAATCTGTTGAAACTGCCTTCCCATTTAAACAAAATCCCTGGCTTCCAGTTTGCATCCACACGTGTTTTTTTTTTCCTAAGATACAAAAAAAAAAAAAGATAACATGTAAATGATAAAAGGTAAATAATGATGGATAAATAATGAAAGATCAATCATATATCAACCAGTTCGGGTCCACAACAAATTCCATCCCTACAGGATTTCCAGAAGTGGCGATTTGGCAGGGAATGCTTGCTGAACTGAGACGCAAGATGCTCTACCTCCCTCTGCATATCCCAGGCATATTCAAGACGGGTTTCTGATGGCGATATATAACTGATGTCCATTAGCTGATTACAAAAGGCTAACGTGGCGTCTGTGGTTTTTTCTCTGCTGTTGCTGAGCACAAACACAATAGGAAATGTATGCCTGGAACCCCGACAGGCTATTTTTGTTCCATCTTGCAGCCTTCACTCGGTGGCAGATAATAGCTGGTTCATCTGCCTCCAGCTATTTGCTAAATGAGGATGCTGAAAATGTTTCAGCAACGTTCCCATCCAGCTTTGGATATACATTAAGAACAAATGTCACCGCAGACAGGAGTTTGTCACCTCACATACTGATGTTTGAGGTTGTTCCGCGTTGCTGTCATACAAGATCAGGGAGTTATTTAGGTTGGAAAAGACCCAGAAGATCATCAAGTGCAACCAGCGATGGATTTGGTGTACTGCCATGGGACAAAATGGCAGGGACACCATATCCATACTTTCTGTAAGCACATATTTTCACTTCATATCCTCAAGTGCCCCCGAATTTGGCAGAAATAGGACAACCAAAGCAAAGAACCACCAAAAAATCAGTGAATCAGCAAGAATCAGGGGTCCCCAAGAAGAAACCTCAGTATTATTTACGATGTCCTTGGACTACTGACCTTATCCATACTTATGGCTGTGGACAGCAGGGAAATAACTTTCATACAAAGAGCTGTGAGTGAACAATTTGGGATTTCCAAGCTGGCTGGAGGAAGCCTTTCCAATTTAATAGGTATTTATTCATCACACTCACTTAACCATAGACCAGTGTCTGGTTTTGGTGAGCAAAGGAATAGAAAAATGTCATTTTTTTTTTTCCACCAAGACTTCTGGAGCCACCTTCTAGAGTTTCCAGTAGGAAATAACAGGTTCTTGTTGGTATCTGCCATTCAGGAGTGATGGGGAGAAGCTCACCGCAATTTTTTCTTTCCATGAATCTTCCCTAAGGTTATTTTTTCAAGGGGCCACGGTTGTTCCAGTGAAGACCTAAGATGAGAAAGCTCTTTAATTGATATCCAAGGTGACCTTCGGGCAACTTGGCTGAGAAAATTCCACAGTAAGAAGATTCTTTTTCTGCTGAATCGGTTGAAAATGTGATCACTGCCCCAGAATTAAAGTCTGGGACGGTTAAGCAGAGAGCATGCATCATTAAGAAGCACAATATTCCCAGCAATGACATGTGCTAAAGGCAATCAGAGCCAGAAAGTCGAACGAGCCATTTCACCAAGTTCTGCCTTTTATAAACCCAAATTGGAAACCGTGGTTCTGAAACAATGACGTTTTACGTTTGAATTATTTATTAAAGGGACCGTGTAGGGCAGTTTTTTAAAAAAAACACAACGTTTTAAGCTGAGGTTTGCAAAAGAATCCAGATAAAAATTCTGATGGAATTCTGCGTATTTTAGGATCTTAACTTTCAGATTTCGTTGAAAATCTTTGTCTACAAATATTATAGCTGGAATGAAGTTAAAATCAAACTTACATTATTTTGCCAGGAGCAGAAAAGACTGAAATCCTAATGATGTCAGTCTCGCTCAGCTCTAAGGATGTCCCTTCATTCCCACACTGCAGTCAGAGCAAGCGAGGAACGAATCCAGGAGCCTTGGGGAAAAGCTGGATTTGAATAACACCCTTTCACCCCTGCCAAAAAAATAAAATTAAATATATATTTATATTTATGTATGGTTTTGAGCACATATATCACTTTTCATGTAGAAATCCACTGACAGGCTCCAGCGCCTGGTCAAGACCTACCAAGTTTTATCAGTTGAGAACTAAAATTGATCAGAATATTTAAGAAATGTGCCCCGGAGCATTACAGTTTAAATCTGGTGCCCAAATATTTTATCAAACAGAAGTGTGGCACTCCAGCTCTTTGATGTATAGCGTAACCTGACTTGCTATTCATGAGAAACTTTCTTCTTGTTGAGAATCTTAAGTTAAATTATATCATATTATATAAATATAATATCTTAGCTAACATTTTATGTTGGAAGGACCTCTGAAGATCACCTAGTGTCGGACCACACACTCGAAGCAGGGGCAATTTTAAGTTAAGTTAAATTTTAAATTAATATTTCTAAGTTAAATAAGTTAAATAGGGTTGCTTAGGGAAAACTGTTTTGAGTACATCCAAGGATGGAGATTTTTTTTAAAAAAAGAGGTATAAAACAGGAATAAAGGAAGAAAGGACGATGGAAATAATTGGTAAATCCTCACGTCCTAGGAAATTTATGAAATAAAACACCCAGAATGAGTGCTTCAGCAGATTGTGCTGTGATTTCCAGGCTGCTCCTTCCTGCCCCCAGACCAAGGAATTGGTTGCACCTGCAGCAAGGAGATAAATTAGCCCAGTCCTAGCAGAGCTGCTGATAGCACCAGGAGCTGTGGTGTGTCCTGACTTACCTGCTGGCTCTGGGCATGATTGCTCTCCACTATATCCCAGGAAAACTCCCTTCCCTCCTCATTTTCCCCATTTTACAGATCAAGGAAGGAAAAATACCAAGAGCTTTGTCACGGTTCACGTGATGGAGAGGGAGAACGTTCTTCGTAAGGGACCTGAATAAAGGTAGGGTGCTTTGGTAATCAAGATACGGGGTGAAAACGGCTTGAACGAGGATCCAGGAGGTGTTCTGCAGAAATAACTGGCAGGATTTGGACACGTCCTGGATGTGAGGAGCCGCAGGTCACAAAGAAGAAGCCAGGTTCCTGAGTGACGAGCAATACTGGGCTGCAAACAAGACTGAAAAAGGATAATGGTATTAATAATGCAAATAGTAATGGCCCCAGCTTTGGGATTTAGTTATATTTATCACCTTATATTTATCACCTTTCCTTCCCCTTTGTCTTTGCAAGCACATGCCGGTCAGTTGAAGCTCTGAATAGGTGGTTTCTTTTTATTTTGGAGCAGTTGAACACCCCAGAATGGTTTCAGCAGTTGTCACATCTTCATTAATTACTTCTGCAAATAATATTTCCGTAACATTTCAGATAATAGAGCATTTGTGGGGTTTTTCTCTGCATCATTTATCTTCATTTATAGGTACCTGACAGGTTGAGCACTTTTCGGTTGATTTGAAATGATTTTTAATACATGACTAAAGATGGCAGATGATTTTTATTAGGATGTGAGCCCACGTAGGGGGAAAAAATAAAACGGTAGCCTCGTACGACACAATTAATCCATGCTGAATATCCTGGATGTATTTATTTTTGACACATAATGTGGGGTAAGAACAGAGCCAGAGGAAGCACTCTGCTTTATTTGCTTTCTAGCTTGATATAATTCCTGTTCTTAGATATAACAGCATATGCAAACTGACTGGAAAATGATATTTTATTGCATAAGGGATATGCAAAAGGACCGAAAAGGGGAAAGCAACATAAATCTGACTCAAATCAGAACACCTGTGTTTAAAAGGTAGGAAATACCTTTCAGATCAGCTGAAGACTAGATAGCTCCAAAGCCCTCTGCTTTACTTGCAACACGAGAAGATATCCAGCATTTGTCTAAGATCCCATTTTCTCCTCTTTTGCCTTCATTTCTTTTCTCCTGGCATTTTGATAACTTCTGTTTCACTCCCCAAATATTCGCCTGCTCGGATAGTAAATTAAACGTAGTTTATCGCCCTCGATGGTCAGGTTATTGTATGTATGATGCATATCACACAGATACAGTATTTGAAGGGGGTTATATGCACACATAAATAATGAAAGCAGCTGTGATTTGTGAAAGACTTTTTCTATATACAAATCCCAGTAAAATTCCAGTCGCAGTGGCTTGGGAGCATTTAATTTGAGCTAAATTTCTTCACCCATCTGCAAACCACAATCTTAGCCTTGAAAAAAAAAATAAAATTTACAACATATTTACTCTGTTTACTTTCTAAGCCATCATTTATACTGATTTCAGAGTTTTCCTGGGCTTGGACGAAGGAGATACGTTACCTCTTCCCTTATCAATAGCTTCCAGGCAGCAGTGTGTCTGCAAAGTTTTCAGCACTCTATTTACTTAGAGAAAATTCGTCGGTGAAGTTTTCTGGCCTGTGTTTTCTAAACAGGTAGGCTAGGAACCGATGTGGGTCTTGCAAGCCTTCAAGTCTGTAAATAAGGTGTTGAATAGAAGATATTTATTGAGGCGAATCTCATAGCCACACAGGCACTCCAGGATACAGATAGATCCACTTCCACTGTAATTAAAATATGCACAGAGGAACCTTTGTAGTGATCTTAGAAGAAAAGCGTGTATTTCTTGAATATGGAGCTAGGAACAAAATTAACCTGACATTTGTATTTGACAAGGAAGTTAATGCTGCGCTAATCCCCTTCGGGACGCCGCAATTTTCACCTGTCAGAGATGTTTTAGTCCAAGGGGAGTAGCAGTCCCACTCCTTTCCCCTTCTGTTCTACTTGAGCTGGAGAAGACAAAAATAAAAGAGGAAAAAAGAAAAGAAAATAGGGGGGAAAAAAGGCCGTCTATCGTTATGTTCTCACCATCCCTTGTTTAGGATCCCCATTTCTTGGGGAAAAAGGGCTGTGGAAGGCTTAGCACATCCCTGTGGATACCTTGGGGGGGGAAATATCTGCCTGTAGAGAAGGTAAAAACCTGCAGCAGCTGCATCCTGGCTGAGGCTGAGAAGTTTCCCTCTCCAACACTAAGCAGGTGGGGGGCTGGGGCATTTTATTATTATTATTTTTTTTAAACACAGATATAAATAAGTTTCACTTGAGACTTAATTGTTAATTAGTCCACTTTAAAACCAGATATGTTAAATTCATTACGGCGCTAACCCAGTTTGAGGTGCATTAGTATTCATCTTCCCTGCTTAATCACTCCGGTATTCATTTAAAATTCTCTCAGTAATCTAGTCTGCAAATTTTCAAGTTGATGGAAATGTCAAAAGCAAAAGGGAGAAATGTCTAATTAGCTGAGTACCTTGCTTGTTGCGATTCCTTGGCAAATAATAAGGGGACTTATGTAATGCTCGCTGCAAGAGGGTGCGGTGTTTGATAGAGTCTTTGAATGAAACAAAGAATAGCTGGTGATGACTGATTGTCTGGGCGATACTGGGGGCATTTTTTCTGTCTATGGTATAGAAACATAAAATCTGAGTGGTTCTAAGACTCAAAAAAGGGGGGAAAAAACAGTTTTCCTATTTCAGATCCCTAAAAAATAAAAATAAATAAATAAAGAACGCTTGAATTGACTAAAGTTAAATGGATTTTATTTATTTATTTATTAAATGAAAGTGTTTTTTTTGTTTGTTTATATCAGGGCCCAAGGATTGTATAGGAAGTGGCTGTGGCAATCCCTAGGTGAGGCTGCGTACCTGTTACTTTGGCATCTTGTCACCGGGTTCCTTCACCGCGGCTAGCTTTCAATGAACGTGTACATTCAATCCGTCTCTGAGTGCCTAAGATCTTCAGGCAGGAAACGCTGGATTTGTCTGGGGAGGCACAAATTATTTATAAGTACTAATCAGTGCTAGCCACTAATGAATTCTGCTTTTTTTTTTTTCCCCCTCTCTCTCGTTGCCAGATGTTAGTCAAAGTCTAAAGTTCCTTTATTTTCCTTTAATGCAATTACTAAGCAAACATTGTGGGGAAAGAAAATTCACGACCTCATTAAACAGGAGCCACGGCCCTTTGCCATTTCCATCTCTGTTCTGTCTGGAATTTGGATGCCAGCCGTTAAAATGCCAAAATTCATCGCGAATTATAGCACCAAAGAATGCAAGATGCTGCAGTTATTTCCTTCTCTTCAGTGTTGAGATGTTTTAGACACCGATGTAAAGGATTTTTAGGAGTGATACTGTGCATCAGCGGTGACATAACGTGAGCAAAGGTAAGAAAAAAGGTGTTATTTCACATCCCTACAAGCACAAAGAAGTTTAAGGAGCTGATTTCTCATTGCAATCAGCTGGGTTCCTGTCCTAGGGAAATGCTAAAGGCTGAGTAAAGATGCTGGAGTAGAAAATGATGAATAAAAAGAAAGTAGAAAAAGAGAACGGATGAGAAAAGGGTGAAGGGTAATGAAAAGTGAAGCAGGAAACATGGATGAGCCAGGAGATAGCGGTGATTTTGGTTAGTGACCTCGAGATAGCTCACCTGGGACCTGTTTTTCAGAGACTGGAGGGAATCTCTTGACTTTCAGAGGCGCTCAGGAAAGCAGATTGCAGCCCAGAATTACTAGGCACTTTGGTAAAGAGCTTCTTTGCTAGCCCGGAAAGTGCATCTGTGGGTGGAAAATGTTCTTCCATGCCCCATTTCCATTTCATCTCGATGGATCCCTTGAGCTGCCTCCTGCTTTTACAGTCCTTTCGTATCTCCTGGTTCTCCTTGTGTTATGATCTCTGTTTAGTACCTGAACTTATGATGAAATCCATGAGGAAAGCTCCCTGATGGCTCGGTCAACTCCTGCTGTGGTCTTAGGGTCTTTGAAACCTATTAAGGATCCTGTGTACGCCAAAGATGCCATAGATATAGAGTGTGGTCCTCTCCTTTGCTAGGGAAAAGGAAGATAAATAAATGAATGAATGAAAGTCCTTCCAGATCTGTTTGAAAACTGAAAATAAATATGAAAGTGTAAAACCTCATTTGGTAGAAAATTATCCCCGTGCACTTCAGTGGAGTTTTGCTGAATTAAGCCAAGGGAACAGCCCTGGGAGTTTAAATTACAAGAGATTTTTGAAGGAGGACAAGTTTTGTGAATATAAACCAAGGGCCAGTGACTTTAACAAAGTCTGAAAGCCTGCGACACTCATCTGACCAGATTAATCCCATTACATTGCAATTCTTTGTGTATGATGGATTTATTATATTGAATTAAAAGTCCATGACAGCTTTTAAAATCCACTACATTGATCTCTGCATCGAATTGCTCAGTGTAAGACATTTCAATAATATTTAATTTAAAAAAAAAAGGTGGAAAGGTTTTGTGTTGGAACAAAATTCCTTAGGAAATGTTCCATAAAAGCAAAAGAAGAACCAAGAAAGCGATGGCAATGTGTGTGGTAACAGCTTACAGTGAGAGAGGAAAACGTAAGTAGTCATTTTCTATTACAGGAAATGGACTTTTCAATTAATTTCTTCTTTAGAGAAAGCTAAATCATTCATGATATTTAAATAAATGTGTCCAGTTTAGGCACTGAAAGACCATCTCTGACATCCCAAGTGTATTTATTCTTGTTTATTCCTCTGGTAATAGCTTGACAGAGGATCTGCATTGCTGTTATTGCTTCTTACAGGAGGACTAAGCCCAAGAAAAACAGGCTGTTGAGTCTGACCTGCTGATTAATGAGTGATAACAAAGCATCGTTACAATCTGTGCGTGGCTGAATGTCAGCTGGGAGGAAGAAAGGAAGACTCAGCTGGGAAAAATAACTAAGGTGCAGTGAAGAGTACACACATCTTTTTAAAAATGAAACGAAATTGAAATTGAAAGCAGCATACGGCTAAAGCGAGAGGCCTAAGAAAGGGAACAATGTGAGATGAAACACAATATGTTTTAAGGCTTTTTCTTAAAAGAACAGGAAAATTGCGGTGTTAGCCCAGTGGTTTGATTTTCACCCTAAACACTCTCTTTATATCCTTTTTGTGCCCTGAAAGACTCTACTTCTCGAACAAAAAGGCAGGGCAGCTTGCCAGAAAGTCGGGTTCAATCTCTTCGGAGAAGTCCTCCGCCGCGGCTCATGGGCTCCAGCCTCTCTTCTGCCTTGGCATTACGTGGGAGCAGTTACAGAGAAGGCTTTAGGGCAGGAAAAACGTGAAATGCTTCCATTTTGGGGCTGTGTACGTTTTTCAGAACTGAAAAATAGACAAAAGAGTAGGAGATAAGGGGACGAAATGCTTCGTAAATCCTTCAGGTCTATAGAAGAAAATCCCCACCTGCTGTCCCAAATCATTTCCATCAACTTCGGGGTGGCTCCCTCGGTGTACGGCCACGAAGAATCCAGCCCATAATGTTTAACCAACGTGCTAAGGAGCGGTTTTGCTGAGCAAACTTAAAAAATCTCACTGCAGGGGACGTAGTTTGTGTTACGCTACCCGGCGGCACAAAAATCCTACAGAAAACGTCTGGATGAGTTTGAGGGTGAAAACGATCGCTTTTTCATTCTGACCTTTCCTACAAGGGAGCTACTACTAGTAGCACGAATTACTACTAGTAGCACAAACTACTACTGCAGAAAGAGGCTCGTGTTTATTTCCGTGCATAAGGAGAGAGAGCTGAAGGTGGAGAGAATTCACCACCATCAAATCCTAGGGACGGTGGGTTGGGTAAGTGAATTACGGCATTTGGCACCATGGGAAAATGAAGGGTTTTAATGGCCAACATGAAGTGAACTAGAGATTTCTAGGAAAGTCTGAAGAGGACGTATAAATCCGCTTGATACTGGAAACAAGACAGCAAGAGAAATTCGAACAACTTATTTAAATATAGAATGAATGAAACAACCCGTTGTAGGCACTTACATTCAGGTTGTACACCAAAAATTCAGGTACTTGGAGTTCAAGAGGCTTTGGGACAATGCTCTCGGAGAGTTTGATTTTTGGAGGGTCCTGCGTGGAGCCAGGAGATGGACCTGAAGGTAAAATGAGTTAGAAATGGGAGAAGTTATTTAGGCAGAGGTCTCCTGGGTCTCCCATTCCCACCCAAGGACATGAGAAGACACGAGAGAAAGAGAAAATGTGTGGCACGTGGTTTTTTTTCAAACCACTGAAGTACAATAATGGTGCTTAGGCTACTGGTGTGTTGAAATCATCAGTGTTTGTGTTGTCTCCTGCTTTTCTTGGCATTTCCTGCCCGTGTCTCTCCATCTGCTGGCCCCTGTGTTTAGGCTGCAAACATTTGTTTGGGTGTTCAGGGGGCTCGGACCTTTTGGTCCCGATCCACGACCAGTGCTCCGGGATGCTGCCGCCACGTTAATTGTAGGTACGTTACAGAATACGGCAGCGTAAACAAATTTACCAGAGCTGAACGATCGCTGGAGAATTAAAATAGCCATCTGTTGTAAGAGCACAAAGCTCAAGTCTTTCCAAAACACAAAAATAATGTGATTGTGCTTGCATCTCACCAGTGTTTTAACTGATTAGAAGAAGCTAATTGGTGCTGAGCACACAACATCAGAACATCCCCGTTATTTAGCAGAAAGGCTATTCCCTGATTTATCCTGCCCGGAAGCGTGAGCTAATGACAGAATATTTCTGCAAGTCGCTAAATGTTGCCCCCAAAATTACCCCGGTGACCCTCCCAAGCTGGGAATGGCCTTGCTTACAAATAATGTTAAGACTTCACTGATTCCACGACCTCGCAATTTGTTCCCTGTGTGCAGAACGGAGTTCCTTGGCGTTTATGCGAACGAAAGAAAGAATTGCATGGTGGTTATTGTTTTTAACCCCGTGATTTGTAATTTTTGGGTCTTGTTTTTCCAGCGTACAAGGCACTCACTGCGTTCTTTCCCTTATGTTGGATGCGGCGTGCTGAGACCGGAGATGTTCCAGAAGACGTTGGTGTAAAATCTGCCTCCTTTGTGTTCCTGAGACAGACCCCAAAGGGAGCAGGAACACTCTGCAGAGCGTGGATGTGGGCATGCAGCCTGAAGGGAGGATCCTTCAACGTCTCCTAAAATGATCCAAAATAAATGAATAAATTGGCGCCAGCAAGGCTCTCCTGCAGGAAAATGTGCTGGAGGAGGAATGGAAGAGGTCCAGAGTGGAAGCAGCAGCCCAAGCAGCCTGGGTTCATCCCCTAACCGAAGCCCCTATGCGCAGGAGGAGCAGAGGACGTTCGGTTCCTCCGAGCAGAAGGAGCTTGATCCTGACTGCCTGGAGCCCACCGGTTCAGTTCTAACACTGAATGAGGGCCGGGCCACGTATGGGCCACATTTTATTACACCCTCCCCCTTACTCCAGGTTTCAGCGGCCTGTAACATCCCCGTTGCCTTGCAGGGAGTTTCCAAACACCACGCTGCCAGCTTTCGGCTGGCTGCTCCAACAGATGGACGAGTCTGCGAGCGAGGCGATGCTCGCATTTTTGAAAATTACAGCGTGAAGCGGGGTAGGAAGAAGAACTTGTCTTACACTTTCCCAAGGCTCGATCTTCCGAATGAATTAATTCCCTTTGTGCCGCCGAGCTCCGAGCGTGCTGGAAATCTGGTGCAGCAAACTCTGATCTGCTTCCTCTTTTCAACTCTAAATAAATAAATGAAAAGAGGGCCCAGTTAACAGAGCAGTTGTTACAAACAGCTGTTTTGAAATGTAGCCAGCGATTTACATAAATTCAGATTCCTCGGCTGTTTCTCTACCATAAACAAGAAAGTTTTTTGTCAAGTGCCCAGGGCTGGCTTTGTTGTGCCGGCTGCTAAATAAACACAGTTTGCTGTGCTGGTGGTTGGTTGTTCCTTTTCCACGGGCTGGTACGTGGAGCACTTTCCTTCCAACATCATTTCCCTTCCAAAATCATTTCGTTTGAAGGCTTTTTTTGAGCTAATTGTCCGCAGTCTATGAGAGATAGAAGAAATACAGCCAGGAGAAGTTTCTAAACGTGCACACAGCCTGATTTTCCAGGAAGGAAAAGCATCCAGGACATGCATTTTTGGAGGTACCACATGACTGCTGTGGTACATAAACTCATTAAACATGTTAATCTCTAACGAAGCTGTGAGTTTTGATTTCTTCCAAAAGCTGGAGCATGCATTCACCCCTAGCAGTCTCTGCTAGGAATAAACCACCTGGATGTTTGCTGTGATGAGAATACTGCGTGTGTATTTGTTATTTTCACACTTACATGTACGTCGTTAAACAGACGAAGCCCCTAATGGTATTCATTAAATTTCCACCTTAGTATGCATAACCTCTTCTCCCAGCCGTTCTTCCCCTTCCTGATGTTATCTGTGAGTTACAACGGGCCGTTAATATTCCGAAATGATTTGCTGTAGAAACCGAATCACGCCACGAAAACAAAAATAAAGCCTCGCTTGCTTATTACAGACACCGTTCTTTCTGCTCAGACCCTCTTTGGCGTTCCTGAAAGGACAGTGAGAAACGGAAAGCTAAACCACTCCAGAAAGAAAGGAGGCTGATGAGTTATCAGACTGGGGCAGGAATTTACAACCTCATGAGTCCTCTCTGTACCAGAACTTCGGAAGGATTGGCTTTTTTGCTTCCGAAATCCCTGTGAGGATAAAACAAATGCAAACCGATGTGTAACTGATGTATAGATTGGTTCTCATTTGGGCTGCTGCTGTCCTTAAATTAATTTTTCCAGATTCTGCTTCTTTTTTTTTCCTCCAGCAATCTGAGAACAATGGCACCATGAAACAGCCCGGTTCACAACACTGTATGAAAAGGCTCATTAAAATGCAGCCTTGTTAATTACTCTGGAAATGAAGTTATACTGGCTATCGCTACCTCGGCGCTTCGGATTCTTCAGGCATGCATAAAAGTTATCATCTCACCCTCAGAAAGCATTTAAATAATAACAACAGCGGGAGGCTGACACCAAACCCTATAAGAGATATAGGGGGAAGGAGAATCGGTACATACCCTCCTTAAATAGGCACTACTTATTTGTCAGCCCGTGCTTTGATCCCGTTTGCCATCCCTTTACCACTCACGAGGCAGCTCCCTGAGTGTTATCTGTATAAAATGGATCATAATCAAGAGCCAGCTGGGGTCAGAAAGCCCTGAGCATCCTGCTTGGAGGAGGAGGAGGTTGGACGGAGACCCCCTGAGGTCCTTTCCACCTGCTGGGCTCTGCGATTTGGGCCTTGCAGCTCTGCTGTGGAGCAGGACAGGAGCGGCTCAGGCTGAGAAGCATCACTTGGATGTAGGAAGCATCACTTACTGTAGGAATTTTCCAAAATCGGATTGCTGAAGGAAGAGGAGTTCTCCTTTTTCTGTCTGTCTGGTCACTAGCTCTAAGCTCTTCTCATTATCTAGCTGGTTTTCCTACACGGTACGCTCCTGCGGTGATTTGGCTGGTTTAGCTTTTACATACTGGCAGATTAGGTCTCAGAAAGACTCCCCAAAAGTTTTTGTGTATCCGTAATATCGGGTACATATCAAAAATGTGGGATGTTTGCAGCGCATCTTTGGTTTCCAGCTTTAATACAACAGATCCGCAGGGATTGTTTCTGATGAGGTGGCGATCATCTCAGGTAACTTCCATACACTCCTGTGAAATACTCATTACCTTGTTTTATGTCCATTTTCAAGAGGATTTTGGAAAAACGCTTTTCAGTGTAAGCATTTGGCGTGGCACGCTTGTATAATTTAATGGTTATTCACACATCATTTGACATAGCGGCAATCGATACGTTCTAAAGGTTATACCTAGAGCCATTACCAAAAATACAATTGCAAATTATCTGGAAATGCATTATCTGGAAATGTCTGGCCTCGTGACGCTGAGAGATGAGCATGCCCATTAAAAACAAGGTGCTTTGCCAGCTCCTTGACGTACCAGAATGGCTGCATGAGCATCCAGGATGCCTCCTGTGGATGTGGCAGATGCTGAGTTGTAACTGATGCTTCCACCTAGGATTTCATCAGGACGCTTCACGTAATACATACCCTCAATTTTCCAACCGCATTCTTATACCCTTACGCTGAAATACGTCACCGGAGTGATGTTACATGGAAATGCACATCGCTGGAGCCAGCCTTTTCTCTTCCGTATCGTGCCAAACACGGTGTCTTACATGCGCTCCACATTCGTCTGTGCCAAGGAAAATCATAACTAAATCGTAATTAAAAAAAAAAATAAGAGGTTATTTAGAAACACCACACGGACTTAAGACATGCCGACGAGAGATAAAGGTGTTAGGAAGCCTCGCTGACCTTTTAGAAAAACATTCCATTTCTGTTTTTATTGGAAGAAGCTGCGCTGGCACGAGGACGCGGGAATTCAGCCAAGCCTTTTAAAATGTATCAGCGTTAGGCTAGTCCTGAGCAAGGCAGAGTAGCTTGCAGTCTTATCTCTGTCTCCCTCATGTAAATTTACAGCGGCACACAAGCCACGCTAATTATTTGTTTCTTCTTGGTAAGCCCCCAGCATATTTAGTGTTTCGTCTGCTGAAACTTCGGAAGGCACAGCTCCCGACCCGTCCGTGTGTCGGTGTTACGCTGCCGCTGCTCTGCAGGGCTGGTGTTGCAGCTGAGTCTCAGTAAAACAAAGGTTAAAATCCCAGCTCAGCCTTTTGGCAGGGTTGCGGGTTGTTTCCACAAAGCCCTTGGCAGCCCAACCTGTGAAATGAGACAGAAGGTCCCAGTTTCTTCTGGGTTTTGTCAGTTTTGCCTACCAAGAACGTTATCTGGGGACTGAAATCTTCATTGCACTGCGTGGTGGGCTAACACCGCTGCTTCTTGAACTCCTGAGGATCTAGGAAGAAACATTTTGCCTTTCAGAACCTGGAAGAGATTTCGTTCTTTAATTTGTAACAGTCAGGGGAGCCGCCCAGAGTTAGAGCTCACCCGACATCCAGCCAGGGCAAGCTACAAGAAAAGAGGGATCCCCCCTGGTGAGAGTCCTCTCGGTCCTTTTGTAAAGCAGTTTTACTTGTAATGAGCAACACCAGTGGTGTTTCCTTAAATTAGCGTAGAGAAATGGGGAATCCATTTTTTTCTTTAAGTTTTCTCAACTGTTTCCACTGAATGTGTTCAGGCCTATCATAATAAAGGCCTTTTAAAAATTCTAAAGATGAAGTATTTTACTGTTATCAAACGGTTCTCTTTCAGCTTAAATACTCCAAAGCTTCTGACTTTAAGGATGTATGAATCTAAGAACAACATTTCTGACTTACTGGCTCGAGTCCTACAGGAATACAAGGATATTTTCCCTCCTTATGTGACTTGCTCATTCACTTGGTCTATTGTGGGCTTTGGGAAACGGTAGAAGAATGGTATGTAAATCAGAAAGGTTGCCACTTATGTGCAAATAGTTGAGGAAAAGGTGTAAATACATACACGTGGCACTGCTGCTGAATTTTACAGGATCAATAGAGCTATCACGTACTGCCGAGGGCTTCTTTCTAGCAGCTCCAGGCAGGTGGGACTGTTAAGGCATTGTCTGACGCTGAAAGAAATTGATGTTTCCTCTGGCATTTCCCGAGCTTCTTATGAGAGGCAGAAGGAACCATGCTGCTACAGGTCGCGACAGGTTTTGAAGGCAGGATGCTCTTGTACAATTGTGGACGTGTCTTTAAGGTGCTTAAACATTAGAGCTGAAAGAAATGGACGCGGTAAACATGTTATTCAGGCACACTGGTTCATATCTTCTGTGCTATTTCTCTTGGTTTTTCTTTTATACGCTTTTCTGCTCTTTTATTTGCCATTTGTGAGCCTGCATATTAATGAAACTTCGCGCGGATCTTTGAGATGCTGCGGCTGAGTGGGACACGCGAGCGCTAATTCCCATGCAAACCGAGGCGTTCGAAGAATCTGTTATTATTCATCAATCACCGTCCAGCATCTACCTTCTTGTTTGCAAACGTTTACCTTGTTCAGAGAGAAAGGGGGAAAAATAATAACGCAAAAGGCGACGCCTCGTAAAACAGAAACAATGAGCGGATCTACAAAGCGCCTCAGGCAGAAAATGGAGCTTTTGGAGATCCACAAGGCGAAGACAGGCAGCTGAAGATTGGTACGGTTTGTTCTTAAATGCTTCGCAGAGGGGTTTGTTTGGCTTTTTTAAAAATATATATATGTATTTTTTCATCTAATCTGAAATTGCAGCCAAGTACCACATCAAGAAATCAGTAAACTGGTAAAAAACGTGGAACGACAAAAGTTTCTGAAATCTTTTCCTTTTTAATTCTCATTATAAGATTGAGTTGGTAGAAGTTTGTAGTGCAACGTGTTGTTAAAGCTCTGCGAGTAATAAAATCCCAGAACAAAGCCAGGTATTCCCTAAGAGTCACTGTCAAATAGCAATGGGGTGATGAAAATGTTTCCTTGCCAATAGTTCAGCACAGCTTGTGCCCAGGGAGTGCTTGTCACCTACAGAGATCTCATCTGCAGGAGGAATCACACAAGCAGAGAAGGTAAAATCCTTAAAGGATGCCAGGTCACCTAATCTCCCACCTAAAATGAAATCATTTTCTTGAGGAGGAGCTGCTGATATTTCATCCTCTATACCTTTGCTAGGATTTTTTTAATCCTTTATGTTAGGATTTTGACCATTTACTTTACGACTGTTTCCCAGACTCATCTTGCCATAGGCAATTTTCACTCAGTCTTGTGCCAATGCAGGAGATGAAGACTGACTTCCCCGTGACGACAAGTCTAATCATCTTCATTTATGCCTTCATTTATCGCTTGTAAAGCCACACATCTGTCTGTCCTGGATATCAAACATGACAGTGGTGCCACGGAGGAAAGGAGAAGGGAGTCCTGTTGGCATGATGATGCGGGGAGGTGCGGTTCTCACTGCGCTGCTGGCATACAAAACACGTTATGGGATAATCTGAAATATCCTGGTACAGAAAAATCATGCTGAAAAATAAATCAGCAAGAAAAACCCTGAAGGAAAAGGAAAATCCTGAAAAGAAGCCTCCTGTGCTGGGGAATGTGATCCTGAGATCCTGGGTTATGGGCAGAGCCTGGACTGCTGCCACCTGATGGAGGAAAACGCCTCCTTGGTAACTGAGGAGAAATCTTCAGAACGTGTTTACTCTCAGCTAAAAACCTGAGTCATCTTTGCAGGCAAGTCTGAGTGGATTGCCGTTATTTACAAAGAAAATTACATGCAAATTTTCTGCAGACCAACTGCAATTGTATTAAAGAAGCATTGGATTTTTATTTACATCTAGCAGGAAATATCCCTACCCATAGACTATCAGTTCTTAGGTACTGGCAACATTGTCAAGCCATCTTTAGGAGTTTAAATAATTATTGTTCAATTCATTAATGGCAAAGTAGCTTAAAAATCAATAAGGAATTTGAAAACCTTATTGAAAGCATCAAATCAAAAAGCAAATATTTAATTCACTCTGAAAATATTTGTTCTTCCTTCTTACAGATCTGAATATTGTTCTTATGTCTCTGGAGAAAGAGTAATTGCACATCAGGCTAAAAGTCAGAGCTAAGTGTAAGTTCTGCTCGTATTAAAATCAATGGAAACAAATGTGTACTGCCAGAGGGCAAACCGAGTGGACATCTCTAGCTGCTTCATCCTCTTTATGTGCCTGTTTCTTCAGACTGACTGTAAAACAAAGAGTGTGATGAGACCAAATTTCAACCTTTAATATGCCCGAAGTCAGATTAAATGAGATCCATCTTAAATCTTAAAAAGTTATCCAGCATGTTACTTCAATATTCTGCAGCTCGCGGGAGTCTCTTGCTTTTTTATTTCATTATTCTGCAGTACACAGGATTTTCTTGCTTTTACAGTGCTGCTCTTGCCACTTGCCACTTGACGATACTACAACTTCTTAACAGCCAGTGTGCCGAGACTGCACAGAAAAGCCCATTTCTGATTCTGTCTCTCCAGCAAAACTGACTTGTTAATAGCAGGCAGCGTACATTTTGGTAGGTTATGCTTGCAATACATTCTAGAGAGCAAAAAGAAAGCTTAGGACTGGTAAAACAGGATCATAAATACAAAGCTCTCTTCCTTCTCTGCTTACACCTTGCCCCCAGTTACCTGGAACTCAAAACAGTGTAAAAAAAAAGAGTGAAGATAAAGAGTCATGGGCTGCTTGTAATTCTGTGGGCATCCCCCTGCAATTCAGTATAGAGAACAGCAGATGGACATAACAATTACAGAGGCTCACTACCATGTATAAATTCCCGCTGAAAAAAAAAAAAAAGTTTTAGCAATATTCTCTAAGCACTCCATGTCTAAATGTATACAATTCTCTTGCAAGAGACAGTTATGTCTAGTCCAAGGCAATATTGTGCACAAAACTGAAGTGTAGTACCTTCTGGTTACTTACAATAAGTACATTATTTTCCTGGGTGAGGTAGGTAGATACATACCAAATTCAGTAGCTTTACTAAATTTCCATCTGCACATAGACGTTTTTCTTTGCTTCCTTCCCCCGTGGGAGACTCAGCGGTGACAAGCAATGAACACAGCTACCACTTTAACATACATTTCAATTCTCATCAAGGGAAAAACCAGCACCATCCTAATTTTTCTACAGTTTTGCCTAAACATCTATTGCCTCACGTAGCTGCCCAAGCAAACTTTTCACGCTGTGTCTGAGCCTTCTGTATGAAGATGCAAGATTAAATACTACAGGTATTAATAAAAATAAAAGTATAATAAAATACAACCCTTTCCTAGAAAGAACATTGCTTCCATTTCAGTAGACTAAAAACATAAGACATGCTGCACTACCACCACCTGTACAAATAATTTGGTCAACTTGCTTCTCTTTTAGCTAGATTTGAACACCCTAATTGTAGATCATCTCAGAAACTGTCCAGGAAGGAAAAGAAAAGATAGGTATTTTATTAGAAAGTGAACTAAGTAGAGAGGAATGTGTGGTCTTCTAAGCACAACTAATTTCATCTTTCTTAGTAGGCTTTTATTTGTACATGTTTGATATAACTATATAAATTTCATACACATAAGTGTATATATATTTGGAGCATTGACCCATAAAAGTAGAAAATAACATTTTATTTCTATTATCAGCAGTGTCTCTGCAAAATGTGTAAACAAGCATCTGTACTTCTGGATAATTAGCAACATTTCCCAGACCTTTTTACTACAGTGCATGCTAACAGAGGGTTACTGGGAGCTGGAACTACTGAACTCGCTGTGCCTGTGTCTAGTCCAGGAAATTAAATGTCTCCAGGCACAGGAATTTAATTGCCCATATGGTTAACTCTTGGCACGGTCCCTGGCTCAGCTCTGCCAACTAGCCAACTAGCATTTTTCCCCCCAAATTTCCAGGCAGAGTCAGGCAGTTAGCACCAGCCAAGGACGCTTCCCAACATCCAGCTTGCATGAAGTTGTCCTATTTTGTGGGCCAAAGTTTCACAGCATAGAAGTCCTGCCAAAGACCAGAGTGTTTTCGAGCACTCTCAGCTTCCTGGTGCATATGTAATGGGGAATTTGGGCAATTTAGCTTTATAATTGAGTTCTGTAGATCGGGCGAGATGCAGAGTCCTCCGGGCTTTCTGAGCTGTCTGAGGCAATTTAGGTGCGGCCTCACCTCAACCGCTCTGTGCAGTTTGGGGTGCCACGATTCAATATGGACATGAAACTGTTACAGAACCACTGAACGAGTTCTATAAAGATAGCAAACGATTTAGAGGGCGAGATGGATGAGGAGCAGCTGAGGTCCCTTGGTTTGTTTAGCCAAGAGAAGAGGTGGCCGAGGGGAAGCCTCATGGCGGCCTGCAGCTCCCTCATGACGGGAGGCCTCATGGCAGCCTGGAGCTCCCTCACAGAGGGGCAGGTGCTGAGCTCTGCTCTCTGGGGACAGCGACAGGACCCGAGGGAACGGCACAGAGCTGGGACAGGGGAGGGTCAGCCTGGGTGTGAGGGCAACATTCTGCACCCAGAGGTGGTGGGGCACTGGGACAAGCTCCCCAAGGATGTGGGCACAGCCCCGAGCCTGACAGCGTTTGGACACCGCTCCTAGATGCAGGGTCTGGTTTTGGGGTGATCCTGTGTGGAGCCAGGAGATGGACTCAATGATCCTTGTGGATCCCTTCCAATTTGGAATATTCTGTGATCCTTTGATTCTATAAACACCTCCTTGGCCTGCAAGGAAGGAGGTAGACCCCTGGAGAAGCAGCAAACTAAGCAAACAGCAGACACAGCCAAATCTAACTCAGGACTGAGACCTTCAGTACAGTCAATCTGGTCTGAAATTCATAATTGTGTCACAAATGTATAATCATTACTAGCATAACACATAGGCTAGCTGATGGTTTACCCGCCTAGAACAGCCTCTTGGCTATTTTTCCACAAAAAACTTTTACAAGTCTTAGACCTCTCTTCAAAAAGTGAGCTCAAATACGCGTTATTAATTTAAACTATGTTCCTCGAACTAAATGGCTATCTGAATTATAATGATAATGTTCCTCAGCTAATGGGAAGGAGGAATCCCTCTGAAAATAACACGGGTAATGTTTTGGAACAGACACTTTGAAAAAGTTATGATTGCAAATATGTTCTACAGAGACTTGTCATTCTGTCCTCGTAAGAAGATATACCTAAAATCTCCAGTTTTAGTTTATTCCCTTCAATATCTCCAACAATAAATTTGCGTTTATTCTCAGATAAAAGCTCAAGGCTCTTTAAATCACTTGAAATTATCTTTTCAAAACATGGTGGAAAAGCTATTGCCTGTACTCCTCTGCTACAGATAGAGAAGCTGATGTGAATACAAGTCAGTACCTACATTTTAAAAAATGACACATAATGAGAAGCTTCACTATTTTTCTTTGTTTACTGTGGAAAACACCAAACAGGAGAGAGAGATTCTATTTCACATTTTGGAAGAGGCAGTACAGGAAACATTCTTAAACTGAAACTGTCAAATTTACTTAGGGAGGTAGTCAAAACTAAACCACTCCTCAGCAGGGATTTGTGAAAATTTTGAGAAATCATCCATGTGAGGTTGATTGCATTTGTCTATATAAAAAATGCCTAAAATATGTAACTGGTTTATTTTTTTTAAGTTTAATCAGCAAGTAGCCCTCAAAGAAAAAAAGGAGGGCATGTTAATGGAAGGGCCTCTGTTTCAAGAGGATTTATGCCCTGCTGTTTCATGTCTTTATTCTATACAGGGTAGATATAGCCTGAGGGATTCAAGCTTGAACTTACTGGCTCATGTGTTTGATGATCTGGGCTTTTAATCTAGGGTATGTCTACACTGGTTTTAAGTTCAGATTCTGAGTTGCCTTGTGCTTTCAACTCAGTCAAACTGCTGGATCACAGCCTTGGTCATCTGATGTTTATTTTGGTCACCTCCTTTCTCTCTCTGAATCTAGTTTAAACGTTAGAAGTGCAACAAAGCAGATGAATCATTACCACTCAAAATCGAATTCTTTCCAAATAATAAATACTGCTTGGGGATTATGCAGTACATTTGAGAAAGTAAAATGCAATCAGGAGAGGCAGAATAATGTTCCTCTCTCATCTGTAGACAATATAATTCAAAGGATCAGAGCATTTAAATAACACACATTTGTTCTTTACATCCTCCGCCTGTCACAAAAGGTAAGTAAAACAGAAAATAAAGCATGACGTTAGCACAGATCTGCTAACGTGCTCGTGGGACTTGGAACAAAATTCGGAACATTCCTTGGCACCCAGGTAGGATTCAGATCACAATAAATCATATTCTGCTTCCACAGCTGGTTAGGACAGAGATCAACAAGGGGGAAAGACGAATTTCCATTCGTAAGCCTTCTTCCAAACACTCCCTGTTGGGAGGCACTGTAAGAGGAAAGGATCCTGGTTCTTTTTTGATATTACTCAAAGGCTGAAATTCAGTTTGGGTCCTAAAAGAAGATTAAACTGGGAGATGGGTAACTTGAGCATCAGCTTAGGCAAAGTAACTTCAAAAAAAATACCAGCCTTTCAAATAGCACCATCCTGATGAAAAATAGAAATTACAGAACTAAGTAATTATCTAGAAGCACTTTATCCCTTCTAACAAATGGAAAACCGTGCAGCTTTTGTTTCCACATCTAAATAATCTCAAAATTTGTGTCTGGACTTAAGCAATTAGGTTTCAGTGCACCTCCTCTACATCTGTGGATTGTATTAAATAAACTGGAAACATTTTACCAAGTGTGTTTGTCATTCTTAGTTACTTTGGATATGCTGTTAATTACTGTCTTGCGATTCCCCTTGTTATTATTCCCAGATAATCAAACCCTTATGTCTTTGTTCCACCCAGCTCATCTACCCCAAAGTTAGCAGGGATTACACGTCTGCAAAACAAATGTGGAAGAAGAGCCTGCTATTTGCAGAAAGGCCTTCCAGTTGTTCTTTCCTCCCAGCAGTGGGGAGGCTGAGAGTTAAAATAAACTCCTGACGGTGTATGAGTGTTTGTTTTCCAATTCAGCAGGTTTTGTTCTGCAAAGATGTAGCAGGTCAGGCCGAGCAGAGAAGTCCCAATTGTGGCTCTGCGAGGATGAGAGCCTGATGTGTTTGTGGCCAGAACAAAAGGTTTTATGTCATCTTAGTTCACCTCTTCAAAATAAAGCCCCCAGCACCCTACTCCCATCAACACTACTGCGTGACTGCAGTGTTGCTGGCAGCAGTACTGTGGTACTTCATTCCACTCAAGGTGTTTTCCTCTTCATCCAAGTTTTATTTCACAGCTTTCTTTGTTTGTGTAATAGGACTACAAACACTTACTCCCTGCTGGGAAGTCCATCGAGCTCTGTGGATGAACAGTGCCAGGGGTAAATGATTATATATCGGATATGTTCATACTCTGGTGATGTTACTGCCAGCACCCTATAAACCATGGTTGTCTTCTTAAGACTAACAATAGTACGGTGACAGTCTTTGGGCCATGAATATCCCACACGTGCATAAAAGACTCAGTGAATGAATGTTGCCCCATTAGAAGAAGCCAGCTGAAGCTTATTACCTTCAACTAAATATAAATATAATCTCAGATCCTGCATTACAGCTCCTGCAGAGCCCGTGTCCATTATGCCAGCAAACGGAGCTGCCTACCTATACAAATGAACCCACATCAGGAGGAGAAGAAATGCAGTAGTAAGCCTGCTCTTAGAAATTAGGGAGGGATGTCTAAAAACCTCTCCAGCTCTGTGGCTGTAATTGATCACGATGCTTTACTGTTCATCTCCAAAACTAGCACCTTTATGTGCTCATGCTCTTTGAGAACCTGCTGTTTTAAAGAAACTCCAACAGCAGGCAAGAGCACGGCAACATTTTGCGTTACACACAGATCAGTAACAGCAATCTTTTCTAATTTACCTGACTCTCACCAGCAGATTCCCTTGGAAAATCCCCCTCTGGGTCCGTCGTGTGAGATGATGGAGTGCCAGACCAATTCTTCCTGTCAGAGACAGGGCAGAGGAGGAAAGGACATCTTGGAGTTTTGGCCTCTCCGAAGTGCTGATTTAGTTTTAACTCAGATTTCAGCTTTTTTTATCTCCCTGGGTTATTCCAACGAAAACCCATTGACAGAGGGTTAACTTTTCAGTCACCTGTGGCGGAAAACAAGAAATAAAATGAAATTAAAATAAAATAAAGCAAAGCAAAACAATACAAAAGCAAAGAGCATGTGCTTTACAGGAACTTCCTGGAATAATAACATCACATAAGATGAGCAATGTATTCCTGTTTGTCATTTAGCAAGCAGGATACCCTTAACTCCCTTCAAAACCTCTATTAAGAAAATACCACCATTAACAAAGATAAATAAGATACAAAAAATAAAGTCATCAATTAGAAAAGTGGTTCCTGTGCAGTGAATAGCTGCTTAAAGATTCAAGCCTACCTACAGCACTGATATTTAAGGAATTGTGCATTTTCCTGGCAATCTGTTTCCCTGACACGTTGGCATTTGCGATGTGCGCCTGGCTCCTGCGTATGTGTTAACGATAACATCTAATGGCAACCACGGCGAGGAAGAGGTGTAAGGAAGCAGAGGCAAAGGGAAGCGAAAAGGTTTGAGCTGGAAGCAGTGCGCTGAGGTCGTGGTACAAGCAGAGCTCCCCGGAGGGACCTCTAACTTAAATATGCTGATATATCAACACTACCGGTTGGGGAATAACAAAGCAGCGTTCCTGCACCTCCCAGTGCTATTTACCTAACGAGAGCCATTAGGCTCAGCTGAAGGATTGCTCCCCGGTGAACACTAATTCCTGTTCAAACATTGACATGAACCAAAGGACGCTCATCAGATAGGCAACACACCTCTTCGTGCCTCCCCGCCTGTGTTCCCGGGCTGAAACGCATCCAGCTTGAAATTTTCATCACACCGAAGACTGGTTTTGATTCTCCCTCTCTGATTAAAAGTATTTTTTAATATATTTTTATATTTTTTTTTATTTTTAAGAACTTTATCTTCAGTATCAAAAAGAAGGGAAATAGCGTCGTGGCTTTGCACAATCCATACGTGAAGTGCAACGCTGTCAAAAGCCTTTTTTTCATTATAATGTGACAACACTAGAAGAGGATTAGTGTAATTAGCAATGGTAGCTAATTATTTTCTTTATCAAAATAGCCGTGTTTACTTGCTGAGTTATATAAAACAGCGGGCTGAAGCTGTGAAATTATAACTGGCACCGAAGGATTTCTTTAGAGGGGTGTGCATTTGCAGCCAAAATGAAAGAAGCGTGCTGAGAGCAGCGTGCTGCAGAGAAGCATTCTATAGCGAAGCACTTCACAAATGCACAGTCACTGCCACATAATGGAAACCAAGAGATTTTTCCACCCAGGGGAAGATTCTGCCTTCTTTTTTTTTTCCTTTGGCAGCACTGGAATCAGAATCCCCAGCGAGGACAAAGCTCGCTGCAGACACCTGCAGGTCCACGGGCAGGAACTGAAGCGGGATGACTCTGACAAGGAGCCCAAGGGTTGCGGCCCTGCCCCGGGAAATTCACCTGCAGCATCCCAAGGGGGACATGAACAGCACGGAAGGAGCAGGATTTGTCCAGGCAACTGGGATGCAGCAGCCAGGGAGGTTTGTTAAGAATGAAACGGTGTTTTAGTGTCAAACAGCGCCTTTAAGCCTACCTTGTCAAGGTGGAAGCCTGAACGAAGCCACCTTCATGTGCAGCATCTGTGTAGGAAGCCAGAAGGAAGTCCTGCTGTTCAAGAGAGGTGCTCCAGGAGTGGCAGCCAAGGTGGTTTTGGGCAAGCTTGGTAGCCACCGAGACCTCTCCCCATGGAGGACTAGAGTCAGCGTTCGGTGAATTCCGGGCTCTCCCATCCACAGCAAGCACTGGATGGATCCACACCCGAACAGAGAAGCCTTCTTCTTACTCCGGAATGGAAGATGAGCCTCGAGGCAATGGATCGAACGCCCTGGAAGGACTCCAATGATCTTATTTTAAAATAATCTGCAAAAGATGCCAAAAAAATCCACCACCCAACAGTCAAACACATGCTGTTTAATTATTATTTAACATCATGAATCAATACCACGCTCCTTTTCCATCAGCAAAGTATTTTTTAAGGCTTTTTTTTTTTTTTTAAAGACTTCTAGGACAGCAGTAAACCATTGTGACTAGAGAGGTATTACCTACAAAGAACACTCCTGCAAGGTAAATTGCTTTTCTAGATCTCAAGCAGAAGTTCAAGCTGGTGCCTTATAAAGGAATTTCAGCAGGAGAATGCAGTTGCCAGACGTGACACTTATTTCTAGTGATAAAAAGAAAAAAGACCTGGAAATTTAAATTATTAAGTATTATGTAATAAAGAATACCGAGGCATGAAAAATGAGGATTTTTTTCCTCGATTAAAATATTAAGCAATGAGAATGCAAGTCCCTGATGTACTTTTACTGAAACCCATCTCTTCACTCAAAACCACTTACACTTCATGTAGTCTTGTTAGAGGCATATGAAAATAAGAGAATATCCTTGTACAGAAAAAAAAAAAAATGAAGAAAATAAATGAAAAAAGCGATGTTTGTCAGCTGAATGCTGCTAGCTAGCAAATACTCCAAGCAAAGGCTCTCGAGCTGGAGGAAATTCAGCACTTCACACCATGAAGTGTGACCATGACCTTAATTTGTGCAGCCCAAAAGATCAAGTGAGCCCATTACACAACACTGGTGTGGGTAGTACTTATCCTTTGGTCATTCCTTTGGTATTTTTGCTGTCCCAACGCCCCCAAATGTCTTTCTGCTTAAGTTTTCTTCCCTGGATGCGATTTCCTGAGTGCCACTTTGGTTTGCCGTTACAAATTATAATTAATGACAGTACAAACCTTTTCTCGTCGAACTCCAGTCCCCGTTGCAGGAAGCTGCAGAGCAGCAGCTAAATGCCTTCTGCTAGTTTTCAGCTGTTGAATGATTAATAATAGACAAAATTAAGGGCAAATTATCTTATTACAATGACAGGAGTATACCACGGAAGGCAATGAAGTCAGGAATCCAGTAAAGCTTATCAGGAGAAACTTTTATCATCCCCCAACTCCAGTCCCTAGGAATGTAACGGGATATTTTAGTTTAATGTAATTTAAGGCTCAGATTTGAACTTTTTCCTATATACACAAATGAATCGGTAGCATTTGCTGAAAATTTATCAGTAGCCTCTGCAAATGTATTTAATTTTTGCCAAGATTTCATGTGCTGCAAAGAAAATACCTACCAATTCCGAGCTCGATTTAATAAAAATCCAAACTTCTGGCCACCAAGAGCATGCGTGTTGGCTGCCATTACAAAAGTATGCAGGGCTTGAGGAGCAAATCTATGGGTTTGCTTCATGGAGATATATGGTACGTGTTTCAGAGATATCTCAACATATTTTATGCTTAATGTTGCAAAATGCATTCAGGTATTTTTCGCATTGCACCGCTGACTTTCCTTCCGGGGGAGGGATAATACCCAAGATTTAACAACCAATATGCAGGAGACCAAGGGAAAGCAGTAATTCTTGGGGTTCGGCTGACATTTGTGAACCTCTTGAGCTCTGCTCCTCTCATGGTTTATGACATGTGCAGAACCACTTGAGGGAATTAATAACCCGCTACCTGTCTGGAATGAGAAATCTCCTTTCTTCCATCTGAATATACCATCTGCCCATCTCTTTTTGACCTCTTCCAGCCCTTTTCCTTCAGTATGACTGAGGGGGAAGAGGAGAGTTTGGGTTGTTTTTTTTTTTTTTCTGTTTTAATCAGGAAAGGGGAAATCACGGAGCACTTGAAAATTAATCCTAATAATTTAATTATGGCCTCTTGAGTTCTTTTTTAGAACGAAATTCCAAATCCCAAATTATTCACTGCCGTCAGATAGATACAAAACGCTCGACTTCGTGTGGAGGCCTAGTCGGCCTGCCCACAGAAAGGAGAACGTCTGGTAAAAAGGGATGCTGAATCTGACCAACTCGGCTTCGTTAGAGCACTAATTAACCCCTTCAGCTTTGTCTGAAGTGTCACACAGCGGCAGACCTGCATTTGGGGTGACTGAGAAGCCACCATGAGGCGCCCGTCATACTGACGCCGGGGCCTTGAGGCCTGTTTTGCCGAGGAGGTCAAGCAGCCAGCTTAGCAACATCCCTAACAATTATTTACTGCTGAACTCTTCCAAATGCACATGGGCATTGCCGAACAGACCTAAGTTATCTTCGATCTGACCAGATGCAGATGATTAAATAGCAAGAAATCACAAGCAACCATCTCAGAGCAGTCTTGCTGTCGGCACAATGCAAAAGTCTTCGTTAGGGCTATGACAGGACTAACGGCATTTTGACAAACCCCAGTTTAGGACAAAGAAAATGGTTTGGATTAACCTTAAAAAACTGTATCTAAGCATGCTTTAGATGAGATGTTCTGGATTTATTTCTTCCATAGGAGCGGAGCATGGCTGATAAGACAAGGGGAGCAGTGGGCTCAGGAACTTGCCATTTATATTACATGAGGAAGAGCTCTCCTAAAATGGTTGCTAGACAATAAAAGCTTGTACATGACAGTCTAGCCTTTCAAACTCCCTATTTTATAGGAAATCTTCCCTTAATCGTGCCCTGACCTTCCTAGAAAGCACAGACTACGGTGCCTTCCTTTCCTGAGAGAAGGCATTGAGGCACGAACAGTCCTGCCTGCCTTCAAACAGGCCGCAAACACTTCAGTTAGGAAGGGAAAGTAAGAACAGCAAGCCTCAAGTCTAATTATGAGACAAACTCTTGTGGCTTCTCCTCAAACGAAGCAGCTCCTCGCTTAAATAAGAGAAGGAATGGGATTTGGAAAAAAGTTGGCCATGTGATCCAGTTGGGTACGACCTCTCCTCATCCAAAGTGAGAGCAGAGCTGTGCCTGGCACAGGAGATCAAACTCACGTCCTCTTAAAAAGTGCAGCTAACGTAGTGCAAATCCTTAGCAGGTGTGCTCAGGTGTTAAGGCATTCTGCACAATTCCAGTAACAAGGCTCATCGTATGACTGAATTCAAAACAGAGCATCACTAAAGCTTAGCCCAGCTCCTGAGCTGTCTATTTTTCTTTTCCAACTGGTTGCAGACGCCGGTGCTCAGCTCTAGCCACTGAAACCAGTGAATCAAATCTAATGAGTCTGACATGTCACCTAGGAAAACACTGGGAAGCTTTAGCAAAAACACCCTTGGTTCCATGCCATTGCCTCCCTCAGATTCAGGCTTTGAATTTGATTGTTTTGTTGCTAGAGACTTTTCACAGATGAATAGCCGCCTTGCTTCCAATAAAAGCCTTTCTTCCTTTCTCATCTTCACGGCACTTTCTGACACTGCAGACGCTTCAAGGGTATGTGTCAAGAGCTAGCCAAGGTTTTTGGAAAGAGGCTTAGTTCATACAACACGCACGGGTTGTATACCCATATATATGTGCATATATATATATATATGGGTGACTAAGTTGGTGTTAAATACATGTCAGTAAGTTAAAAACAAATGATTTTTCTCCCAGCTGTGTTTCTGTATTTCTTGTTGATGCTTTGGGGGTTATTAATATCATCCCTGCAGAACACCAGGAACAAGTCCGGACGTATGGACGCTGAGAAGCTGGGAGCGGGCCTTGAAGCACGCCAGAGACGGGGCAGCCCCGGCTTCTGCCCGCGGAGGACAGACGGGAGGGATTTCTCTGCAGAAAGCACGGCGCTGAACTCCCTCCAAGCCTGTGCTCCGCTGCGAGACGCGGGAAGGGATGCCGAGAGGAATGACGCCGTGGCCAAGGAAATCATTACCTTCATTATCACCGGATTAAAGCGCCTTGCTAATAATAGAAGCAATTACAAGTGTGTTGCTGGCGCAGGCTTGCTAAGGAGCTCTTTTTATTCTTGTTAAGCGTGTAGGGCCATCCAACAGTCACATTCAATTTGCCGCCAATTTTGGAGTAAAATAATAGTTCGTTTGGTTATATTTAACTAATTAAGATTTATTCCAGAAGCTACAAACTAGCATATGGCGTACGTTGCTCAATGTTTAGTGGGCATGAACGTTATGGTGCTCTGCAGCCCCCCAGAAGAGCATCCCAGAAAAAACACAAAGTGTTCACAGCACACGAATATCTGTGGATAGGTAATTAATTAGCAACAATTAAATGACTGAAGGTATGGAGAAGGTATGCTGCGCAAGGACTTTGAAAAGGAGAAGCATAGCCAAGATGTACTGGCATTTTCAGCAATTTTGGAGCTGAAAACTCCATTTATTTCTCCAGGTCCTTTAGTTCCTGCACAGTATTATCGTGCAGAAGGAAAACCCGAACAACACCATTTGCACTTGGACGTAATGTTTATAGCTAAATCTGAAGTATTCTTCCCTCCTTTTCCTCCCCTTCCCTCTTCTCTTCCCTTTCGTCCCTTCCCTTCCCTCCCTCCCATGCGTTTCCTCCCCTTCCCTCACTTTCTCTTCCCTTTCCCTCCCTCCCTCCTTTACTTTCCCTTTCCCCTTCCCTCCCTCGCCTTTCCCTCTTTCCTCCCTTTCCTTCCCTCCCCTCCTTGCTTTTTCTTCCTCTCCCTTCTCTTTCTTCCCCCCTCCAACCCCCTTCCCACCTCTCAAGCGGAGCCCGCCCATCTCCACCCACCAAGTTTTTGAGATCTAAGCAGTGCCCACCCCGCTGGGACCCCATCATTACCACCAGGGACCCTTCTCCCTCCCACCTCCCCGCCCAGACCCCCTCAGGTAGCGGCAGAGCCCCCCTGCCCTCCCAGCACCCCTCACCGGATCCCATAAAAGCACAGAGCCCCCCCTGCCCACCCAGCACCCCTGCTGGGACCCCTTAAATAACCGCACGGACCCCCTGCCCTCCCACCCCGTGCCCAGCGGCACAGCCCCAGTCCCAGCCCAGAAGTCATTTGTTCCACAGCCCCACAGCAATAAACGCTGCTCCATTCCCACATGCCCCAGTAAGTTACTGGGACTGGGCAGACTGGGCTCCCATCCCTCCCTCCCCGTTCCTGTGGCACTGACAAGACCTTTGAGCACCAGGAGCTCGTTAGCGCATAGGGCCGTGCAACAGTCACGTTCAATTTGCTCCCAATTTCGGAGTAAAACAATATTTGGTTATATTTCACTGATGAAGATTTCTTCCAGAAGCTAAAACTAGCACACGGCGTACCCACGAAGTTTTTGAGATCCAAGCAGTGGCAGTGCCCACCCTGCTGGGACCCCATAATTATCGTTAGGGACCCTTTTCCCTCCCGCCTCCCTGCCCAGACCCCACAGCAGCGGCAGAGCTCCCCTCCCCACCCACAGCCGGACCCTACACCCACCCACCACCCCTGCCGGGAGCCATAAATGAGCGGCAGAGCCCCCCTGCCCTCCCAGCACCCCTCACCAGATCCCATAAAGGCACAGAGCCCCCCTTCCCACCCAGCAACCCCACTGGGACCCCTTACATAACAGCACGGACCCTCTGCCCTCCCACCTTCCCTTCATTCTCTTCCCTCCCACCATTCCCTGGGATCCCTTCATCAGCTGTAGACCCCTCTTTTCCCCTAGGGCCCCTGCTGCGGTCCCTTATTTAGGAGCGCGGACAAGGCCTTTGAGGAACAGGAGCAGACTCTCTCCTACAAAACCCCGAGCTACTTGGAGCTGCCTGTAAGGGTACAGACACGGCAACTGCTGCACAATGGGGTCTGCAGCGACATTTATTGCCATCGCTGTGGAAGATGTGGCGTTAGGGCTGCACAGCGTCGCCTCACTGCACATCTGCTGGCATGGATTTAAGGCTTGTAGGAGAGCCCTTTGTCTTAATTAACATTGGCCCTCATCCATGGGGAAGAGTAACTTGATTTCATCCTTCTTCCCTTTATATGGAATTTGGGCCATCCATTCCTAGGCTCTGCCTCTGCTGGCTCTACCCAGAAACTTCATTTGGAGGTGACAATCACAGCCTGCTTGGCACTGGGAGCAACTCTGGGGGCACTGGGTCCATGCCCTGCCCCAGCAGGGTGCCCAGCCCCACATCCACGTGGCTGCTGGAGAACTGCCCAAGCAGCACCCACGACTGTGCTATGGGCCCTGCCTCTGTGCCTGGCATGGGCACCAGCAAGCGCCCGGCTCTGTCCTCCCTGCAGGTATTTAGGGACACTGACGTGCCCCCCTTGTGCCTTCAGGCTGGGCTGTGCCTGCTCTCTCAGCCTTTTGGAAATCTTGTAAATGCCAAGCAGGTAAAACCTGCTCATGAGGTGGAGCATCTGGTGTTTGCTCCATTATTAGGCTGAAAACAGCCACTTCTTCATCATCCCCTTCTTGCACATCATCTCTGTTATGATCATGCAGGAGGCTGCAGATCCACCCTTTGCTCTCCTATCATTGGCACATAGCAGCCCTTCTTCCTTCTGCAGGGTCTGCCAGAGCACAGCACAGCATGACATCGCTGTGCATATACAGGCAGCAGCTCAGACATGGGACTGCAGTCCCCGTGCGAAGGAACCGTGCTCACTTTCGAGCAGCCCACGCTGCGCTTCAGAGCTCTTATTGCCACCTGTAGCTGCTCTTCTTCCTCTATAGCACGCCTTTCCTGTCCCCTCTCCTGACTTCTCACTGCTGCTCACAGGCATATTAATCAGCACAGGCCGAGGTTTTTTTCCTTTCTCTTTCATCGTTTAGATTTTTAGATCAGCGCCGGGCCCGTAGCGGATGGGCCCCGCAGCAACACGGAGCACAGAACACACCCGTCCGACCGCACCGCCGTCCGGCGGCGACTGCAGCTCTGCGGAGCGGAAGGGGCGGAGCACGGCCGGTCTCGCGCCGCCCCGCAGCCAATCAGAGCGCTCGGGCCTCCCGCCTCCGCCGGCGGCCAACCGCGCGCTGTTGCTATGGGGCAGGCGACGTGCGTGACGTGACGGCCGCCCGCGCCGCAATGGCGGCCCTGGGGGGGGGGGGGTGGCCGTCTGACCTTGAGGCCGGGCTGCCCCCCGGCTGTGGCAGGTCACTGACATGCACACGTAGATCCACCCTACAGCCGGTGGATCTCTATGGACGTGCTGGCTGTATCACTCCCCACCTGCTGAATGTGTTTCCAGTTCACAAAAAGCCCCTGAGAGCCTTAGGGCTTTCATTACATCTGCTTCTTTTCCCTCAGTCTACATAAAAACAAGCACCAATGTTCATGAGATCAGCATCTCCTTTGCCACACATACATGGTGTAATATCACTCGGTGTTGTGTTGCCATCTGACCTGGCCTTGGGCCCGTTGTAGAGCTTTGATGCCATCCACCATAATGCTTGTAATACTTGGTGTTTCCCTGGATAAATGTACTATCACTTTTTTCTCACGTTATGCCCAACCATGGCAGGAGTGCTATGGCAAATCTGGGGAAGGTGGTTGGATGGTTGACCAGGATAATTGCTGTTTCATAGAATCATAAAATCATTAGGGTTGGAAAAGACCTCCAAGATCACCTGGGCCAACCATCACCCTACTGCCAATGTCACCCATCTAATGTAAACCATCTGAGGGGTGGTGAGTGAGTCTCTATCCCGTAAGATCACATCCTTTTGGTGGGCTCAGCCCAGCTCCAGAACCTTCTGAAGGAAGACCAGGACCTTCCGTTGGGCTCTGCCTGAGACCAGGACCTCCCAGTAGGACCACAACATCATGGC